>OY735200.1:84084828-84227328 GCA_963457665.1 Thysanoteuthis rhombus
ATTCTCCACACTGTAGATGGTATTAATTAACCTGCCAGAATAAGGCATTGGACTGATCAAAAGAGCTTTTTTGGCAATAATGAAAAAAAACATTTTTAGAGAGGGTTTAGAGGAGTACTAATTTTTATGAATCTGTAGACAAAACTCTATAGCCAGGAGCATTTGAACTTACGAACAACCAAACATATAGAAAGGGATAGAACCTTTCACCATCTTTGGAGGCTGCAGTTGTTCAATATTCATATATGGTTTCCTCTTTCCCACTAAAAAATTGTAGGGGCCGTGTTCACTCTCAACCTGATAATAATGATCTGATTCCCATTTATTCCTATATAATAGTAAAAGTCTGATTTGTCCAACCAAATTTGGTATGCATACTCAATGGACCTAAGGGGAGGTTTTAAAGTAAAATGTATACAACACTATTGGGCCAACTAGGTTACTTTAATAATGCTAGAGAATAATGGCAATCACTTTATTATGCCTTGTACTCGAGGAGAACTGGAGATGTTGGATTTTGAAAGGAGGCATATTGGTCAATCTGATGATGGAATCAGTCAGTATAGAATTGCATTGATATTGGGAATCCCATTATCAACATGGTCTGAATGATCATACAATTGCTTAATGAAGGGAAGGGAACTATTGAATCGTGTTCAAATTGACTGAGGCCATCGAAAAGAAGTCTTCTATGATGGAATATGGAATTGAAAAGTTCCCAGTTGCAAAGCAGCAGACATGGTAGTGTGTATCAAAATCAATCCAGGAATGGAAGCATGATTTTTTCATTACATCGGTTATTATGGAAGAGCAGCCAGGGAACAAAAAAAAACAAACCTTTTTTAAAACAAGTCAATATTGAGCAGAAAAAGCTGTGGGAAATTGAGATGGTGAAAAGACTCTTGAAGTTTTTGCACACTGTCATCATTTTAGATAAGTTCTAATTCGATCAATTTTGGGTTAATGAATGGGTATGAATGTTGCCTAAGAAACAAATCTTATTTGAACCCTCTGTACTCATTAGCGAATGTCGCAGATTCTTGGTTCGGAGTAATTTAGAGCCTTTATTGTTCAAAGTTATGGAAGAATATTTGGAATTTCATTTAATACATCTAGGCTGGGAGCACACATAGATGTCCTTTATACTTCACAAATAATAAATATGAATAAATAATGAGGTCATAGAGACCATTATATTTGCCATAAATGAAATCCATATCTTATAACCTTCAAAATGATATATGACTTCCTAGGATTTCTTATAAAATGAGTAAACTTAAATCCATCCATTATGTCCTTGCTTTGTAACCCTATAAAAAGACAAGAAAAGTAACATTCATTGATCACCCCTTTTTTCCAAATTTTTGATTGATCACCTTATTGCAAGACTAGCCAGACCTGTTTTTTCTTTAATCATAAGTTTATGATTCAAACCACACTGGTAGTATTTTCAACAAGGTAACTTAATTTCATCATCAACACTGCTGAATTCAAAAGGTAAAAAGCAGTATATATGATTCATAATTTCCCTTCGAATGCTAGTTTTATGTATACCATTCCTATTTGCATTCTCTCATCAAGCATATCCAGTGTCTTCTGATTATTAGTACATAGCTTATTACATCCATTTTGAACTACATTCAAGTTCTGCAATTTGTTTACTTCTAATGCCAGAAGTAACAACATTTTCCCCTCTTTCCAAATCAAGATTGTTGTCTGCTTGGGTTGTGGTAGCAACAGTTAGCATTGTCTTTGTTCTATCAATTAAAATCACATTTAGTTTGTTGTTCAATGCTTTGGGTTATGTAACTAGAACTCATTAGCTATTATTCAATTCAGGCCTGCAAAAAATGTAGGCAGATTATTCAAAAAAAATTATTTGCTACAAAATTAACTGGTTACATCAGGATATTGTCTTGAAATTTTGGAACTAGAATTCAGAATAGGGCTGTCTTAAAAAAATATTTGAAGCCCCTGGCAAATCAATGTTCCAGATTTAGCCTGTGGGCCAAAGTGCTAACCTATATTCAATACATGGATTCAAAAAAGAATCACAAACTGATTTAAACATGAATGTGAACATAGATTTAGAGAAGGTTCTCTATGTCTCCTATTCAACAATAACTTTATACGAACCTTAATTTATATTTTTCAGATTGAATTTTAAGGGCCTCTAAAACTATGGGGCCTCCAGACAACTGCCTAGTGTGCTCATGCAACAAGATGGCCATGATTCGGAGGAACAACTCTGAACATTTTCACTTTATGGTCTTGAATGAATTCAAGATTTTTTCCACATTTTCACAATATTAAACCTTGCAAGAAAAATACATGGCATATTTTGCAGTTTATTGATTTACAACGAATTCGTTTCTTTTTCCCGAAAATTTTTATCAAATGAAAAACAAAAAATACAAGAAAGTAAAAGTAATCACTATTTTTTTTTTTACAATTGGAAAAGGAATTTCAAAACAATAGACTAAAAAGAAGCGACTCTGCCAACACACACATATATATATTCATTCACAGACAGAGAGACAGACACACTCATATTCACACTCACATACCCTCTCAAAAGATCTTGAATATAAATAGGCCAAAGACTGCAACATACAACATTTGTATAAAACCTAATTGTTGATCAATTATTAAATGAACAAGACATTGAATGATACTCGGTTGTAGTAGAGGAAATTCTGAATTTTGATCTTATTCTTTTTTTTGTCTTTTCTCACCAGTAATTATTTCTAACCGCTCTTAGCAATTCAATTGTTTATGATAGTTTTTGAATAATTTGCTATCTTTAAAACAAAAATATTTTTCTCAGATTCTTTTATGTAACACACTATTATCTGCCAGTATATATCTATATACATACCGTCTGTGCTTGTGTAAAAGTCGATCTCAGGTAAAAGTCAACTACCCCAACCAATTGGTTTTTTCCATGTATTTCATGTAAAAGTTGACCCTAGTTTTTGATGGATAACAGATCAACACTTGTGAATCAGTGTATTATCCTGAACGTAAATGTTACAGTGAGAAAAATAATTTCTCTACGTCATTAGGTTTCAATGCACGCATTAAAACACATAAATATTTCACTGAGAAATCATAAATAAAACAACAGTGCTATTAAATATACTTGTAGTTACCTGCATTATCAGGAGAAATTTTGGCTCCTGAATCCAGTGGTGATGTGTATTTCTTAGGAAATATTCAATTTTTGTCTGCTTGCCGGTTGTGTAAACAGTCATGGGTAGCAATGCAGCTAAGTCAAAATTCATTGAGATTATACTATGACTGGATCAATATATCATACCATCTTTTCTTATATTAGGTACACTAATATGTGGTTACCCTAGATCACTATAATTACCATATCTCTGACTAAGTACATTCAGTAATTGTGATATACTTTGGTATTTAAAAATCATGATATCATAAACTTGCCTACTGTTTGCAGATGAAAACACAGTTTTGATATTGCTTGGTAAAGCCTTAAGCTGCATTGATATACTGTAGCATAATACACCTATGATGAGACTTTAACCACAATTATGAAAAATGTTGTGGTTGAAAAGTTGTCTTAGCAATATGCCCAGCAGGTACTGGTCATGTACATGATATTACAGCAAGTAACAGCAATATGCTGTAATTATGAGTTTTAAATTTTCATTTAGCTTGTTTTCTGAGAGTAATGGAGTGAAGGAGCAAGTGTAAATATTTATAAGAGTTATGTGGCCTCATTTAAGTGATTTGTCTGTTGGATGTGTGTTTTAATGCATAGAAACATCTGTGCTATAAATATAATTCATTGTTTGTTCTTTTCATACATTCAGAAAACATTTGGGCTTCTGCTTATTGAAACAATATTTTGGATTGTAGTGAGAATTTCAGCCCCTCAAAAGTAGTGTCCATATAATAGTTGACCCATAAATTTGGCCTGAAAAATAGTCTGAAAAATTTGACTTTTACATTAGTATGCATGGTATATACATGCTTGGCTCCAACAATGTAAATAAGATAAATAATTAAAACAAATGATTGATTATCCCTTTTTTCCAAATTTTTGATTGACTACATTATTGCAAGACTAGCCAGACCTGATTGTTTATTCTATTTATGTTGTCTAGGCCAAATAGAACATTCACTGTGTAATAATGGATGATCATTTTAAGTAAAAGTTTCTATACAATGCAATACAGTTTATATTCGTTCTGTTGGATCACATACCCATTTATTATCAATAACATAACTTGAGTTGGAACAAATAGAGCAGATACAGACTGTGTATAAGCAAGAATGAGAATTTGGAGCTAAAATAGTTATCTGGGCCTTTGAATTACTGGTGTCTCTTCAGCTCAATGGTAAGAGCAATGTAAGGTTGAAGCAGCTACTCCATCAGTCTCAGGTTTGACTCCTACAGCAGCCACATTTTCTTTGATTGTTTATTCTATTTATGTTGTCTGAGTCAAATGGTATATTCACCATGTAATGACAGGAGATAATTTTAGATAAGAGTTTCTATATAATATAATGCAATTTATAATCATTCTGTTGAATCATACACCCATTTCTTGATAATATATTTGTGTATGTATGAGTGTGCAAATCCCGGTTCTGTCATAGTGACTCCTATTCCCATTTGTTTTTCTTTTGTATCGTCGTGCATTTTGGACATATTGTCTCGAGTTTTCTATCTTGATGCCTTGGCGTCTTCTATTGTCTACTTGTACGCTTTCCTTCAAAACCTTCTCATTCTGTTTATACTAACAACAAATTTTAACACAGCTGATTGGGAACAACCAACATCTTTTGCCACACTCAGTGTTGATTTGCTTCAGGAAGGAATTCGATAATCCTTTCTTTTGTTTCTCTTTTTGGAGCCACGTTTCCTTTCAATTAGTCAAGTCCAACAGCTCGTTATGGTCTCCAAGCACTCTCTTTTAGCTGCATACTAATTTGCATATTAGAATTGTGCCGGTATCTGTTTTAGAAATGCAATCCACACGGTGATTCCATAATTTTTCCTCTACTTGATCAAGACAGAAACATTGATTCAAAGAATTTAATCGTATTTGTTTGAGGTATATATCCTGAAGCCAGAATTTTATTGTATTGTTTTATTGTATACCTAGAGTTATCTCCCTTTGGATCATTATAACACAGATTTTCAAGTTGTAACTTTGATTGGAAATTGCTTCCTTGGAAACCATCTACCAAAACTGTCAATATAGGTTTCTTCAGTTTTCAAGTTGGTCTGGCTGGCTGATTGGGTATGTATGTATCGTACGTACAGGTTACCCCAATGGAGCCAGACGGATGAAAATTTAAACATTTACTTCTTATCAGGTCAAGATGGAGAGTTTCCATGTGGGTTTTAATTTAAAATATAAGTTTATTCAAAATTGGTCCCTCAGTTGGCATATAACAGCATTGATGCTTGCGTTTTGAAAATTCTGTCCCAAAATAGGGTTTTTGCGGAGACTTCAATCTAAGATGTAAGTTGGCGTTAAATTGGTCTCTTAGTTTGTCAGGCTGCATTCATATTTGCTTCATGAAAATTTACTTCTTGTGATCACTGTACAATAAAAGGCAAGAGTTGTAACTTATTCATTGATTACCTCTTTTTCCGATTTTTTAATTGATCATCCCCAACATAGCTTGCTGCTGAAAGAGTTTGATCATATGACGGTTCCTGCTGAGTGACAAACCATGCCTTCTTTTTTTAAAATTTTCAATCAGTGCACTCATAGTCAACTCTACTGCGATGTTAGCTGTTCTCTTGTCTCTTGCTCTTAGAGATCTCATCTTATACGACATATTGCTGGCAGTGGTGTCGTTTTCTCTTCTGATAGGATTAATCCTTAATCTTTCCCCTGTACATGGAATATGGGTTAATCCAGGGGAGAGAGGGTGGAGCAGGATTAATAAATTCACCTCAAGTAAAACGTTGGATCAATATATGAGATAATCAGGGAAGGTTACAATTGAAATGTTAGATTAATATTAAAGTGTGAAGAAGAAGAAGAAGAAGAAGAAGAAGAAGAAGAAGAAGAAGAAGAAGAAGAAGGAGCAAACCAAGGAGAGAAGGAAGATGAAGAAAAAAACAAGAGGAAGAAGAGAAATAAGAAAAAGAAAAGGAAGAAAAAGAGGAGGAATATACAAGAAGTGGGAACCTATTCTCTTCTCACAGATATGAAAATGTTCTTGAAAATTAATAAAACAAGCATTCCAAGGGAAATCATGAATCACAGTCATCTATATATGTTGTTTTTTACCTTGCATATTAAGCAGTGGTGGTGGTGAAATTATGCTATCATGATGGAAATACTACTAGTATGGTTAGAATCATATATTTATGATTCGAAAAAATGGGACTCTTTAATCACTTAGTAGTGTGATCAATTAAAATTGATTATTGAATAAATTACTTTTCTCACCTTTTTTTTTTTCAGAAAACAAGGATGAATGCTGCTGGGCACAAACTTTCATTGTAAATTGAATCTTCCAATGAAAACTCATTTAGGGAGGGAGGAATTTTCAAAAAGCAAAAAAGCATTTTCCATACTCATTGAGTGGAGTGTGTGCGCAAAATTTAAAAATGTGTATATTCCGTTAGAAAGTGAAAATGGAAATATTCTGGATAATGGTTCTGGTCATCCAAGGAAATTTTGACTAACATTTTTAGCAGATATGAAATCATTAAACAAGTATTTTCAGTGCAGTTTTTTTACCAAAGATTTTTGTAATGAGTTGTTCATGTATCTAATTGTGTCATATTGAATGTCATTTCTTGGATAGAAAGATGAAAGATGATATAAACGAACAAAATATGGTGAATGTTTCATCAAAATATGACCCATTTGAAGCATAAACTTTTTTCCTATGATCCTCAAATGATGAGAGACCATTTCTGAAGAGATTTTTGGATTTTGTGGTCATTTATCATGGCTCCTCCACCATTGAAACTTTTATTATGGATATGAAGTTCAAAATACTTGCAAAAATAATAATCTATAGAAAAAATGTCAGGTGAATATAGTGAAAGCTGTAAGAATTCATATTCCAATTCATTAAAGTTAGATATAGTCAGCTAAAAGATGTTTGGTCTGGAACTATACAAGGGCTGTCCAAAAAAAACTGAACTTTTAAATCAGCTCCAATGATATATTTTAGGGTGTTCACTGATGTTCTGCCAAGTAACAGGGACTTTGATCTTCTGTATAAAAAAAAAATGCATCCCGCCATGTTGGTTAGTATTTGGGCTTCACATCTTATAGTGAATGTTTGTTAAGTGCGTTAGGTGTTTTTTTCTTTTTGAATCAATGGACGACAATCACATCCAGAAGCTGCATTCTGTGATGCATGAAGTCATTGCCTGACTTTTATGGATTTTTACCTATTCAAAAACGCCACTGAAAGTCAGGCAGTGGTTTTCACGGATCACAGAATGCAGTTTCTCAATGTGATCATCTTCTATTGACTTGCAAAGAAGGAAAGCCAAACGCAATACACACACGTTCACCCTAGCATGTGTAGCTTAAATACTAACCAACTTGGCATGATGCAGTATTTTTATGGAAAAGATAAAAATACTACTACGTAACATAACAGTAGTAAGCACTCAAAAACATCTCATTGGCATGCTGAATAAAAAGTTTGGTTTCTTTTTGGACAGTCCTTGTGCACACACACACACACACACATATATATATATATATATATATATATATATATATATATACTCACACACATGTATGAATATATATATACATATATATATATATATATATATATATATATGCACAATTATATATAGAAATGTATATATATGTATATAAAAAATGCACTTGAGCACTCTTTAAGTGAGGTAACTCGTTTATTGTTAGCTTATGCAATGCTCTTCCAATATGGAATGGAACACTCTGGTGGACAGCGAATATATATGCGTAAATAAATATATCGCTTAAATTCAACCTTATTGACCGACCAGTTCCGTGGAGTAGAGGGACGATACCGGCCTCTGGGTCTGAGGCTAAGGTTTCGATCCTACCTCATGGTACTGGATGGGATAATGGATAGTCTATAGCCACACTGAAGAGTTGTAATACAAGGAAACAGCTGTCTGTGGATGATACAATAAATATATATATAAATATATATATGCACATATATATTGATATATACACAAAAAGAATAATCCCAATTGACCAGTTACCTCAGTTGTCGACCAAAAAGTATTAAAGAGATAATAGGTAGCCACACGATATTAAACAACAAAAGAATTAGTAATTAAGAAAACTCACAAAAACCGTAAAATTATGTCAACCATACAACAATAAAAATAATTTTCTGCTGCAAAAACCTGAATGAATTCCTTCACAATATTGAGAAGATCATATCACTCTCCTCAAAATACGCCAACAAATATATTACATTTACATGAATACACAGTTTATATGTACATACTCCTTGCTATAATTACACATTCAAATTCTATGACAATATTTTAACAGAAACATCAAACATTGACTATTATAATCAATGTGAATATTTGATCTATAAAATGTGTGTATTGACTGCTGTTTTAGCTGGAGCAGTTGTATATTTCGTATGGGTGCCAATGGTTGGTGTTCAATCCCAGGTGAAAGTCAGAATTTAGAATACTGTTGTTCTTGGCAGGTAAGCCCCTCAACACTTAGAAAATTGGTATTATATAATTTTCTTTCTCCAATAGCATTCCTACCATATAGCCAACATCAAACTGGAAGGGCGTCATTTTCTACACATTATTTTTGTTCCCATTTATTTTTTTGTCAATAATTAACCATGCGTATAAGGCAAGTTTGGAATTGAACATAAGATTTACAAAGTCTTGAATGTAAGCCAAGTCATTTTGCCATAATGTAGTCATGAGAGATATCCCCTTCTCATGAATACAACATTTTTGGCATTTACTCAGCTGTCCCCAGAATATCAATGTCTTTCATCTTCAACAAATCGATCATTACTTTTTGGTTGTAAAAGTGAAATTCTGATCAGTAATGAGGAATCTACCCGATGTTTTTGAAAGAATGTTACACAACATGCACTGTATACTACCTAGATAGTATTTCATATAAAACCATGGTAGTGAATTGAGTTGAAACAATGGGCATGGTCACTCGGTAATATGCATTGTGTCTATCAATGCTGTCATCATGTAGACAAAAGTATGGGGGATTTTTGACTGACCAGATTTAAATGAAATTTGCTATATATATATATAAATGTATATATACATATAAAAGAACAATAACAAAATATACAAGTGTGTGTACATGTATTAATGTATTAGGTAGATCTTAGTTAAAAAAAGTGATCAATATTACTGGTCGAACAATTATAAAAAGAATTTCAGTGCCTCATTACAGATTCTACATTCTTGTTCATTTGGAAATCTTTTTGACTGAAACAGAATGTACAATCTGTAATCACTGGAAAAGAACTTTACACATCTTAAACATTTTTTTCTTATATATATATATATATATATATATATATATATATATATTTACGTGCATATTAGTCCATAGCCTGCCCAGTAGTTACTAGTTGAATTTTGATCCAAAATTTCAACTATACTTCCTAACTAAGTGATTGATACTCCCTACCAAATTGAACCCAAGGTTATGTTGAAAAATGAATATCTGTTGTATAAAATAACTGTTTTTTTCTTCATTAATCTATGGACCCATTAATGTACTAACAAACACACATAGATGCATACACACATTCACTCTCACACACGCACATATGTATATATATGTATATGCCTAGCAACACGTGTATGGTTCCAGTGAATATAGAGGAAAAAGTTACAGTTGGTCAGAGGAAGCCAGGGTACAATGAAACATGGGGCACAATGAGACAGCCCTATTTTCTCAAAAGATGTTGGCTGAAAAGTGCTACCATCTTGTGTTGATATGTACCATTACTCAGCCTTTCTTTCACCAAAATGGCAGCAATTTCCAGGTCAATAGTTCTTGAGAGAATGGGGTTGTCTCAATGTGCTTCATGTCTCATTGTGCCCTGGTCTTCCCTACTCACAAAATCTAACCCCTGGGAACTAAAATGTACGTCAAACCTGGTTTGACTCCCTGCTGACCGATATACCTAGTGAATAAAGATTTGAGTTTGTATTGTTTTATTTGGTTCTGCGAAAACATCGATTTTTCTGAAGAATAATTCTTTTAACATATAAATACTGGAATGGACACAATGCAACTGTCGAGGGGCCATTCATAGCCGCCATATATGAACGTCAATATGTCTTTTGCCCATTCATTTTGCCAATATTTATGTGCAGGAGACATTTCAAGGGTGGCTTACTTTCTTAAATATTTGCACAGATCTGGACACAGATATTATGGCTGCCTTTCTAATAAAACTGAAAATAATAACTAGAAAACAGAACCATCCAATTAAGAAGGATTAAACAGAGTGTGTGTGTGTAGAGCAATACTTTGAAAAATGTTGTTGTTGATTAATGACTGTTTTGATTTAGTATGGTTGAGGCATTGTGGTAAAAATTGGTGTAACTAAGTATAAGTTGGAAAAGAGACTCATCAAATTCTAAAAAGACCTTGAACATTGGTTCAGAAAAGAACAGAAAATTTAGGAACAGATTAATGCACTTATTGGGATCTCTCTCTCTCTCTCTATATATATATATATATATATATATATAGTCTAGAAAGCTTTACAGCTTTAAACACAAAACATTAAAAAACTTTGAAAAATATTTTTCCCAATATCTGTCACTGCAATTATGTAGATTTCTTGAGTGTTTTTTCCCATTTCACATATACTTTGTTATTATGATACTAATATGAATTGTGTAAATTGTCTTTTGTTGGGATAATCAGTGGCTCACCACGTAACCACTTTAGGGATTTTAAAAACAAAACAGTTGTACACCCCATTAGTGTTAATCAAATATCACCTCCCTTTCTTATCATATAGTTTATGCCATACATGTAGTTTGTTATTTCGTGTAAGATTTTATCTGTATTGTATATTGATATTATTTCATACATATTCATTTTTTTGAATAGGGCTTACTTACGTAGGTTAACCTAAAAACATATTTAATGATAAGGGATCAGTAAGTATAACAACAGATGTCACTCAATGTTTGTGTAATTTCGGTATATAAATATATATATATGTATGAATATATATTCTGTTAGATCATAAATGTTGTGTTGAAAGAAACAAATAAAGCAGATATAGACTGTGAATAGACAGGATAAAACAATTATTTAGGCCTTTGCATTACTGGTGAATGTTTGCTCAATGGTTAGAGCAACATCACATTGAAGAGGCTACCTTATCGATTCCTGTAACAACCCTTTTCTCTTAGATCTTTTATTCTATTTACATCGTCTAGGCCAAATGATACATTCACTGTTTTTTATTGGAGGAACATTTCAAATAAGAGTTTCAAAACAATATAAACAATTTATAATCATTTTGTTGGATCATATATCCATTTCTTAATAACAGCTGTCTGTGGATAACACAATAATATATATGTATACATATACATATATGTATATGTAAGTGTGTATTTTGTCAATGTCCGGTTACATATAGAGTCATGAGTATGGATAGATATATTGATGTTCAATGGTGTCTATAAACTTATTTATGTTCTTATACTTATAATTGTGCATCTGAGAGTGTGTTTTTATAAATACACGTGTGTGTGTGTATGGGAGTGTGCATATATATATATATATATATATATATATATATATATATATATATATATATATATATATATATATATACGTAAGTATGTGTGTGTGTGTGTGTGTAATTTACTGATTTGACAATTTGGAAGAAACTAAATTGTTTTTATATATTTTTAGTTTTTTCCAAATTGTCAAATCATTAAATTGCACCTTGTCAGAAAAATCATTCCACTTAGAAATATATGTAGAAATGCCATCATATCAACTGATCTATTGATCTGTCTGTCTACTGATTCACCTCATGTCTGTGTATGCACACACACACACACACACACAAAACAAACACACATACATACATATCGTAAAGATTTGTATACATACTTGCCCACATTTGCATATAAATATGTATTGCATTATGACAAAATTCCAGATCCTCTCCTTGTAGCACAATCAGAGTGGTAATGATTATTATGGAAAAACATCTCTATATATCTTTTCATTTCATTATAAAACAAATTATTCGGCCGTATGGTGTTGTATATATCTTACTTTAAAAACCTATCCTAGGTCCATTGAGTACGTATGCCAAATTTAGTTTGGTATGGAAATCTGATCATTATCGTTAGAGCGAATGCAGACCCCACAATTATTTTTTGTGAAAAGGGAAACCATCCGTAGATATTGCACAGAAACAGCCTTTTTGGGGCCTATAGGAGCCATTTAAAAAAGAACCAATAGTTGACCATTGGTAAATGGTATAATAGACAGGTCTGGTTAATCACACATAAGTAACCATCATGCAACCAATGTCTTTTGGCAGTTTACCATGTTGGGGTAATCAATAAGAAAAATCGGCAAAAGGGATGATTAATGAATAATATACTTTGCTTGCATTTTGTTGATTTGTGATTCCTAAAAATGTCCTAATTTTCAAAAAGCAAGCCTGAAAGCTGCAGGATATAATCTAGTGATATATAAAGCATAAACTTACATTGCAAATTGAAGTGACCCCCCAACACACTAAAAAAATCTATTTAGAGGGTGATTTTTATAAAAAAACCCAAGATGTGATTTTTCTAGTCAAAATAAGATGTTTGAATATTCAGCCTTGTAGCTCCGGTGGTGTGGACTGTATGTGTGATGTATATCTGCATAGCCAGCCAACTTGAGAACTGAAGAAACCTATGTAGATAGTTTGGATGGCAGTATTGAAAGGCAGTTTCTAATTAATGGTCGGTCTCAAGACGTCATCAGATGCAAGACTTGTATGCCTCATACACAATCCTTGGTTCTCTTGTATATATTCAGCATTATATGACATTGGTAGCTTGAGTTAACAACTTATCAGGAAGGAGTAGGCGATTTGCCCTCTGCCCCACGAGAGATGAGAGTAAGTGAAAGATCTCAACAGAAGGCCATGAGATCAACACAAAGGACAAAGGAAAAAATTCCCAAGGACATTGCCCATGTGAGAGAAGAGATGGGCATGCTCTCCCTGGAACCAAATTTGAGACACATTCCAAAAAAAGACAGACACTTCAAGAAGGCCAAAAAGGAACATGACTAAAATATGAAAAAGACAAAAGACGAGGGAATTAGCCTGAATGAACCAAATATAAAGTATAAATAAGAAAGAAGTTGTTAAGTTATCTAAATTTTACAAGATAAATTCCATCTAGAATAGGTTTTTGTCATTTTTTATGCTTTCTAGATTGTTATACTCTCGGTTTGCCCCTTGTTGTCAATGGCTTTACATAACGTCTTGTTTTTTAAGGCAGTTGAAATTACAGTAGTAATCTAAAATCTATTACAAGAATGAAGATATCAGTGATGGTAATTTATTTTTTACAGTGGTTATCTCCTCTTTTTTTTGTTGTTATATTCCTCAACATTTTTAACAGCTCTCGATTTTTTAGACTTGTTCCCTCCTTTAGTTTTATGCTTATTGCACACAATAAAGTTTTGGGCTCCTTTTTTTCTAAAATTATTTTGGCCTTGATATATACAAAAGTGAAAGTGATTTGAAATCATGGACACGTAACAGTAATATCTCTTTTCTCTCGCAGTTTTTTTTCTTTTTTTCCATTTTCTCTTTTTATGACTGAATTTTCTGTTTTCTCTCTCCCTTCTTTTTCTCTTCTTTCTCATTCCTGATGAATGTAAACATCATTCCTTCTAATCTTTCGTAAACAGTCTCTGCAAAAATCTTATGTTGTGCAATTTTTTTCCTGTAACCAATGGATGTTTCTGCAAACGTGAACTTGAAATTAGTTCAAGTTAAATTTGACATAGCCTCGCAGAACTAATAAAACTGTATCGACATGTTTAAACATAATACAAGTATGATCGCTTTCTATCAAGAAACATATTTAGTTAAGAATTTAAGTAAGTAGTAAAAAGATTCTGTTAGCCAAGATATCATTTTCCACAAGTGACTGTAGAAGATATTATCATATCATCATACCTATTAAGTACAATTATCATGCATCATTATTTTACTTATGGTTATAAGTATATTAATTAATTACTACATCATTTCAGGCAAATAAGTTCTTTGGCACACATTAATTTTTCTCGTGTAAAGGCTTGGGAGATGTATGATTAGAAGCAGCTGGCAAATATTTGGAAGGAGAATTTAATATCTAATATAAACGCTTCAACAGATGCCCATCCACATGCAAGAGGATCTTTGTTTAAACCTAAGGATTAAACCAGCTTATCAGTGAGTTGTTTCAATTGTGCCAATGTTGGGACATGATTTGGCATTGCCAAGAAGTTCAGTTTCATTTTGGCTCTCTCTTTTCAAGACTTCAATTTCAGCCAATGGCAGACTCTTTGGCTTTCCAGACAGAGTACGAAAGAGAAAGCTGCACAACAAAAAGTTTGCACCACTCTCTTTAGAAAATATTCATTAGAGAACAATCAAATCAAACATTCAGAATATTAAACAAGCAATCAAAGTCAGAGTCTTCTTGAGTTCCAAAGATTTACTTGAAATTCATTTCATTTTTGAATGCTGAATCATAGTTGAAGTTCTTTAAATTATCAATTCAAAAAAGGGTTCAATTGATACATTGATATATTGCATAGATATTTGTAGGCGACATTTTGTGACAAAAAGGAACACTGTACTGTAAACATATGTATTATATGATGGTTTGAGATGTCATACTGACTTTATTATAAGAGTAATGGCTTTTGTGGTTGGAAACATGCAAAGAATTCTCTCTAAAAGCATTTTTTTTATTGCTTTGAAATCTGACAAGACTGACATAGTTATTTACAGATAGTACAGGAAAATTATAATTACAGTATATTATTGTGTCACACGCATATTATTAACTGTTGTGATCAACGTTGTGTATAGATTTAAGAGTGGAAGCCAATAAGCTCAAAATTACTAAAATTATATGTTTACGAAGGGAGAGAAATATGTACATTGTTGTCCTTGACATAAAACATCAAAATGAAGAGAAAACATTGAAGTCTTGAATAACTTGATGTTTATGAACAACATATCCTTTTAAAACAGAGGTCAGCCAACTTTTTTAGAGTTGGGCTGGATTAGATGTTTTTATGTCTTTTTGGCCAAAGTGATCAAAAAAGGAAACTAATCTCATAATTTTGTTTTTTTTAAAAATTGTTTTAATATTTTTTTTCATAATAGAAGTATATACCTATGTACACTTTCATTTACAATGAGAACAAAGAAAGTTAACAATGGGGACGAAGTATTGCTCAATTGTTGTTCAGATTTTGTATATTAATGATACAGCAGGGATATGTAGTACTCAAACATTTTCAGCAATAAAACATTGATTCGTTTTTGGCCACTACAAAAATGAGACTATTGCTCCAATTATTACTTGCTCTTTGGAGACAAATAAGGAAAACAAAGAATTTTCCATGCAATGTCGCACATCCAATGAAGTCAGCAGTCCTGTTTGGCAGTAGTTTGCTGAGCACTGTTTTAAAGTGTAAAATCCAAGATCTACCAGCGGAAGCCTGAAACATGACTTAAACTTTAATATGGTGTGAAACAAAGCAAAAAAAACGTTGATACAAGTCTGAAAGAACCTTGTAGTGGTGATTATGTATCACTTGAAAACTTTATTCAATTTAGATAATTGAGTTTTTACCCTTTATCTCTGACATGCAAAAATTAACTGCCCTTAACTTCTTTATATAAGTATTGATGCAGAGATTAGGATTATATCAAAAATAGCTGATCTGTCATCTTAATTTCAGAGTTGAATTTCATTAAACAAGGAAACTGACAACATGTCATAATATTTCTAAGATTATCAAGAGATAATGCTTTGATTCTTATGGAAGTAAAAGAAATACGGTATATATCGGCATATAAATTGACTTTTTGAGCATCGAGTAACCAAGAGACTGACCCACAAGCTGAGAACCATGCAACATGCACATGAAAGAATCATGCTCAACCTCACATGGAGAGATCATGAGACAGCACAGTTCATCAGGAAGGAAATGGGAGTCCGAGTCATCACTGAATCCACTAGAAATCTCAAATAGCAATGGGCTGGTCAAGTTGCAAGAATGGCAGACAACCGATGGACATCATGACTCATGGTATGGATCACCAGATATCACAAGCATAACTTAGGCCAGCATAATGCAAGACGGAGAGACAAACTAGATGAATTCAGAAAGTATTGACTCTGCGATACCCACGATAGAGAGGTGTGATGAATCATTGGGAAGGTCTATGTCCAACAACAGATGTTAAAAGACTGATTATGATGATGATGATGATTCCCCCTTAATGGATCACATTAGTCTGTTTAGACCCTCTGAACTTGACACTCTAATAGACACAATGTTGCCTTATGTCGGAGAGTCAACTTATCTGGCAAATATAACACCTTAGTTTTGTGGTCGACTTATATGCTGCAATATACAGTAGTCAAATTGATCCTGTTACAGACTAGCATTGGTGATAGATATTCATAGTATTTAATGATAAAAACTGATAGTCTGAAATTGTGTGATAGAGCATTAAAAAGCAATGTGGAGAGAGCACTGAAAAAGTATGAGAGGGAGAAGGTAGGTAATGTTAAAAAGTTTTGGTTTTGCATAGAAACAAAGTATAGGTGTATTTACATGCTGAGAAATATCTGAAGCAAATATTGGAGTTATCATAGAAAATACAGGATTGCAGGTTTTTAATGTTAGTCTTTCTTCCTTCCATAATGTAAAACAATCAACCCTTATTCTCTTCAGTTCAATACTGTAATTGTGGCCAATGGAGTATTTCCCTTTTATTGATTCATCAGTCTTTTTCCTTCTTCTTCTTTCAGATTCTTTACGCTTGACTAATCTTTCTGGATATAGAGTTGTTATGGAAGTGTTAACCAGAGTAACTAGATACTTGCAGACATTTGGGGACGAAAAGATGCCAAAAATGGCCGATAAAGGGCCAAATGCCAATACAGTATATAAAAGTAAATCTTTCATTATTTTTGATAGATGAAGTAGTATAAACCATTTGTATCAATATGGAAAAAACATTTTTTTAATGTCTTCATCTTACTTTCTCAGTTGCTTTCTTTAATGAAAATTCATGAATAAAAAAATGATGATAGTTTATAAAATATTGCAATACTGAAGTACTCACAAAAATGAGACCCTATGAAAAATACTAGTTCAGTAAAATCAGAATGGCCAGTTGTTAAAATTTTGCCAGGTCAAAAAGTTCATAGGCAAAAATAGGCCAGAAATGTCAAATTTGGCCACAAAGTAGCCAAAATAGCAATTCATCAGTACGTGTAAAGAGGTTTCAGATCAAAGCCATCAGTTTAATCGACTGTGGGTCAAGACATAGAAAAGTATATTTTTTTTTCAACTGCCTTGACCTCTTGATTATTTACAACTTTGACGCCTTAATAAAGATTCTAATTGTAATACTGCGATGGAGATGTCAGGGAGCTTTGGCTCAGAGGAAATTATGTTTTTTGAGATTTTCTTTTCTTGACCCCAACTTCATTCATTCCCTTTGTTTTTCTTCTTATGCTCCCATTTGTTTTGCCTTTATTCTCCTTCATCTCTTTCCTTTATAACTTCCTTTCTAGTTAACTCTATTCCTTCAATAACACTTTTCTCATTTGTTCTTTTTTTCTTTCTTTCGATTGTTATATTAAGGCACCCTCCCTTCCTAATTGAATGCAACATGATTCTTGATATGAGGTGGGTGATTGGTGGACCCCAACATTTTTAGCTATATTATCCCTTACTCATCCAGAAGATCAAGAACAAAAACAGAATTTCTTTTAGAACCCGTGAACCTAGTATTTTGGGATATATATTCATTCCACCCTAAAGATATTGCCATAAAAAAATATAGTCATGAAAAAAAGCAGATAAAATTATGTTTGAACACTCTCAAGATGATAAGAAACATGCTTTTAGTTTTTTTTACATGTAAATTTTCATCACCTTGGTGATACAATTTCGTTTACCCCATATTCCTAATAATACCGAGATCAGTTGAAAAACCAAACTTTTGAATGAATGAGTTAATTTCTTCCTTCTTTTCTTTGTGTCTCTAATTTCTTTCTTTTTTCTCAATCTTTATTGCCTCTCTTTAATTACACATATTTTCCTCTCTCAGTCCTCCAAAACTTTCTCTCTCTCAATCTTCAGTATATCCCTCTCTCTTTCTCTCTCTCTAAGCTTCAAAGTATTCCCTCTTTCTCTCACTTCTTCTCCTTAAACAATGAACATATGCAAAACAATAAGATTTGAAAAAAAACAGATTCAAAAAAAAATATTTTAAAAATCATGAATCTTTTAAATAATCCCTTGGAGCTCTCTGATCCTATTGCAATAAATTCTCCTTCAATTTCACAATTTCAGCGGATGGTACTCAACTATAAACAATGGTGGTAATGGTTAGGTAAGGGGGGATATGACATATACCTACTTCTTAATCTCCAGACTTTTTGTATGTTCAATTTCTAATAATGAAGACATTACCATTTATGTAGTTACCAAAAACACAGCCATACTGTATACAAGGTTCCCAAAATCCATTTACTTCACGGTCAATGAAATAGATAAGGTGAAGAAACAAGCTCTTTTAGGAAATAAATAAAATCACCAATAAATGCGTGTATGCATCCGACTTTGGTAACCCCTCCCCCATAAACATTGGTGCTGCAAAACCAGATTTGATCTATATACGTAGTGGACCAGGGAGAAGAACTTGGACTATTTTGGTTTGAAATATCTTTTTTACAAGATTTTTAAGGGATTTTTATTTATATCTAACTATAATGAGAAACTGAACCCTTACTTTCTGTTGATTGGTGTAGCTCATTCAAATTTGGTTTGCATACTTAGTTGACGTAGGAGAAGAACCTGTGCTATTTAGTCCCTGCAAATTTTTTTTTGAAGGGTTTTAGAGAAAGGGGTTTTATTTACAATGTATCTATAATGCTAAACTGAATACTTACATTCAGTTCAATATACATACATACATATATTATTTAGAAAAGGATATATTATCCTGACAGAATGATTATGGATTGTGCTATATCATATTCAAACTGTTATCAAAATAATCTCCCATTATTAAATGGTGAATGTGTCCATTTGGCTAAGACAACGTGAATAGAATAAACAATCAAAGAAAACAGAGCTGCAGTTGGAATCAAACATGCAACCGATAGGGTAGCAGCTTTAATGTGACATTGCTCTTACCATTGAGCTAATTGCATTTAGCTCAATGGTAAGAACAACCAAGCAGCTCAATTTCTACAGTGGTCCCATTTCCTTCGATTGTTTATTCTATCAACTTGTTCAGGCCACATGATACGTTCACCATATAATATAGGATAATCATTTCAAAAGAGAGTTTCAAAATAATAAAACACAATTTATAATCATATATACATAAACATAATATCTGGAAATTGCCTGATAGGGTATTTATACAGCTACCCCCAAAGGAGGCTATGGCCCCTTCTAGTTTGTGTTCAGCTAGTTGTATATCAAAACGCACATACAATCACACGAACAGCCACATACAACAATCACTGAAACACACACACACACATACACAACCACAAGAGAAATTTTAGCTTTGCCTCTTTTCTCCCTCTTATTTTCTATTTCTTAATAGATATTTTACACCTTACGTAATATCTCTGCAGAATATTCCACATCCCTCAAGTACAGACAGACTCTTTGAAACTGCAGTTCTGTTCGGAGAATTAATCCCTTATCTTAACCCTTTCCTCTGTCTAAGATGCTTACTTTAGCAACGTTCCCCAACCGACCTCAACCATTAATGCCATAAATGTCACAGATTTCCTCCGAAGAAGATTAACATATTTCTTCATTTTCTATTATGAAGATATATAAATATATGTCTGTTTCAAAAGGATTTTGTGAATCATTTTATTTAACTGTCTATCAATCTATCTATAACAATCTTGGCACAAACCTATGTTCAGGAACTCTCATAATACACGTTAATGGCACACACATGCACACACACAATATCATATCCACACACATATATATATATATATATATATATATATATATATATATATATATATATATATGTGGATATGATATCTGACAAATACATATAGATTAAAAACAACTGGAGAAAGTTCAAATTCTTGATAGAGGCTTGAGTCAAAAATAGTCAGAACAAATAGTTTGAAAGATATTTTTCCAGTTGATTCATATACATGTATATATATACATGTACATATATATATAAGTGTATGTAGAAAATTCAGCTGACAATTGCATCGCTGGCATGAGACTCAGAATCACAGTAAAGAACTGAATTCTTTAAGTACACTTATTCACATTTGCTCTGTCCTCGATATTAAGCAGTTATAAAAAAATCAACTTTCGAGAAAAACTGATAGCAATATATAGGTACTTCATAATTTTTCTTGTAATTTGTGAGATTACAAAAAAAAAAAATAGAATACATACATATATATACATGTTGTGTCATCCACAGACAGCTGTATCACATCTCTTCAATGTGGCTATACACTTTCCATTATCCCATCTTGTACCACGAGGCCGAATTAAAACCTTCACTTCAAACCCGTAGGCTGATATCCTACCTCTGGACTACGGAACTGGACAGGCAGTAAGGCTGAATTTTAGCGTTATATTCAAATTACACAGAAATCCTTCATCAACCACAGTGCTCAATTCCTATAGAAGAGCATTGCATAAGCTTACGGTGGATGAGTTACCTCACTTAGAGAGTGCTCAACCTTGAATAGAGGAGCATATATATATATAAACACACACATATATATATATATATATATATATATACACATATGTATATATACATAAATATATGTATGTATACAAATACACATATATATATACATATATATACAAATATATATACATATATATATATATATGTATATATATATATATGTATATATATATATGTATATATATATATGTATATATATATGTATATATATATGTATATATGTATATGTATATATATATATATATATATATATATACATATATATATATATATATATATATATGTATTAACTTTAACCCAAAAGTCTTGGAAACTAAAGGCATGAAATAACACCTGCAAAGAATGAAAAATTGATTGACAATTAACAATTTAAAATGTCTTTTCAAATTCCTTAAACTTCTTGGTATTAAACATATATCCGTACATCTATCTCTCTCTTTATATATATATACATAAGTATATGTTAATAATGCTGATATGTATACTTCAGACTTCTCATGCCTATCTATAAATAAACACTGAATGTTTATCTCCTTCTTCATCCAATGTGGTGTTAAAACTAATAAATCTTTGTCAGTCAGAACCAGTTTTGGGATGGTGATAATGACAAATCTCAGATTTTAGACAATGCTTATCTCTCTCTCACTCTTTCTCTCTTCCTTTTACTCTTCAATTTGGGCTGTTTATATTAACTTGACACTAATGTTCTTGGGAAAGGTATGAATCCTCTTTACCATGCAATCTACTTCATTGCATTATTTCTTAATATATATATATATATATATATATATATAAATGTCTGGTTAACAGGAAAGAGATCCCATAACCTCTTATCTATCCAAATAATAACAATAAAAATAATCATTAACCCCTTTATATAAGAGGATCAAATATCTTTCAAAATTAAATAATTCAATGGAAGAAGCCACGGGTGTTGATATCATTTGATAAGGCAGAATAAAGTAACAACCAAGGAGGATTAAACTCACTACTTAAGAGCAATGATCCAAAAGACTGTGACAAGTCACCTCGAATTTGGTATTTACTAAGATTGACTTAGTTTTACCTCAAAGCCACACTTATTAGATGCCCAGTGAGGAAAGAACTCTCAATTGAGAAGTAAAGATCAGTGAGACTTGGTTGCCAACCATTATCTCACAGCAGGGTACCCCAGTAGTAAGTGTTATTAATGCTTCAAAAGAATTCTCTTAGAAAACACCTTTTAAAGATCTTATTACATCACATTCTTTTCAATTCTAACTTATTACACAAAGGTTCAGTGAAGTAATTCTGTAGAGGAGTTAAAACATTGAAAAACTGTTAATGTTTCTCTCTACAAGTATCTCACCTAACTAAACTCTTAAAAATAACAGAAAAGAATAGTAAGTGTACATCTTTTCCACGTATGGAAAAACACTCTCCTTGCAAGAAAGAAAAAAAAAAGTCATGTTTCTACTTCATCACTTTTTCAAGGGCATAAACAAATCGAGTAAAGCTAAAAACTAATGATATATTTTGCTAAGATTTCAACCAAGGCTTTTTTTCCTTCTTTTTCAGAAGAGTTCATCTAACAACTGCGCATTTAGAATAGCTCCAATAAGTTATGTTTGCATTTGCACATATATATATATATATATATATATATATATATATATATATATATATATATATATATACATATATATGTATATCTATATATGTTATTAAGAAAAGGATGTATGATCTGACGGAATGATTATGAATCGCATTATATTACATCGGATATCTTATTTAAAATGATCTCCTGTTATTAAATGGTTGATGTATCACTTGGCCTAGACAACTTAAATAGAATAAACAATGAAAGAAAATGGGGCTACAGCAGGAATCGAATCTGTGACCAACAGGGTAACCACTTCAATGTAGCACTGCTCTTACCATTGAACTATATATATATATATATATATATATATATACACAGTAACATACACCCAATAGTGAAAACATCAACACGTTATTGCCTATATAGTAATACATGCAAATACATACTCAGTACAAAGTATCAAATCATTTAACTTTGTACAATGAGAAATGTACCAGATTATACATATATATATATATATATATATATATATATATATATATATATATATATAAATACAAGTACAAATAAGTGATTGATATCCAATGTGTGATGATTTATTCCATAAAGTGCTCTACACATTCAATATTTAGTTAAAGTAGAGCTTTGAATAAATCACCGTATAGATATATATATATAATTGATATTAGATGTACTTCTTTCTTATGCTGCTCTTATAAGTTGATATCAAATAAATACATCAGAAGGTGCATGAACATATGCACATATGTATATACTTATATATATTCATATATATATATAAAATACTTGCAAACCATAAGTGTATATGTACACCTACATATATGCATCATCGTTTATTTACATATATGTGTATGCAAAACACATGCATCTATTGGAAAATGTCAATCATTCAGTATCTCAGTGGTTCTGCTTGGCTATGTGTGTAAAATCCCTACCCTCTACGTTTTTAGTGTAAGGTTCTATTTATGCTGTTGAAGTTAAATTGGTCTCTAAATTTGTATTTTTGAAAATTATGCCCCAAATTAGTTTTTAGTAGCAGGTTCAATTTACATTGTAAGTTGATGCTAAATTGATCCCTTGTTTTGTGCTAGCTGTACTCATGTTTGTTTTTTTTTTTGAAAATTCAGACTTAATTAGTAATCATTGGCCAACAAAAGGCAAGAGGAGAAACTTATCAATTCATCTTCCTTATTGACAATTTTTCAATTGATCACCCCTCCTCCAGCAGTTACATTCTGCCAAAAAACGTTGGTTTCTGTTGAGTGACTAACCAAACTCAATTTTTCTGCACTTGTCATGTTCTATTTATTTACCTTTCATCTTTTTGGGTACCAGACAGTGTTCGAAACGATGCGCAGCAATTACCATGAACAGAACAGTTGTAACCACTCAGATATTTTAAAAGGTAATAGAGGATTGAGCGTCAGTCATTCTATGGGATGAGGCCCTGATTATTGATAAGGAGCATCATTGGAGAGTGAAGAAGTTGATGAGGCAGCATATATCAGCTTGTCACTCAAATGCAGGTCGGGCTAGCATGGATTTCAACACCATGTGGTTTTCTCTACTTCATAAAGCAGGTTTTGGACAATTCCCATATGAATAGTTCTTGGAATTGTTTGAGTGCTTGGTTGGTGTTACTATTAAGTCTCTGTACCTTGTGCTGCCAAAAATGGATTGTTCCAGTTGGTTTATTTATGACCATATTTTTCTTCTCTGCTCAATAGAGACACAAGATGGAATTCTTTGCTTAAAAGGAGGAAAGAAACCAAGAACGTTTCCATCTTGAAAATTGTAGAAAAAGTTATAACGCATACATCGCTAAAATAGAATAACCTATTAACAAGCATTACAGTTAATGTTTAAATTTTTGATTTGATGCTTTTTTTCTTGCTTTTTTCTTTGCACGTACTGGAGAAAGAGACCCCCTTAAAAAAAACTCTCTCCTCATGGATATTACATATTGCACCCGAAGGGAACCATAGAATGAATCGTCTGAAACGTACTAACATTAAAGATAGGAAGAAGAGATTGGATTTTCCGAACAAAAATTAGAATGCTTTCATGGTTTTTTTTTTTTATTTATTTCCATTTTAGTTTCATCTTTTTGGGTACCAGACAGTGTTTTGGATGATTGTGCCGCAATTACCATGAATGGAACTATGGGATCCACTCAGACATTCTAAAAGACAATACTTAGAAAATTGAGAGCCATTCAGGAAATGCTGACAGGTTGAGAATTTGTCCTTTTTTTTCTCGCAAGTCTAGTTAGTCATTCAATAGAAACCATCATGAGACCAATGTCTTCTGGCAGCATGTTGTGCTGGGATGATCAATTAAAAAATTGGAAACGAGGGTGATCAATGAATAAGGCACTCCTCTTGCATTTTTTGGGGATCAGTGATCATTGAAAAAAGTTTGAATTTCCCCCTAAAGTGTGAAGTAAACTAAGGGATCAATTTAGCATAACTTTACATTGTAAACTGAAACCCCCATTAAACCTATTTGTGGAGGAATTAAAAAAAAAAACCAAAAATGTTTTTTCTATGCATAATAACGAGTCAATGTTCAAATTTTCAGCCTCCTAGCTTCATTGATGTGGCCTATTTGCATAATACATACATAGTCAGCTAGCCATGCTGACTTAAAAACTGAAGGAACCAATGGTGACAGTTTTGGTTGAAGGTTTCTAACAAAAAAACCTGATCGATAATACGAAATTGCTGTGTATACTCCTGAGCGCAATGTTGAAAGCACCATTGCTTTTTGGAGTTCTCATGTTGGACGTCAATAGAGTTGATGATAGCAATGGAGTCATAATAAGAGAGATGACGGAATCAAGTTCATTCATATTCAGCTTTCTCTTTTGTATGTATAAAGCATTCAGTAAACAGGGAGATATATTGAAGAGCATCTTGTCAATATGCTCAAAATGTTATGAATGTATTATACCATCAATGACATACAGGTGTGAAACATGGGAACTGACAAAATAACTTGGAAAAAAACTCACAGTCACTTAAAGGTCGATGGAAAGAACAATGTTGGGAATAACTCTAAGAGGAAAAGATCAACATGGATCTGAGCTAAAACAAAAAAAGCTCATAGAAATGATAAGGCAACAAAAATTGAGATGGGCAGGAAACATGGGAGGGATAACAGATGATGCAAAAGGTTTGTTGATTGGTACTCAAGAGAGAGCAAACACAGTAGGAGAAGACCATACATAAGATGGCAAGTCAAGATAAAAAGGTTCACCGATAAAACATGACAGTGGTTCACACAGTCACGGTGGGCATGGAATGCGGTGGAAATTGCCTTCGTCCATCAGTGAATCTGCAATAGACGCTGCTGATTTTGAAATCATTTTTGGGGGTTTCTGGTGAAGTCTCAAGAAATGAAAATGATCAGTTGTAGTTACCCTTTTTTTTTCAAAAGCAATGTCACCCACTATATTTGTCATGGAGGGTGTGGTAGGTAGGTGGGATCTGTACAAAAAAACAGAATTCTTGTTGATGCTGTTTATGTTCACTTCGCATTTATGCCCTTGAGAAAAGCATGAATCTAATTCTCCCTTTGCTTGATATCACAAAAGGGTATCATCTTATTTTGACAAAAGAGTAGGTGAGTGAACACTTGGGCCAACAATATCTCATAACTAACTCATCTGTCAAGGTAGTAGCCGTAAAATACTGTTACACCTATAGTCAATCTTGACAAGGATCCATTCAATCAAAGTCAGGGTAACTATAATTTTTTGGACTTCTTGTTGACTGAGATATTGGTTTATTTACCATTAGTGCTGGTAGTCCATGTTCGTAAAATCTTTTGAAAGCTGAATCTCAAGGCAAATCCCCGTTATTGAAATATTGGTTGGTTACAATCTCTCAAAGAGTTTTTCAGACTTTTAAACTCCTTGTTGTTGCTAGCGTTATTAACACAACATTTTGGCCGATCCCTTCTACGGCCTTCTTCATGAGTTCAGTCCAATGGTGAACAGATTTTTCCAATGGTATCAATGGTAGTGGTGCTATAACACTAGACTCGAGTGATGTCTTTTTCTTTCTTTCCCCAGAATCCAATGTTATAGCATCGCTACCATTCTTTTTACCACCATCATGTTTAGATAGTACACCAGAAGAAGGCTGTAGAATAGATTGGCTGAAACGTCGTGTTTAATGTGAATAAGAATAAGAGTTCAATTGTCCATAAAACTCTTTGTATGATAATGACCCTTCTCAGAACTATCATCATCATCAGACTTTTAGCATTTGTCGTTGGACATAGACCTTCCCCGTAATTTGCCTGATCTCTCTTTTGAGGGCATTGTGGAGCCAGTACTTTCTCAACATATCTAGTTAGTCAGGCCATCATATATTTTGTTGGCCCTGGTTTTGAATGTAATCTCTGGGGATCCACATTATGAGTTGTGATGTCCAACGGTTGTCTGCCATTCTAGCTACATGACCAGCCCATTGCCATTTAAATCTTCTTATGGATTCTATGATATTATGGACTTCTCTTTTTTCATCAATATATTGTGCTGTCTTGTGAGCTCTCCATGTTATGGTGAGGATAATTCTCTCTTGTGTACATTGCATGGTTCTCAGTTTGAGGGTCAGTTTTTTTGTTAGTTTCCATAATGTTTCATCTTCTCATTTAGCCCAGTGCCAGACTCATCTAAGCTTAGTAAGTATCTAAAAGAGCTCACTTCATTGTCATACTTTGTACCATTTCTATTGATGATGTTTCTGTCTTATGACTGGGAGGCATCACTGCATAGTTGTGTCAAGTTAAAAGAAAGCTATGTTTCTATTGAAGAGGTAAACAGGCCTGAAAATTAGACCATAGATGTGCTAAGGTAGTAGCATTATACTTCAGTGTAGAAATAATGATCACATATATAGATTATTGATTTTCAGCTTTAGGGGTTGTATTATATTTGGGATCACATTGTACTTGCGTAAATATGTTATTCTTGTATGAAGGCCTAGCACGAGTCAATACTCTCATTTTGGTTGGTCAGTCAGTGATTGCAATCAGTACTAAAGATTCTAGAACATTTAAAAATTCACAAGGCAATTCTTTTGGTCCATGGCTAATCACTACATTTTGGCTGTTGTGAGGCTGAATTAAGATGGATAGGAGAAAGATAAAGGAACCCTATATATTTGGAAAGAGCATCCAAGAGAAAAGAGAGATGGAGCTCCCATAGAAAGGCATATAGATACATCCACCTGGAGTTGAGCTTATAATTTGAATATCAAATCACCTTGGCTCCCCTCAAATGGCCCACCCAACTAACCAGCCAAGTGGGCTACAGATTGTTCTCTTTGTTCATAACCAAGAGCAAGAGAAGTAACTTATTTATTGATTACCCGTTTCTCCAATTTTCTTATTAGTTACCAAATATTCTGCCTGAAGACATTGGCCATATGATGGTTTCTATTGAGTGACTAACCAGACCTGTTTCTTCTTTCATTTTAATTTCATTTGCATAAGATTGAGCTCATATCCTTTTTTCTAAGGTTAAGGAATAAAATCAATAATCAATATTGAAAAAGTCACAATCAGTTTAAATCATTTACTGTTGATTTTGTGCATTTATCATTATTATTATTATTATTATTGAGGGTCTTTTGTTTTTTGCGTAACAGTGATTACTTTTCAGTCCAGCGTCTTTGAGAAGAGATTCGTCATATCATTTTATATTCAATTTTCATAAATAATTAATACATCAATTTTTGAAAGGAGAACCAGGAAGATAAAATCGAACCCTCCCAGCACCAAACCCCAAAATTGATATCAAATTCTAAAAATTCTTGTTCAAAATCATTTTTTTTTTCAGATGCTGTCAGCATTAATATTCTCTTAAAGGTTTTAGAAAAACGATTTAACCTAATTTCTTGCTTCAAACAAATGGCTCCAGTCATGATGGCACAAACATTGCAAGTCTGTAAGCAAATATCTAATCCTGGTGACCATCTTTTGCACTCTGTAAGTGATGATGTAGTTATAAAATAAAGTGTGGGAACGCGAAGCTCTTCTAGCATTAGTTGGAGGTTGTGTAGATTGTGAAAATTTTTCAAATTTAACCAATTTCTGAAATGTTTTGTGGCCATATGGAATAAGTATAAGCATAAAGAAACAAGAATATCCCACTAGTTTTGAAAAGAAGGGTCTACAATCAATGCCTCCTCTTGATTGTCACCTACGGAGCTGGAATATGGAACCTAACCAAAAGATAGGCCTTCAAACTGAGAACTATGCAACAGGAAAGAATCATGGTTAACATTATGTGGAGGGATAACAAGACAGCACAGTATATAAGAAAACAAACAGGGGTCAGAGATATCATAAAATCCATTTGAAAACTCAAATAGGCTGGTCATATTGAAGAATGACAGACAACTGCTAAACATCACAACACAGATTGTAGATCCAATCATGGACATCAAAGTTGATTTGGACATAGACTGGTAAGTTTTTCTAATCTGTGAATTGTTCAATTAGAAAATTTTGATAGGATTTAGAAAGTGAGGGACTGCTGTTCCCCCTCCCGAAACAATAAGGGAACACCCTCCCCTCCTTGCACTATATCACTGGTAATAGCCAAAGTCTTGTAGCAGATTTGCTGAGGTGTTAAAATCATTTGACTCCAAGTTTAAGCAATGAATATTAGTGGCTATTTTGATTATAAAGTCTCTTAAATTAAACTTGTCTTCTCGAATAATGTAAAGGTTTGCACTTCTGCCTAGCAGGCTGAAGGTCCTGGGTTCGATTCCTGGTATGACTAAAGAGTGGAAAACTCTTCATCAGGACACATTTCCTTATGCACTCAGCAGCTAATTGAACACACTCTAAGCTGTGTGGTTAGGATGTTATCACTTTGGTGGACTCACATAATGTAGGTATGAATTCCTGGTCTTAATCAGACTTGAGACTTGCAAAGATCACTGAGCTGACACATACAATAGAAACCAGGGTTTTGGTACCAGCCTCAATACTCCATTGGGGATTGTCTCTTGAGAGATATGATGCTTCATGTTTACCTTTTTTCATCAGACATAGTGAATGAGAGATTTTATATCTCAAAAATTATTTTGCATGAAACATTTGGCTGCAGTCTCATTGATATACTTATATATGTAACACTGGTGCATGTAATGATAACTTGCAAGTATTTAGCGCAAAGACCCTTTGTTACATAGTTAATCTGGCTTGGGGTGGTGGTTGTGAATTTTTGCTTCTTTGAAAATGTTGGTTGTTTATAGAATGAGAGGCTGAACTGGGGATGAGGTTTCCTTACAGCAAATCATTTGACCACTTCCAACAGGATGGAAAGGTAGGAGAGTGGGCAGGGCTGGATTAACCTGTCTACATTCTCCAGGACCTATTGGTAAAGTTATCTTTCTACCTTTGGATTTCAAATGAAATCAAAAAAAAGTGTTTATGTTATTTATAGCAATGAATAAGATCAAAAATACAACTTATCATACTTGTTACATCTGATGTTTTCCTCGGGAGTTATATTTCATCTACATATTCCTGGTTGGCAAAATCTTGCGTGTAATAATGTCCTTGCTCTGGTCAAATGAAGTATCAAAGAACCTCTGGTTACAAGAACCACATCCCAGTTCAATAACGTGCCACTGACAAACGATTTGCATCTTCACTGTCACTCCCGTTCACGATGGTTATGACCTATGGATCCATAATGAGGCTCTCTGACAATGCAACACATTGAAATGAGACGTCAAGCTCTGAGACAGACTTGGCACTCTGCCAAACAAATGTAGTAAGTCATTCAATAGAAAATGTCATTCGATCCAAGTCTTTTGGCAGCATACTCCATTGGTCAGGCCAATACGCATGATACCTGCCAACCTACATACATACATACATAGCCAGCCAGCTAGCTGGACCAAATTGAAAACTGAAGAGACCTATGTTGACAGTATTGGTGACAGTTTTGGTCATGGGTTTCTAATATGAAGTGGTGTGAGCTGACATCACATTAGTAGTGAGAGTAACCGACAAATATGTTTGTTAGCAACTGCATTCAATTGTTGATGACCTTATATTCCTTTTTTTTCTCATCATACCCCAAATATAAGAACAAATTGAGTCAAGCTGAGAGGAATGGCAAGAGTAAAATTTTTCAGAAAGAAAAAAGAACAGTTCTTGAAAATTAACTCTTAAATTCATGAACTGCTTTGTATCATTCCAAAAGACGGCGGAACATTTCAATGAATGGAATTTGAAAAAAAAACTGGAACTCTTTTTTGAACAGAAAAGAAAAAATACCTAAAAGTGTAAGGAAAGTAACTTGGATCAGAAGTTATTCCCTTGATTTGCAATTAGGATTTCTTAATATGAATGTAGGAATTGAGGATAACAGTGTTTTTTCTTCAAATGAATAACAAGAGTTACCCAGAACTATGAATAACAAGATTTTTTTTCTGTATTATAAGAATACATTGAGGTGTGAGGTAGCCCAATGGTTATCAACAAAGAATGAAGATTTGCCAATATACAACAGAGCACCTAATGGTATTAGAAACTATCAACAAGAATTGTCACCAAAACTGTTTTTTTATGCTATTGCATTTGCATGCATTCTCAATTGGGGGAGTTGCGGCTCCTCATGGTAAAAACTGTTGTTACCAAAACTAAAGAGTTCGGCTGATGTAGTTTTAATTGTCACATCTAGATTTAATATTTCCTTTATTACACCCCCCCCCCTTATGGAGAGAGGGGGTGATGAGACCCAGGTAACCACAAATTTTGAATTCTGATCCTCATTTATGCCTACCTGATCAGGTGATATTCTGATTGCATCAGCATGATTTAGCCTGATCAGCTCATTTCATTGTTAATTGTTAAATTCTCACCAAACATTCTTAATCCAAAATGATTTGAAATCACTGTCCGCATTATTTTAGTATTTGAAAATTCCTATTCATCTTTTGAAATTCCAAACTTGCTGTTGGGATTTTGGCTAAATAACAACAATTCATTTGTTTTACTTTCTTTAACTGATACTTTAACAAAACAAAACCTGTATTTTGAAATCCTAGCTTGTGACCCGTTTGAATAGTGTAATCTTGCAATCCATTGTATAAATATAACATGATTTTTTTTTTATACACACAGCTTTCTAATTCAACTATTTTAAGATTAATTAATCAATTAGTAATCAATCCTTTTCCTCCGATTCCAACTTTCATATTTGACCAATTTAGTATAGATGCATGTCAGTCATGTGATGGTTTCTAATGAGAGACTAACCAGACCTGTTTTTGCTATCTCCTATACTCCAGCTGGAAGTCCCAGTGGCACAATTTGGTAAATGGCTTGGGTTAGCCGAGTTCAAACTCTGACTGAGACTGAAACTGGCACTAATGGCCTTTGGAAAGGCATAAATCCTACTCCTACCTCAGTGATGGGTAAAATAGCAAATAGTGAAATGAGTGATGTCACTTTGGATGCTTATTGCCTCTTTTTTCACATGTTGCAAAAAACCTTGAAGATCTTCGAGATGTGGAGAAACTTGTGTTATGCTAAAACTTGGGTAGGGATAGCTGTTACCATGGTGATCACAAGGGCACCTACTCACTAATAAACCAGTCAACCAAAGTTCAGGGAGCATTCTGAACAATATCTATGTAACAGTGGTTTAAAAGGGTTAAATTTATTTCAATTCAGAACAACAACAACACTACTTTAACAAAAGTAATTATGATTTCTGAATATATTCTCTTTTACACTGAACGGAGCGTATAGTAAAGTAAAATGGTGCCCTCACGCTAACTACAGCATCAACCGTCCTTGATTAGGCTTCAAATATCACAAATTTCTCTGTTTAGGCTGGTTATTCAATGTTTGTGATATTTGAAATAGACTTAAAGATTACAAGCATCCAAAGTCATGTCAGTCACTACGTCATCTGCTATTTTAGTCATGGCTGGGGTAGGGAGAGGGGAGATGGATGAATGCCTTTTCCAAGGGCATTAATGCCAGTGTTAGAAGGAGTTTGGGTTACCAGGTTCATTTTTCATGCTGCTAGATGATTGGTCACCAGCATATCTACAAGGCATATAACATCATTTATAAACAGGTCTGATAAGTCACTCAATAGAAACTGTCAAGCGACCAATGACAGCGTATTATGTTGGGATTGATCAATTATAAAATTGGAAAAAGAGGTGATCAATGAATGAATTACTTCCCTTGCAGTGTGAATTGTGAATGCTACTAGACACAAATTAAAAGACCGATTTAACATCAACAGTATAAATAAAACCTCAAACTAAAAACCTAATTAGAGGGCGGGGATTTTCAAAAAACAAAATATTTTATTTTATAGCTATGATAAGGAGTGTTTATTTATAAATTTTCTGCACTCTAGCTCTATTGGTGCGGCCTGTACACATGATACTGTTATACTTAACCACCTGTCATATATTTACTTATATTCAAGTTATTGCCCTTGGACAGTGAGAACACCTTGCTAGCAAGTGCTGATACTGAAAGAAAATAGGACGCCATATTGGTTTTTCTTATATGATGTATCTAAATAAATAAAGTAACTAGTGGGTCACTTTTATCCATGACTTATTGTGTATTGTCTATGGCAGATTTTCCAAGAAATTGAGTTTAATAAGGGTTGTCTACCAGTAAGGTAAGTCAAACTACATTAATTCTAACAAATACATGGATAACAAGCCAGCCATCCAGTTAGACAGCCAGACTGATTCGAAAAATGAAGAAACCTATGGAGAAACCTCTGAAGAAATTTTTCAAATAATGATGGATACCATGTAGGAGTGATTTTCGTGTCTAGACATTAGCAGGATTTGTACATTGATTGAGCATTGCGGACAAATTGTATCATTAGAAAATGATGCGTCTAGTCAAGTTGCTAATTTTCTTCTCTTGATTTATTATCATTGATAAACAAAATTAACCCCGCTTACTCCCTTTCTTACTTGTTTAGCAACGGGTAACTTTCATCAGGCTATCTGTACATCACCTTATGGTGCTCCGAACCCCTCCAACTTAAGATTTGTAGGTGGGAACTCATTTACAATGTTGTTCATTTAGTCTGATACAAAACACTCCAATTAGAGTGAAATATTATTCCTACTGACTCCGGAAAGCGATTCATTTTTCCATCAAGTGTCAGCTGAAAAACCAGTGATTAAGCATGATATCAAGCTCTTGATATAAAAGTTGCCCAACTCGATAGAGACATGAAGAAATGCTTTTTATCCTTTTTCTTCTCAATTTAGCATTATAGAAATACTTGTTCAAATCTGTCAACTGGTAACCAAACTGTCTGCCAGTCAGCATAGATTTCTTCAGGTTTCAAGTAATTCTGTCTGGCTATCTATCTATCTTTGTGTCAAGCATACAGGCCATTAGTCCTGAAAAGAAGGGTATATAACGAATGCATCCTCATGCAATAAGATAGAGTATGGAACCTAACCAAAAGATTGACCCTCAAACTGAGAAGCATGCAATGTGCACATGAAAAAATCATGCTCAACCTCGCATGGAGATTTCGTAAGACAGCACAATATATCAGGAAGAAAACAGAAGTTCGAGACATCATAGAATCCATTGAAAAACTCAAATAGCAATGGGCTAGTCATGTTGCAAGAATGGCAGACAACCGATAGACATCACGATTTACAACCTGGATCCTCAGAGATCACAAGTGAGACCGAAGCCTGCAGAATACAAGATAGAGAGACAAACTTGATAAGTTCAGAAAGTGCTGGCCCCGCAATGGCCATGATAAAGAGATCAGATGAACCCTGGGAAAAGTCTATGTCCAATGACGAACAATAAGAGATTGATGATGATGATAATGAAGTTTTAAAGAAACATTTTTTGGCTTTTCAAAATTCTTACCTCAAAGAGGGTTTTGATTGGGAAGGGATTCAATTTTTGCCCCAGAACATTCATACTTGTTTTTTTTTTTTTTTTTTTTCAAGTTAGACTTGTTGAATGATCAGTGACCAATAAAAAATGAGAGAATTAACTTATTCATTGATGACCCCTTTTCAAATTTTTTAATTGATCACCCCAACACAGCGTGGTGCCAAAAGAGATTGATTACATGACGGTTTCTATCAATTGACTAGCCAGACCACTTTTTTAAAAGTAGATTTTACCTAACTGTGAAACCTAATCAAACATTTAGAATTATTCTCTTAATTGGCTTTATTGACTTAAGTGAATCATAATATGATATCAATACGTACGTATGATATCATTCATGGGTATATATTTTGTGTTCCCAGACCAAAAAAAGTGGTGATGATGGTATATTGAGCTAAGTCATCAGAGCTTGTGGTAGTTATAGGTTCATGAGATAGTGGTGTACGAGAAAAAGAGAGGAAGAGGGTGCGTGTTGCCTCTGTCATAGCTTGCTACAAAACAAAAGCTGAATGCACTTTTAACTTTTCATCTGTTCAGAAGGCAAACGAGTAGCATTGAACCATTGTTCAGAAATCTGTATTTCCTGAGTAGGAAACAAGGATAGTAGATAATTAGATGGGAGATAATTGTGCATGGATCCGCCCAAGTATTCTCATAGCTCATGGCCCATACTTCCACAAAATGTTATTGAAACTCTTTGAAAACTTTTGTAAATATCATGTAGACAGACAGACGGATGGATAGATAGATGGAGGAACAGAAAGACCGGCGTTAATACATTTACCTCTCCAACTATGTGGGCAGAGGTAAATAATTAAAGTGTTCTTTTTAGACAGATGAAAAATAATACCAGAATAAGCTTGGCTGCGCTAAAGTCAATATCCCTTTCTTTGGAAGCAAGGAAAAAAAAACCCAAAAAAGGCTTTGTACCAAGTTGTATTCGATCCCTAAATATACTGATGTCTAGCAGAACACACTAGACCACTGAGCCATGGGATAATATGAAAATAGTGATTCATTTGTTATCAAAAATAAAGTAATCAGACGAATACCTCAAAATTGCAGACAAATATCAACCACCTTTTCAGAGTTCCCATGCTTTTGTTTAATTTTTATGGATTGTTTAATGGCTCTTTCGTTTTTAATGACATCCTTAGGAGCTAGGTAATTTTCACTAAATAGAATATATATATATATATATATATATATATATATATATATATATATATATATATATATATATACTTGTTATTGTATGAAAATAAGATTTTTCCATAACAGAAATTCAATGTTTACAGAAATGAAATACTAAGTTGACATGATGTGACGTCTCAGATCTTCCACATATGACTAATTGCGATAATGAGGTCAACTCTCTAGGAGTTCGACAATAGATTGAGTCTAAGGGTAATGTAATATATTCTGTAGCATGTCTTGACCACAGAAGGTCATTGTTGTATGGTCAAAGAAGACGTCAGTTTCATATGTGGGTAGAATGAAAGCAGGACATAATCTGGTGACCACAGACGGTCATTGTGGTATGGTCAAAGAAGACGTCAGTTTCATACGTAGGTTGAATGAAACTTTGGCATAATCTGGTGAAGTAATCTAAAACATTAGGATTATATGTCTCAATCTATGAAAGCGTATATAGAGCAAGCAGATAGCCACAATAGAGGCGTGGGTCAGAACAGAGGAAATTCCGTCCAGGTTCAGCTGTCAGGGCTTGATAATAGTCAATTGCAGTCGCAAGCACTAGGGTCACCGTTTTGGTCACTTCATGACCAAGTTTGACCTTTTCGAAAAGCATTTGCCCGGGAACTTTTTTTAGTCATATCTATTTAGCAATTTTGACTTTATTGCAATAGCATTTTTTGAAAATTTTAATTTTTGGTGTGTAATGAGGAATTCTAATGTTTTACGACCAGGCGCTATCAAAATTCTCCATACTATTAACCTTCATCCCAAGACCCTTGTCATAAAGTTGTAATAAAATGTGACCAAAAAACTAAGATGAAGGTAAATGGCAGTTGAAATCAAAGTAAAAAATTGATGATAATTTATTCTTTGTCTAAAAGTAAAGATTTGATAATTGCTTTTACAAACAATTTTGGCATTTGGCCACTTTCAGTAATTTTTTGTGTGTATTTGGCTAGAAACCTCTTCAACTGTCTGACAACCCTGGTAAGCATAGCTCAATAATGGTTCCCCCGTGACCATCCAAGTGTTATACGATGCTTTAATACAAGATATTGAGACAATGATTAAGACCTGAACATTCTTGAATTATGAGATAAAAATTCACTTTCCTTTGATTTAGTCAAATATTTGCCATATAAGTTGACTCTCCAACATAAGACAACATTGTGTCTATTAGAGTGTCAAGTTCAGAGGGTCTAAACAGACTAATGTGATCCAGTAAGGGAAAATCATCATCATCATCACCATCATCAGTTTGTTAGCGTCTGTCGTTGAACATAATCCTTCCCCAAGATTCGCTAGATCTCTCTATCATGGGCATCACAGAGCCAGTACTTACTGAATTTATCCAGCTCGTCATACCATTTTACTTTCTGTCGAGCACAGTCTTGCACCTGATCTCTGGGGATCCAAGTAGCATTATGCAATAAAAATAAATTATCTTAACTTATGGCTGGGACCCAGAAACACAGACAAAATAATGATTATCAACATTTTCAATTAATTGTCAGGAGAGTGTAATATAGAGAAGTTGATAAATTAATAAAGTATTCTCTAAGTAAACTCGTTCAATCAAAAACCAGACAGAAAATGCACACCAGGAGTGAAAAACTGTCTATCCTCAATGTCGATTCCTCACTTGAGCATTTTGTAGGTTAGTCCCATAGACTGCATGCTTGTGTACATGATGCTTGATCCTGAAGAACCTGTGGTGTTCCCCTCCTTTTTTTGCACCCAGAGCACATTCTTATTTTGCTACAGAGTTAATCCAGTCCTTCCTGATCTCCTACCTTTCCATCCAGTTCGAGGTGGTCAGATGATTTGAAATATGGAAACCTCATTCCTAATTCAGCCTCTCATTCGCTGTCCAACAAATATTTGTAAGAAAGCGAATATTCACAACCATATCAATCCGGGGCTGGATTAATTTAATAGTAAAAGTGGCATATGATGCAGGCCTCAAAGTTTCAAGGGCCGCACACTAAATTCTTGCAAGCAGTCAATTCTGTTTCAGTGATTCTATACTTGGTTGATAAGTACTGAACTATACTGTCTTCAACGTTTATGAATGGTTGGGTGTTTAGGGTAATTGATTTTTACAAATTATCACCTTCAACTGGAGTTATTATCTTAACACAGTAATTATAAGGATTATGGTATCTATGTTATACATATATGATGCATCGATACAAAGGTATCTGAAACCTGAGTCATCATAGCCACTGCACAAAGATGAAAGACGTATTTGTTGCATTATCTCATTGTATAGCAAATGAGAAGAAATCAATTATTTTACTATCTAAGAAAAAATTGTGTTCTTTACAAAATTTTATAACATCATGAACTCTTCATTGGATAGAATTTAAAAAAAAATGGAACTCTTTCATGAATCAACTTACAGAAGAATAAATGAAATGACCAAATAGTGCAAGGAAGTTACTATAATCAGAAGTTACATCACTCGAGTTAAAATTCAAATTGCTAAGTATGAATTTAAGAGTTAATCTGGCCCTGCCATAACGACATGTGCCAAAGTCACATTTCAACATCTTTACCACTTGGATGAAGATAGCCAGACCATCCATCAAACACTTATTTTACTGTAACCTTTGAAGTTGAAGTCTATAATAATCCTCAGCTGCCAAGGAGAATTCTGATCTCTTTGTCCTGTATAGTATCAAACATGATTTGAATATTTTGCAAGTAAAAGGTGACATTTGATTTCTTGGTGATTATAACATAGCCAGTCACGCAATGTTCTCTAGAACAATGTTTAATCCTAAGAGATCTTTTCAAAAACAATGTCTATCAAGCAATACCAAAAACATAGAGTCATAGAATAACAAAAGATAGTTGGCCTTTTAGTATCATTTATATTGAGTATACGTACCAAATTTGGTTGGGTGAATCAGACTTTTGGTATTCTATAGAAATCAGATCATTATTCTCGGAGTGAAAGCAATATGCAGCCTATTTGGGACCAACTGGATCCGCAATAAGCACTGAGTAAAATTGAAAGTTAAACAGACCTATTAGGAGTTCTTTTAAGTCTCGAGGAAGGGGCGTCTTATAGCTTATACTTTAGCATGATTTCAGAGGTCCCAAAATTCAATTTGGAAAATAAAAATTAAGGTTCATATAATCAAATTGTAGACCGCTTTTTGCATTCATGTTTAAATCAATTCTCGATTCTCCATTGAATCCATGTATTAAATCAGGTAAGTACAAAAGCCCGTGGACCAAATTGAGTGCATTGCTCTACCCGTAGACATTAAATATTTTCAAGATAGCCCTGGCTTCAGGACCCCCCCTCCCGTCAAATAAGAATAAAACACAAACATATAGATAGATGTTCATTTATCACTACTTCAGTCTATGGCTCCCTTCAAATTCTACGAAATAAGGTGTATCTTGATGTAATCTGGTAAATTATTTTATAAAAAAATGGTATTCGCCATTTCCAGAATTATATTATCCGTATTTTTCTATGAGTAAATACTCTCCTTAAGACAATTTTTCTTTCAATGTCTTATTAAAACTATAGTGTCAGAGGAAGTCCCTAAAATATAGGTACGGATTCCGTGATTTTCTGAGAATTTTTAAAAAGATTTTGCTGCAAAATTAGCTTAGGAACTATTGCCCTGAAAATTTATTCCTTCATATCAGTTATATAATATTTGTCTGCTGAAATATAATCAATAGCAATTTAAAGGTCAAGGCAGATCTTTAAAACCCTTGAATATATTAAACCTTCAGACCTCTGGAGTTCTGAAAGCACTCTACTTACTATATCATTCATTTATCTCCGTAGTGGGAAATGACCCGAAAGCCTTTCTTTCATTCATCTTTTATTCCGCAATATTCAAAGTTTATACACTGAATCTTCCGTCTGTAATTCTAAGTTAGTAGGTCTGATTGTTTTACTCATAGCTACTTAGAGTTAGCCATGACCGAGTAAAGGCTGCAGGAGAAAAAAAAACCTAATTTGTCAAACGATTGTCTTTGAGATTTGCTAATCGTCATTGATAAATCAGGAATAGCTAGAAACTGTACTTTTTCATTTGGGAAGGTCAAATATGATACTGGAACCAACATTGCAAATTTAATACCCCACAAAAAACCTACTGGGGGGAGGAATGACCACCGTATTATTAGAAACCAGGAACAGCTGGACAACAAGTGATTGGTCTCAGCACACATTTACACCGCTTCTTGGTGTTGTGCTCATCGATGATCAACTAAAACGGTCATTGTCTTCAACGGATGTTCGTTGTTCTTGAAACACACGCACCAATATATCCGCCCCTTCATTTCTTGTTGAAATTGAATACGAAAATAATAAGTATTAACTTTTGATACCAAACCTTAAATCTAGCCAAATACACAAAATGTTACCTCCTTTATCTACTGTTTATAAAAGATCTCATCCATGTGTACCAGCACTCATTTACCTCACCTTTCTTAGTTGGTTACTTCTCTCTCCCTAATTATCTAGTAATCTGATCAAAACAGGCCTCTTCTATCATGATTGATCTTACTAAAGTTGATGTGTATTTTCCTTTCAGCTTCATATGTATTGTTTAATCCTTGCATTCATATTCATACATAGCACAAAAGTTCTCGCTTCTGTCGTGGTGATTATCAACTAACTTCCTTCAACAGCACCTTCAGTGACGTTAGCACGTGGCAATAAACACAAAGCACGTGGAGACAAATTCCTTTGACTTCAGCGACTACAACATCTCGTTATACAGAACCAATTAACATCACTACTCTTCCTCATACAATAGAGGAATTTGTATACCTGCACCAGAAAAAGGTTTAGGACATGGAATTGTTACCAATTTTTTTTAAGAAACCGGTGAATTTCTGAAGCTGTCTTGTTGATCTTTTAGCAGATCTTGTCGTAGGTTCTCTGCTTTGGGAGATTTGCCATTGCAAAGGCTGTCAAAACAAGATGTTACAAAAGTAAGCAACACATCTACCCCTGCACTCGGCTGTTGGCACACTGAAGCACAAAAGGCGCTGCTGGCTCCACCTAATGGCAATGGACTGACCTGCATACGGTTTGCTTCCACTGTTCAAATTACTGGAACTTTTAGGTAACAACTTTTACTTTAGGCACTGTCATTAGAGATTTAGATGGTAGGAGGTTTAGTAAACTGGAATATAGGGGGAGAGAGAAAGAGAGAGAGAGAGAGAGAGAGAGAGAGTCTACACATTGCTTGATAATGACTTGTTGCAAAACAAATGCTGAACACGATTTCCACTTTTTGCTTTTTTTGTAAAAGTCAAAATGTGACGTAAGTCAACTTTTGAAAAGTTGAGGACACCTATGTCTACTAAGATGAATGGGAAATAAAACTACTAATGTGCTATTGGTACGTCTCTGAGAGTCTTTCAGGACAAGACCATGAATTATTCGTTTTGAAACAATTTTATTCTTCCAAGTACAGAATTTTAACCAGAAGAAAAGAGAACACGAATAAATAATATCTTAAAACTATTTTTCTTTCATCTTTGATCAAAATTACGTGACAGACTAAAATGAAATCATAGATAAAAAGATTTAAGATAAAAAAGAAAGAAGAGAAATCTTTTTGTAATATAAAGCATATGTCATTAAGATTTCTTTTTTTATTATCCAATTTTCATTTTTCTATATTGATGAGTGCAAACTTAATATAAGATCTATAAGTCCATTTTCACTAAAAGGATTTGAAATCACAGACACACACATGCTGACACACATCAAAGAAATATCTATTCATCCATATTTATATGAATTGGAAACAGTCAACCAAAACTGTCAAAATAAGTTACTCTCAGCTTCTAAGTTAGTCTGGCTTGCTATGCATGTATGTATATCTATATCATGGATGCAGGCCGCACCAGTGGAGCTTGAGGGCTGAAAAAATTAAACATTTACTCCTTATGCATAGGAAAAACATTTTTTCTTTTTCAAAATCCTATTCATCCAAGTACTTGAGTGATCACCACCCAACAACAGGCGAGAAAAGTTACATTCACTGATCACCCTTTTTTTTCCAATTTTTTAATTGATCACCTTCAACATAGCATATAGCCAAAAGAGGTTGGTCATGTGACAGTTTCTGTTGAGCAACCAATCAGACCTGTCATCATTATTTTCAGACTCTTTTGTACACTTGATTGTAGGGTAGCCACTCGTACAACACTTCAAAGGATAAAAAGAAAAGCTTCCTCTTAATGGACATGGTCATCAAGTCAGTATTATTAGGTTAAAATACGTTTTTTTTATATGATAAAGGACCTAAAAGTCTGTTTTCACTAAATGGACTCGAACTCTCATGCACAGACACACATATATACACACATAAAAATATACATCAATCCATATTTGTGATCATCATCATCATCATCACCATCCTTATTTTCAGAAAATTTCGCACTTGATTGAGGGATACCTTCACAACTAAATGGTATTAGCCTTCTGGCGACATAGACACTTCCTTAAGATTCACCAGACCTCTCTGTTATGGGTGTCATGGAGCCGATACTTTCTGAACTTGTACGGTTCATCACGGTATCCCATTTTCTGCCGGCCACAGTTTCACAGATGATCTTTTGGGATCCATGAAAATCAAAGTTCTGTCTTGAATGGACATTGTATTATTAATGTTGCAGATATTCAGCAAGGTTAGTTTAGTTTGGAACAGTGATGCTACGAAAGGAGGCACTTAGGACCCAGGGGAGGAGTTTCCTACCCTCGGGAGGATCATTTTAGCCAAGTACAGGAATTCGGGAATATCAGTCAGAGATGGAAAATATAATGATGAATCACAAGAGGAAAAATATGGTCTAGGAATCAGAGAACAAGGCCATGAACAATGCAAAATTGGGCAAAAATAGTGACAAGGAAGATTGTCTAGCACCAATCTTCTAAGTGGGAACAGACTGCTAACACTATCAGAGCTGGATTATATTTACAGATATGTAAATAGGTATGCACATATGAATTGTAAGAAATCTCTCTTAGTATATGTGCGTCATAGATTTAAATACTGACCATTATTCAACTACCCCAAGTGGATACAGCAGACTGAGATGACCAGAAAAGTAGATATGAATGGACTCAGATACACATGTATGAAGTGGTCTGGTTAGTCATTCAAAAGAAACCGTCATGTAACCAACATCTTTTGGCAGCATACTGTGTTAGGAGTGATTAATAAAAAAAGCTTGGAAAAGAGATGTTCAATAGATAAGTTGCCCTCCTCACCTTCTGTCGAGCAATAATCAATAGAAGTGTTTGGAATTTCAAAAAACAACAAGCAAGCACAAAATAGGTGATCAATTCAGCATAAACTTGGATTATTGACTGAACCCCCCAAACCTATTCAGTGGTGAAACAAGTTTTTTGTTGACATAATAAGGAGTGAATGTTTGAATTATCAGCCCTCTAACTCTATTGGTGCGGTCTGTACGTATGATATATATATATATATATAGATAGCCAGCCAGACCAAGTTGAAAACCGAAGAAACATATTTTGACAGTTTTGGTGACATTGTACTGTTTCTATTATGTAATAATTGGCGGATACTACCTAAAGTTTGGTACTTCCTATCCTTACAGCAAATTTCTATGTAACAATGCCACTAAAGTCAGGATATTCCAATTCATCCCAGACGAATGAGGATAATGGAAATCGCACACTACATTTTAATCAATGAAAATCTCCTTGAAGTTAAGATGAAAAAGACTAATTAATAATCGTTTGATTTGTATCTTTTTAAAAAATTTTTATTCTTAGAAATTAGTCAATGTAGAAAATATAGAAAATATCAAACATTGATCAGCCAACTGCAAGCACTGTTATCGACAATGGCTGTGGCATGACCATGAAGAATTCTGAGGAAGAGAAATAAGCTTTTATCTTCATTGAATTTCACCCTAATTAAACAGATTAATCAACTAACATCTTCTTGAAATAGAAAATTATTTTGCTGCTGCTTGATCATTTCAACACAGTATGTCCATCTCTCACACTCCTATTTGCCTGGTGGTCTTTCAAGTAGTTGAAATATGAAGTATGTCTGAAAAATATCCAGTCAGTTTGATTATCTTGAAATCTGGTTGCACACCCCCTGATAGAATTTAGCAACTGAACAGGAAGAACCTCACAGCACATGCGTAAATATACACTCTCCAAAGGTGTTACTCAGTTAGTAGTGGGATGCAATTGGGTGAGCATGTGCGCTGCGTGACCATCACATTCACAATGACCAAGTGAGTCATTCTTCAGGCTCTACAACATCCAGGTCTATCAGGGGGATGATACTTGCATGGAGAAATAGTTTATGATTCTATAAGTGAATTCTGACCCCTTAATTCACGTATAGAGATACATAACCTATCCTATGTTAATCCTGAGGTTAAGTTGCCTTTAGAGACAAAATTGAAATCCAACAAGTGCAGCTGTTTTGGAATTTATAATTTATATACACAAGCAAGCATTCACCGTCTTCGTCGTAATAATAACAAATACACCTATTTACATTCGAAGAAGGTAAGTGCTTTGACAGTTGTTGATAATTATATATTAGTTTCATAGATGTAGAACAGTTACACATACACACACATACACACACATATATATATATATATATTACCTCTATATTTACACACACAATGATATTTAAAAGTCCCGAAAGACATGAGCATCAACACATCTATATTAAAACAAGACATTAATATACATAATGTATATAAATTATCTAATTCCCTAAAAGTTTGCTCGTGAGCAATTTTAGACATTTTCTAAAATGGCTTTTAAAAAAGACAAGAAAATGAATTCGGGATTTTATCAATAATTTTCTTTATATTTATCACATTTTGTTAATAATCAAAATTCATATTGGATATAACATTAATTTTAATGTTCAGATTAAAGCCAAATATATTTTTCAGATAAAGCAGTAGGAGCACCAGTGTAAGCTCATGGTTTACAAATTTTATTGGAGCCTAAATGTCCTGATTATGCCACAGCATACCCCCCCACACACACACCAAAAAAAAATGTAAAAGCACAAGCGCTTGAGTCTGACTCAAAATTGCTTCATTAAAATCTAAAAGGTTGAAAAAGCAGAATTAATTTCTCCATACAATTTTATTCCAAAACTATGTATCCCATTTCAACTCCTATATAAGTTAGAAATTCAATCAATGTTTAAAAAAGAAATAAAACACCTGTCAACTTCGAAACAATCAAGAGGCCACAGTTAACACACTCTTGATATTAATCACTTTTTTGTTAAATATATGAGCTATCGTATCTAAGAATAGACATGCAAAGATTATTTTGTTTTTGTGTTTTCGTAAAATAAAATATATTCTATTCTATTTCATTCATTGCATCAAAGAATCTGATACTGCCAGTTTTGTTGTTGTCTTTTTGGTGTGCACATGGTTTTACAAGTATGACTCATCAGTCTTTGGTGAGATAAACTTGTTAGGATATGAAAACAAAGTCATTATAGGTTAATTTCATAGATGTAGCACAGTTACTAGAGTTTGATAGCATTAGCATGATAGTTACATTGTAAAAAGAATCCTCTCTCTAAAACCTTAAAAAAAAAACTAACTCTTCAAAACCATCCATAAGTGCATTAAAATGCACCGATGAGTAGGCTTTTATATCTCAAAAACAGGCACCAAAAAAGAGCGGAAAGATGGTAAATATATTAGAAAGTCTGGTTAGTCACACAATAGAAACTGTCTTTTGGCAGCATGCTGTGTTGGGGTGATCAATCAAAAATTAGAAAAAGGGATGATCTAGGAAAAAAACAAAAAAACAAAAAAAATGTTTTTCCAAGAAATGATGAAGAGCAAAGGTTTAAATAATCAGCCTCTAGCTCTTTTGGTTCAAGCTGTGTCAGCGGAGCCAATTTCTTGATTTTCGATTAAATTAAGGTGTTTGCTCTTTTGGCAGTACGAAAGTCGCTATCTTAAAATGGTTATTTTGGCTATTTTGTGCCATTTTTGGACCATTATCAGCAACTTTTGGGTGTGTTAGCGTTTTCTGATTATTATTTCTATTAGGTGCCTTTTGGCAGGCAAACTGGCGCGAAAATGCTATTTGAATTGACAACAGTCTTATGAGCATGATACATGCATACATAGCCAGCCAGCCACCTAGACTGATATAATAACTGAAGAAACCTATTTTGCCTGTTTCGGTTGACAATTTTCAATAAAAATTCATAGAAGAACCATGATATTCTTGTCTATTTGCGCAATCAAATCAACAAGCTCCTCTTGGAAACCAATTTATTCGTGAAGTGAGTTTGATCTTCATTGTTTACTTCACTGACTGTCAATCAGCAAAATGTCTTTCAATGATCTCACATTACCTTTCAGCTAAATTTTGAATTTCAACATAGAAATATTTCTAGTTTTATATCTCAGAATATCTGTCATTATCTGCATCTGCTCCCAAATTTGCTATACAAAGCTGATAGCAATGAAAATCAAAAATAAATGTATTGATCTAAACCTGTTCATATCTATCTACAACGACCGATTCATATTCATCTATCTATCTATTTAAGTTTATTTATGCTGAACCCTATATAATTTTATCTATACTGAACACTATCTATCTGTCTATTATCTAACAGTCTGTTAAAATATATGCTCGAGCAATAACCAGTTGCTGATGAGTGCGATAAGCACGAAATGTCAACATTCATCGGGTATATGTCCTTGGAATTCGTATTTCTTTTTATGAAAATAGCTCCATTTACTGTTTACTGTGATTAAAAATTTACAACGGATAAAATCCGTTTTCGATCGTTTTCTGTTTGTATTTTCACAAATTGAAAATATATCATGAACTATATATATATATATATATATATATATATATCAATATTTACCACAGCAAATTTTGATGTTAATACATTTGTTTTGTTTTTAAATCCCTAAAACGGTTACATGGTAAACAATTGATGATCCTTACAAGAAAAAATCACACATACCACCATTATATCAAAATCTGCGTAAAGCATGAAAACCACTTTGAAAAATGTATGTGTTACATTAACAGATATTAGGAATTAAACGACTTAGATGACAAACTTTTGGAATTTTTATATATATATATATATAGCGTTTAAAGCTCTGAAGCCTTTTAGACTGTCTCTCCCAATTTCTCTGTCTTTCTATCTCTTTCTCTCTCTCTCTCTCTCTATATATATATATATATAAACATGTGTGTGTGTGTGTGTATGTGTGTTTGTATGTGTATGTGCGTGCATGTGTTTTTCCTCTCAATCTTTTTATACCTATTCTTTAAGATATTTGTCAGGAATGGTGGATAAAGATGTAGATGGATAAAAAACTGGTAGGAGTGTAGATAAATCCAAAGTATACTAGAGGGCATTCAGAGAGTGCACATCTGTGCCAACCCTTCCACAAAACTTCATCGAGGCTTTTTCACGTGGTTATTCATGAGCAAATATATAAATACATGAAAGAATAGAAAAATATCAGTCAATCGATAAAAAATGTCTGGATCCGCCCAAAAGCTTGAGTAGATTTTTCTTCGCCCATGAATCACCCTTCTGCAAAATTTCATTGAAATCTATAGAGAACTTTTGGATATATCGCGTGGACAGACGGAGAGGCGCTAGCTATTACACATACCTCTCCAACTTCGTTGGCAGAGGTAAATATAGATGGTGAAAAGAAGTAAAAATGAACAGAAATTTGTGTTGCTTCACTTAACAATCCATTTCTTGATTAATTTAAATCTTCTCCATTTGTTTAGCATGTGTTTATGCAGTTCTCTCTTTTCGGTTGGCGATAGTGAAAGTGAAAGTGAAAGTGAAACAATAACAAAACGCCAAAGAAAAGTGAATGAAATTAAAGAAAAATTAAAAGAAGTGAATCGCCTTGCTTTAATCAAGAGACATCATCATGGCCGGCCTCTTAATATTTTGAAGACAGCAGGAATTTGACAAATGCTTTTAATAAATGCAGGCTGCTTGTCATTGGTTCATTAACTTTTTAAGGTGTCTATTTGTCTTAATGATTTTACAATACACTCACGTGTTCACACATGCGTGTACAAATGTATATTGCCTTCATGGATTTATAAGACTCTGTTTTCATTAAGTCTCCTGTGTATATATGTTACAGTAAGATTGTGGAACAAGTGATTTCGTGAAATCCCTAGAGATTTCGTGAAGTCCCCAGGAATTTTGTGAAATCCTTTGGCATTTCAGAAATTCTATATCAATCCTCAGTTTCTCAATCAGTATAGTAACTGTTGTGACGCTGTAATGAGTTGTGTTAAACTGAGTTGTATATCAACTAAATACTGGAGCAGGATATACTTGATAATTACTAAGTTTAACTTATGTAGCAATTTGTACTGATTGTGGTGCTGGGAATTCCATTAGATTATTGAAACGTTCAGACATTCCACAAAATCCCTTTGGATTTCATGAAATCACAAGTTTCACAATCTTACGGTAACTCACACATACGTGCGTACATATATATGTGTCTTATATATATGTATATGTATATATGTATATGTATAAATGTATGTGTATGTATTTATTCATGCATATATTTATATCAATCACAATAGCACCACCTATGTGCAAAGATGTATGTCTGATTCTATTGATAAACATTCATGAACTTATAAGGTTGTTTTAATGAAATCTTCCACATTTACATATCTATCATCCATCTATATGCATCAATGTATTTACGTATTTATATCAATTACGACGGAAGACAAAACCTAGACACACACACACACACACACATATATATATATATATATATATATATATATGGCTCTATTGATCAATATTCAATATATTGCAAAATTAAATCGATGTAATAAATCTAGCAATCTACTCTTGTGCTTATCAAATCCATCTCTATTGATCTGACTACGTGTCTATTCATAAAGATATATTCAGGCTTATACAATGTGCTTATAAAGTTATGTAATTGAGATTCTTCATAAGTTCTTAGATTCTTCCAGTCAGAACGTGTTGAAACATTAGTTCACTTGACAAACAGGACCAGCCTTAGGGTCCCTGGCGCCCAGGGCAAGCTGAACTTTTGACACTCTTTCAAATATAGCATCATCTTATATTCCCAAAACTATTTTTTTCACATCGAAGAAACCTCTCAGGTTGACTGTTTTTGATTTGTTTGATATATTCAATTCTCCCTCCTTTACATTTGTATTCAGAAAGTCCTACCGTCTCAGGCATGACAAGCGTCCCTTGGCATCAAGCACCCCGGGCGACTAATTGTGCTGCTGGTACTTAGGATCGACCCACTTCAGTTTGCCAAACCTTGCTCTCTCAAATATCTTTCATGCTAGGGTATTGAGTATGCTCAGTCTTAGTGCAGAATTACAATGATATCCCTATTTGATATCGACGGTGAGTAAATGCGATATTTTGGTGCCATATTAATATTTCTATTCTAGTCGTATTTGGAGCAGAAATCAGCAAGCCATACCAACGGAACACTCCTACAATGAGGCAGACCTTCACAATTATCTCAGACATCAGCCACAAGAAGAAAACTTTAATAAAACTTACAACTTGGAGACTTTGTTCCCATTTTCCACCGCGGTTGACCTTGGTTTAAAGAGTAGTGTCGGCCGAACATACGCTACACTGCACCTTAAATCTCCATTGAACAGGCTTATGGGCTATTCACACACAAGCCCCACTAGCTTAGAAACCGAAGACATGGAGAACCCTCCTAGATTTTCGTTTACGAAGCCAAGTCGTCATATATTTTGTGAACTTCAAAAATAAATTAATCTTCGCATTGAAGAAAATGGTTGATATTCTAAGAATTAGAATACTTATAACAAAATATATTGCCTTGAGCAAATCTGATTTCATTAACAGTATTTCTGATATTCATATCTTACCGAGAGGTTATTAAAATTCTAAACTGCACAAGGATATTACATATGTTCGTGGTAAAGCGTTTTAATAATTTTGAGGTAAGTTATAAATTTGAAAAGGCAAACGAAAGCAATAAATACAAGATGTAGCATATTTAGTTGGAGAAATGTTAACATTCAATACGTCTGCCATCTTGAATATAAGGAAGTTAAAACAAATTCTTCAAGTCATAGATATCAAATCGTTTAATTCGGAGGGATTTTGAATAAACACTGTGTGAGCTGACATCTTTGTCAAACTTCAAAACACGAGTTGACTTCATCTTTGTACCACAACAAGAACAAGAATAACAAACTTCACCAAAATTAGGGTTGATAACTAACGTATAAAAATTCACATCTCATACTATGGTTTGAACTCGGAACCAACTGATTGCCGGGAGGCTATTATACTGACTGAGCTAAATTGATAGGTCTTAAATATTGACGAAAATGTATGATGCACATATACGAAATCTTATTTCATTCTAATACATAAATATATTTAAGAAAAAAGAGTTTTTTTCATAACTTTTCAAAATTGTATATACAGTAAACAAGTCGTAGTAATCATTTTCAGTCGGAATAGAAGTTTGAGTGGATTTTGACCCTGCAGCAATCAGTCTTGTAACTTTAGGATTCAATTTTAAAAAGGAACACTCTCAGACTTTTGACTTGGAATTTTACGAAAAACGGTAAAAAAGATTGTGAACCATGGCAACGTGAAATGTAATTTTGTTATTTATTCATTCGATTATTTATTTACTAGACGTCGCCACAAGGTTCCAGGAAGTTATGATTGAAGTAGGCCCAGGCAAAACCACCAGGACACAGAACCCCTGGGGATAAAACTCAACACACTTAAAGTGCGAAGCTGAACAATTTCCTCTAAAACCCCAACATTTCAGTGATTGGTGACAGAATAGTATTAATTTACCTTGTCTCATACAATAAACATATACTTTTAAAGCTTTTTATTCTGATGCATCGAAAAATTGAAAAATGATACCACATAATTTTTTTCTTGTTCATTCCTTTTATACAACACTTACTTTTATTCTTAATAACACTTATTGACTTATTGACAAGGACTCTATGGGTAGGTAAAAAAACAAACTGTGATATGCATACGTGCACACTGGGCTGACCCTGGGTAACGGCAACATGAATAGTCGCCCGGGGCTCTAAGTGCTAGGGATGCCTGCCATGATTCCGAGACAGGACTTTCCGAATACGAAAATGGTGAAAATAATAAATTACACAGATAAAAACTGTTAAAATAAGAACATTCCTTGATATGAATTCAGCTTTTTTTGTAACATATGAAAGTACCATACTTGAAAGGGCAGCCGAGTTCAATCTCATCATCAGTTGCCCTTCAACGCCTGTCGTTGGACAACGACCTTCCTAAGATTTGCTCTCTATCGCTGCCAATATTCAGACTGGAGCAAAGTCAGTGAGTGTGTGTGTGTGGAGGGGGGTTAGAGAAAGATTGTAGTGCAGCAAGGTTCTGCATCTGAAATCCCAACTTCTTATCTGCACTTAAAGATCGAAAAATGTAACCAGTCGGGGAATAACTAGAATAAGATATACATATGTATCCGTTTCATCATAAACAATACAAGTCTGGTTAGTCACTCAATAGAAGCTATCATGTGACCAATAAAAAATTGGTATACGCATGATACATATATAGCCAGCTAGACCAATTTAAAAACTTAAGAAACCTATGTGGACAGTTTTTGCAACAGTTTTGATTGACGATTTCTGAAACTAAGATTGAATACCGACGTAGAAGTCGACTTTTTCAGCATGTGATATTTTTTCCGTAATTGGGCGGCCATAGTCCTCCAAAATCAATAATATGATAATTGTAATACATGTTTGTGTAAAATAGAAATAGTTATTACAAACACACTTACACACACACACATATATATTATATACATTATTGTGTCATCCACAGATGGCTGTTTCAATGTATTACATCTCTTCAGTGAGGCTATAGACTTTCCATTATCCCATCCAGTACCGCATATATATATATATATATATATAAATTTGATGTATAAACAAGCCTGGCAGTTGGTTCAAGCTCTACTCTTACTTCAATTCCGACTGAAGATGATTTTGTCTATATAATAAATAAAAACTATAAAAATATATGTTTTAAGATAATTTTGGATTGTATGTATAATGAATAAAATTATAAAAGAATATATTTTTTTGCATAGTCGTATTCATTTTATAAGATGGAGAAAGCCTTTGCATATTCGTAACAGAAATTTTCATAGATATGTAAGACCAGTCAGTTTTGCTCAGCCGATAATAGCACCGCCTGTCGATTACCTGATCGTTGAGAAAAAGATAATTTTATTAATCGGTTTGATTAAAAGTGACGAGACGGACGAACAGGGGAGAGTTTATTCCCTTAAATTGGATGTGTTTTATTCTTTTTGTTCTTGCTAGAGTGGGAAACAAAGTCAAATTCAGACTCATATATATATATATATCTATATATATATATATATATATATATATTGATTTTTTCCAATGTTGAGTGTTTCAAGCTAAGAAGCTTTCTAAAATTATATATATATATATATATATATATATATATATATATATATATATATATATATATATATATATATACTGAAAGATACATCCATCTGATTCTCTTAATATCCAATATATTGCAAATTAAATCAATCAAAGTGATAAATGTACCAATCGATGAGCGTATTCATAAAATCTGTCTGCATCAATCCAGATACCAGTCTATTTAGATACCCAGCACACGCTCTCATGCACACATACGCTCACACACGCGCACATACATACACGTGTAGGTACATATACTTATGTTCATTTATCAACAAGAACATGACACTGGGTAAACGATAATTTTAGGAAACCTTTCAATCAAGTTTCATGTAAATCTGATTTGACACAGAAGATCGATTTAAAAAAACAAAAACAAATTTGAAACACCATTATTGCCAGACCACGTGACCCTGAGTGGTGGAATTTTTATTAGTGAGAAACATCACATGGAGGGGCAGCTTTTTACCAAGTTTCAAGTGAATCTGACTTGAAACAGCTGACAAACAATATTGGGTTGACCTACCGACGGATGGACAGGCAGAGCCTCTTGTAGAGAAGCGAGAACGCCTCTAAAAAGAGAAATTGATTCATTGATCTGTATTGACATCTTGGCATGTGAGATTTGCCCACAAGAACCAAGCAGACACCTCCATAGATTTTCATATATCTATATTCAAAGGTATATATATATATATATATATATATATATATATATATATATATATATAAATATATTTATATATATATGTGTGTGTGTGTGTGTGTGTGTGTAACTGTGTGTAGAGCAGTAGTTCTTAACTGGGGTAGGAGCATGCTCATAAACATTACCTACCAACAATTTTAATAATCATTTCCCTTTTCTCCTTTTATTTGCCTTGAGAGAGAAAAATGTCGGAATCAAAAAACTCATCTATTTATACGAGACTTCCAGTATTGTCATTCATTCCCCATGCTGTCACATTAACCATGATCCATACAAATGTTTAATAATATCTGTCATACGTAGCAGGTCACTTGAGGTCAGCAACAGTTTTAATTTAAATACTAAAATGGATGCAAAATCCAAAATGCATAAAAACATGTATTGCCGTTGTTTTTTTTTTCGTTTAAATTAGGTTTGATTTATATATGTTTACACATATACACACATTTATATATGTATTATTAATAAATAGATATGTGGTCCGACAGAAAGAGTACATATTGCATTATACTGTATTGAAACTCTATTTGAAATGATTTCTCGTTATTACACGGCGAATGTATCATCTGGCAGAGACGACATAAACAGGATAAACAATCAAAGAAAATAGGGTAGCCACAGGAATTGAATCTGCAACCCATATTCATAATCACACACACACACATACACACATATACACAACACTATATTCACTTACTACCGTAAATAATTCGGTTCAAGCAAAATTTAGTTCCTAAAACTGTCTTTCCTTATTCATATTATCAGATACTCATATACATTACTCACATATACTACACACACGCACACATATATATATATATATATATATATATATATATATATATATATATATATATATATGTATATATATATATATATATTTACATGGATACAAATGTATATATATTTACATTTCACTAAATATGCCACACAAGTTGCATCTTTTCATTTTTAGTAACGTTTTCTTATTTACGAACATACTTATATGTTTGTGTGTGTACATGTATGTGTGTGAGAGAGAAAGAAATCACGAGAGAGAGAGAGAGAGAGAGAATGTTTGCGTATACATATATCATGTTTACTGGCAGACCAACATGTTTTTGCCATAAGTTGGTTCTAACATAGGACATAATTCAATTTATAAAACTCTTTTCCACCTTGTTGTTTTGTTCATGGTACTTATTGGAAACACTCTACAAGATAACCCGAAACATTGATATTATCAATCGTAGCTGATAACTAGACTTCATCGCAAAGACTCACATCTACATTCATATTAACTTATCACAAATAAAAGAGACTATTGGCTGATGAAATACCATACAGGTTTGGTCAGTCACCCAATAAGAACCATCATATGATAATCTTTTCTTAGCAGCATGCCTTGTTGAGGGTGAGCAATTGAAAAAGCTACTTCTCTAATCTTTGGTTAGGTGGTAATCACTAGAATACCTCAATTGAAAAGCACAGAAGAAGTGTAAATGCAGCCAGGCACAAATAAAATTAGAGCAAAAAATTACATTGTAAATTCCCCCATACACACATCTTAAAACTTATTTGGGGGCTGGGATGAGAAAAATCTTTTTTATTTGTTGAAGAAGTAAATGTTTCAATTTTCAGTCCTCCATTGTTACAGACTGTAGGCGCGACACATACATAGCCAGACAGCCAGGTCCACTTAAAAACTGAAGAAACCTTTGTTGACAGTTTTGTTGACGGTTACTAGTGGTAGCTGATAACTAGACTACGGCACGAAGATGCACATCTGAATCCATCTTATCAGATTCAAACAAAAGAGATCATTGCTCGATGAAATGCAATGTATCATGATATTGCCGTCTCTTCCTGCGATTAATCTTCAAGCTGTATCCCTAATACACACGGGGCCATTTTCAGATACATTGGTATCTTTTACTTCAATGAAAACAATGTAATAGCCTCAAGGTGTGGATATTATTGATTCTTGGGGTCAATACATTGCTTTCTGCCGCGATTCATAAAACTTTGCATTACGGTAGCACAGGGCATTGATAGAGAGAAGAGCTACGAATACTTTCTTAACTCCATCAATACCAACCTATCAAGGGGCTTAATGTGAGAATGAAAATGTCTCAGTAGATTTAGAAATGAAATCCACGGGACATATATATCCCAGCAGTTGTAGAAACCTCGGGATATATATATATATATATATATATATATATTGGAATATTGGATTCGCTACCTGAAAACGTTCATGGTTCTGCCTTTTGGGGCTTCTTCGGAAACATAAACGTGTTTGCGTAGCGAATCTATTATTTTAGCATACTTAAAGCTCTACTTAAACCTAATGAAATAAACCCATGGCACATTGAATATTGAATTACTGATTTGTACTTTGATATATATATATATATATATATATATATATATATATATATATAGAGAGAGAGAGAGAGAGAGAGAGAGAGAGAGAGAGAGAGATTAAATATGGAAATTAAGTCTATAACAATGGTTGAATCTACATTATGCTACTTGAACACATTAAACAAACCATGTAATCAGACCTGCACATCATCTATATACTACAGAGAATTACTTTCATTCTGATTAGAAATGTGACAGTTTGAGTAAATTGTAATCATTTTCCTTCCAACCCATTATATGATGCTGCTTTATCACAGGAGTCTCTACTCAAATTTCATAATAAGTAACTGATTTTGCTTTCAACGTTAATTTGAGCACGTTTTTTTACGCTTTTTTGTGTATACACAGTTTTGTAATTAAAAAGTATGATTAGTTATTCTATCTATAATTCATATTATTGGCCTATTATTAAGCATGTTTTTATCAATTTGTTTTTTTGGGAGAAAAACTTAGATTCTAATTTGTTTTTGGTTTGTCTTGTATTGTGAACTTATGTTGTTTCATTGTTGTATTTTATCTTATTTTGATCTTTTGAAAAAAAATTATTGGTTGTTTTTCTTACATTCAAATCCTCTAAATAATTTTTTTTGTCATTTTATTCAACGACAAGATTATTTTTTATCCTCTAGTTGAATGTGAATCTTCCAACTTCAAAAATAAGTGTACTACTGTCAGTGATATAATACCGAAAAGAATGCCTTCTGGAACGCAGCTCTGAGTCCGGATTTCCCTCATTCATTTGCATGGTCAGCTATCCGATTTGCTACTTGGTTGATCCCAGTATCCGACAAAATATGTTTCCGAATAAATTATCTTGGCAATTATCGCATTCTGTCGGATATAAACTTAATAAATGATCCCCCGTTATTACACAGCGTTGTCTAGGCCGAATGATACATCCAACATGTGATAACGGGAGATTATTTCAAATATAGTTTCATTTTAATATAACGCAATTTATAATCATTCTGTTGGATCATGCATTCATTTCTTAACATAATTGTCGCGTTGGAGGAAACAATTAAAGTATGTACAGACTGTGAATAGACAAAATGAGAATTTGGAATAAAAAAATAATAACACACACACACACACACACATATATATATATATATATATATATATATATATATATATATATATATATATATATATTGGTATTGATACAACATTTGGAAAAAGACAATAAATATCGAATTCAGCATGAGACAAATTGTTGTTTTTAGTTCGGATGATTATTTACTGTTTTGCTTTATCTGGCCAAGGGCCATGAGTATTGGGGAGCCAGTGAGGATCAAACTGACAACTCAATAGTAATGACCTGCAAGACCAGTGAACTTCATAGGAAGCTGCTCATTGTTGTGTCTTTAAGACAGGGTTTCCGTTCATCAAAAAAGGTTAACTGAAAAAAATGACTTTTATTGTTATGAATATACATTCATTGTTATGAATTTATTTTATCTTATCAAATGATTGATCGTCATAAACAAGTTTACATTAAGTAGCATGATTACGAAGGAGAGGGACAATCTTACTGTCATCAAGATCAACTACTAGGGAAATAAAAGTGTTAAGATTTTTGAAATGGCAACAACCTCTTAGAGTGTTCGCAAGACCTCCATCCATGCAGCTATGAGCCGTTGTTTCTCTAATAGAATATAGTGTTAATATTGTTTTGAAGTACCCTGTATTTGTAAATGGGGACAGCAGTGATTATTGATAAAGATATATCACCAAGATTAGTGGTTGCCTGCAGATACTGACATCCTATTTATTTTGTCAAAGTTTATGTTTTGCAAACAAAACTTTAAAATATCCTGAAACACTCATAAAATTCCCCTATTGCATTTATATCAAATTTGATGTAACTGAATCCAGAAATAAAATGGATTTGGAAATTATCCTTCCTTGGGCTATTCTTGCAAATGTTTCTGCCACGAGAATTCTATCTTGGTCGCTCTTTTCAGCAATACTCCTGGAGAAAAAAGATATCAGGACTATATTGAACAGATTTTAACTCTTCTAATTCAATTATCATTCATTATACTTTGACTGTAATTATTGGGATTATTTCAAGTATTTCCAGTTAATACAACATGATAACCTGGCGGACTGTCATAGACAAAGAGACTGGGAGATATATATATATATATATAAATATATATATATATATATATATATATATATATAAATTTTGACTAAAAAATCAAGATGACTCAAAGGCTATTATGTCAACTATTACTTGAGAGTAAACAAACATAATGGCATGAATAATCAAGTGACAATGGTTGCTATATAGTTGTTGATATGACTACATCATGCTGTGGAGCCATCGTTGCCAAATCGGCGTACAACATTCGCAGATGGCTCTCAGGGTAAGAGATGCGAGTTCAATATCGTTGGAGGTTACTTCTTCATTTCTAACAAGCTGGAACGTTATCATAAGTATATTGCATATACCCACTCTTTGAAATTTCGAAATATTTTTCTCTAAAATTCGTACTTTAAAACATTCATCTAGGTCCATTGAGTAAGAATGCCAAATTTAGCTGAGCCCTACCCATGTTTAAGGGGGTCATAGTGATGAACCGAGCCTGGTGTTTTATATAATATTTTACTTTATTAATAACAAAACCCCTTCTAACACCAATTTCTATAAGCCGAATAGTCCAAGATCTTCCCTTGCTTCAACTAACTATGCATATCAAATTCAAAGCTCCAGCACTATTAAAGGGGGGCAAAGTGACGGACAGACAGACAGCGTGGGGACACGGTGACAGACAGACAGACAGAGGGGGGCAGTTGAGCTACAAAGGTGGCAAAGGATTCTTTAAAATTGGAATCAGTACTCCTCTTGACCCCTCCTAAAATGGCTATATTTTTTTTATTTTGGGAGAAAAGACTTTTGGAGGGCCTTGGGTTTAATAATAACATCTAGAGATTCTTCTTTTTTTTAATTTTTTTTTTTTACATAAATTCAAATTTTGACGCTACGATTGTTCAAGCATTGACTGTGATGGCAAGTTGTTATATATAAATAGATTCATCCTGCTTATACTGATGATCGTACAATGCAACATCCAGTGTATTGCGATGCAGAGGAACAATAAAGATGGAGAACGAGAAAAGTTTACATCTATTATTCGTTTTTTAAGGCATTTTATATCAGTTTATCCCGAGATTCGAATGGTCAACTGAAGTCAATTTTTTTTATAAACTTACATACTTTTTGTATAATTAGAGTACAAAGCCCCTCTTTCACAATTTATATATATATATATATATATATATATATATATATATATATATATATATATATTGTAACTTATTTCCCAATATCTGTTAACGATATTTATGTAATATTTAAGTGTTAAGATATATATATAAATATATATATATATATATATATATATATATATATATATATATACATATACATATATATATATATATATATATATATATATTAGTGTTGTGGTGTCTTTTCTATCAGCATTAATTTTTTTCCTTCGCTGCTGCTTGGACCATAACTGAGTGTGTCTGATGCCACGGCTTGTAATTATCAAATACCCTTATGATCCGATCACTTATATGGAAAGCAAATATCGATACAAACGGAGAAATCGATGAGAGAAATTTTTGAAGAACAAAGATACTATAGCCCATCAAATGTGACGTTTCCTTTCATCTTATTCTTCAATGCATTTTTACTTTTGAACTTGTGAGGACATCTGAATTAGTTCAAATTTTGTCTCCTTTCAAATTTGAATCATATCAATTTTGTTCGTTATACTTTGTCGTTTCTTTATACAATTCTTCTGAACCATTTTCTTTCATGTGTTGACCACTTCAATTAATTGCATCTCATTTGATTGCTTCCATTATTATTTTTAATGCTACTGGACACATGTTAATTTTCATTGACAGTTTTGCACCGAATAACATCACATTCCAACGAGTCGTTGCAAGTGTTCGCACTTAAAAATCAGCGCAGGAAACTCTGGTGACAAAGACAGAGAAAATACCCTGAATGAATCAATGAATCAAAACTAGTTTACATTGTGGTGTCATAAATATTTTACTAAAAAAAATTGTTTTTTTTTTGTATTTTGAGTATACATCCTAAACTTGGTTGATTGAAATCAAGCTTTGAGTGTTATTTTGGAATAGATGGAAATCAGATCATTATTATCGGGGTGACAGCAAAAGCAGACCCCATTTTTTCTGAACAGTGAGACCAAATGTGAATTTTGTGCACATTTTGGATCTATTTGAACCGTTCTAGGCATTGGGTTGAGTCAAAAGTTCAGAAAAAAGAAGTGAACAAAAAATTGACCATCAAATATATGATAAGGATATATGCAAATTTCTTTGCATTTATTGTTTGTTTGTTTGTGCATTGATCTCATCGGTTAATTGACCTTACTATCATGACATAACAATGACAATTGCGTTGAGACAATTTCAAGACTCTATCTCTGATCACCATTTAAAACTGCCTATTTGAGTTCAGACTTTAAAAAAAATCTTGAATTATCAAAGTTAAATTATCAAATAGATATATCTCATCTACAAATGTGTGTTCAACAGTCTCACCGTTTCGCTACCCCCAAAGAATAAGTACCGTATTTGATAGTATATAATCGCTCCTAAACAAATGACTGGAAATGTTAATGTAATCTTCGTTGGTCAGCCCCCACTAGACTGAATTACGATCAAACTGAACCAAGAACACTGTTCACGTGATTTCCACCATCACAGGTTCCAGTACCATTTGACTCTTCTTGTTATCAAAGCCAATTCAACATGTTCCTTCGAGTTTCATCCTCTCTCCTTAAAGTGCTTCTGTATTTTGCGTTTCAAAAGACTTTGTCAAATCCAGCCATTTTTTTTTCTTGCAAACTTTGTGTAGAATCGGCTTTGTGCATTTTTGTCTTTGTTTGAATCCAATTGTTTTTTGTTCCTTGTCTGTCATTAACACTCATTAATTTGTTGCAATAATCCATAAGATTGTTAATCACTGATTGTGAAAAGATTTGCACACATTTTAAATAGTCAATCCTTAACAGAAGGCATTGACAAGTGAGTGCATAAGAGCAACTACGGAGCGCTCGGAGAACGCATTACTCTGCCAACGCAGTATAGTATCTCAATCGATATAAAAAAAATCCTGGATCATCCCGAAATGTTAATCACTTCTCCCTTACCTCATGACCTACTCTTTCACAAAATTTAATCGGAATCTGTAGTGAAATTTGTGAGATATCCTATGGCCAGCCAGAAAAAATGGGATTACCAACGGAAAGACCTTGTTGGCTGGGGTAAAAATAATTCCACTTCAATTTCCTTCTAGGTACGCTGAAGCAGTTGGGAAAGTGTCAGTCTTCGGATGATACCAGTGATAATCATATTGGCTCCTGTCAAGGTTTACTAAAGGAGTAACAAATTTTTAGCGGTATTGGCTGACCATGTACGACAGTCATGAGAGAGTGGTTTGCAACGATGCTTACATAACTATTCTTTCTTTCGTCAACCATCATGGCATACTAGGGATGAGACATTTTTGTCAATATATCTGACAATTAGATAGGGTGAAGGGACAAGTGGATTCATGTCTTTCCAAAGAGCATTGGTGAGGAGTGAACATAAGGATTGTTCTCAGCTTGAGGGTAAAACTTTTGATTAGGTTCCATGTTTCAACTCTATAAGTGACTATCGAAAGGATGTTTTGGTTGTTTACCCTTCTTTTCAGGACTAATCGGATTTTATTGTCCTTGAAAGTTGAGTTTGCTCTACCGAAAGCTTTTTAACCTGTAATGTGCACAAGAGAATCATGCTCAATATCACATCGAGAGATCAGCACAGTGTATTTCAGAAAAAACCAGGAGTCAGATATATCATAGAATCCATTAGAAAAAAACTCAAATGGCAATGGACTGGCCATGTTGGTAGAATTTCCAACAACCATCGGACATCACAAACCGCAACGTGGATCCCCAGAGATCATATACGAAACTGTGTCCAGCAAAAAATAAGATGGCGTAATGAACTAGACAGGTTCCGAAAGTATTGGTTCCGTGACACTTATGACAGATCTTCCAAAACTAAGAAAAGGTAGATGTCCAACGCCAGACGCTAAAAGACTGATGATGATGATGATGATGATGATAAACAATTCTAGCTGAAATTTGAACCCGGTTCGCTGGTTCTGTTTTTCGTGCTAATAACCATCACGCAACCTGCATCCATACATTTTTCTTGTATCACTGAGATGTATGTATTGATTCATGCTCTCTTCCTGAATCTCCGAAATTCTGCCTCTTGCGATACAATGTCTGAAATATATGACCTTCACTTGACAATAAAAAATGACCAACGTATTTCTGATCCCGAAGATTTTGTGAGATTCCACGGCCTTTCCAGCGAGTGGAACCAACTAATCGCCTTCTCGCAGCCTTTTCTCTTTTGTCAGTAGTCAACCTCTCACACTCGTTGGTGACAAGTAATAACTTACTTTATTGGACGATACGGAGCGCCAAGAAGGAATCGTATTGTAGAGTCCAAATGACAGGAACATTCAAGGCAACTCCTTCATTCTGGTAGAAGGTAATTCAATTTGATCGACTGGAAAACACATCGGCCAAAACCGTAGGGATAAAATGCGTTGCAATAAAATGAAAACAAAAAGAAACCAGTAAAAAAAAACAAACCCAAAAAATAAAACAAAAACACAAATCGATAACAAGCCTGGCTGCAGCTGGGTAAAACACTACTGCTACATCTAGTCTGATTGAAAATGATTACGTCCTTGGATATCTGTATCATAAAATTTCGTAGATGTGTAGCACTTGTCACTTTGGCTCAGTCGGTAACAGAGTCGCCTAGCAATCACTTGGTCGTAATTTCAAATCACAGTTGAGGAGATGCTAATTTTACATATTGGTTTGGTTTGATGTGGCGGGATACACAAACAGTGAAATGTTTACTCCTCTATATTAGGTGAGGAATGTACTTGTTATTGTTGATACAATTGATAAACAAACTCAAATGCATGCAGGCTTGGGAGAAATCGGTGATGATAATTGTTGTTATTCTTGTTACGGTAGAAAAACACAAGGCCCGGAAAAATCGAATGGAGATCGTTGTTGATGTTGTTATTACGTTAGAAAAACAAAGACAATTCTATGCTCAGAAAATTAAATGAGGATTGTTATTGTTGCTGTTATTGTTACGGTAGAAAAAGAAAGTCTACACCAGGTTAGGGAAATTAGGGGAGGGTTGTTGGTGTTGTTTTTGAGATAGAAAAACAAAAGCAACTCAAAGCTCGGAAAATTGAATGAGGATTGTTGTTGATATGGTAGAAAAATAAAGTCAGCTCTCGGCTCGGAAAATCAAATGAGGATTTCTGTTACTGTTACGGTAGGTAAACAAAGACAATATCTTAGCTCGGAAAATTAATTGAGGGTTGTTGTTTTTGCTGTTATAGTAGAAAAACTAAGTCAAGTCCAGGTTTGGAATATTAGGTGAAGATTATTGCTGTTGTTGTCATGACAGGAAAACAAAATCAACTCTCGGCTTGGAAAATTAAATGAGTATTGTTGTTGATACGGTACAGAAACAAAGTCAACTCTTGGCTCGGAAAATTGAACGAAGATTATTGTTTTTGTTGTTACAGTAGAAATATAAACTCCACTCTAGACGTAGACTGAATTTTATCAGAATAAAGTCAATAATGATCCGGTGGAAGAGGAAACATTTGAATGGCATCTCGGAGAACGTATCAACCAGAATTGTCTTCGGAACAAAATACAAATTGTTAGATATATTCTTGCAGCGAGATAAGAATGTTTTTTTCGCGAACTATTAAAAGATTTGCCTCTCCTCTTCTGTTACAACTTATTAGAAGTCGAAAAAAAATTTTGTTGGTAATAAAATGTTGGAATACAATCTATGGAAACGGTTATTTAAGCAACGTCTTTTGGTAGCATGCTGGGTTGGGAAGATCAATTAAGAAAAATCAAAAAGTGGTGATCGATTGACAGTTTACTTTTCTCACCTTTAGTTGGATAACTAAAAGAGATGAATTTAGAAAAGAAACAAAAAAAAAAATTGTGAACGCCATCTGACAAAAACTAGAGACAAATTTAACAAAAAATTGAATTGCAAATTGAATCACCCACTAAAATTTTTTTTAGGGGATGGAGAATTAAAAAAAAAAAAATCCCCAACAACAAAAGAATGACAATAAGTAGTAAATGCTTGGATTTTCAGCCCTCTAGCTCCATTGGTGCATTTCGTACGCGTGATACACACATACATAGTCAGCCAACCAGTCAGCAGGGAAAACGAGCATTTTCCCCATTAAATGAAAAAGTACCCTAATATTTTCTTTTAGCTCTTATGAATGAAATTATGCCATATATTTATGGCCTATTTTCATCTCATATTTTTTCATTTACCACGGGAAAAGATAAACTGTAATACCATTTGTTACAAGTAGCAATATTCGCAAGAATCACGGAAGAAACATGATCAACAGTACCAGTACTACCATTTTGGGATCGGAAAAAAATCCAAATTCAAAAAAAGTGCTAGGTTCCAAGGGTTCCAGATTAGAGATCGCGTACCTCAAGTACTTTAAGTTTTCCAAGATTGTGAGATGAACGATTTTTTGTATTTCACGCACAAAACTTGAACGTTTTTTCTTGGGTTTATTGTAGCACTTTCAGACGATATTTTCTTCAGAGTATTGAGAACGAGGAGCGAAGCTTCAGACGATTATTTCCTTAGTGTGGACGTGTGTTGAGTTGTCCAGATTTCTGAAATGAATAACTTTCATTTCAGACATCACTTTTACTACTGTCTCCATCTTCAAGAAAATTAGCGAAAGAAAAACATTAGATTCAAGTTAAATCAAATCATCTTGTGTCGGTGCAAATAAGCTGGACTCGAAATTAGCTTTACATAAATTGAAAAAAAATCATCCTTGAATCTTATTTTAAAGTAAATACGACATAAAAACCCCCTTTCAATTTGTAATGCGAACACGAAAAAATTTACATATTCAATTGATATTAAAAAATTATTTAAATAAAATTCATTAGGCGTAGAATAGATATGAATGCTATATACGGGCCTTCAAGCAGACCCCCCCCCCCAATATTTGGTTCTTCCTAAACTGGACAAAGAATGAACTGAAGACAGCATAACTAAAATCGGCTAGACTGTTGAATACTGTCTTGGAGTATTCAATTGACTTGTTGTCACATGATTTACATTGAAACCTGCCAAATTCTACTGCTGGGAAATCTGCTGGGAGTTTGAATCCACACTTAAAATGAAGAACAATGCATTGTTGTACTCTGTCACTGTAAAGGATGCAACTCACCTATGATGACGTAAAAGTACAATTTTATGTTCCAATGACGTTGTTAGAAAGCCTAGTTTGAAGAATAATAAAAATATAAAAACATTAATAAAAGCAACAAAAAAACAGTTTGTGTTCGAGAACGTTATTCTCCTAGCTAACAGTAATGCTAATCTCCATTATCCACGAATATAAAATGCAATATGCATAGAAGGCTACTCTATCGGTTCATTGCAATACAAATCCATATTATCCACATATATAAAATGCAATGTGTATAGAAGGCTATTCTTCAAAATGACGGCGATGTAAATCTCTATTATCCTTGCGTATAAAATGTTGCGTAGAGAAAGATATTCTCCAATCTCTCTGCAATGCTAATCTCTATTATCCACATATATGAAAAGCAATGTGTATAGAAGGCTATTCCCCAAGATGACTACAATGCAAATCTCTATTATCCATGTATATAAAATACGATGTGTATAGAGGGCTATTCTCCAATCTCTCTACAATGCAAATCTCTATCATCAACGTCTATAAAATCCAATGTGTACAAAAGGCTATTCCCCAAGATGACTGCGATGCAAATCTCTGTTTTCTGCGTATATAAAATGCAATGTGTATCCATATATTTCATATATGCCGTCATTTTTCACAGCGCAGGTAAACTAGTAATAATAAGAAGAAGAAGAAAAGAAAAAGACATACGTTTTAGTCAACGGAGCCTAATATCGATTCCCTGGGATGTTTCGATTTCCCTACGCAGTTTCTTTATATGGCTTTTGTGTGCTGCCAAAGGAAGTTAGGACGATTCTGCAGGCATTCCTTAGGAAGTCGTTCTCCAATCTGTGAAATCTACACATCGAGGTTATTGGCTTTGTTATGGATATTTATAGAAAAAAACCGAATCGTTATTTTCTACTTTATGTTGGCTTTAAGTACCTATGGGCCAGGACGTATCTTGCTAAAATCCCGAGGATGCAGAGCGATTCTGCTTATGGTGGAGCCCCTTAAGGCTAAGGTTTTTTCCTATTTGTATTGGTTAAGGAGTTCTGTCAAACTCAGCGATAAGTTGGTGTATCCACCGTTCAATTCGACATTGGGAACCTGGCCTTTATACAGATTCAAAGAACGACTTTTGGTGCTGCAGGTCAGTTCATTGCATTAGTGACTTGCCCGCAGGGGGCACGTGGAATCAAAATTCGAATCATAGAAGATCGATATACGTGCTATTCATTCTCAAAGGGGGCAATATCGCCCCAGAGGAGCCGAAAGTTGAACTGACGGGGAGCGATATATTGTAACATACAAACGGATTTTTCTTAATAAAAAAAAAAAATGCTATCTTCTGTTTTAAGAAATAGTGAGATAGCGGAGTTTTCATAAAAATATCTTCAAATTTATAATTTCCGGTTCGATCATCGTTTCATTACATTATGCAAGCACGCAAAGGTCGTCTCGAAACTCAAAATATCTGCTGTAAACGATTAATAGTAAAATTTACTTGGCTTAGCTGAGAAAAGGCATTAAACAATGTTTAGTAATGTTCCCTTTTGAAGATGTACAATTAAGCTACTTGATGAGAGGATTTATAAGGGGAAAGGCATTAGATTATGTAGCAGGGTCATTCATCACGGGGGCAAAATAGTCCCCAAAGGGGCAAAAGTTGCGCTGAGGAGAGGGGTGAGAGATTTTTTGAAAATAACCAAAAGGAGGCAAAGGTAATAGAGTTGAGATACCTGAACGATCATCCTGTATATTAGTAGATATACACTCTTACCTAAAAGATGCAAATAAATGTATTCTTAGATGACAAAGTGTTTACACAAGCTATCTTATCTATCCATATACCTATGTCTCAAAAATTGGCATATGAAATCCTGGGTTTTACATGGGATTGAACACTGATAACTGACCTCGTTGAAGTACTTATTAAGCTTCGATTAGTAAAGCACTACATTACAATTTCAGGGTACCAAGCAATAATGGTTCGCAAGTGTAACTAACCAAACATTGATTCATGAAGAGGCGCCCTTTATTACAACGCTAATATCTAGAACTGGATTTTATTGAAAAATATCTGGTTAGTCACACAATAGAAACTGTCAGGTGACCAACGTCTCTTGGCAATATACCATGTTGAGAGTGATCAATTAAAAAATTGAAAAGTGGGTGAACAATGAATAAATCATTTCTCCGTGTTGTTAGATGTTGATCACTGAAAAGTCCGAATCAAAAAAAGGACAAAACACTGAAGGGCCAATTAAAAATAAACTGACATTGTAAATTGAACCCTCCCCTCCACTGAAAATCTATTTGAAAAAAAAAATGAATGCGTTTTTTTCTCTAAGGAATAAATGTTTAGATTTCCAGCCCTCAAGGTCTATTGGTGTGGCCAGTACATGCGTGCATACATAGCCAGCCAGACCAACTTGAAAACTGAAAAAGATTTATGTTGATAGTTTTAGTGACAGTCTTGGTTGACAGTTTCAAGTATAATTATTATTGCATTAACATCTCAATCTGAAGGAGACTTCTCAACATACCCTAAGCGAACATCTAACGGAGAGCTATATGCAATATGCAAAGAAATAAGCTATATCGCTAACCATCAGGAGAGCTAGATGGAAGCTGCCTGACTTTGTTCGTTGGCAAGACATCACCATTCCCGCAAACAAACCAATTAAATTCTATTCCAGATATAAATCAGACAAGGGAAGATACAGACGAAGACCAAGAACAACTCGGTCAGGGGAAAAAACAACTAAAAAGTGATCTTGATGACCTCGACAACTTTAATCCCACACTAGATAAAATCGCACACAAAAAAGGACCTTGAAGGATGACCTTGAAGAAGTCCGACGACTAGCTGCAGACAGAAAGGCGTGGAAAAATAATGGTAGGCAAGACATGTGATACCCAAACAGGGACAGCTTTACCCCATCCATTGCAGAGACGATAATAATAATAATTATAACATCTCCATCCCTGATTGCCAGCCAAGCGTGCATTGAATGAGTGGGTGCTTTTGCAGCCTCCTAAGATCGATTTTCTTTCTATTTAATCTATAACAATCACCTACCCAAAGTCTACTGGAGGGTTGGGCACGGTGTCAAAAATCTAAATCAAGCCTTGACCCACATTTGAACACAGATCGAGACTGAAGGGGCCAGGGCCATATTGACATATGGTCTGAAGCACGCTTAAATGTACTTATGTTTACAATGCTATTTTCCCTTAACAAGATTTGGAGGGTTGCCATGAAATGCTGTCAGGATTTTTATGTGTGGATGAGTGAATTAAATGGAAGATGCGGAAACTTGATAACACTTCTGATCGTGGGGGTCCGCTACCAAGGTAGAACAAAAGCATATATTTCCAGAGGATAGGGGGAGAAGTCATGTATTTTATACATATCCAAGATGGACAAAAGGGTATGTTCGGAATATATTCTAGTTTCGCCAACAGAGAATATGCTGTACTCACCACCATTTGAAGTGTAAGCAAGTACAATAAACTGCTAGTTCCAGATGTCAGATGGTGAACTTAAACGTGAACAGAAATGCTTCACCTGACCCCGGACAGACACGATGGGGCGAAAACCAGCAAATAATAACACAATATAGTGATACGGAAACATTAAGTTGGGTTTGCATAAAACAATTGTAGTGCACTGTATTCCTTTAATGATTACAAGATTCCAACTTTCAAACACCCTCACCTTTGGTGAGAAGGCCTGGTCCGGTGGGAAAAGATCCGCAAAAAAGAGATAACAGATTTTATAAAAAGGAATTGAACACTTACATGCAACGATATGTATCATCCAAAGTCTTATGTTCACGGAATTTACCCTCCTAGAACTAAAAAAGGAAGGTGTTGACCCCAAATTGAAACATCCTTCAAGTCAGCCACAACAAGTGTTGGTACGTACCTGCAAAAGACAAATTTACAGCCTGATTAAAAATGATGCACAGATACAAAATAATAAAGGAATTATCATTGTTGCAAATAATCGTCGAACTACCGTAGCCATCAAATATTTGGGCGTGTTTGTTCATGTGTTCCAGCTCTCTTGGCCACACTATTTTGTCTATATATTTGAAAATTAGCATAATTCCGATAGAATCCTTCTAAAAATGTTTTTAATTTTTGAGAAAAAAAAAGAAGCTTTTTTTACCTTTAGGGGACCTTATCTTGACAGGTATAGTTTAATGATAGTATGTACATTCTCCAGAATCTGAAGGTTATTTCTTAAATTGCATTTTAGCTGCATTCCAGGGGAAAATGGTAGTGATGTCATTAATAGAATTCATTCTGATCATACTTATTCATCGATGAAATTATATTCTCACGTGACTTGAAACTTTGAAGCTAAGGATACTGAATTATTGGCTGTAATGGCGAGTTTGGATATCTTTTAACAGCTATGACCTTTTAACAGATTTGTTTTAATGTAAATATGATTTGCCCTAAGTTCAAGTAATAAATACTTGTGGTCATTTTACTTAGGTAGTTTTCAACATTAAACTTATTTTTAAACTGATATTTTTGTGGTAGTCTAGATAACGGAACACATGACTTTTCTATCCAATGCACGTGTAGAACATTTCAGAGTCAGTGATTAACTAATCCTCGCCCAGTTAGATTTCATCGGATATTAAAAGGCAACAGCGCAGAAGGCAACATTAAGAAAGATAGTTTGTCATAACTTAACAGAAGATAAAATTGACTAAATTCATACAGTGAAAAATAGAAATACAGTTCATACATTTGATATATATTTGATGAATAACTTTGAACCTTGATAGCCAGTTAAAGGGAGAAGCTCAAAACTCTCAACAAAGTATGGGAACGCTTCCCCATTCACCGAAAAGGTATGGGGACCTCTTCCATACGTATTCACATAGCACTAAACCATTGCTTCTATTAATAAATATGTAGTGATTAGCTGAAGATTAATTGCTGTGATTTTGTGCTTATCGATTTCATGCGCATCTATTCTTCTAAGCAAACACAGTTAAAAACCACTGGTAAATATAAATGGACCGATGCACAGTTGACAGAACAAAGTGCTATTGAAAATAAAAGAAAACAACATTTATAGTGTGTGGCACAAATTAAGTTGAATACTTTTTCTCCATTGCTATCGAGTACAGAAACCGGTCGCTAATTCGACTAAAGTGGTTGGGAGACAAGGGCTCTAAAGAGACAACTCCTAATATATATGGCTGTTGTCCAAGTCTTGGTTTCCATCGCATGTATCAACTCAGCGACCCTTGCAAATCTCAAGTCTAGTTGAGATCAGGACTTTGTTCTTAGAAGTTTTTATGATCAACTCTTTGACAGGTCCATCGAAGGGATACTTCGACCCTATTCATACAGCTTGGAGAGCACAGGGAAATTTGTCAATTTGAATCGGATCCAGGGACCCTCTGAAGCAGATCTACTAATAATTACAATATCCGATTTAACAAGATATGAATGAAGGAGAGATCAGCTATAATCTCCTTATACTGCAGAAGGTTAAAAAAAAAAGTAAAAATTACTCTCAAAATCTTCAAGAATAGTCGCCAAGTAGAAGAATCACATAAAAATCACCGGGAAAAGTAATAATAAATTCATATTAGTCACAAATAAATTAAGTATTTTCTATTAGTTTGCTTTTTATAATTGGTGGTTTTAGGAATTACTTATTCTCTCATAGAAAATCATTTATGACTTATATCCGATTGATGGATACTAATCTGGGCCAAGTCGGTAAGCAGACCATCTGACTATAAAAACACGCCTTGCGTATTGATTCATTTATTTATCCACTGTCAAGCTGAGACACGCAACTAATCTATATCATCATCAAGTATAATACCACATGATGAAATAGTTAGAATAGAATTTTATGTTCTGATGACGTAGTAAAAATACCGCATTTAGAGAATAATTTTGATTATGAAAAAAAAAATGACAGCAATGAAGACAAAAAATATAAAAAGATCCTTCAGTGGTCCACAAAGTGGTATCCTCCAATCTCATTGCAATTCTAACCTCTATTATCTACGTCTAGAAAATGCAATGGGTATCCATAGATTTCATATGCAGCCATTTTGATGGCATTCATTTTTCACTTAAAAACTGGAGAAACATTTGTTGTCTATGTTGACAGTTTTAGTTGACAGTTTCTCATAGCATTCAATCTGAAAAGCAAATAGCTGATTGTTGTGTTCGAAGTAGTGATGGAAATGAGGCTTGGAAACTAGGTATACGGTAAAGTTGGGTCTTGGGAAAAGGCACATGGTAAAGTGTCCATCAGTATATATTTGATGCAGAAAATAGTTGGGAATAGAGAAGTGTCCCCGTGTTCACGACCATTTTCATCCCCGGTCCCTCAATGCAGTTTGAGACATAAAGTGGAACCATAAGATCACGTTAAGCCCAACTCATTGATTTTTTCATAACTGACCCCGAGTATATTTCCCTCATTGAATTCTCATAGCCACTATATAACAATACATAGCCATATAGAGACACCAGTGAAATTGAAAAAGCCATATCAAGAGAACCGTTAAAATTTGATTTTAACTTCTGCCAAGTGTAGCACAGGTAAATGATGTAGGTAGATGCTTTTGTTCCAATCCCTCAAGAGCTTACCTGCCTGCCTGTCTCAAAAATTAGAATTCGAAATCCTGGCTTGCACCCAGGCTCGAACACCAACCTCTGATGTCGAAGATGGTAATTATTAATCCAGCTCAAGGCTACAGTGATGGGGATCGAGCTCCCTATAGTAACGAACTGGCCTTCGATATGAGATAATTAACCTTTACACAACGATAAACACACACAGCTAGTTGTAACGTTGATGCAGAGATACTGATGTATGTGTGAAACAAATCATCTATAAGTATATTTTCCCGGATCTAAAAGAAATTGTTCCGAAATAAAAATTGGGAAAGATGGGAAACTTATCCTCCCCCATTTTTGATGAAGCTGGAGGGGGGGGGGACAAAGGCTTTAATTGCCCGAAAATTTGTCCTCTTGTCCCTTAGGTCGTACGTCCATCGTAAGGAGGAAGGGAAATCTTTTTTATGAATCTGACGATAATATTCTTTCAATTTGAGATGGATATATCATAGAATGGGTAGATGCAATGATAAGGGCTCAGTGAGTCCATTTTGGTGCATAGACGAGAGTGTAAAATGAACATCTATGAATACGTATGTATACGTACTTTGAGACAAAGTAAGTGTGTTGCAACAGCACTTTTGGTGGGTGTGCCAAAAGGATTCGATCTGAATCTAACCAAGTGATATTTTTTGATTTAGCAGGATTGTCTGATCATTGCATAAAGAAAGTATGAGAATGGCTCAAGACGTTTGACCTCCCGGGACTGGTTGTATGGTTTTCTAGATGAGCCATTAATTATTCCCATAGGTTCTGTAGAGTTCCCTTGCTGGTTGCTCATGTCAATTGTTCTGAAAGAGCGAGAGATTACGAAGACTTTGATAACCGATGCATAGAAAGTTAGGAGTTTCTGAGTTTTTGATCTTCAACCTACAAGAAAAAAAGCTACAGTCTGCACTGAATGACACTAGCCTGCTTTCTGCGTGATTAATTACGATTGGGAATAAACCTATTCTATTTTACTAGACAAAAGATGAGCCGTATTGTATTTGTTTCCTCTCAGACGAGGGAGGCCTGTGTGCATATCAAGTCCTTTTTCTATTCCATCTGCTACCACTTTGCACATAGATACAGATATGCAAGTTGCATATACATCCCCCCCCCCATCCCGCGTGTTTTGTCAATGAGATTTCACCGTCATCAGAGTTTGCGTGTCCCGGTAATTCTGGATCGATTGGCAATCGTCATTGAATCAACCGATATACTCCATCTGAAAAAAGTACACATGCAAACAACTACGGTACCATGCAACACAGTAAACATTTTGTTTCGGTATGTCAGTTGATCATATATTGACACATAGGAGCTAGATGCACCAAAAGGAACGAGATCTAGCCACTAAAGAGATAAATCGGAAAATATGTTTTGGTATGCCAGCCTGTCAGTCAAAGACGGTCCAAGGTATTAGAGATGCAAATACATCTGAAAATATATACCATTTTAGGAGCCAGATATGATTAAATATGCTGGCTAGTAACGATGACGACTTTTAGATAGATGGCGTATCGGTCACTTTTAGTATACTATCAGTACCTCGTATAAATGAATAATCGTAACCTGTGTGTACCAGAACGAATCACCCACAGGAATATCTAAAATCATCTTTAAAAAATACTATCACGAAATTCGGATATTGTTGATAGAAAATGACCATAGAAACAAAAAAAAGTATTTTTTAAAACAAAGATTAAAAAAATAGTGCTTAGTGGTGTACTCATGCAAATTATCAAGGAGGTAGTCCTCGAAATAAGGAGCGCCCGGAGACGCACACAGATATACAGGCACATAGACACACATATGGATAGACACAGACACTCAAACAGAGGAGAATCTGTAGCCATATTGGTTGGTTGGTCGGGCTATTTGTGAGGCTACGGTGTTTCGATATCTTCCAAGGTCGAATTGTTTATCTAAAATCAGGCAGTTCTCTACTTTCACTTTCAATTTCGGGGAGCACTTAATGAAGCAACAATAAGTAAGTAAGTATTTTTTTCCTCGCTTTCTCTTATTTCCTCATATATTTTATCCCAAAGATTTACTGCCATCAAATGACACGGCGTAGAAACAAGCCTGGAGGTCAGACCATAGATACGTCAGTTCTTTTCTTGTGTTGGTGCTGCCAAATTTAGTTTCATGTTTACCACAAAATTTGAGTCAAAACACATCTTAAAACACACAAGAACATTTACATTCGTTTTCTCTTTCTCTCTCTCTCTATATATATATACATATATGAAATATATATTGCGTTATATTATAACACGGACTTATTTGAAATGATCATTTGTCATTACATGGTTAGTATATCACTCACCCTAGACAAAAGTCACCATAGCTCAATGGTAAGAGCATTGCAACGTTGAAGCGCTTATCCTATCCATAGCAGGTTTTATTCCCGCAGTAGCCCTATTTCCTTTAATTGTTTATTCTATTTACGTTGTCTATGTTGAGTGATACAATAACCGTGTAGAGACAGGAGATCATTTCAAATAATTTTCTATAATAATACGGCGCAATCTATAATTCTTCCTGTCATGTATATCGATTGCTTAGTGTGTGTATATATATATATATATATATATATATATATATATATATATTGTTGATAGATTAAATGTGACTTCACTCTTCAACATACATTTTATTGAAATATCACTTGATTTATTGAGAATATTACCTATTTCATTACTATAGACTGAATAAAAAATATTACTTCTTTTATTAAAAATTGTCTAAATAACTATTTTCTGACGTCTAGACCAAACCAGAAATGACTAAATATACTTTACAAACATCTAAATTGGAAACACTGAGCAAGGTACGTAGCTCACATTTCGGTACGTTGGCCAGACAGTCAGGCACTGAAGGCAACCATTACTAGAGATCTTAGGACATCTACAAAAACTTTCTCCTTTTTGTAGTTCCATCTTTTATCAATGATTATTTTGCACAAAACAGACATTCTTATAGACTATCAGGTCAAATATCCATAACATTTTTGCCACATAAATTTAAGATACCACTAGAAGTTACTCTGGTTTTGAGAAGGGTCATTAACATTCCAAGAGTTTTTTAGACAATTAGCCCTTCTGTTATTTAAGTCGTCAACACAACGTTTCGGCCGATCTACTCTACGACTGTCTCAAGATGAACTACCCGAATGTTTACTGAACACTAGCAGCGCTTATGATATAGGATCCGAGCATTTTCTTTTCCGTTCCTTGTTTGGCAAGGATTTCCATAAAGAAAGGAAAACACCCGAATCCTACGTTGCTGAAATTGAAGAAAAAATCTGTTTACTCGATTACATTAAAATAGTACACCTGAACAAGGCTACAGAATGGATATGCCAAAACGTTGCGTAACAAACGAAAACAAGGAGTTAATTCATCCCAAAAACAAAACGAAGGAAAAAAAAATACTGGACGTTCTCATTCGACACTTTTCAGAAAGGGGTTTCAGAGCGCAAAATGACTATTCTTGGCCAGTTGGAGCTGATTTTTGTAGTCAGTATCCGATTAACACAGAAGTCAGGACCCTGAATACCGATTTTCAAGGCAGGCAGCCTGTCATCAGTTGGAATATTGGCGTAACAAAATCTTTCGTCATTTCCTCTCAATATGCCTGGAGTAATAACATGCATCGTTAAATCAAGATTATCAATTTCGAATCAGAAAATATTCTGCTCCATACTACAGTCATTGCAACGCAACTTTAATTCAAAACCAAACAAAACACCCTCCTATCTTCAAACGATATATCTTTTCCCATTCCGTGGTATAAATAGATATATACACTCAACCGGAAGGTTCTTTCAAAGCAAAGAAGAAATTCCCTATTCGCTTGCAATCAGTCTCTAACCAAGAGGTAAATATGAGTGGTAAATAGCTTCTAAGCATTTTTAGAGGAGTTCTTGCCTCTCTATAAGAAGCCTTGTCCGTCGGGTGATCTATTTGTCCCCATATTGTTTCTACGCTGTTTTGCGTTAGATCTATTTGTGAATTGATAGAATGATGTCTTTTGATAAGGTGCTTCTTACCTAGAAAGATTTTTCACCGAGGATCCCGTGCTCTGACAATAATGGCGTTTAAAATTTGTTTTTTCGAATCAGATTTACTTAAAACTGTATAGAAAGGTGCTCCTTGATAAGATACTTCTTTCTTGTAATTAACCTCCATTCAGTGTCACTTGATCTGGTGATAATGGCGTTTGAACCTTATAGTGGAAACCCCATTGAACTTTTGGTTCTTGTTTTTCATATTAAAGCCTTGTTACATCCATTATCAACCTTGATGCAGGGCAACATGTAACATATATGTCAAGTGTGCGGTTGAATGAATATAGAAAGATAGTTCTTTCGACGATAGATATTTCGTCAGATTAGCTACTTCTTGGGCCCCAATGATGATCGAACACCCAACAATGACGTGTAAGCTCAGTTGGAGATCGTCTACTATTTGTAAAACCCCAGTGAGGATCAACCTCCCGACTAATGACATGTAAGATTATGATGACCCGCTTGTTTTGGCATCTGTTGGAATTATGGGTTGTACTCCTGATTTTCGAACAATCGTGTGTGAGTGTGATCGTCTACAAACGCGTATGCACATGCCTGTGTGGAACTGTGTTACATGCATGGCTTGTGCAGCTTAAATAATTGCTTCAGCATGATCATCAATTACTCCATTATCTCCCCTGCCTGCCATCCCCATTCAATGGCCACATTAAACCAACTCCATCCCAAACTCAAACCTAGAATCCGCCTTTCCCTCCTCTAAACCTGACACTCTTTATCTTCAAGAGAAAAGGATTTATCAATCGACCGGGTCCAGGCCTGGTGCGCAGATATAATTAAAGCCTCTTTGAGACTGTCATCCGTTTACTTTCTCTCCCGTCTGGCCCTTCTATCCATCCATCGAACGAGTGTCGGCCTGTGGAAATGAAGACGTGACTGTACGAGAGAACCCATCGTTTCTTTTCGTACTGATCCTTTGACCAATGATGAAGTGCCACGTGTGATTTCACAAAGACAAGACTTGAATGGATGTAACGTCATACGCGCTTCGGGTGAACTCGCCTAAGTGGCAGACCATCAGGATTTCTTTGATAACAGGTTGAGTTGAGTAGAGAAAGATTTAAAATGAACAAGAACGGTTCAAATCTTTCTCTCTCTCTCACTGTTGTGTGGCCGAAAGAATACGGTGTACAACATGATGTTAATCAAGAGTATATATATATATATATATATATATATATATATATATATATATATATATATATAGAGAGAGAGAGAGAGAGAGAGAGAGAGGTCTTCATTTACAAATCTCTCTCTCTTTCTCTCTCTCTCTCTCTATATATATATATAAAGAATCATATGAAGTCTTTGAAGACGTATAAGAAACCATTTCAGGCTTATTTTTAGAAATTACAATACCACAAAGCCATTAAAAAATTTGGCTTCTCTTTTTTACTCTTTTCTTAAATTTATTCTCTTGTGGAATTTACCCAACTATTTTCCGATATATATACATATATATATATATGAGAGAGAGGGAAAGAGAGATCTTTGTGTAGATAGATATACAGAACGTGATATATATATATGTATATATTGAGATCTTCATGAAGATATATATATATATATATATATATATATATATATATATATATATATATATATAGAGAGAGAGAGAGAGAGAGAGAGATCTTTATATAGATAAATGTATAGAGCGTGATATATTTATATATAGATCTTCATGTAGATATATATAGAGAGATTTATATATATATATATATATATATATATATATATATATATATATATATAGAGAGAGAGAGAGAGAGAGAGAGAAAGAGAGAGATCTTTATAGATGTATGTGATATACATAGGTATCCTTCTAACTAAAAAGATAGTCATGTGTGATTAGTTACTCACTAGGAACTGTCACTTCTTTTTGTAGCATGTCGTGTCGGAAAAAGCAATTAGAAAAAAGGGGTGATCAATGAATAAGTTATTTCTATCGCTTTTTGTTTGGAAGTGATCACAAAAGTCAAAATTTCCATCCCCAGGCGTGGATGCTGCGGGGTCAAAATGAAGGACCTATTCAGCATAATCTTACATTGCTAATCGACCCCCTTACCCACTAAAAACCGTTTCTTCAAGATAGTCAGAAGTAAATGTTTTAATTTTCTGCCTTTTTGCTACATTGATACGGCCTGTATACCTGACGTATACATAGACAGTCAGCCAACTAGACCTGCTTGAAAACTGAAAAAAAAACCCACGTCGACGATATTGGTGACATTTTTAATTGATTATGTATCATCAGTTAGAAACTAGCAAACATACATACGAACATACGCATAAAAACATACTCACGCACACTCAGGGTGCTATCCAAGTGTATGATTTCTCAAAGTTAAGGCTTTGTACAACATGTACGTGCTGAATGTAGCACAAACTTTTGCTGATACTCTTCATGAGTAGTAATTTCCGGAAGCCTGGTATAAATTCCTGGCTCAAATATGGCTAAATATATGCTGATTCGTTAGAGAAAAGGAGTAGAATAAGAAAGAACTGAGGGTTGGGAGTGCTGAAATTTCCTAAGAAGAACATCAGACGTGGCGCTAAGAAAGGTTTCCGTTGATCAGATGGAGGATTTTGTTCAGTATTCCCTGAAGGATTACCAAATGCAATGGATACCCAAGGAAGTCCGGACTGTACAGTGGGCGAAACGTCGTGATAAGGTGACACAGCAAATAGAATAGGGGGACACTTTACTCTACTCTGAATGATTTCACCTATAAAAAATTTCAGGCTTGGGGTAAGCCCATTGTACGAAACGTTCCAATAAAACCTCTGAATATTGAAACAAGTCCGTTGTTGTGTATATCGGTCAGTAGGCTTAATCATCTCTGCTGACGTTATTTCTATTTCTGTCCGTCCACACAATATCTCAAAGAATTTCAATGCAATTTTCTGGGGAGTGCCTCCCATACATTTATGTATTCACTCATATCTCTCCAAATGATATCTCCAAAAGTTCTCTATTAATATCAATGCAATTTCCTGAGGTGTGCGATATGAGATAAGGGAGAAGTGCGAAAACAGGAATCTGTTTTCGATTGAAAAATTTACGTATCAGCGCATATCTCTCTTCACAATATCACCAAAAGTTCTCAATGGATTTCAATGAGTGCTCTCCCAGTCTTTCAAGTTAAAATAAACGAGTTCTCAGACTGGGAATGTTTATTCTTACAGTCTATGTGGGAAGCTCACATCGTTTCAATGTGGTTGCATCAATAACGAGAAAAATCTCAAGTGATCAATAGTTACCCATGATTTCCTTCACAAATCCATATCTGCCTTTCAACTCAATATCGACTGATTCATTCTATGCAAATGAATGTAAACACGCCTTCTGCGATTCAATTATCAATGAATCTCTGTAGGATTTTTATCTGGAATATTTTATTTAGCTATCTAATATTGTTTATTTTTTCACCCTCCCTCTTTCTCTCCCTACACACATACACTATATATGTGTGCGTGCGCGTGTTTAGCTAGAAATCTTACATAAATGCAGGATTCATTAAAGACGATAGACAAAGAATGTTCTCTTTTTTAGTTAACTTTTCTTGTTTACGTACAACAAGTACGTAATTACAGTTTTAATGATTCGTGAGACGAGCACGCAACCACTACTTCATGGCAAGGTGACCTTGATTAATACATTATATATATATATATATATATATATATATATATATATATATATATATATATATATATATATTGCACTAAGGATGCAGGAATTTTGGGTTACATCTTTACATGGTGTAAGTTACAGGCAATTTGAGGTTGATGCTTGAAGTCACTTGAGGTCATCTGGGTAATTTCTGGAAATTGTAACAAGGCACGGAGTCAATCTCTCAATATAGCTGGCCTTTACTTGACTTTTGCATGCTTTTATCATGGGCAGTTCCCTGTTGGTTGCTCTAGGGTTGGATCACCAATCAACCGTTTCATACTGGCACCCAATCTATTTTTTAGTGCATCCAGATGGCTCTATTAAAGTAAGGAATGAAATTGTTCTCTTGTGTATATCAGATTATCATGGGCTCATAATGTAAATGATCCTTTTTTTAAAATTTGTGTTGTGTAAGATATCATCAAAGAACATAGTATTCCTATTTGGTTAAATATTAAGTCGTTTACCCCGAGCAACACCAGGTACCTTTGCAAGTATATATATATATATATATATATGAGAGAGAGAGAGAGAGAGAGAGAGAGAGAGAGAGAGAGAGATAGATAAAGGGAGAAAAGAGAGAGAGAGGGAGAGAGGAAGGGAAAGTTGATTAAGATCGATAGACGGAGATTTTCTCAGATGTTTTGGTCAAGTTTTCTGGTTTATGTGCAAGCGAACGTATTTCTGGATTCAATGATTGTAAATATTGTCCAAATGTAACGTAGCCGTAATGGACAAATTGTAAACGCGGAGTTCAAAAGCTACAAAACCAAACAAGCCATATGATTTCCCCTAATCCCAATAATGGCCCAAAGAATGGTTGAAGGCATTCAATCACAAACGTTTTGACAATATTCCTTATTTTCTCCCAATTAGAGTTGGAAATGGGTTCTGGAAACTATTTATGCGGTAATGTCTCCATTAGTAGACATTAAGTATACAAAATAAAATAGTAGAACGAGAAGTTGGTATACCTGTATCCCACGACCCTTCTAATTTCCATTTCTGTCCTCAATCGCTCGGCGTTGCTATATTTATTGTTTCTGTTTTGTTTACATACACTAGTAGTATTTGTAGTAATATTACCAGAAATTTGAGTAGTTGCGATTAAAAGTAACTGAAATTACGCTAAAATAAATATTAGTAAAAAATTATTAATAACAATGCATCTACTATGGACAACTTGGGACTTTTTCATCAGTTATTACCAAATCTAAACAAACATTACATCTTGTATTAAAAATGAAGAGTTGCAATATAATTAACGAAAAAAAAGCTTAAGTTGAATTTTGAAGGTTTTAGGTTGCCAAAGGTCTTCCATTAGTGTTTGATTGCAGTCGGTGCATGTGACTTTGTACATAGGCCAGCTTTCAGCGATACATCCTACAAAAGAGTCTAAGTGTTATAATGAAAAGCATCGGGAATCAGATAAACTCAGCTCGAATTTTATTGATTCAACAAATATATTTGATTAGTTGCTTATTATTGGCCCTTTGGAGGGCTTACGATAGGTGTAACAGTTTTTTTCAATGTTACTGCCCTGATAGGCCAAATAATTACAAGAAGGGAATCTCCTCAAGGGCTCACACAAACTCTCTTCTCCGTCAACGATTGTTATATGACAGGGACGAGATATTTTGACGATAGAACAGAGCTCAGGGAGAGGTGTGTAACAGTGCCAAGTGAACATGAGCAGCATCGGCTGGAATTTGAACTTGGTCCACTGATTATTGTCATCATTTTCTTTGCCAATAGCTGTCATACTACTCCGCACTTTTTGTGGGACTATTATTGCGAGAAAGTCGTCTCAAAAATTGGTCACAAAACCGCCCCCATATCTCGGAAACTATTGAAGATAAAAGTATGCAATTTCTACCATCTGATAATATGTATTAAGAAGATACATTTAGATTAACAATGCTACCAAACCAGCCACGCTTTTTGAAGATCTATAACTAGATAGAGACAATGGAATTCCACCAATCGATGACCTTCATTTGTGTGGTGGTTTGAGTTGTTGGGTAATTATAATCTGATGCAGGACGTTTTTGCTTATAAAAATGTAAAATATAATAGCTAAAGACAGCATACCGCGTTATTTTACATTTGTGTGAGCAAGGATTACTTCATTTTTAGTGTATCTCAGGAACGGGTGAAGACTTTCTCAATATGTTTTCGCAATATTCCTTATAGAAGCGAGTGAGAGCTATGTACTCCCCTAGAGTGAGGATATCCTTTTTATGATACATAACGTAAAGGAATCGTGACTGTTGCTCAACGTATTAGGAAACGTGGATATGATAACACTACATCCATATATTGTTCACACATTTCATCCCGAGCAATGATAGACATGTAGGTTAAATAACTAATAAACTGCTGAAATCAAATGGAACTATAACAGGAAGTCAGGGACCCCAGGAAGGAAAAGCATAAGTGATTCTTGCTAATTAACTGATGGTTCCCATGATGCAATTTAATGTTACGCAGAGGGAATTATTTTCTGTTATTGGGGCCCATATCATCACCCACATTTAACGTCCGATGTTGGACATAGACCTTCCTGATTTCTCTATCGTGGGTGTTACAGGCCAGTACTTTCTGAAATTGTCTCATTTGTCACGCCGTCTTATTTTCTGTCGGTCATAGTTTTGCAAATGATCTTTCAGGACCCTCGCAGTGAGTCGTGATATCCAGTGGTTGTCAGATATTCTTGCTACGTGTCCAGCCCATTGCCATTCGAGCTTTCTAATGGATTCTATGATATCTTTGCCTACTGTTTTTCCTCTAATATACTGTGCTGTTTTATAATCTCTTCATGTGATATTGAGCATGATTCACTCTTGCACATGTTTCATGACCCTCAGTTGGTTCTCAATCTTTTGGTTAGGTTCCAGGTTTCGGCACTTGTCATCTAGCCATCCTGTTTCCATCTGCTGTAACCCTTTTAGTATGTCAGGCTATGTTCATCTATCGGTAAACGATAGAGTCCACCTATTTTATTAATGGACATATAATAGTATTGGTTTAGAAGTTTTGATATAACACTCGTCCTCCCCTTACTTAGGAGTCAAGTCCCCCCCCCCAGCCAACTGGGCCCCAGTGCTATAACCAGCTGCACTCCTCCCTCAGAGGGCCAACGTGCTACTTGAGCTTTAGCTCTTTTATATGGCGTCGGCATATAAAATGCCATGTATTAAATTGTTTGATGGAAAATGATATGAGCAACAAAACAGTAAACAAGGTTGATTGCTGTATGTTCAAACTCCTTTTCTATTTCTATTCAAACTGAAAGTGATTACAACAACTTTTGTGTTGTATATATGATAAATAAAACATTTTTCAGTATAGATATATTTGCTTATTAGACTGAAGTACACTCTTACGTACATCTAAGGTATTTTTCATAGACAAGCAAGACTTATCAGTTTGGCTCAGTCAGTAAGAGAGCCAGCTGCCAATTACTTAGTCGTGATCTTCAATTACATTAGGGAAATATAAATTTTTTTAGATGTCTCCATTTATTAGAAAAAATAAACTTCTGTGTATTTGTACTCGTCATCTCTATAAAATCCTGTCGGCTTAGTGGTCACGAATTCAGTAAAAGCACTAGTTATGGCTTCCCTATCATTAAAACTTTTAATATGGACAAAAATTTGATAATGGTTGAAAATATGATAATCTACAGTAGCAACATATAACAGGAATGTGGAGGATGCTGCAAGATATTATATTCTCTGAGCTTGGACTCAGTCGGCTGAGGGACGTGGGGTCATTCTCTATGTTGGACCCATTTTCAGACCTTGTATGGTCGATGTTGAAGTACTAAGATCTACTGGAAAAACTCGAATCGTTGTTCGTGAGGCATAGGCCATTGCTGTAGATAATTCTTCATTAGGAACAGATTTAAAACTGATGTCATTGTCATTGCACAGAAACCAAAACAAAGTAATACTATTCATGTGATGTCAGACATATTTGTAACTTTATTTAGCTGTATATAAAAATGAAAAAAAAACAACAACTTTCCTTTGCAAGTAAAAAATGTACGTATTTTAATGTAGATATGTATATTTTCTTAATTTGGATCCCTTTTATGATAAATGCTACACCCAGCCCAGCTCAAACCTTTTTAGTTTCCTAACAATTAAATGCTGCTTGTCTTTCAATTTGCAATATTCGGAGCCATCAATTCTAAAAAAAGTAAATCCCAACATGCTTTCGTATCAGCCTGTAGTACCTCTATAATTTCCAAGATCGCTATAATTCATGAAGGAGATTCCAGAAAAGATACTTGTCAGTTTAACAATATTTCATTTACAAGGGATTATTCCTTCTATTGGTCTTCCGACGTGTATTATCATTAATTTCAAAACAATAACATTTCTGTTTATTTTCCCTCCTCTGTAGAACAGTAACGCGATATACTGATGATGATGTGAATAAACATTGAAATATTAACGGAATAAATTTCAGTTTCGTGTTTCTTAAATCCGATATTGGTTATTTATAGATATGTTCCCCGGAGTTTTCTACCCCAACCCCATTCGAATTATATAACTTTATCGTTTAAACTAAATAACAAGTCTTCATGTTTACTTTTTGCACTGGTATACGACTTCATTCTCTCCGAGAAGTAGAAAAATTTGCCAAAGGGAAGGAAAACTCTCGAGAGGAGGTTTTTGTTTTTTGGACATCATATCTGGAGTTTGCACTCGAGTTTTTGGATGACTTGCGACCTTTTGATCTGAGAATTTAAACTTCCCATTTAGAGCTCTACACGGGTTTAGAATTGCTTTATTTTTTTAGATTTGTTGTTTAGCAAAGGACAAAAAGAAAACATGGAAATTATCCTAATCGTGTTCTCTATTATGACACATGATAAAGACACTTGAGCAGATATAAGATATCTGTGTTGCGTAGAAAAGATTTTTGTATGCGTGCACTGAGGTGTGTGTGTATGTGTGTCTATGTGTCGGTGATTTCAACGTGATATCGTCCTATTTCTATACTGTGGTTAGCTTGCATTTAGATGAGAAATAAGAACAGACTCTGTTCAAAACCTGCGACGTGATTCACGCATTATGACATTTGTTACTGACATTATTGACAAAATTATTGAACTTCATTAAAATTCCATCAAAATACAAATGCATTTCTGTAGTAAAAAAAGCCTTAGGGCGCCTTTTGTACATGAAATGCCCTATTCTCTCTGAAAGAAGTACATCAATTCATGACTACTGACAACTTCCTTTCCCCCGATTTCCAATGAATTTATATAGTACAACTATTAGTAATGCATCTATTCCATTCAGTTTTGACCCTTAAAAGGTAAAAATGTCCCCCCACCCTGGCTTGAGTGATCAGATTATGGGGCCAACTGAAAAAACATGACTTAAAAAAAAATTATTATCAGAATAAGCTCTCTCCTGACATCACGATATTCTTTTACGATGTCATGAAAAATGAACCAGAAATACAAATATTATAATTTTTATTCTCTCTCTTGTCTCTCCTCTCTCCACATGGATGCTTTCAACCAGTTTCAACTCTGGTCTGAAAGAAAATGAATTTGGCTCTCATAGACCTTGCAACGTTCATCGTAGGTAAAAAAGCGGTCATGGCGCAAAATAAAATGTATTAATATTAAAAACATGTAAACAACTTAAACTGATCTTGTTTGGCAAGAAGGCTTCTTATATTCAAAGCATTTGTTTTGCATGGCGATTATATTCAATCCGATTTCTGTTTGGAACAATAAGTACCCTGAGCATTCTGCTCGTTTATAAAAAGCTTATATTTTGACTCTCCTCATAAAACCATATACGAGTCCACGTTTAGATCATTCTCACACTTACAGCGGGCGGACAAAGAAAAGTTCGAGTGCTGCCAAGATGTGAACTCCACAGAAGTCTTAATGGATTGCTATTTTGATTCAGATGAGACACAATGCAACAACATCAGCGACCATGTTTTCAGGCCATAGTGCCAATGAACAACAATGGGCAAAGTTTAACCTTTCAGCCGTCGAGATTGGGTCGTTCAATCGGGACAGATTTTGATTAAACACCGAATTGTTTTGAAAAGAAATAAACGTTTTCTACTTCCGGACTCCATCTTTTTTTCATAAAATGAATTTTAGAATTTTCATGAAATGGATAAAAATATGTGGACCATACCAATACGAAATGTAAGATTATAATTTATTTGATTATTTATTTACAAACTTAAACTTTATTTACTTATTTATTTAGAAGCTGTACCATAACCATAGCAATTTGAATATTAATTTTTTTGTGTATTAGTTGATAAATCGCATTGCTGTGAATAAATATTTAAACAAATTATAATCTTACATTTTATATTGCCATTGTTCACATTTTCTTTCGATTCATTTAATCAAAATTCTAAAATTTCTCTTGAAGAAATTAAGCTCCAAAGTCAGAGTGGTTCACTTCTTTTTGAAGGCATTCGGTGTTTAATCAAAATCTGTCCAGATGAAATGATCGAATCTCGCTGGCTAAAAGGTTAAACTTTGCCTTATGATGAAAATTTCGGTTATTTACTACGTTCGCCTGTTAACGATTCTCTGCCAATGCCTGAGGTCGTCATAGAGTAATTAAAAAAGGATCATGGTTGACCTTATGTCAGATATTTCGAGAAAGATCTACGACATGCACGAATAAGAAATTTCCAGAGATTTCACTGGAAGATATGGGAGATCATCCGGATTTTGAAAGATGACTGGATTATTTGAAAATAAAAGTCAATTCAAATATAGTCGATCGATTTTTATACCAATCAACTGCATGACGTTACAATGGAATTCAGTTCAATCAATCACAGTCAATTCATATCCCTCTATTTTAATCTGTTTCTATCTCTCTTCCTCCCTTTCTCTCTCTTTTTCTTTCCTTTTCCCTTCCTCTCTCACTTTCTCTCTTTATCCCCTTCTCTCTCTTTCACTCTTTCTATCTTTCTCTCACTTTTTCTTTCTTCCTCACTTCCTCTCTTTCTTTCTCGGTTTCTCCCCTTTACTCTAGCTTTGTCTCTTTATCTCCTTCTCTCTCACTCACTCTTTCTTTCTACTGTTCTCTCACTTTATCTTTCTTCCTCATTTCCTCTCTCACCTTCCTTCTTTATTTCTTTCTCGGTTTCTCCTTTACTCCCTTTTGCTCTTGCTTTATCTCTGTATCCCCTTCTCTCTTTATCTCTCCCCCCTCTCTCATCCTTTCTTTCCCCCTTTCTCACTGGCTACCTTTCCTCTGTCTTTAATTCTCTCTTTCTTTCTCCCTATATACCTATGTCAATTTTCACCCAAGCTGTCAACAGTGGTCTCTTCAGTATTTAAGTTGGTCTGGCTGGCTATGTATCGATGTGTGTATCACGCATACAGGCCGAGCGGATGGAGCTGGAAAGGTGAATAATTCAACATCTACATCTAATAATGTCTAGAAAAAAATTTTTTTTTTATAAAGCTTCCTAAATAAGTTCATAGTGTCCGGGGATAATTTTACAATGTAAGTTTATGATAAATTGGTCCTTCACTTTATATCCAGTAGCATTCGCATGGAGCCATAACAAAATAGCACATTATGTTAGAAAAGAATCAAGGGTCAGAGATATAAAAGATCTTCTGAAAAATTACAATGAGACTATATGTGAAACGGCTAAGATTGAGATGGTATGACGAACTTAACTAATTCAAAATGCATCTGCTACGCGACAGCCATGATAGAAAGTTTTGGTGAATATCGTGGATGGTCTATGACCAACTACAGACAGTAAAAGGCACTGATGATGATGATGACGAGAGAGCAGTTTCCTAGCCAGCATCGAATTTCTCGCACGAATATCTTTTCCTGAGCAAATTAAAAAGAAAAGCTCTGAATTAAATATCATGGCAACCAAATTTCGAAATACAGAAACTTTATTAAAAAACAACGATAATCAAAGGAAAAATTAAGACGATCAAATTTAAAAATACGTCCAGCAAAATTAAAATCCATGCTTGGCTCAGTTTCCTTCTTTCATTCAATTTGCTTGTCATGGTATTTAATTTGCTTTCTGTTTGACATATACTTCAATTTAGTCACCGTATTTCAAAATTTGGTTGTCATAGTTTTTAATTTGATTGCCGTATTTTGAAAATCGTTCACTGTATTTTCAAGATTTGTCTACCAGGCCTTTTTTAATTTGCCCTAGAGAAGGTATTTGTACTTGTAAAATCCCAGTCCAGTCGCGGGTCGAACATTTACCTAGACGAGTAACACCGAAGAGAAGCGTCGATGGAAGACAAGTGAACAACATTTCACATGTATAATGGACAAGAGTTCTGTGCGCTCATTATCTTGTCCTCTATTTGCCGGAAAGTCTGTGCGAATGCCGGTCCGATGTTGCTTTATAAGCCTTTATGCGCAGTGGTCTTTGTGCAGTGAATAGGCCTTTGTGGTCGCATTTAATCTTGCTTTTGTGTTCGGCAATATGGCTAACATAAGTGTCATTTACGTATGTGTGCTCCACAACGAGGAAGCGCTGGCTCACTTTTCTCTCCCTTCATCAATTATGCGCATGCGCAGAGGATGGTGAAGACGAGGAACGAATATTGGAGAAAAGCATTCATTACTATATTCGCCTTCTTTCGAATCTCCCTCTCTGTCTTTCTGTTTCTATCTATTTCTTTCTCGCTCATATTGAAAGTATTCTTCCTCCTTACTTCCTCTAGAAACTTATATTAATACACGAATATATGCACATTCATAGGTAACAGGAGTACGAAGCTTTGTGCCTGAATCTTTGGAAACAGTATATATATTATATATATATATATATATATATATATATATATATATATATATATGTGTGTGTGTGTGTGTGTGTGTGTGTGTATGTGCGTGATATGAGGCTTGACCTGGAGGCAAGACGAAACATGAGTTGAGGACAATCAGTTACTTCCTGTAAGAAGTTATATCCATACATACACACATACAGATGTATATATGCATGTTCATCGGTAATTATAGGTAATTGAGGATGAAGCTTTGTGTCTATCTATAAACAAGTGCACACACACACACACACACACTTATACATATAATCGTGTATGCGTGTGTGTGTATTCATATAATCATAATCTTAGAGTGAGTGCAAGACAGAACATTATTTGAGGAAACTACATCTGCGTGTTTGTGTGTGGAGGAGTGTACAAACATGCCTCTGGCTCTCTACTTTTGATTCCTTCACTCTCTTACATACTCATAATTTCGCCTGGGTATATATATATATATATATATATATATATATATATATATATATTCACACGCACACACATGCGTTGAATCCGTCTATTACATAAAAGTGAAAGTGTAAGTCACTATATGCCCGTATCTATGTATCTTCTAAGTTATATGCACTTACGAAGCTGGAATTTGGCACAGAAGGGCATATTTTCAAAGCAGAGGGCAAAGGCTATGTGAATCCTTTTTGACTATGTATGTTATTAGATCAAGTATTTTTTTCAAATTTTACAAAATCTTATTCTATCAACACGAATGTAATACGATTAATCATTGGTGGTATGCGAAAACAGGTTAGTGAATTTCTTTTGTCCCTAAAAAGTTTAATTTCAATTGTCATAAACTTACCAATTGTTTGTGCAAGATGAATGCATTATGGTTTACAAACTTGACCTTCATGCACTGGACCAGACATGGAGGGATTTAAAAACAATGGCAGCATATTGAAATGCATGAACCCAAGCAAGTCTGAGTAATTCTGCTTGTATATATACACTGACATTCATAGTAAGGTCAAACGCAGTTTGTGGAGACGTATATATATGATTTTTCTCTGGCAAATATTTAAGCACACCAGCATGTATATTGGTAATATGTGTATCCGTAAGTAAGATATTAAAAGCTGAGAGAGAAAAACTGGAATAGTTTTTAAATGCATTGAAACAATTCATTGTAAATTCAACACGTTTCACTTAGGCACAAGCGCCATCAAGGAAAATGGAACACAGATAAAACAAGACCTATTTACAGATTTCAAGATGGTAATTAGGTAGAGGTTATCATTAATCATTGTCATCGTCACACTGGGGAAGGGGTGACGCAGACCTCTTACAGTTGTCATAAATATAGCCTAATCTCCTTTGTGTATAAACATGTCCCAGTGAGTGGAATTCATCAAGGGCCATCTTACAGTATCTATTAACGATGACCTGTTGTTTACTGGTGTGTGGAGTCTGAGTTTACGTTTTGTAGAAGTGAAGTGCACATTTGTTATCCGTGTCTATCTATGGCCAGTTGATGACTGTGTATGTGTGGTTGAGATCAATAACAGGACACTGGTGTGTATTGGTGTGTACTTTGTGTAAGTTATGTCTCGTACCAGTAAGAAGAGAAATGAAGTGGACCAATCTCTCTGCATCTATGGGATCAACTGGTGTTGTGCAAAAAATTTGAGATACTCATGAAATTATCGACTTTTACAGTGATTGACATTCTGTATTGTTTTAGAAAATCAGTTCCAACAGCACCGGTGATATATGGAAGGGGCTTGGTCGTTTCGCCATGGTTTTACATTTTCAACAAGATTAACATGGATTCCATACATTTATGTCTCATAAAAATATATCCCCTCTTGATTAGCTGGGCCTTTCTTTGGTCAAAATTATGGCTCTTCTTATAACAATGGTTTACTAGAGTATTACGATTGTCATCAAAGATCTAAGCTCTCCAATCTTTGTATTATCTTTCTTCGAAAGATCTGGAGGTCACACTTACGTATGCAAGGTGGCACTTCTGGCAAGTTATTCAGTAAAATCCTGCATTGGATGGGCCTTTAATACCATTTTCTGATCATGTTTTCAACTGTAACGGGTGTTCTGGTCGCGATATGTACACCGAAACCTCCAAAACTCCTTACAAGCTATTTACTGGGTTCGTTGGTAGTACGATGCGCATTTCCCCGTTTTTGTCATCGGACTAATTGAATACTTTTGGTTTAGCAGATTTTGTGAAAATTCTTTTTAGCCTTTGTATGAAGGTTCTAGGATAATGGGGGGACCTGACAGATTTTTCAGTATATTTGTCTTTTTTTTTTAGGTATTGGGGCTGCATATTCTGAGAATTATTGAATAAAAACTGATGACTATACCTGATTTTATTATGGTGTTGCAGTTTCTATTAGTGGCGTTCCGGTTATTGCCAAGTTATATATTATCATAGTTTTGTATTGTAAAGTTTCGAAGAAAAATAAAGTCGCTTTGGTTTCACCCTTCAATTTGAATTTTGTTGATCCGTCTACAATGTCAAGTAGATTTACAAGATCTTTTGGTTTTATAGACTCGTAAACATTTACCAAATTGTGATTACCAGGTGACCTCAGAGGGTCAATTCAGGGTAAAGTCAATTTTTAAATCAATGGGAGTCAGCTTCAACCTTTGGGTTGAAAATTTGTGTACAGGGGTAAATCAATTCCTTGATGGAAATAGAATTTAGGTGCTGACCTCTGGTGACCTGTAAAGTTCAACAACAGGTCAGGTAAATTTGATATTTCAAAAAAAAAAAAAAGACAATTTGTGTTTCCCCATAACGAATTATAAAATCTCTTTAAACCAATTTTTAAAAACTTTCCTGTGTTTTTATATTCGAAGTTCCTTCTTAGTCAAACAAATAGTCTCAATTAATATTAATCAACAGAGCTGAGCAAAAATCAACGTAAGCATTATTATATATATATATATATATATATATATATATAGAGAGAGAGAGAGAGAGAGAGGAGCGACATAAACAGCAGGTTACGTCCGTTGTTATACTTACTAATCCCTCACATGTTTTTTAGGTAACCTACGTGAGTAACCCCTGTTTTAAAAATATATATAATGTGTAGTATAAGATGACATCCACACCCACATTATGATGATACTCTCTATAAAAAGCAAACTGCATGAATGACATAAGTTAAACATTAAAATCATAGCTGAAAGGGAGGTGGTGTTTGATCAACACTACTCGGGTGCCATGTTGATAGAACTATTTTGTTTTTAAAATTCCCCAAACAATACAGGGTAAACAGCTGGGGATCCGAACAGGAAAAAGTTTATATATTGTAGCATAATAACAAAATATATGTAAAACAAGGGAAAAACACAGACAAAATTACATAAATTGCATTGACAGATATTGGGAAATATGTGACTGGAGTGACAAAAATTTTTTGAAAAGGTTTCTAATGTCTAAATTTGTAAAGCCTTCTATCTCTCTCAAGATATATATATATATATCTTTTAGTTATTCAGCGTGATATAGCCGTACATGTTAATTTTGCTGCTGCAGTGCAGACTGCACATCACTCTCTCCCTCTTTCGCCCCCCCCACCGCTTTTCAATCTCTGATTAGTGGCATCGAATTACACAGAGAGCACAGGGTTACCGAATGGATAGAGACGTTTCTAGCCCAAACCACACGAAATGGCCAAAATTCGGCTAAATGCCAACATTGTTCATAAAAGCAATTATTTTATTGATCATTTTCATTAGATGTAAGATTCTAAGTTATTTTTTTCAAACATGAATATTAACCATCTTGATTTTTCAGTTGAATTTTTTTATGGCAACTTTAAGAATTAATGATAATTAGACTCAATACCAATAGACCAAAAGTCAATAGTTATCAAAAGAGAGAAAAATTCAAATATTTATGCACATAGAGAAATGGAAATCAGATTGTGTTTAATCTAATTTGTGGTCAAAAAAGGATACTTGTGACTTTTAGATTTTTTTCATGATCCCAGGAAATGTGAAGAAACAAAGAATATAGAAAATTCATGGATGCGTTTCAAAAGTTGATTGAAATGTCAACGTTGTACTGTTCTTTTTCTCTCAGTCCTTGTCCACTGTCAGCGAGATATCTCACTTTTACTCCCAGTCCCTCTCTAACGATCATACCGTCTTCACTCACTCTGAGATTTTCGACTGGTAAGTAGCAGGCAGACCGATTTATATAAAAAAGGCAAGATGTATGAAAAGCATGAATTTGCATTAGATATCTAATACCTCCCCCAAAACATCCTTGGAGACTCGATTTTCAAAAACCTGCCTCGGGCTCCCAGGACTACCCATAGAAAATTCCTCGTGGTTATGTCGAGTGACTTTGCAGTAGACTGTCAGATACGGGCGAACGGACATTTGCTGAATTGTAATAAGAATATTGTTTATCAAAAATTGCAATACTGAAGAGCAAATTAAAAGTGAGAGTTTATTAAAAAAAATGTTCCGACATTGAAGAAGGCAAAAAGTTCATGGCTAGCCCCTTTTCAAAAAAGGATAGATTTGTCATATTTGGCTTTAGAATGGCCACAATGACAATCTTGTCCTGCACTCAGACTGGCCGTAAACCACGTTCCAGTTAGAATGCATTTCAACCAGTCAATCTCGCTTCTATTTGAATCATGTTCACTTTTTATTTATTTTTTCCGATTCTCTTTCTCATTCCCATTCACACCAAGACCTTAATTCCATCATTCCCATCAACTCATTTCCAAGGAAACCGTATTGTTCAAAAAATCAAGTTCTGTCTTCTCACCCCAAAAGGCAATTCAATTCTTTCTTTTTTTTTCTCATTCAGAGAAATAAAAGGAAAGCAAAAAAAAAAAAAAAAAAGGAAAAGAAAAAAAAGAAAAAAGAAAGAAAGAAAGAAAGAAAGAAATGCTAGACAATGAGATTTCTGAACGAAGTCGCGAGAAAACAATGAATGCATTTGAAAAAATAAATGACTGGACGAATTAGAAAGAATGTTTTAATTAGTAGATTGACCTAAAGAATTGTTGTAATTATTTTCAAGTATTTCTTTGTCTCTAATTTTTTTTTTAGATGCGTGAGCATCTCTAGTACCAGTCACCATCACTGACATCTTTTGCATGTAAATCTAATTTTTTGTTGTGTATAGACGTCAAAAATGGTTATTTAAATGATTTCTCAAATAGATTAATATTAGTATTTAACTTCTTACGATACGATGAATATTAATTATGATATATAAGTTATCACTATCATCTCCATCAGAATATTTTAAAAAAATATTGAAGAGTAATGTCACATTTAATTTATTCTTAATATTAGCTCAGTTCCCGTTCCAAAGGTTGGAAGGGGTTGATCTTGTGCGGAGCAGCCTGCTGTACTTGTCGTCTAGAATAATTTTTCGTCTGTCATATGAAAAACTACAGCTTCGAAGTATTTCAATAACTTCTCTTCAGTGTTGCCATTATATATATATATATATATATATATATATATATATATATATATATATATATATATATATATATATAATTCTTGGGATTTTATGGATTTTTTTAATTAGATATCGCAGGAATTGCTGATTCAAAAAAAAAAACTATCAAACTCATCGCCGTACTCTCTTTTCAACTTACTAATATATCTGGCAAATATCAACAGCTTGCTCCTGTTGAGGGTTTTCATCAAGTGATTTTGCCATTCGGTTGGTGATGAGTTTTGTGAATATTTTGTATATAAAGTTGAGTAGGCTTATAGGTCTGCAGTTGTTGAGATTTTAGTGGATAAAAAGACTCCCCCTATTGGAATTGGACCATACGATAGTTGAATTTACCTGCTGTTTTTAAATTTAACGAATTTAACGTATGATCTCGATAGACCTTGGCAGGAAGTCTGTTGGCATGTTGGCCATAACATATCGAATGTGTTGTTTTAGTTGATCCAGAGTCCAAGGTGATAATCTTAAGGTACCTATTGAGAATTAAATTCACAAGTTATGATTAATGAGACTGATTTATTCGATCCTAATCAGGCACCTAATCATATTTGCCCTGTACCAGACTTATCTAAGGTCCGCTCTGATAGAGTAATGATTAGCACATCTGCCTCACACACAGGAGGTCCTAGGTTGGATGGTATGTGCAAAGTATAGACAACCCTTCATTAAGACAAATGTGTGCACAACAGATAATTGAGCACTCTCCGTGAATAAGCTCCGTGATTACGCTAGGGTTGGTCATAAAAACTCTTAGATATAAAATCCTGGTCTCAACCAGACTTGTGACTTGCAAGGATCACTAATTCGATGCATGCAACAAAATTCAGAACTTTTTTTCATAGTCCGATGTATGGCAAATCGGAAAATAGTTACCTCACCCTCTTTTCAGCAATGCGTGGACTGATTTTCATTGAGTTTTTAGTAAGTGCAATGTTTTCCTAAACTTCTTTGGATCTCTACCCCTTTAAGAACCTTTGCCCTTTGCCCCACTAACCACGAATTGTCTCACAACGCTCACTATTGCTCTTTCCCTTCCAGTGCCCCTTTTTACGTCCTTGACTTCTAATTTTCTCTACTACCCCTTTGACTTCCAACACCCCCTATCAACCTCTTACTTTCCCTCTCGAGACTTCCAGTGCCCCAAGGGGGTGGTAGCGCGCACTTTTGGAATTGCTGTGTATTGTGTTGGAAGAGGTATGTTCTGTCTGAGTGCTCTCTACTTAGTCATGTATTGATTTTGGAAGTCCAAGAAATTAAAGAATTCTTCTCCAAAAAGCATTCTCAGTTCGTCGAAGGCAGTGAACTTTTTTGAGTCCAAATTCGAGTTAATTCAAATTTCAAATATTGAGATTGAACTAATTAAGCTAATACTTTTTTCACTGCAGACGGCTTCATTGTATATCAACAGTCTGTGATATTTGGACAACGTTGGCCATTTGCCAAAGCTGATTTAAAATATCCTGACGACTCATTATTGAAAAATTTATTGATTAAATTGTTTGTGAAATAAAACAACATTAGCTAGTCGAGTTTTATTCAATAAAGGTTTGCCATTAATTTTATGAAACTGATTAATGCTATCAATAGTAAAGTAATTTGATTTCGCAGTTATAGCCCAGTAATTAGAGTCTTGTGGAGTAATCACGAGGTTCATGCGTATGCAACCAACACGAATGATAATAATAATAATAATAATAATTAGAAGAAGAAGAGGAATAATAATAAGAAGAAATCAACTGACCACGTAGCAACAGGGTAGTTGGTCCTTACGGAAAATGAATGTAAGATGTAACCCGTCAGAATTGGACAGTCTTTACATTGGAACAAGGATCAGTGAATTTGCCGACAACAGTATGCTTGAAATGCAGAAAATAGCCCTTAAATCCACTGCACACATAATTATAATTTTTGTCAGTGTGAATGCAAATACTACACTTAGCATACATCACTTCATGTATACGTAGAAGAATGTTTACGAAAGCGTCATCTGAAGGTGTGAGATTCATCCCTCATTTTTCTAAAACCTACTCCAAAAGACATAATGGTATTTACGAAAGTTTGATAAGTACGACCCCAAGGCCTAATTGAGGGGTGCTTGGTTGGAAAGCGGTGCTGATACCAATCTACATGGAAGAGAATAGGGATAGGAAGATTGTATTTTGGTAATCATCCATTCGTCTCTATGAAAATCAGCATTCTTAAATCCTGCCTGTGAACATGAACTCGAATATCAATCTCTTGCAACGGTCTGAATTACAAAGGACCCAAATCATTTACATTTTTTAGATTTCTTTTTACATTTCTAAAACAACGTCGTTCATTTTCAACGACAAATGAATACGAAACTTTCAATTTTATAGTTTTTTTTCTCTTTGTTTTGCCATATTTTGTGTTTGATTCTTAAGACTGTGGCATTTAAATGCTCTGTCACCACGCTAAAATAAGGCACAACACAATCTCTCAAAAGGTATTAATCCCTTTTTGGCTCCGTGTCAGACTAAGTTGAGCTCAATGAATATGAATACAATTGACTTTTTTGTGATTGAGTACTCATAACCAAGCATGCGCACAAAATATTTGAAGTTACCACTGTGAGTAATTCTAGCGTGGAAAAAAAAAGAAAAGAAGCATCAATTAAAATGACTTGAGTGTTCGTTGTGTACGTCAGTATTTCAGTATTCATAAGTGAGACTTTTCTACTACTATCTACCTTCATCTTAAACTTTCAGTAGCTTTTAATCGCATCTTTACTCTCAGACTGTCATCTTGAAGTTACAATAAAAAAGCAACTGAAAATTAAGATGAAGTTAATTAGTAGACTGAAAAAGTGATAATTATTTACAATACTGCATTTAATGCAAATAAAGTAATGGCTTTTACGAACAATTTTGCATTGAGTCATTTTTGCAGGTTTTTAGCCAGAAAGATTTCCAAATATCTGACAACCATTGTTCAAAATAATACTCTGTCATCAATCATTATAAATGAAAAATCGCCGATTATCTGAGAGCTACCTTAACCAAAACCAATGCTTGCGAATGCAATTCATTTGCGAAAGTGATTCAGTGTGTTTATACGTTTTTATATACACAATTATGAACATACTTATGTCTGAGAGTGTGTATTCAATTTGAACAGAAGTAAAGCTGATTGTAGACAATAATCAGGATTATAATTTAGCACTGACTGCATTTAATCCTGGTATTCATTTCATATTTCTTATCGCTGTCCACTGACTTTTCCACTACTCTATCAATCATTCTTTTATCTTATCATTTTCTGCACTCACAAGCAAAATACTTTCAAATATAAAAAATATTGGGATTAAGCTGCTAATTCATGAATTTTTCACTAAAAACAAGTCAATATTGTTCAATTTGTAAACACTATCGCACCTATCTAATTCTTCCACCCCCTCATTCTAGTGGCGTAACACAGACCTGGGCTTCAGTCTGCACAGGATACCACATTATCAGGTTGATCCTCTAAAGCAGTTGCAGACCTCTACAATCAGCTTGGACATCTGTTTGACTTTCTTTGGTTAAACTACACTGTCTTATATAAATTAGATCCAAGAGATAGAAAAGGATCAACATCGATCAGAGAAAGAACTAGGGGAAAGGATACTATAAAATAATTAGGTAACAAAGGTGGAGATGGACAAGACACTTGACCAGAAGGGAGAATAAAAGATTGAGCAAAATGCAAACTGATTAGTGCCAATAAGACAGTAAACGCAGTTAGGAAAGACCAGACAAGATGTAGGGATGGAATAGAAGGCTTTGCCAGTGAGACATCCTGGTCATCATGGAAGGAAATGAGGAAGGTCTTTGTCAAATAGTAGAATAGTAATGGCTGTCGTTGATCTATCTATCAATCTATATAAAATTACCATGTACATATATGCATACATAAATGTACATATATGTGTGTGTAAACACGTATATGCATATGTATATATAGATACGTATATGCATATATATGTATATACATGTGTGTATATATATACACACACATACACACACGCATATATATATATATATATATATATATATATATATATATATATATATATATATGTTGTCAAAAGACTGTAAAAAAAAGATCAAACAGACGAAGAGGAAGACCAACTTCAACCTGGGAACCTAGGAAGATCAAGCGGCAGATAGCGAAGCTTTGGCGTCAAAACATCTCGATCCGCGCCGAAAGTGTTTGAAGAAAAACGTCGCAGAAATGGAGAACACAATCGACAAAGATAAAGTATGTGCAAAGCCTAAAAGAATGGAAAAATTTGGAAACGAGAAAAACCAAAGATGACAACATACAAAACAATATGGCATCACTCAAGTGAGGAGAGAAATTTCCGTTTCGAAGACTTTTAGAAACCGTCAAACAAAACTGATAACATAAGGTTTTTCTAGTTGTTAAGTGATTCTGACCGGCTCCGTGTTATACACGAACAGGCATCACCAATGGAGTCAGAGGGCTGAAAATTTAGTCATTTACCCCTTATGATGCCGAGAAATTTTTTTCCCGTCTCTTGACTCCCAAGTATATTTTTAGTAGGAGGGCTCAATTTACAATGTAAACTCTTGCTAATTTGGCCCATTAGTTTGTGTTTGTTTGCTTCCACGTTTTATATGTTGATATTTGTATATTTCAATGATCACTGCCAAAGATTCAGAAAAAGAAATAACTTTAAAAGAAATGGACATTTTAGCGATTAATCACGGAACAAAAGGTGAGAGAAGTAACATACTCATTGATAGCCCCTTCATTCCAATTTATTGATTGATCATCCCCAACATCAAATTCAGCCAAGTGATAGTTTCCATCGAGTGGCTAACCAGACCTGTCTGTCTTTATCTGTTCATGCGGACAAGAAGAGCACTTACTTCCTTTTGTTTCCACAACTGTCATATTTTATCTTCAACGTGGACGTAAGCGGAAACATGTCCTTTCGATTTTAAACTAGACTGCTACTTCAGATTATCTGCTTGGCAGGCGAAGGATAGACACATACGTGCGTCTTTAACCCACAAATCCTTCTTATCCACTTAACTGCTCAGCTGGCAGAAAGCGACCAATATATATATACTTTCTTTCATCTTTAGGCTAAACCGTCTACTCCGTCAACTTCAATGCCCTACTGGCGGACCAAAAGAAAGCCGATGTCTTTAATTCAAAACTTCTGCTTGTCCAGCTGCTTTTTCCTTATTGCTGCCAAAGTGCTACTACTGATTCCTCAGCGTGTTGATTCTTGATTGTTGTAACCCCCGGTGGGGCTGCACAACGAATGCCCAATCAATGCATGCTAACACATTCTGAGCTCCTTATGGCATGTCCCATCTGAATTCTACCTTTTGCCCCCAAGAGGAGAATTTCGGTTGCAGAAGGCGGAGGGCCAATGCTTAGAAATTAAGGCTAGTGTTTTCGACAGAATAGATCTTCACCCTCTCTCACTCTATATATATATATATATATATATATATATATACATATATATATATAAATTGAATTAAATTAAGATGTACAACAGTATCAAAATAATCTAAAACTAGATATTTATGCTGATCATAAATAACATATAAATGCATTGCAGATATTATATATATATAAGTTGAGTCATTATGATCAGTTTGAATTATGATGTTCTGTCCCTAACATGCATGCTAACCTCCAGGATTAAACCCCGATGGTATTTTTTTAGTAATAATGTCCTCAAAACTATTTCGATATACGGTTATTTATTCAATGAATGGTCTTTTGACGAATAAAATAATTTCAAGCTATAAAAGATAACTTCAAATAACATGCTTTCAGATTATCGATATTCGATAAACAAACATATATCATGGTGTAAATAAACATCGAAATCTTAACAAATACTCAACCCCAATGTTTGATTATTGAAAAATGATTACCTATATTATTTATAGTTCACGTCATCGTAGAGTCTCAGGAAGAGCATAATAATGGCAGGAAACATGCAATAAAGTACGTTTGCATCATTAAAATATCGGTTGTTATAGCTTTTTGGTAACATATAATTCAATTACACAAAAGCACTGATTTTTTTTAAAGTAAACTTCACACTGCTTGTCACAAAGTCCTGAAAGTGGACAGTCCGAAACTTGATGACCAGTTACTAGATTCACTTGCATGTAGCTAAGCTTCAAAGTAGCCAATGGAGACATTCGGAGTGTTGACCCATCATAGCTTCGTAGCGTGTTTCAATGTCAGCAAATAGCGGTCTAGACCAAGTTTCTTTAACGTAAGAGTCCCAACACACTTCTGAATCACAAGTTCCTGCTGACTGGGTCGTGGGTTCACGATAAATGAATGAGGGAAACAAATTGATGAGGAGTAAGTGACAAAAATACAGATGTCAATGAATTAATTTATATTTGTAATATGAATATACCCAATAATCTTATTGTTACCTTCGTCATCAATAATTTATGTACTAAACAAACAAGAATTTAGTCAGAATCCAGCAAAATACACGTGTGAAAATCTTTTGTATGTATGTATGTATGTGTTGAAAAATGCGGGTGTGGATTCAGGATGGTTGACGATGACAGGTCCTTATATAATGATGAACGTTTCTTCAAAACTTGAGTTGTGTTTTTCAGTGGTGAACAATCTTCATTGCTTCAAACATATATCAATTAGAGACAGATACTTCAGAAAATAACAAGCGTTTTTCTGGCTGGCACATCCTGGAGACAACATTTGTTTATTTTCATGGCTCAATTAACTTGAGCACGCGATATATGTTATCTACCTCTAATCGAGAGGCCTTTCCCACAAAAAAAAAAAACGTTCACAGCCCGTGGTCAACAGAGTGCACCAAGAAGCGAGCTAGCAGCCGTTACTTTCACCCGGAAAGGTCGTCCACTTTTCTTTTACATCCCAGCCAACTTTCCTGTCCCCTGTCTCATTTCCTCACCTTGTACCTTGCATCTACAGTGTTGCTCTGTCTGACATCACTCATAAGCCACAGAAGCCCCAAGTTGAGAAAAGGAGAAATAGACAAGCTGTGAAATTGTAACTACGGCATTTTCTTCTTTTTCGTCTCTGCGCATTTTCACCTTACAGCTGACACACAAATCAGGGGTCCTACCTTTTAACAGAGGCATCATTTACCTTGGTATTTCATATTCATGAAAGTGGAAAAAAATGATATATCTTGTTAAATTTCTATTTATGAAAAATGAGGGCGCTAGTACCATAGAGTCGTACAGTTTATATGTCAGTGGGTCGAGAGGTTATTGCATTACATTAAACTGGGTCGTTATCGGAAAAGTTTGAAGATAACCAGTCTAGACAGTAGAAGTAAGAGATTTACTGTATTGACTTATTTCTATTTCTATATTTACACGTATTGTCTATTTCGTTCGATAAAAATACCCATTAAATATGAAGCAACGTAGGTTTGGCAACCTACCTTTTTAAACACCTACATAAACGAGCGCACGGTGGTATATTTGAACCAAACTGGATGTCCAAAACTTGTGGTCTTGAGCCAGATGAAATTATGCTTAGTAAATATCTTCGAATATCAACTTAGATGCATTTGATTCTCACTGGGTATCCAAAACTGCGGTGTGTTGTACTCCTCTCTCATATGGTATTTACTGAGTTTGGCTTAGTCTTGCTCAAAACTAAAAAAAAAAGGCAGAGTATCAGTGAATACTGAACTAAGTATACAGGCATAGATCTGGGAAACAAGCTTGTTAACCATTGCACTATGGCGAGGCATAAAGTACTCCTTTTCCCTCCTTATCTAACATGTGCAGCTCACTGGGGTACTTCACCGTTGGGAAATGACTAAAGCTAGTCTTGCAGAATATTTGTACATATATAATGGAATCAATACTCACTAGGTGCTCCACACCTGTGGCCTTGAGATAGACTTAACCAAATCCATACACGTATACTTTTAAATATGTCTCAGGGAGAGAGAAAGAGAGAGAGGGGGGAAGAGAAGCAAGGGGAAAACTGAAAAAAGAAAGTGAGACAAATATACAGACAGAAAAAAGAGAGGCAGGTTTGCATACAGACTTGAAATGAGAGGGAGAGTGAGAGAGAGAGAGAGAGACTCAGAAACAGAGGCACAGAAAAGTAAAGAGATATAGAAAGACATAAAGCAAGAGAGTAAGAGAGAGAGAGAGAAAAGAGAAAGAGAGAGGAAGAGAGAGAGGCTCTGAAAATGACAGTTGGATAGGAATACAGGTAGGAAATGAGACTGAGAGAAAGAGGGGGAAAGAGAAGGGGCCGTTCCAAGTGTGTGCAAGAGCATTTAATCTGTTGCATGTATATGTGCATACCTGTGAGAACATGCGTTCAAGTACACGTGTATACGGGAGCATGTGCATTTGTGTATATGTATGTATTCCATATATAACTGTATACGTATTAGACACGAAAGTCTTGGCGCAGAATCTCTTGTCCCAAAGTCAGTTCAGTGTCGATGACGATTATCAGACGAAGCAGAAAACGATGGTCAGGTAAAGGAAAATGCGATTTCATTTAAAAGACGAACGTCTCCTTGTTGTGTCTGTTTTACCATTACAGATTCAGCACGAGGCAATTCGTGATCAATTGGTAAAGGCACTATTCCGATATTTGAGCACATTCACTTGTAATCTATTGTACAATACCAAATCGTAATTACTCGTCTCGTATCCAATAACTATTCGCAGACTAAGACTCAGACTTGGTTGCTCCCATGTCGCGTGACAAACGAGCCAATGATTTTATTTCCATTTCCTGAGCAATCAATGGAAAACCAAACGTTGTTTCTGTAGTAAATGTGACCTTTTACGGGGCCCGAGGTTCTGGTACGAGATGGACTGCTTTACAGCTCTTGAGGGATTCATCTGCTCTGCTGTTTTTCTATTACTGGGAAGAGGGCATTAATGTAGTGAAAGCAAACTGTCTTAGCCGGAGTTTGAACTTGATTTGCCGATGCCGTTTTCCTATTAGCAACTCTTGACAGTGACAGCAGATATAGTGGAGTGGTTCCCAATTTTATCTCTTATCGATGAAAAATGTGCATTATGTTACACGAGGAGCCAAAGTACCAAAAGAGGTAACCATCGTACAATGAACTGAGAGTAAAGATTGATATCTGTAAATAACAATTCAATCTATGTCCTGTTTGTCAGATATTTTTTGATAACTACATTTCTTCTAATGTATTGTAGCCTTTATAGAGCTGTTTAAAATTCTAAAGTGAGTCATTATCCTTATTCCCCAAGATAATGTTCGATTTGAAATATGTTTTCTTACTTTTATAGGTGATTATACATTTAGATAACACGAACTCAAGCAAGCAGAGGCAATCCAAAGATCAGTCAAGAAAAACAAATCTATCTCCATTGGACTAACAAAACGACACGTATGGTAGCTATTCCATCTCATGCACGAAACACTGACGATATCAATTTTTCAGCTATGCAATGCCACTGTCGATAAATTTTGATGTACAAAGCGCAGGTAACCACAAGGATGAATACGATAGAACCTACCGAATCAAAATGTCATTGAAGCCATACAAAGCGCCTGAACGATATTGGTTTCACTCCCCGGAGAGTTATGTAAATATATGCACTTGAGATAATTCAGACTTCAAAAAAAAAAAAAAAAAAAATCAATGTTTTATGAAACGAGAATGAAAGAAACATTTGTGTTCCATGAAAATAAGGTAAATAGAATAGTGATAAATTGTTTTTTCAGAATATTTTCAGATATCAAAATATTGAAAATCAGATATTAAAATCTTGAACCTTCGATCATCAAAATATACCTTCAGTTATTAAGATATAGTTATTGAAATAAAATATCGTTTTGGTTATTAAAAGTTTTCCGTTATTGAAATCTTTAAAATACTTTCAAAAATGCTTTGACCCTTTCCAAGTAAACTCTAACCAAACATTGCATATATTTATTTCCTTTTACATTGTCAAAGTCTTTGAATATTCATTTCCACAGTAGCTCGCTACATAGTGGAAAATCTGTATAGTTATAGTCAGAACAGGGTCCCTTAAGATAATGTCTATCTCTTGAAATTCTCATTTGAAATTATAAGAGCAAATATAGACCGAGAATAAATGAGAGGAGATTTTAGAGTGAAAACACTTATTTAGGCTGGCGAATTATATCAGCTCACCCAAACTCTCCCCAGTATGCCTAGAGATGATATTCTGAAACCTAGATTGGGAAAATGAAGGAATAAAAATGGAGGGCGAATACCTGAATAACCTTAGATTTGCAGATGGTATCGTCCTTTTTGCAGAGAACCTCCACGACCTCCAACTAATGTTAGATGAAGTGAAATAAGAAAGCAACAAAGTTGGCTTTCATATTAACTTCAGCTAAGCAGCATTCCTCTGATAGTCAGCTATAGATCTGAAACATGGAATCTAACCAAGGGACTGACCCTCAAACTGAAAACCATGAAACATGCAAATGTACAACATGCATCTAGGCTGTCAGAATAGGAAGTGGCGAGACGAACTGAACAGGTTTAGAAAATATTGGCTCCGCCACGCCCACGATAGAAAGGTGTGGCGAATTCCGGGGAAGGTGTATGTCCAAAGACGGGCGAAAAAAGACTGATGATGATAATGATGATTACGGGTGGCTGTTTAGCTACGTTGAAGTGGTTACGTTATCGGTCGCAGGTTCGATTCCATCAGCACCCCATTTTCTTCAATTGTTTATTCTATTTGCGTTGTCTAGTCCAAGTGATACATCAACCATGTAATGATGGGTAATCATTTCAAATAAGAATTTTGATATAATATAACGCAATTTATAATCACACTAACACACACACACACACACACATACATATATATATAAAATAAAGAAATGGATATATATGGCAGAATAATTGATAATTGTTGTTTGAATCTATTTCAATCGATATCCCGTTTTTAAACGGTGGAGCAGCCCAAATCTTTATTGTTTATTCTATTTACGCTGTCTAAGCCAACTGGCTTATTCATCGGGTAAAAATGGGATGTCGGTTCGAATAAAATTTCAAACAAAAGTAACTTGTGTGTGTGTGTTGTGAGCCTTCTTAGAAACAACCTTGAATGGGTTGAAAGAAGGTTCCTGAAGAAAGAAGGTGACTTGGTGCATGACTACAAAATGCTAAACTACCAGCAAAGACCGAGTGATTTATTTGATTTATTCATTAAAATTATAAAAATCTGAATGGCATTCTAATGACTAGAACTCCAAAAAATGACTCTCTTTAATTAAAGATCAAGAGCCACCTGCAATAAGAGCCAGGGAAAAAAACGAAGAAATCCTATTCAAAATGAAAAAAAAAGGTAAAAAATTCACGAACGCACATACATACACACAAACTTACATATATGCATACAATTATATATGTAAAACATTTTTCAAAGTACCTATGTGTCAATATATGCATTTAATGTATGTATGCATTTATAGATATGAATTTACGTATACATATGTATACACTCATAACCATATACATAAATACACGTATATCTCATTCTTTTCTTATATTTTTACATCAATTTTATTTTATTCATATACGTCTAAGTATATGTACTAATTTATATATACATATACACACACACACGCATATATATATATACACACACACATGGATATATATATATATATATATATATATATACACTAATACACATAAATATATATGCACATTTATATCTACCGACATATATATACCCATACATACATATATACACGTATCTATTTGTATATATATATATATATATATATATATATATATATATATATACACACACACACACACACACACACACACATATACATATTTTTTTTCTTTTTTCCTTTTGTTTTCTTTGTCCCACAACCGTCGGAGAAGGACACAATCGAATTCAAGTTTGGTAATATATGGAATCAGATCTATTATTGTTATTATTATTATTATCATTATTATTATTTTTATCATTATTATTATTATAAACCTTCCCTCAAAACTTTCAACTCAGGTTTCTTCAGTTTTCAATTGAGTCTAGCTGGCCATCCTGTGCATCAATGTATCCAGAGAGTTGAACACTTAAACATGTATTCTTCATCATTCATTGAACAAACGTTCTTCCAATTTTTTCGTGTTCACCACAACATGGCATGCGGCAAAAGATGGTGGCTGTGTGACGGTTTCTATTGAGAGACTAATTAGACCTATTATTATTAGTAGTAGTGGTAGTGGTAATAGCGGTTCCACCCAAAAGGCCTCATTATTATTGCTATTTCTCAAGGAAACAAATGAATGTCTTGCGTTGGATTTTCCTTGGGGAAGATTAGAACCTTTCTGAAATAGCACACACAAGTATTTCTAAAATTTGATGAATAAGTCTTCCAATCATTTCGCCTCGATAAAACACTAGTGATATTTTCACCCTGGTTACATAAAACACAGATTCTCATAAAGCCTGTATTTTCTCCGGGGAGATCATCGTCCCCTAAGTTTTCATACCTGTGAGTCTGGGTATATTTCAGTAAATTCTTTTTTTTTTTATGACTCTTATAAAAAATACAAAGTTAGGTTTTCACAAATTAACAGACATATGTACTCACGTCCGCCTTAATATATTTGCATACACATACATATATATATATATATATATATATATATATATATATGCACAGACACGCATGTAAACACACACACACACACACATATATATATATATATATATATATGCAGGGTGTGCTAAAAGTATCCGATGTAATTCTGAAAGTTCATTTTAACATTCTTATGCAACTTAATAATTGACAGGATCAATAGCAAAAATGTCTGATTTTTGTACATAACTTTTCAATGCTCTATTTCGTTTGAATATTTATTTGCTTTCCGCATTTTTAATCTTTGGTCCCTATTTTGTCAGTGTTGAAGCTGTATGAAGATGTTAAAATGAACATTGTGAAATGCTTGGAAGACATTTTGCATAATAGATTTGAGATGCAGATACCAGCGCGGAAACAGAGATCCGATTTTGCATCCCAGCTGACTGCTTATAATTATCTCGCTCTAATGTAAAGGCATGAAGGCACTCCTCTCCATGTTCTGCTCCCTGTCCCGAAACTTATCTAGTCTTTTGTGCACCATGATGGATGGTCGAGGAGAAAGTTCATGAATGAACATTGTGAAAACCATAAGTAATTGATTAATAAAGTCTCCCAAGGATGTGGCAACAAAAAACTGATACACTCTTATCAACCTTGACACGGGCTAATAAAAACTCCACACTATGTGCATATATAATCATGCAAACTTTCCATTTTTTACCACCGAAAAGGGATTTTTCTTTGTCAAAATTTACATAGTCCCAAAGTATCCTCAACGCTGTGTCACCCTCAATCCAATCACTGTTAAATCAACGTGTTTTTCCATAACTATTTTTCATATTTATTTTTCGATCTTGGCGCATGCAATTTGGTCGATTTTTTTAAAAATTTAGGGTTCCTCAGCTGTTTACCACGGTCCTGCTTCGGAGGTTGGTAAAAAAAAGTCGCAGGCATTCGAGAAAGTTCCAGGCGTAAAATGTTCGCGAATGGTTTCGATTCATGGTGATTGATTCACTGGCATTATATTATGATTTTTCAGGAACAACTGAGAATTCAAATATTATATGATGGATCTCAGATCTGCAGAATCGTTTCGTAAAATCAATCAGGATTTTGCAGAGGGAATCTTTCAGCTGTCCAACACCTTTATAAATGGTACTTCAAGTTCCAGAGAGGCAAAATCCAGGCAATGAATTAATTCTTAAAAAGATATCAATTAGAACTGTGTCATGTCAAAGTGTATCAGGTCATTGGAGACTGAGGAACAACCAGTATCTATGAGTAAAAGAAAAACAAAACAAAAACAAAACAAAACAAAAAAAAAAAACAAAAAACGAAATCTCCCAGGCCACGCCTATAAACTCGGAGATAAAGTGCTGCATCCTCCGAAGGACGGCAATGGAAATGTCGGTTGGACACGTACAGAGTTTTTTCTTTAGATTTCTCCACTAGGCAGACAATCATGACTGGGCGTGACTCTCTAGGCACGTCAGCCCAAGGTGGGTTTCGGTGCCGTATCATAAAATAGGGTTATGCTTTGCTCTTCGTAGGGTAGGTAATGCAGAGTGTATTTGATGCTGCAGCTGCTAAAAAAACTGTCAACATTTTGCTTATTGCATGATGATGTCACACTACAATTTTAGGTGAACAATGTCCTTCTGATGGGTAACCTCTGCTTGCAACTATTACCAGATTAAATGGCTATGGGCTGGCTATGTTGCGAGAATGCAACTGCAGGACATCACAACTAACAATATTGATTCCCCAAGATCATGAAATGTGGCCGGCAAAATGAGAGATGACATAATGAACTAAACAATTCAATAAGGTACTGACGAATCATGAGGAATATTCAGGTCCAACGAAAGACGCTACAGGGACGATGATGATGATGATGATGATGATGAAAAGTAGCACATGCTACAGGCCTCGTAATTTCAAAGGAATCACACTAAATCTATGCAAGTTATCATTTCCGATTCAGTAATCCTGAATGCCCTATTTTTCTACATTACTATACTGCTTTCCACTTTTATGAACGACTGGGTTTTCAAAGTTAACGATTTTAGTCAATCATCACTAATTGTGCTATTATTTCAAAACAGTAATTAATGGGATAGTGGTATCTATGTGACACATATACGATGCATAAACACGAAGATATTTGAAATAGAAGTCATAGCCATGGCACAAAAAATATAGAAATACTATTACTGAAATATCAGACATTAGTCGTATCACATGTTTTTTTTATAGCAGATCAAAAAATATCCCACAATGCAAGTGAAAAGAAGGTGTGTTCTAATATTCATGTGTATTTGTTTGAATTATGCGTCCCTTTATAACATATGCTACTGGCCTATAACTAGAAAATTCTGTATCGATCACAAATGGCTTACTTGATGATCCGCCGGTCACCCTCTTTTTTGTAGAACTGATTTTGAATGGTCTCAGCTTCCAAAATGATAACGATGTCGAAATCTCATTCCAAGTGTGCTTCCACTTGACGTCATTCTATCGCAAAGGATTGTATGATTTCCTCTCACATTGACAGGAAGTGATAAATAACAATTGTGATTGCTTTTAATCTCTTATTGAACCTGATGTGTCGCAGAAAGGTTGAGACAGCGGTCGTGTTATCTCGTCTATCTGGGGTTTTTTTTTAAATTTTTTATTGTCAAACTTCTAATATTATTGAGTTTTGACTTTATATTCGTTTGTCAGAACAATGATAATGACAATCACAATACCGAAAGCCAAGGACGTCAGGCACGAATGATATTTATGTACGCAAAAACTGTAGACCAATTCACTCTCTCAACTTAGTTTGGCTTGTTTTATCACAGGAACAACTAATAAAGGAATTGAAATGGGAGACGTAGTTTCTGGATAATACTGTAAGGAGAAATTGATTGTTTGTTTGCCTTTTGAGAATTCTATATCAAATCGACCGATTTTAGGAACTCTCTCTAGGTTTTGATTTTAATGAAACAAAAGAGTTTGATCATAGCACTGTCAAGCTTGTTCTTATTTATACCACCCAAACACGTTCAATCATAAATTTTGATTACACCCGATACAAAAAGTTGAGACTTAAATTGTAGTCTAGCTTTGCTTGTGCAGTGAGTTCGGTCCTCATTGATAGTTTCGCTTTTGGGCCCAATGCCTGATCAAGCCTATGCTTTATGAATGTCTGCGTACATTCGTTTTGTAACTTCTTATCATACAATATGAAATAAAAAATTCTAAAAAATGATTGCTGTTAACCGTGAATCTGTTCTCGTTGAACTCAGACAAATAGACTCAGGGGAACTCCTTGGCGTCAGTGGCATTTTCTGACAATTACTCACCTAGAAAGGCCTTGCTCCGTATTTTCCATGTAGACAAGCAAGATAAAAACCGTGACATATATACGTGTTGTGAGCCGAATTAACTATATAGCAAAAGTAGCATATGCTACAGGCCCTGCATCTTTAAGGGTCCCAAGCTATAGGCTTCCAAACTATCAAATATAATTCAGTGATCGTGCACTTGCTCTATTTCTGTAGTACTAAACTGGCTTCAACTATCATGAGCAACTTGGTGTTTCAGCAATTGTAGCCAAATACCACTTATTAGAGTTAATATTTTTAATGCAGTAGTTAATTGGAGTGTGGTATCTATGTGATACATACGACGCATAAATATAAAGTTATTTGAGACTGGAGCCAGATCCAAAGCACAAATCACAAACGGGAAAGTACTATTATTTTTGAAATATCCAACATATTTGTTGCATTGGCTGGTTGTATGGCGAATGAAAAATTTCAACTACTCTACTTTGCCTGCGAAAAATATGTTTTGATGTTTGTGTATTTTCTCAATCTAAGGCCCCTCTATAACATATGCTACAACAGACAAACCCGCCATTAACTTAATCCGGTCCTGTTTCCGAGGAAATACATATTTTTCTCTAATTATCAACCTTTTGTGATGACTTGTATGACAAGAAGAAAAGAGGACAATAATATTACGAAGAATAACAATACTCTTCTGAATTGTCTCTATGGAGCCTTCTCAGATCTCAAGAGAGACTTTGGTTTGATATAACATTAATAATGGCGACTGAATAAGAAAGTTCTGTAAGGTTGGCAAAATATTAGATTAAATAGTCACAAAGAAAAAGACATTCGTCTGTCCACGAATGTACCAACCACTTATTTTCTCAGTAACACTATTCTCAAAACTAATGTGGTACACAGATTCGCGCACATGCACTGGCGTGTGCCAGTCAGATGTAAGCGACACTGACTAACTATATTTCATTTCGTTGATGTCTGTAATATCTACTTGTTCATATCTATCTATATAGATATCTATCTACATCGAAGCAAAAATAACCGCTAACCGCTAGATTTAGTTTCGTCTTTCGTTTGCCCTAAAACCCTTAAAAATTTTGAATTTGTAGCCAAGTCATAGGACTGTAAATAAACTATACTTGGGATTTTAACTAATGCTAAATCTCATCTGTTCATTTAATCATTTATATACACCTTGATCCTTATCTGACATTCGGAAACTACACCTTTGGGGTTTTAGAGCCCCACCCAACGGAAACAAAAAACAAAGCTAAATTTAGCAGTTAACGGTTATCCTTGCTGCTGTTACATTTTTAGCGTTTTATCAGTTAAGTGTTTTTGTCAGCAGTGCCCACCATCTTCGAAGCTAACCTTTCACCCAGACACACACAAGGACATATGCATACAGCATGTGCATCTATGTATATATGTACTTTCATGTGCAGAATTGCAGTCTTATGAGAGACATTCCTTTCATTATAACTGCAGAGAATGTATTACAGAAAAAATCGATAATCTATCCTTAACCCGGATCAGGAGATTTCTTAAAGAAAGATGCATTCGATTTATTTCGTTGGAGGCGATCGAACTAATGTATAATCAGTTGAATCATCTCCCACTTTGTTTATATTAATCCTCTTTTTTTTATTGATTCAACGCACATCCTCTTCAAAATATGCATTCGCCAGAATTATGGAGCCTTTTATGCATCCGTAGATGACAATGGCCAAACAGTGAGATGACAACGGCATATGTTCTGATTGACACTTTCACACCAGTTGCATCGTGGTTATCGCTGAAGCCTGAATGACAGTAAGTCTCCTTAGGTTTCCAGCCCTCCTCTCATATCGTCTTCACAACATTATTATAGTTTGTTACGTCCATTATATTTCTTTTTTTACTAGGCTGTTGCTAACAACTGGTTGTCGTAGATGTCATATCATTGCACACGTTGAGTTTTCACACCAGTAAGGACTGATAGCTTTCATCAGGAATCAAGTGACAGCAAATCCCCCCGATACCCTAGGAATCTCTCTAAAATCATATCCGCCAGGATTGTCTTCGTCCTTTCCAAGTTTCCGGCTTCCTTAAATATATTTGCTAGTTTTTTCGGGACTATTCCCGAGGCATTGACTCCTACAAGTACCATTGTCACCTTCATCGCAAGGTCGAGATAATTAATTCCTAATCTCCTTTCAACTTGACCCTATGGCCTATGGTAACAATGAAATCCACTACGTATTTCGTTCTCTAGAGCAGATCCTGATCTGTGCAGTAGCTTGCACACTTCCGTATAGATCTCCTTCCACATACAGTATTATTTCATACACATGCATGTTCACACCGGATATTTGGTGGTTATAGCTGGAGATTGAGTGACAGCAAGTATCTCCAAATATGCAGCGTTTTTCTCGCTATCCTCACAGATTCTGGCAACACCGTAGTCAATTAATTCAATCTCGATTTTAGTGGCACCGTTCCAAGTACGCCAACTATTATGGGCACAACCCTTATCATTATGCAGTTTGCCAGTGTTACAATATTAAATTGATAGGACCAGGAGAGATGGAAAGGATAGAGAAAATAGTTTCTAATGATAGAATAGTAGTTGTAAATGTTGGTAATGAAGGAAGACATTCGAGACAGCCAAACCAAAAGATCTGTCGAAGAGAAGATGGATAATAACAGTCTTAAGCTATTCGTAGTCAAATCAATATGTATTTTCTAAAGGTCCCCCTCTATGACTGATTACTTTTTGTAAGACAAAGGAATTTCGAATTTGTGAGCAAAAATTCTGGAAGGAAGGATATTTCACTTTTCGCTCTGCAGTTCGCAATGCGATCGGATAGAAATCAGATCGACTTGTCTTCGCAACACGCCGGGTAACTGCTAGCATGGTAGACGAAGAAAACAGGTGAAAGAGAGAGAAATGAACAGAAAGGGTATGATAGCCATATAACTGCGTTTACAACGAAAAGCATGTGTAGTTAGGATCTTTTGATACACGATTGCAATTTTAGGCTCGAGCATTCTTTCACTCACTTCATAGTGTGCTTCATGCAGGATTAATTTGCAGATTCCGTTCGTTGTTCTAAGGAACCTGGTTTTCGAGGAGCTACGATGAGGGAGAAGAAAAAAAGCAGATGTTGATTTTAAAATGCAGAGGCTCGTCGTGGTTTTTTGGTTACAAATCGCAGAAGTGCAAGTCGGTGATTCGTCTCTCTTTTAAACTACTTTCTTCTTCCGATTTTTCGACCAACTATTTCGGCTCTGTTGGACAGTTTCCGGATTTCATTTGCTGTTTACTTAATGAACACGATTGTCGTTTGAAAGACTTGACGTGACTTGACACTTTTTAGACAATTTTTACCTTTCTCGATTTAAAATGGCCGCCGTTCCAGTTGCAGAATTACAGATGCAGATGACGAATTCCAAATCAAAGAAGCAGACAACAAAATTCCTCAGAACAGCATTTTCATTTTTTTTTCATTCCTGAGTAGTCTATTGATATCAGGGATTTCATGTGGTTCAAGAAATAGATTTTCTTTTTCATTTGAGAAAAAAAAAGAGAGCAAAAATCGTGATGAATGCGAATGATAATTCAGGGTTAGAGTTTTCAGGTTTGGTATTTTTAGGATGAATGATTTTAGGGTTAGTATTTTTAGAGTTTGGGTTATTGAGGTATTTGGTAGTCACATGTAGCAAAAAGATCTGACATTCGTCATCAGCGTCTGTTATTCTGTAGTTGGAACGGTGGCCATTTTAATCGGGGAAAGGTAACAACTGCCCACTTTTTAAATGCAGTTGTGATCTTATACTGGCACAGCCACGCCCACAATCTGACAGGTCCACTTTTCTTTGTTCGGATCCAGTGTTTTTCCCTAGCATGAGGTGATCGGTTTGCAAGTAAAATACTTTGAGTAACTTGTTCCTTTTATTTTCCACGACAACTTCCAGTTTGTACTGATACCATTTATTTAGATGGCCAAAACTAAGACGTTTGTCCTGTTCCTATCGTATCACTGTTCATACTTTGTCGTGCATGTTTTGCACACCCTTTGAGCTAGCCTGTTTCTATCACATATTATGTGGTTTACAATCTCATTTCTTCGTCTTCTTCTCATTGGCAACATTTGCTGGTTTCCTATTTTATGTCCATTTTTGCTTCGATATTATTTTTTCCAGTTGATGATGAGGATGATGATGCTGATCATCATCATCAGCAGCAGCAGCCTTTTAGAGTTGGACATATACCTTCCCCAAAAATTCGCCAGACTTTTCAATCATGGGCGTAGCGGTGTTAGTACTTGCTTAAATTGTCTAGGTCGTTATACCATCTTTTTTGCCGAACATAGTTTTGCATATGATCTCTGGGAATCTACGTTGCAAGATGTCCAGTAGTCGTTTGCCAATCTTGCATTATCAGCAGCCCATTGCCATTTCAATTTTCAAATGGATTCTATGATAGCTTACACACACACACATATATATATATATATATATATATATATATATATATATATATATATATATATATATATACCGTGCTGTCTTGTGATCTCTCCATGTAATGTTGCGTATGATTCTCCCCTGTGCACGTTGCATGGTTCTCAGTTTGATGGTCTTTTAATCTTGTGCTTTTCGAAGATTGGTCTTGCTCTGCCGAAAACTTGCTTCACCTGATTTCTCCTTGATGAAGATTCATTGTTCTAGGTAGATGTAATGGTTCACTTAATCTTGCTCTGCAGTGTCGACTTTGATCGGTGTGTCTTTGTCCCCAAAATGTTTGTTGTTCATGACATTTGTTATAAGAGTTGAACAACAATGTGTAGCTAATGTTTCACAGATTTTTTTTCACTTTCTCCTTTTCTCCATCCCAATTTTCCCAATTGTTATCGCTAGAGGCTGAGTGACAGCAAGTCTCCTTAATTCTTCAGCCCTCCTCAAATATCGTCTTCGCTCATCAGAACATCGCTGTGGTTTGTACTGTATCCAGCAAGCCCTTTTCGTGGCTGCCTGGGGGTCGTAGTTTTCATATTTCCAGTTCTCATGAAGTTCCCAAATCAATATCATGATTATCATAATTACTATAATCAATATTAAGTTAGTATTGATATCATTATTATCATTATTACCATTTTTTTCTGTACAAGTATCTAATACGTGTATAGGCTGCACCAATAGACCTAGAGGGTGGAAAATCTCTTCATTTACTCCTTGCTATGTTTTGGAGTTTATTTTCACTCCCCCATGTACAATGTAAGTTTATGCTAAGTTGATTTTTCAGATTGTGCCCACTTTTTTAAAATTTACACTTTTTAGTGATCACCGAATAACGAAAGGTGAGTTCAGCAACTTATTCATTGATCATCCCATTTTTTCAATTTTTGATTGATCATCCCCAACCCATTCGGCCTAAATCAATAGATAGGTAGGTATACAATAGATGGATAGATAATAAGTGAAGAGATAGAAAGATAGATATCAAATATTTTGATGTGATATACTTCGGAGGAAAGACGAAGAATTAATCGGCCGTGAATCTGTGATCAAAATAATAATTTACGTATCTTTTGCAATCGACACAACAAGGCATTTTTAGTTAGGATTCTGAGTGCTAAGCCACTGGATTTTTTTTTCAATAGAATCAAGTTATCAAATGAAGAAAAAGCAAGTTTGTCATTACTATCCTTCAAAAATTCTTGTTCAGATTTGATCAGGGGGGATTGCAAAAGTTTACTCACATTGCTGTACGAGAGAATTGCCAAACAAAGTTAATTTGAAACTGTTTGTTCAAAATTCATAACAGCCCCTGCAACCTTTGGCAATGGAAAGCAGATTTTGTGTTTGTTCAAATACTTAGGAGCGATAGTTTTTGTTATCATTGATAATTTATTCATAAAAAGTAATGCACAATATATATATATATATATATATATATATATATATTAGTATATCTGAATATATAACGACTGTAAGGTTATGTATTTGGCTTTGTATAAAGAGCGTGGTGCATATTGATTGCTGAGCTGATGCACAACAAATTATATATATATATATATATATATATATATATATATATACATACGTATATACACACACGTACATGCGTATATATATATATATATATATGTATACATACACACACGGACAGAAGATAAAGATAAGATGGATAAGAAGACTGATGGATTGATACTAGTTATAGATTGGTATTTTTAGGTTAAAGAACGTTAAGAATTCTTTTCAGTCAGTGTCAAATTTGTAGTCACTTCTCCTCGCCATTCTCCAAACAACCATTTCACTCTGTACTGACTTACAGAGCGCATCAAACAAGTCAGTAATGTATTATTGATTTTATATTTCTACTTTCCACTCTGATTATGGAACGACAGATTGATCCATCGATCTAACAATTGATTGATCGAGTTATATATATATATATATATATATATATATATATATATATATATACAGATATATATATATATATATATATGCATTGATTGTATACTTTACACTTTGAGCGCATTGGCAAGGTACTCTTCAATATGTCTATGTTAAACCTGGAAATTAACAAAACGGAATGAGAACCAAATTAGAATCGTACAGAGAGCCAAGGAAAGAGCAATGCCAAGGTTAACTTAGATATAGACACAAATCAATGCAAGGACTAGAGTGAAGGATATCAAACAATTGCTAAGGTCATTGAAGGATATGAGAAAGGACTTTTCTAGCAGTGGACTTTTGATGGCTGATATATATATATATGTATATCTTAATCCTACTTTGAAGTAGGTTTGATAATTAATTAACCTGTAGGGATACTGGATGACACTACCATCTATCCTATCTTAATTCTGATGTCAAATTACCCATATAGACATATTTGCAGCCCTATTGGCTACCTGTCGTGATTTTTCTTATTCCTGGGGTGTCAACAACTACGATTACCCATTATTTCATAACATCCTTTTGCCTGAATTGATTCTATCTTCCTCATCGCTTCCAATCTTCGTTGCCAGTTCATGTTTTTCTCTGAATGTTATACAAACGTGAATTAACATTTTCCATTTTATATTTCTTCTTCTCACTCCTTTTATCGAACGACAGACTAATCGATCATTCACTTGAATAATTGATGGATTTATCAATTAGGTTCGAAAATACTTATTGAGTGTTTATTACTATTATCATTATCATTCATATTATTGATGTTATTATCATTATTGGTATTATGATTATCATTATTATCACTATCATTATCATCACTATCATTATCATTGTTATTATCATTATTGTTCTTCTTCTTATTATTGTTATAATAAGGTGAAGTATTGTAACTCATTATATCTATCAAATTTGACAAGGTCTCACCTTCATCCTAATTTTCAGTTCTTTTTATACGACTTTCAATTCTTGCCATCTTTTCTATGACAACGAATAAAATGAAAAAGAGTAAGCTTTCACTGAGAATCGAACCTGCATTCTCATCATCTGAGGGAGTGCCCGTGCACACGTGTTTGTGTGTTTTGGGCACTCCTGGACACATTTTTGGGGCTACAACCTCGAAATTTTGTATGAGTACATCACTAGGCACTATCTAAAAAGTTTTTTTTTTTAAGTGTTCTTTTTGGGTCTCTTCGGTCATTCTGGGACCAACAATATCCAAATAATGAACCGTTATTGTCTTTGGATAATTTTGGATAATAAAAGATCTTTTTTTTTCTAGATCATTTTTTAGATAATTTTGACATTTTCGTTTGATCATCATCTCTTATACATGTGCAGGCTACGGTGATTAACTTGTGCGATGTACGGATATTTTTTTTATTGATTTTGACTACTTTTTACCTTTATCTTGATTGTTAGTTGTTAGAAAACAACTAAGATTAAGATGAAGGTAAAAATCAGTCTGAGTTATTAGTTTTTTTCTCAATTCTGAGAAAATTGTCCTTGAGAAACTTTTTTTTCCCAAGAGAGAAATGTCGTCAACCTTAAATCGATCCACGAATATTTAGAATTCCATTTTTTAGGAACTGAACGTTGAACCCATTTGGGTTAATGTAATATTTCTAATAATATCAAAAACAACAAACTGAACCTGTGGTAATTCCACAAGTGTTGAAAACAAAGATTATCCATTATTTCATGAGATTGCTCATTTCAGACTTTGCCTGTGTTCTCGTATAATCTCTCACATGCCTTCCAAGATTACCTCCTGTTCCATCTTTTACAAACATGGATTTGTATCATATGCAAACTCATTAGTAAACTACCTACTTTCCTTTCAAGTCCACTTTCTTCCTACCTCTATTATCAAACTACCTAAACCTTCCATTATAAAATTGCAGCATTTAGCTGTTTGGAAAACCAGAATAATATTATAGATTCATGAATTTTCGTTATCATTTGGTTTTCCATATTCGCATGGGATAAGCAGTAGAGAATCAAAGTTGAGCAGACTAATGTCATTTTATTTTTTATGATAATCACTATTAAGATATTTATGACAATTAGGAAAATGTATTTAACAGGTTCCGCCGTAAGGCTTTTTCAGAAGTAATGAAACAGTTCAGCAAATGTTTTTCAGCAACTGTTATCGGCAAGGTAGGTATGTGATTTACATAGGTTCCGTTGTGTTCGGTTTCTTTCGTGGTGGGTATTACGCCCTGTATCAATCCTTTGTCGAAATAGTTTCGTTTCATTTCTAGGTTCGTCTTTCCATTTTCCGTGTCGTCAGGATTAGTGGAAATTGGATATAGAATTCGACAGGATAGGATATTTATGACAATTTGGAACATTTATTCAACATATTTTGCCTTTCGGCTTTCTCAGAAGTAATGAAAGTTGGAAATATTAAAATAACCAATATTCACTCTTTTGTCGAAGCAGACATTTGGCATTCGAGTGATGCCTGTAACTTTTTTTTTCTCTGTATCTGTAACATGTCCCAGTGAAGCAGGGAAATCTCGAAGAAGATGGAAAGCTAAAGAAAAACGAAAACGAATCCCAAGAAAAACTGATTGGATGAATCAGGAAATGAAAGTGTGTTGGAGAATTTGGAAATAAATCGAAGTAAACAAAAGGAAATTGGGAAATATAAAACTAGACGAAGTGAAAAGAGAGGAAAAGGTGAAATGGGAGTGAGGAGTAGAGAAGAGAGAGAAAGAGAGAGAGAGAGAGAGAGAGAGAGAAAATGTAAAAAGGGGGAAGGGAAAAGAAGAAGGGAAAAGATTAATTATAATACATTGAAGAAAAAAATAACATTTCTATGGAAGAGACATAGTAAAGAGACAGAAAGATAGCAGAAGAGAAGGAGAAGGAGAAAGGAAGACAGATAAAAGAGAGGAAGATAGAGGGAAAGAGAAAGGAACAGAGAAAGAGAGACGACCAATCGTATAATATGCAAATGCAGTACGGTAGCCTAGAAGGAATACAAAATCAGACATGATTGATTGGCGAGGGTAATTCACTTGGAACTGTGCAAACAACAAGGATTTGACTACACAATCGTATATAAAAAATTTGTGGCTAGCTTAAAAAAAAGCCACGAAAGTCTCTTGGAAATCCATATGTCGTTGTTCCAGCATTCCACAAAATAATATTGACATGAAGTGAAAAGCAGGACCTTACAATCAAAATGAAAAAAATTGAGGATCGTAAATGTGACAATTGTGCTCATTGTTGTTGGAGCACTTTGAACGGTCCAAGAGAGCTTGAGAAAAAATTCAAGGAACTACAGGTTCACAGAGAAACCAAACCCTCCAGACAACGGTATACTAAAGAAAACGCTGGCAGGTATATTAAGGAGACTTGTTATCACTTGATCTCCACGGGAAAGGTTATCAGTTACTACTGGTGTGAAAACGCATTGAGTACAAATAATAAGCATACTATATAAAAGACAAGAAAAGACCAGCTGCTACTGGAGGAATTGATATCTTCCATCCAGGCGAAAAGACAAGATCAAGTAATCATAAAGTAAGCAAGGAAGGTCTATCAGATAAAGGATATCGCTGTTCCATAGGATCACACAATTTAATTGATAGAAAAATTGGACAAATATCTGGACATTGCCTGAGAACTGAAAATATTGCAGAACATTAGGGTATCAACTTTACTCTTCATTATTGGCCCACTCAAAACATCCTTAGAAAATTGAAACCATTTAGATGACAGGATTGCTAAAAATCAGCAAGAATATTACTGGAGCACTAATGAGACGTCATTCGATCTATAATGAGAACCACAAGACACGACTGGTATGCAAACTTAACGAGGTGTTAATGATAATGATATTGTTATTGCTTTTAAAAGGGGGTCTACTGAAGTATTGATGCCAATTTTCTAGTTCGTAGACAAAACGGTAAGGCCGGGAGCGCTAGAACGCGTATATAAATGAAGGATAGAACTCTTCGCCGTCTTTTAATGGCTTCTGTTATTCAATGATATTGATAATTGGTTTCCAGTGACTATCGCTAGAGAACTAGTGACAGCAAGTCTCCTAAAATTTCCAGCTAATCTTTTAGCATTCTGATCGACCTTAGCAATATTGTGGGTTTCATTAATACCATCATCATTATTGTTGGCATCAGTTTTAGTCACTGTGGTTGGATAGAAAATATATTTCGAAATAATATCAAGTGAATTTCTATAATCTTGTAGTCCGTTCGGACCATCCCATCAAAGACAAATGATCGGACCTGGTAATAATCAGAAAATACCAGAACCTTGCTCAAGAAGTGCAGCAGTTCTGGAACATGATGATGACGCTTGTGTACTAGGAACCGTCCTGAAATACCAAAGACATATTTAGAGGAATCAGAGATACAAAGGAGGATTCCGACTTTCCAGACAACAGCAGTCTTGGGTTCGACTAGAGTATTGTGGAATGTGCAGGAAATTTGAGAAGATCTTCTCTTAGTAGATTCCTTGCTACAATGGTGTGAACAAGGTGAAGCCTGAATTAATAAATGCCACTGGATAAAGCCATGAAAATTCCGTTGATGTTGACACAGGTCTATCTCATTCTTTGCCAGGATCTTTTCCTTCTCTCCCTCATCCTTTTTAATCTTTGTCCATGTACACATTTATTCAAATATACATTAGTTTCATACGCTAAAATCTCCCCAGTCCTCCGTAAACCGACTTCCTTTTCTCCTTTCTCCCTCTATAACCTTTTATTAAGCAATATTTCTTACTTTATTAAACAACTTGACTTTTCTTTTTCTCTTATCTCCTTCGATAGGATCAGCAAACTACCTAACTCTTATCAAGCATTGTTCTGTCTAGGCAAGAAAGTGTAACGGTTGTACATATTCACAAGCAGAATAATACTATGGATTTTCAACACTATTATCAACATTATATTAAATTATTCTCTCATGTGTGTATACTGAGTGGCTCGAAAAATGTTAATATGGTATTAATAAGTAGAATAATATTCATAATTGCGATCATTTCATATATAAATATAAAGAATCAACATGAATGACCAGAATAAAACTAGAGTCTGTGTTTCCTGCAAACAGAGTAGAGTATGACTGCAATGACCCTCAATAAAAGCACCAAAAAATTATCAGCGAGAAAAATGTTACAACCTTCACAAGGGAAGTAACCGTATACTTCGAAACTGCATGCATGACGGAAAGTGAGTGTCTTGTTTAGCATTATAGTTACATCGTAGATGGAACCCCCCTCTAAAACTTGAAAAAAACCTTTTTCTCAAAACTGTCTGCGTAATACACGGTAAGAAGACACATCAATTAGCTTTGGAATCGTGCAGATATCTCAAAAACGGAGGAGAAGCGACGCCAAAAATACATAGAACAATAGTGTGCTTGTGCATATGCACAAATCATTAACTAATGATTTTAATGGTTACAATAGATGGAACCATTAGTTGTATTGATGATACAGATGGAAAGATATACCTTTCAAAGATGAATCTCCATTGCCCACTCGTGTACCAGAACTAGTTATCAAAAGGTTATACAAAATCATCTAGAAAATACATATTTTATCTAAAGTTATCTAAAAAAAAATACCAGCAAATGATATTTTTTGAGAAAAAAAAAAGATTTTTAGATGACGTCTAGTGGCATTCTCGTCCAAGTTCCCAGGGTTGTAACCCTAAAATGTGATCAGGGGATGTTGGAAAACGCACAGACGAGCAAAGAGAGAAGAATCTATGGCCCACTTAGCTGGTTGATCGGGTGGGCCATTTGTCGGGCCACGGTGATTTGCTTTGCATAAATAAATGCGTTTATGATGAAATCAATGGTATCAATCGAATATGTAAAGAAATACAAAGAACGAACAAAACTGAACAAGACTAAAACATTTTTTTGGCTGAGGCTAGCGTCTGCCATTTTGGTCTTGCTTATACTTGGAAAATTACTGCGCATGCGTCGATCATTAAGCGAACAACTGCATATAATTGCAGCAGTTGGAAAAGTGCAGGAAACAATATTGTCTCGAGTTATTTATACGATTTAGTATTTATACAACGAAATTTGACTATACCTTTCCCGGAACAAATCAAAGAGCAGAGGAAAGCAATTAAAAATAAGGCAAACAAATTTAATATAAATCGAGAAATGTGCCAATCAAATAGAAAAAAGAAAAAAGAAACAAACTGAATCATGGCATGGATTTTCAATTTGTTTTGAGTATCGTTCAATTTGCATTGAAATCTTGGTCACCTTATTTTTTAATTTGCTGGCCTCAGTTTTTAATTTACTCCACGTATTTTGAAATTTGGTTGCTATAGTTTTCAATTTGGTTGCAGTATTTCAAAATTTGATTTTTGTCTTTTTAATTTTCTTGTTTTACTTCTTAATTTGCTCGTGAAAGGGTAAAGAAAGGACGATTGATCGTTCATATTCTGCTAGATATGGTGCTCCAAATAAAGCAATGGTCACTTACCTCCTCTTGCTAACCTATTCGCAACCGTATGGGTTCGATCCACACCGGAGGATACAGAACAAAACCATCTATAGAAGTTCCGAGTTCTGGTGATTCTCCACAGGCTTTGACAAGTCTGTTTTAGTGAGACAAGCAAAATACATCATTTCAAGCCCCCAGCCATGCATCATCATTTTCAGTCCGTTGGCGTTCGTCGTTGGACATAGACCTTCAAGATTTGTCAGACCTCTCTATCATTTTTGGGTCAGTCTCTTGGCTAGGTACCATGTTTCAGCTCTATAGGTGATTATGGGTAGGATATATTGGTTGTATGCTCCCCCTTTTTGGACTAGTGGGATTTTTTGGTTCATGCTCAACCGAAAGCTTTCCAAGTGTGATTCTTCGCTTGTTAATAATCTTCACTCCTTGCCTCCCGTCACTATCCGTCCTAAGGTCACACACCACTCCCTCGCTTCCCAGCGTCCACTACCGCCCACAACTTTCAAGACCCCCTTTCTTTCAACGCCCTCTACTGCCCTTGCCTTCCTGCACTTCTTGTCTCTTCCACTGCTTCCAAGAGGACAATAGCACCTACTGGGAATCACAGGAGTCGATAGATATATAGATATACCTACAGAATATACGTAAAACGTCTGCTATGGTTACTGAACGAGAGAACAAGATAAACTGATGGAGGAAAAACGGGTTATGACGTTAATATGACATCATTAAATTCGTAATAATGCATCGTATACTTAACATGGCGAATAGATCACATAAGTAGGGAAGGAAGAATAAACAACACAAAATCTAAATATAACATTTGATTTCTTCTTTTTCAACTAGAAAGCACTACGCAGACTCACTCGAAAGAAAATTCCTGGATCTGACCCAAAATTTAATCACTCCTTCCTCAGCCCATTGCCTACACTTGCATAAGATTTCATTTAAATGTATTTGAAACATTTAGAGATATTGTGCAGACAGACATAAGCGAATATATAAAAATGTATGAAAAAATGAAGAGAAAATTATTTCTCGATCAGAGGCAAATTCCTGGACTGGCTCCAAATTTCAATCACTTCTTCCTTAAGGCCAAGACCCACCCTTCCAAAAAACTTCATGATAATTGATAGAAAATCAGGCTTTTTATTTTTTTGAAGCAATGACTTTTTGAAGCTCGACTGACTTCATCCATAATTACCTATCCATCTCCTGAAACGTTGACTGCTAATAGATAAAGTAGCTATATTTGAATCAATCGATCAGTCCATGAAATACATATAGGGCTTACCCAACCGTCCACAAAATCTCACTGGAATTCATTGAGAACTTCTAGAGATATCTTGTCGATAGACAAACTGATGCTTAAACAAAAACAAGCTGGAAGACAGAAAGACAAAGGAATATATGTATACCTCTGAAACTTCGTTGGCAGCGGTAAGATGTAAAATTTGCTTTCTTCCTCACAATAAAACCAACCAACCAACCATTCATCCAGCAAGCAAACATAATTTTCCAAAGTTCTAAAATACGAATTTTTCTTTGAGAAATTACATTTTTCAAATTACTGGTTATGGCGATCTTTTGTAGTCTTTGGAAATGACTTCCGCCATTTTTTAGTAGTTTTTTCTTTTTTTTTCTTTCTTTTATCGGCAGAGAGAATCTTTTGATATCTAATTACCTGGCTTTACTAAAAAAATCTATACTCTTTTCTTTTCCTTAAATCAAAATCTCTGAATCACTGACCTTACATACAATACCTATCTAATTTGGCTGCAAATACATCACATGGAAAATAAACCTGAATTAAAGCTGCTAACTCTCGGAAGTCTTTTTTTTCCCCCACTTCCTTTTATAAAAGAATTTTGGATTGAAGTTGGAACCAAAAATATCGGTACCATTCAATAAGTATCTTTCCTGATTATATATGCAATGTTATCCATGATGCAAAATGACGTCTAATTAGTGTACACTTGTAAATTAAGCAGACGATGATGTAAAAGAAAAAAAATATGCAAATCTCACCCATCTCAACCTTTTGAATCAAGCGAGTTTTTTTGCAATAAATACCATTTTCACTCTTAACTACTACTACTATTGCAGGTGATTATGTCTCAGTAGTAACACGGAAAGGAATTCGTCTATATAGAGGCATTTTTTGTGATTAAACTTGATGTTTTCTCTTACAAAAAAAAAACACAAAAAAAAACGTTTTTATAGTTTTACAATTATCTAAAAAAGAATATTGAGCTGTAGAAAATCGCCAGGAAAATTAAATTCAAGGCAAGTTTTTTGCGATAAATACATTTTATACTAGAATACATATTTATACAATTTATCCATACGTAAATAACCCCCTCATTATAACTATGTTACTTATAACATGTTTTAAAATAAGCTAGACCGCAATGGAGACTTCGTGACTGAGGTTGTAGACTGTTAGCTGTTTATATAAACGACCCTTTCTGAGTTGATAATCCGATCTTTCTTTAACATAACTATAATTGAAGAAATCTCTGTGTGTTTGTATGTGTTCATGCATGTGTGCTCATTGGGATTACTCGACAACTGGCCATTGTACGATCTTGATATTCGCTATGTATATCAGTCAGCAGACCAGACATTGCAGTATCGAGTTTGAAGTCGTTTGGATCACTGATTCTCGAGAAATAAAAAAAGACGGGTTATAGATCTTTCATCTAAAAGCTTATATCTAAGATTCTACACCTGAATTTATATAAAGATATATCTGAATTGGCAACACTGGAGATAAGCAAGCAGAATAATTAGAAGCCACTGTTTCGTACGACGGACGGAAATTCATTTTACATGACTATAACGGCGAGCTACTATACAAATCATAGAGTCCTGTCACTTCCAAACATGGACCTTTGGAACGGGCACAGCCACAGTTTATTAATCACCGGAACGGAGAGGAGAGCTACTGTGGCTTTTCATGTAAAGGTATCTATGCTTAAGATAGGAGGACCGAAGAACAACTTTTGGCGGATGTTCAGCATTCCATGAATACAATGATTAATCATTGGGTTGACGACGTCGATTTGGCCAACGATATAATGATTAGACGTGTAGCCACGTACAAGTGGTACATTTGACAACAGGTGACCTGGCTTGGCTAACATAACATTTGGCGACGAGAGAAAATGTTAACAATATAACAAAATCATAAATCTTTTCAGATGTGTCCTCGCATCTCAATAAGACGCTTTTCGGTCGATCAGTCCGTCAGTCAGTCCCAGTTACGTTAAACAATGGAAAGAGGAAGTGTGTGTGTGTGGGGGGGGGGGCAAACAGAAGCCAAAAATGGCCATTTACGATATTTATTGCAGATACACTCTTATAATTAATTGCAAGGAAACTAATACATGGGACTTTGAAAGGTTGAATTTTTTTGTGTATTTGATTTACCTATTGGTCATATGGTGGTCAGACCGACAATATTTTAAAAGTATGAGAACCAATGTGTGAGGGAAGGACTACTTGCTCCCTTTCTTCCTTATCATCATAATACATTTACTACTACTATGACGACGATGACGATGACGGATGTTGGATACATTGTTGATCTTATGGTTTTTGTTTTCTTATTTTTAGATGCAAACTTGTATTTTGTGGAAGGTTGGATTATATAACGTTTGTACATGTAAAATCTTTGGTACATCCAATAGTGCCGAACGATTTTGATCATTCTATCAAACTATCTAATCCAGTGTAATCAATGTCATCTCGGTCTGACTTTAACTAGATCCAAATATCTCTTTATACGTCTTGGTTTCATCACACACTCTATCAAGATTGCATGAAGGGACATACTATCCTATTTATGCCAAGGCTAATCAAAAATAAGCAATTTCACAATCACACACACACGTGGCCGCTCACATAAACCGACTGACTCGCGTGGATAATCGTACACACACACGTGCACATGGGAACACACACACACACTCCTTCAAAGATACTCTATTTTCTTTCTCTCTCTCTCTCACACACACACACATAAGTACTTTCAATAATGTCAGAAAGAAACTGCCACGTAAGAACGTCTTTGGCAGTATGTCGTGCTGGGGTCGTCTATCAAAAAATTAGAAAAGGGATGATCAATGAATCAGATGCTTCTCTCGGCTTTTGTTTGATCACTAAAACGTCCTAATTCTCAAAACAACAATAACAAAAACAGCAAACAAGCAGGCATAAACAAAGGATTCGTCTAGCACGAAAACGATATGTTAATTGGACCCCTCCATCTAAAAAAACTATTTGGATGGGTGTAAGAGGTTATAAAAAAAGAAGTTTTTACAAGACATAATGAGGGGTGAGTGTTTGAATTTTAAACTTACAAGCTCCAGCGATGCATACTTATATAAACAGCCAGCTAGGCCAACTTGAAAACTAAAGAAACCTATTTTGACAGTTTTGGTGACAGCTTTGTTTGGCAGCTTCTAATAAAAGCAGTGTTTGCATAGATTAGCCGCACAATGCTGATAACATCTACATATTAATAAAATACTTCAAATCCCATAGATTATATACGGTGCAATCGGGGCGTTCATTGACGTGAGCGACATTCCGTTGCTATGTTCGGGATATCTCGTCGCTAGAATGGCTTCTCTAAGCTATTAAGAAGCCAAAGTGGTGCTGGGACTGATAGCCTAATGACATTAATAATGGCCAATTCAGGCGGTTATTGGATAATGATTGGGTGATGGGGCCATTCTGAGATCTATATTTGTGTTATATATATATATATATATATATATATATATATATATATATATATGCGAAGTCTACTCGGAAAAGAACTAACCGTTTTGAATATCTCGAGAACCTGTTACACTGCACTGATGCAACTAGGCAACCGATTTGAGGATACTTTACTGTGCATGATATGGGCTGTCATGTATAATTACTCAGTCAGCAGTACGACACTATTGAATGACAAGACGGATGTAAATACCGACATTGCTCTGTTTAGTCTGGATCAGACGGACCAGACGGATTAGGGTTCGTCCTGTGACCAAATCAGCAGCTTTTCTGTCCCCGGATGGTGGGGGGACTAAAAAGAATTTATTTGGGAAGTTCCTTCCTCACCATTTCGTGTGTGATGTCAAGACGTTAAAGTGGTCTTGTTTTACATCCTGTTTACGTAAAAGTTCAGGTAAATAGGAGTTTGTGTACTGCACATGGGTCAACATTTAAAATTATCCATTTTCTCATGACTCTGCTCTTCGCTCATCGTTGTGCTATTAGCACGACGTCTCGGCTGATCCATTCTAGGGCCCTCCCAAATTGTTCCCTCCGAATGTGATCGTGGTAAACAGAATTTTCCCTATGGTGACCATTCTATGACGTTGGATTCGGATGATTTGTTTTTTCTTTCTTCGTTTGCCCTTGATTTCTATACCTTGTCCCCGTTGAGTAGCGCAAGCCACATCGGGCTGAGCTCTGCACCCGTCTGACTTATTACCAAATAGTATACCCGAAGAAAACTTTAGAATGCATCGACCGAAACGTCGTGTTAACAACACCAAACATCAATAAATCTCTGAAAAATACATTATTTTCTCATGCAGAAATGTTCCTATCACCCCGATAACAACCCCCGTGTCTTCTCTGCCCTCCCCATTCCTACCCTTTTATCTAACTCCTTAACCTTCTCTTCTGTCGTCTTGCTACCGTCTTATTGAGCTACCTTTCTTTTCTGTCTTCTCTCTACCTAACTACATAAGCCTTCGCTTATGTTACTACTGAAAACGTAACATTCAAACGCAGATGGGAACAGTCAGAATAATATTGCAGATTTTTTGTATAGTGCGTATAACTTTGCCTTCTTAGAAATTCTTATATTGCCCCCAACACAAACACACACAAATCTCCATAGCATTCCTCGACTTTGATGAAAGACGAGAACTGAAAATTCCTAATTTGAATAACAAACAAAAGAAATCAATTTTTTGTTGACGAATATCACAACCTCTAACAGTCAGGTTTATCATATGCACTAAGGCCAAATCACATTGGTTCTTGTGTGATCACAGAATTTGAGCAACGTAGAGCCTGGTCAGTACTTGTATTGGACTAATCGGTTATACCAGATGGAGATCACGAAGTGAGCTTCCTGTGACTATCCCATAATCCCCTAAGATGGATAACGATCTCTACATTCCGACCCGTAATGCAATCCAAAGACGTCCCCTCTGGCTGTGAGCAACAAAAAATAAATGAATGATTTATTAGATGGACAGAACTGGTTTTTACCAATAAAGTCAATTGTTGTAAATGGCATTTCGCTTCATAATGCTTTAAGCTTTTTTTTCAGCAAGTAATATCATATCTAAGTGAGTGGGGGCCCCCTACGTTGGCCACGCCTTCAGCCAGCCCTACTTGGGCTTCGCAAATCACATAACTACTTACTTGGTTCATTTGTGATATGTGAACCCTACTTTGAGGGGACAAGCACCCGAAATGGCATCACTCACTTCACTCTGTGCTTTTTTACCCATAGCTTAGCGGAGGCCTTGATTCATGCCTTTCCCATGAGTATTTGTAATCTGAACTTGGCTCGATAAGCCCATTCTCCATGTCGTCACCGATTCGGTCACTGTTCTAAATCTACTACATACACGGAGAAACCAAAATGTCCTGAATTATACTCTAACCAAATAGCAAACAATGGTTGAAATGAATAATTCTAAAATACGATTTCTATTCTTTTAGAAATAAGTTCTAATTTTCCTGTCTTTACAGTAGTAAACGCGATGGAAAACACGCAGAATTATCAATATTGTTAATTTTTATGACTTTTTTTTCACTTTTTTCTTAATTTTTACAGCAACTTTCACTCAAGCCAATTTCCGATTTAACGGCGTTGATCGAGAATAAAGAATAAAAATAAGTCTTAGGCAAAATTCTAACATGGGATACAACCGACAGCTCTACCAATTGAGCTATTAAGACTCAACTGAAGGGCAGGAGTTGAATTAACATCCTGGAACCCATCCTCCATTTCGATCGGTTTGTTTGCATTCTGGTCGCTACAGTTTTGAAAATTTATTTCTATTACATGATGTATCATAAAGCAGTGATATCAACTTTATGAGTATTTTCTACCTTCATGAATTTTTAGTTGATTTTTATCACTAATTTTACTCAGGCCAGTTTTCCCGCGGCAGTGCATGAAGAGCATTGATTGCGAATATTGACTTTTAATGTCTAGGGATTTTTTTCCGCCTCTTTGTTTATTGTTTCCGTATAGTAACAGGTTTATCTCACCAAATGCCGATGAGACATTCATGTAAAACGATGCAGTAAACGAATACTGATGACGAGTCAAACAACAACAAAAATGATAAACGATAGGATATGAATAGAACAGAATATATTCCATTTTGCCAAACGAACAATAACAAATTAATTTTCGCATATCTATTCCAAGGTAAGAAAACTGACGGACTAAAGGAAAAAGATAATCGATTTTAAAACCGTGCACCTTGAACGTTTTTGTTTGCTTCAAAGTTAAAATGTGTTTCTTTTGTAAACATCGAATTTCTAACTGAATGAGATTAAATGAGATACGTAGTTTTGGAATAATATTGTACGGAAAAATGAATTCTGTTTTGTTCACCTTTTAGATTTTAATGAAGCAAGGGAGTTTGACCCTTGCGTAGCCAAGCTTGTTCTCTCTATTTTCCTCCTTTTTTTTCTCTCCTCCCTGTTCTTCATATTTTCTTGAGCGAATTCATAAGGTTTTGCAAATAGATTCATGATTACAGAAAATAATTTGAAAGACATTTTTTCTTACATCTATCTCTCTGTCTCTCTCATATATATATATATATATATATATATATATATATATATATATATATATATATATGAGGACAAAGTGAAAAAGAAAAGCTGAACTTTTTACTTATAGTTTCCAGATATAGTAATTTTTAACAAGCCTCAACCGTTTTCGCACATGTCTTCGAAAGACGTATGTGAATCTGCTTGTCGACTATCCAATAAGTGGGGTAATTTCAGTTCATTTGTACCTTAATCTTGATTTGAGTTCAAAGACCATGGGTGACATACGATTCCAGTCGTTGATGAGTATTTTGAGAAGGGAGGAGAAGGAATCGGGTACTGTACGGGTGTCGTTGGAAGTATCTTTGAGGAGAGAGTAAAGGGTAGTAGTATCAGTGCGTAACAGCCGCAGTCAAATTATGGTGTGTTTGGGTATGTATGTCAGTATATGTGGGTGAGTTAGGAAATGTTATGGAATAAAGGAGAGCGTTGTATGAATATGTGTGAGAGTGTGTTAGTAGCTGGGGTCAAGTTATGTGTATATAAGTAAATATGAGTGAGGGTTAGAAAGTGTAATGTGTGCAGTTGGGGGAGATGTTAGCATTACATAATATTGACGAATTGAACACGTGTTAAATTTCCAACCTGTATTTTATTAAAATGTCATTCATTTTATCAAAAAATATTACCGAATTCATTACTATAAATAAAAGATTTTTTTCAACCAAAAATCGTTGAAATTGCTATAGTTTTTAATTGAAAAAATAATTCAGTCAACTGCACCTCAACTTTTGATAATCAATATTATTATTTAGGCCTCGGAACGCAGAAAAATTGCTTACATAAGTTAATGATGATTGCTACTTCGCTTTACGCCTTTTCGGTTCATGAAATGATATTGTGGGAACGCTTTATTTTCGGACATGCAGCAGAAAAATCTGCACATAAACATCATCAGTATTTTATCGTCCGTCGTTGGACATAGACCTTCAACGGGATTCACTAGACCTCTCTATCATGGGTGCGGCGGAGCCAATACTTCCTTGTCAAGTTCGTCTCTCCATCTTGTATTTTGCCGGCTTCGGTAGTGCATGCGATCTCTAGGGATTCACTTTGCGAGTCGGTTTGTCCATTGCTTGTCTACCATTCTTGCAATATGACCAGCCCATTGCCATTTGAGTTTTTTAATGGATTATATAACGTCTCAGACTCCTGTTTTCTCCCAGATATATTGTGCTATCTGGTGATCTTTTCATGTGAGACTGAGCATGATTCTTTCATGTGCACGTTCACGGTCCTCAGTGTGAGGGTCAGTCTCTTGGTTAGGTACCATGTTAAGCTCCATAGGTGACTATCAGGAGGATACATTGGTTGTATGCACTTCTTTTTATGACTAGAGGGATTTTCTTGTTTTTTTAGGGTTTAGCTTGTTCTGCCAAAGGCTTGCCATCCTAGGGTGATTCTTCGCTCGATTTCTCCTCCTTTCGAGGATTCCATGGAGAGTCATCCTCAGTATCAACCAGAACGCCACCTTTCTTTTAATTGTTTGTTCTATTTACGTGATACATTAATCATGTTATGATAGATTATTTTAGATATGAGTTTCTATATAATAGAACGCAATTTATAATCACACACGAACACACACACACATATATATATATATAATCTAAGCTCGTATTCCAGTTTATGCTGTTCTTTAATTCATTTTATCCTCTTTTCTTCCAGAACTAACTTGGCTAATATCAGGGATAGGTAGATGAGAATCTAACAGTGCTAAAGGACAAATAATATCATTGGCATTAATATCAGAATCCATTATATATATATATATATATATATATATATATATATATATATATATATATATATACGTGTGTGTGTGTTAAAACATCTAGAATTATCTAGATTTTTTCAGAATCTAGACGTCATTTTAGAACCTAAATGTTATTTCCACCGGAAAACATCTAAAATAGAATTGAAAAAAAAAAAAAAAAATTTAGTAACATTTAGATTCTGCAGTATCTGGATATTATTTTTAAACCCACTATAATAAGCTTCTCCATCCCAATTTTTTTCAGATGGGGTTTAGTTGAGTACGGATGCTAATTTCCTCTGTCTATAGACAAAACAGTATGGTCAGGAGTGCTGGAACGCCCAAACAAATAAAAGAACACCAACGTATAAACACACCCACTGATAAAAAAAGGATAAAAACCTCCACCGTTTCTGATTGCTACGGTTGTCGAACTTTTTGAAATGTATCGGATACTTTTGCACTCACTATGTGAGCAGATGAAAGGGAAACAATCTTATTTACGTGTATATTTGCACAAACCTGTTCAGTCTGTAAACTTATGAACACGAGTTCTGATTCATAATGTGTTTCTACACAATAATTGTAAGGATGTCTATGTGTGTGCGCGTTCGTAATCATAATTATCGTCTGACGCCATATTCCTTGCCAAAAAAGTAGGTAGCACACGATACAAGTCGAAATCAAGGTAGCCAAAACAGTAACAGAACAAAAAAGAAAAAATAGAAAGAAAGAAAAGAAAAAAAAGCTGCTTTTACGTCTAGTAAACATGGAGAATAGAGGGAAATATTAAAAAAAAATAACTTTACCATTTTAGTATTATCTTCCATCTTCCTCATTAAGCAACCAAAATTCTCTTTCCTCGTCTCTTTTTTTTGTAGTTTTTTTTGTGACCATAGTCTCTTCCATTCTATACTAACCTTCATGGTTACTTCAGTTTTGAAAAAATGAGCAAATATCGTTTATTTTGCGTCGAGAATTGGGACACCTTAATGCAAGCAACAAAACATCAAATAACATATTTCGTACGCATGCGTGTGCGCGTGCGTGCATACACACAAAACACACATACATACTTGCTTTTACTGCTTTTAGGGGTTGTTTTATCTAGGATGATATTGTTCAATATTTTCAAATTTTGAAATAGAGCCTACATAGATATTTACAGTTTTGTTGTTACTGATCAGTTTCACGCTATTGAGATCGACGGATAACTATTGATCACAATGGTGTTAAACTAATGATTAACAAGAAAACTAAAAAAAATCCATCTAACTATATATATATATATCACGTTTGTGTGTGTATTTCCACTGTGACCATTGTCATTAATCAAATCTATATAAATAACAGTTCCAATTAACACTTAACTTGAGGAATACGAATAATTATTTAAACTATTTATGTATATCATCATCAGTAACAGTCATAAGTCTACAGCTGGACAAAGGCCGTTTCCATCTTTCATGACGACCGCAATAGTGCTACATCCTGCCGTTCTGTCCGGTTAACCTTTCTATCACATCCCTTCATACGCATACATATCACCAGTGATATGTGACAAGAATGACGTACGAACACTGTATAGCAGGGTTAGAGTTGAATAAGCAGATGAGCAAATTGACATTAAACTACAAGATATTAATCAATTCAGTTTTGAATTGTACGGAAAAGTTTGGAACAAATAAACCGTACTAATCAAGGTATATATATAATAATAGATTAAGTTTTGTTTGGGTTGAATCCATGTTCACCGGGGGAGGGTCTCTTAAACGAGCCATGACTAAAAGAGAGACCAAAGATTCAAGATATATTAATTTGTTGGCGTTTATGCACCGCGATTACTCGACAACACACGATTTTATGAAGTTGAAATTTGTCAGATACAGATTAGCCAGCTTAACAGGCATTACGATATTGAGTTTTAATATTTTCTGACCTGTGGTTCTTGAGAAATATGAAAAATAAATAAAATTGAAAGATCCATAGATCTGTCTTCATAGTTTATGTTATTTATCTTCCTGGACTTCTAAATATGGACACAAAATATCTGAATTCGGAACAATGAGAAGAAATAAACGAAATACATCGAAGCATAGTTTCGTACGCAACAGGATATCGTTTTGTATAACAATTATGACAGGTTATGCCACATACGGAGTCTGACCCCTTCCAAACTTGCACTTTTGGAACGAGCACTGCTCTAGTAAGTAACACGATGGATTCGAAAGATTACGACTACTCTTGCAAATCGTTGAAACAACGAAAAGGGTAAGAAAATGAAAAGCAATAAATAAACTTTCCATAGGAAAAAAGTGTGGATGCAAAACGTAAAAGTTTCTTTCCAAAAATACTCCAATCATCCATAGTCCAGCGAACACGATGATCGTTTGTACCAGCAATGTTTCTGAATTGAAAAAAAATTCTCAAAAGTTTCAAATTTATCGTCGCTTTTAGACAAAAGACACAATGTGAAAACAGGGTGATTACTAAGAATTTGAATGATGGTTTTTAAGGCAAGTAGGATCGTTGTGTTAAGTTAAGCATGATAGAGATAGTTACATAGCTAGATAGCGTGATCCGTTGTTTAGAAACTTAAGTCCGTCAAATAGTGCTCAGCGTTTGCAGCAATGTTCCATCTGTAGTTGACATTGCAAATCTTATCATTCTGATGAGAAACAACATCATCCATAACACAACTATTGAGAAATCAACTATTTACACAGACCAGTATCATATGTCGATATTCAAATGAAAATCCATTATGAATAAATATGATTTTTAGAGGGTCAAAATATCTTTTTATCACAGTTCGTTACAGCACAATATATCAGGGAGAGTACAGGAGTCCGAGACATCATAGAATCTACAAAAAAACTTAAATGGCAACGGGTAGGCCATGTTGCAAGAATGACAGAAAACCAATGGACATCATAACTCACAGCATGGATCCCGAGAGATCTCATGTGCAACGAAAACCGGCAGACTACAAGATGGAGAGACGAATATCACTAGTAAGAAAGTATTGGCTCCGCCACGCCCATGATAGAGAGGTGTGGCGAATCTTAGGGTAGGTCTACGTCCATCGATAGACGTTAAAAGACTGATTAGAATGATGAATTAGTCTAAAAAAACTAAATGCTGACGATAGGGGTCCTCTAGAATATATCCCTTATAAAAGGTTCTCTGAGTTTTCAGAGTTTCCAAACCATTGACCAGATGGATGAATATGTAGGTATATCAAAAAGTCCGTAGCCTAATGATGAAGAAGACATTTGCAACGAGAAAGATGAGTAAATGAAGGGCAATAGATAAACTTTTAACAGAAAATAAAAATGTGGATAGAAATCACAAGAAAATGGCATCCAAAAATACTTCAATCGTCCGTCGTCCAGAAGAATATTGATCGGCAATTCTCGTGACGAGTGACGATGCATCGAGAAAGAGTGAAAGGATACAGCAAGGAGGTTGGGTGGGGGGAGGGAGAGGAGATGATACACAGTTGGAAATGGTGGAGAATGATACGTTGGAAGAAAAGACCGGTGACGATGACAGCGGCGTAAACGAAGTTGTCTGTGACGTCAACAAAAAGCAAATGGCGATCTCTGAGGACGAAGATGGCGGAGGGTGGCCATGACTGAGTCTCAATAAATCTTCTGACGAAATTCAAATCGTCGCTCGTATTTTATTTATTCATTTGTTAGAAACTGTCTCCAAAACTGTCAAAATAGATTTCTTCAGTTTTCAAGTTAGTCTGACTGCTTGGCTTTGTATGTAGGTATGTATGTATGTATGTATGAATCACGCGTACTGACCATTCCAATGAAACTACAAAGCTGAAAATTTAAATGTATACCACTTATTAACGTCTAGAAAAATGGATATAGTTTTTTTTAATCCTCCCAATCCTTATAAAAATTTAAACCTTTTCACTGATCACTGCCAAACAAAAAGCGAGAGATGTAACTTATTCATCCATCACCTTTTTTCAATATTTTCTCATTGATCATCCCCAACACATTATGCTACCAAAAGACGTTGGTTACGTGACAGTTTCTATCGAGTAACTAAACGGACCTGTTCATTTCTTTATTATTTCTTTTTCAACCAGGAATCTAATCTCACTTATTGTGGGAAGTTCGTTCGTGTGCTAAAGAGAATTAGATACTAGTGACTCTTCGGAGGAGATGGCGGACATTCTTTTTTAATTTAAACATTTTCTGTTTCTTTACCGTATTTCTCACATCTCTAGCTTTCTAAGATTTTAGATGTGTCCACACGTAAGACGCTTTATGGTCGGTCGGTCGGTAAGGTGGTCGATCTATCGGTCAGTTCCAGCAACGTTAATCAACGAAAACAGGAAGGAGAAGAGATGAGTGATATCATTAAAAGATCTGACGTCATCAAAAGAACATCTGCTCCAATCAATTTTACCAACTGCTATGAAATGTACGAGGTTCTAATTTTTGTATTAAAAACAAACCAAAAATGGCAAAAAACGCCAACAATTGCCATTTACGATTTTTACTGAAAATAAAACTCGCAGAATATTCCCATTTCGCAATATTTTACAAGGATGAGAATCAATTGACTCAAAAGAAGACTAGTTGCTCTCCTTTCTTCTCCTTCTGCTACTACTCCCACTACCACGAACGGTGGTCACGTCGTTGAACTTATGGTTCTTAATCTTTTTTTACTCGTCTCCCATCTTCAACCTTTGAATGCCTGTTGGTTTGTTTAGAATTCTAGCGTGGTGCAGTGATAGGAATGGGTTTGTGATCTAGATATACGGTAATGTTTTCATTATCATACATTGGACATACAAAAAAAAAAAAAGAATATTGAGAAGTAGGCATGCACCGTACCCTAGGGTAGCACCCCCACCCCATTTCCAACACTGATGCATTGCTGATATGTTAGCTCTTTGACAAGCAACATATAAAGAAGAGAAAAAGGCAAGGTTGGTGAATGAGAGAGAGAGAGAGAGAGAGAGAGAGAGAGAGAGAGAGAGAGAGAGAGAGAGAGAAAGAGAGGGGGGTAAGAGAGGAAGGAAGGAAGGAAGGAGTGAGGAAATGGGAAGAAAGCAGGGATATAATGGAGGAAGACAGGATGAAAGAAAGAGAGGTAAAAGACACGATCATATGGAAAGATAACGTTGGAAAGAAACAGCCTTTTTGGCAGCGTGTCGTGTTGGGATAATTAAGTAAAAAAATGGAAAAAGAGGTGATCGATGAATAAGTTACTTCTCTCGCCCTCTGTTAGACAGTGATCATTGAAAAAAAACGAGCTGACACAAACTGAGGGATCAATTTAGCATGAGCTTACATTGCAAACTGAACCCATACTTAAAATCTAGCTCCATTGGTGCGGCCTGTACACATGATACATACATATATACATAGCCAGCCAGAGCAACTTGAAGACTGAAAGAAACTGACGTTTGCAGCTTTGATTGACGTTCATCATATGAGAAGATTGGGGAATAAATGAAGGAAGAAATTGGTTGAAAAAAAGAAGAAAACCAGAAAGAAATGATAAACAAATGTAGAGATAGAAAATGAGATAGTGAAAGGGAAATGATAATTAAAGGGAGATAATAATTCAAGGGAGGCAATAGTTGGAGGGGATGATAATCAAATGAAAGAAAAGAAAGATTGGAAGACAAAGAGAAAGAAAAGGATAAAAAAAGAGAGAGAAAGTAAAAAGCATCACACAGGTTTAGTTAGTCACTCAATAGAAATGATGATATGGTCGACGTCAGCATGCCACGTCGGGGTGGTCAATTAAACAAAAATTGGGAAAGGCGGTTATCAATGTAGGGGCTACGTTCTTTGTCGGGTAGTGATCACAAAAACGCCGAATTGAAAAAAGAACAAAACATGCCGGACATAAAGAGACCGATTAAACATAAACTCACATAGCAAATTGAACTCCACACTAGAAACCTATTGGAAGGGAAAAGATGCTATTTTTTTCTTCTGGATATGGGGATTAAATGCTTGAATTTTCAGCCTGCTTGATCTATTTGTGCAGTTTGTACACTTGGTACGAAGTTAGTTGGCAAGAACTACTCAATAAAGTCAGCAGCTTTTAATAATGAATGAATGAAAAATGAAGGGAAAAAGAAAGAAGAAAAGGTTATAGGGAAATGAGCAAAGAAAGAAAGGCAAAGGAGTAAAAATAATGGTGAGGATCGAAACCTTTCCGTACGAAAAATGGGAGAGCTGAAGCACAAGGGCACTACGGATAAGGATGATTGAGATAGCAGGTATTTAACATAAAACATAAACATTCAACGACAGGAAGAAAACAAGCCTGGAAGTTCGACCATAGAATTCTCTTCCTGTAACCAAAAAGGATCTAGATCTAACCCCCAAAGATAAATTATCTAATTTTGTTTCGGTATGACAGTTCGTCTGTAAGTGAGGACAATTGGTACTAAAGATACTTCAATATCGAAAAAGAAGATAAAAGAAAATTGATAGGAAAGAAGATGCTTATCATTTCAGAATGATGGGAGTGAATATAAAAGACAGAGATGAAAAGCAAATTAGGAAGGAAAGGAAGGAGAGAGGGAGGAGGAAAAAAGAAAGATAGAAAGGAATGAAGGAGAGAAAGAAGGGAGAAAAAGCCAAAGAGAAATGTAGGGAAGAAGGGATCAAGAAAGGGAGAAAAGAAGGAAGGAATGAATGAATCAGCGAGAGAGGGAGGGGAAGGGAAGGGAGAAAGTATGTAAGCAGATAAAGGGGAAAGGACTAAAAGGACAATGAGGGAAAGGAAATAAAGGAAGAAATGACAGAGAGAAAAGAAGGAAGGAATGAAAGTGTGAATGAAGGAAAAGTGTAAAGGAAGGAAGAGAGAAAGGAAGAATATGAGAAATGAAGAAGAACGAAGAGTGGGGTATGGAGTAAGGAAAAGATGGAAGAAAGAGGGAAGAGAGTGAAGGAAGAAAGAAAGGAAGAATGAACGAATGAACATTTACAAATGAGGGAACACCTCTCAAGAAACTAGAATCTATTCAAAGAATGGATACCTCAGTCAACGCTGCGCACCAACTCAATCGTATAAATCCCTGTATCTGCCCCCACATGCATTTCCTTTTTTTCATAGCTGATCGCCCACCCTTAAACAGAATATTGAAATTAATAGAGAACCTCTGGAGATATCGTGGGGACAGACATGAGGGAATACATAAATGTATAGAAAACATCTCTCACTCGAATAGCTGGATCGTTCTTAGAATTCAAAAACGTCTTTTTTCAGTCTAAGGTCCATCGTTCCACAAAATTCCAGTGGAATTCATGGAGAACCTTTGCAGATACCATGTTGAAAGACAGAAGGAAAGACACTAAAGGAAGAGAGGCACAGGTTAATACATACATCTCTTTGTTGGCAGATATGAGCGCCCGCTAGAGAGGGCGAAGGGCAAAGAAGATATTTCTATAGGAGGTGGGGCAAGCAATATATATTTGGAATATAATTTAGCAGCAACCCTAGTTAGCAGCCAAGAATAATGCCATCTTTTTATATGGGTACGTCATGTTGGAATTATACAAAACATTGTACGGTTCCATTATCCTTTATTGATTATAAGGTTTCAACTTCCAAATGATCTAAGCAGCGGCGGGGGTAAATGCCCCGTTTGTCTCCACCTTGCAGAGACCCATGTTCGCTGAAATAAATAAATCAAACAGTGGGGAAAAAGAGGAGGGAAGAAGAATAAAAGTAAGGAACAGGGAGATAAGAAGAGAAGAAAGAAGAAGGATATAGAAAAGGAAGAGAAGGGGAGGAAGAAAGGAAAAAAAGAGTGGAAAAAGGAATGAAGGAATAAAAGAGGAAATGAAATGAAAAGAGAGGTGGAAATGAGAAAAAAAACAGAGAAAGAGAGAAGGGGAAAACGAGGAAGGAGGGAAACTAAAGGGGGAGGAAGGGAGAAGAAAAGATTGGAGGAGGGGAGAAGACAATGAAATTAGAGAGGAGGGGAGAAGAAAATTGAAATTAGAGAGGAGGGGAGAAGAAAATTGAAATTAGAGAGGAGGGAAGAAAAAAAATGGAAAAAGAGAGGTGAGTAGGAGAAGAAAAAGAGAGGTGAGTAGGAGAAGAAAAAGAGAGGTGAGTAGGAGAAGAAAAAGAGAGGTGAGTAGAAGAAAAACGTGTGGTGGGGAGAAGAAATAAGGGAGAAGGGAAAAAGAAAAAGAACGGAGTGAAGAAAAGGAGGGAGGATGGAAGAAGAAGAAAAAAGAGAGGAGGAAAGAAGAATAAATGAGATATAAAGAAAGGGAGGGTAGAGGAAAATAGATTTGAACAAACGAACGAATTGCTTCGAGCTTCGTCAACTGAAAAATCAATGCAGCAGCTATTTTTAGAGTTACTTAACTTTTTGCCTTTGAAAGGAAGTTAAAGCGAAGATTCAAGTCATCAAAATCCAGCAAAAAGTTTACAACTCCATTATCTATCACAAATGTGCTTCCGTACTTTTTTAAATCTATTTTTTGATCCTGGTTTTATTACTTCTCTTTAATTTTCTTTATATATGTATATATAGTTTTTATTCTATCGAAGTTGAGTTGTTGATTCAATGTAGACATTTTTCTAATAGCTTTTCATTTCTGGTATCTTAACTTTAAATGAAATCTTTTAAAACATTTTGTTCGAAATATTGTGATAAAGACAAACAAAAAAAATCAAAATCCGAGAACGGAACTTCGAAGAAATTGATAAGCTGCAAAGGGACCTTATATAAAAGCCCGTAAATAAATATATATAATGTGGGTGAAAAGAATATCAGTGCAGATCAAACTGCAGCTGCAGATTCAGCTTATCGGTGAGAGCATAGGTTGGCAAACTAGAGGCCCCTGAACTTTTTTCTTTTTTTTTTGATAAACGATGAGCTGAAAACCTTCGATATCAGATAGCTTTAAGCTAGTTCCTGGGGACATCATCAGTTGTAGTAGTAATGACATTGACAGCAACTGTTGCCAGCGTATTTTTAACGATCATATAGACAGAACTAACCCACGTTGTGTCATTGTGTTCGCAGCAATCTGTCCTCTATTTCTGTGTGCATTAGCGTGACAGGAAACCATACCAACTCGACGTAAAAAAGTGACAACTGCTTCCATGTAACAAATTACTTGATGAATTTGGAATAAATCATTACATTTTTTAAAACAAGGAACCTTTGATTCGATTATAAATCAAAGCTCTTATTCTTCCTACATACTTTATATCTAAGCCGAACAATACTCCAACATTGCTGTGATGGAAAAATGATGGTTAAGCACATCGTTAATTGCGTGCTGAATCATTATCTAACCATTCCATTTGCCAGACATAACTACACGCACTGGAATCAGTGTCTTTGTTTGGTTATTTTTGTCTCAACGTTTCAACCTATACTATCTCCATTTTTACTCGGGTGTCTCTCGCATTTGGTAGCTTTTTAGGTATGTTTTTTTCAAGATTTATTCTAATATTATTCATTTGATCCGTGAAGAGGTTGAACGGAATCTTTCTCCTAGCTTAGCAGCAACTATCGGGTGAATTCCAGCAAAATATATATATATATATATATATATATATATATATATATATATATATATATATATATATATATTGAACAGAAATTAAGGGTTCCGTTCAGCATTACAGCTAAATTTGGTTGAGCTGCACCAATGTTTAAGGGAGGAGCCACAGTCGTTTGTTTTACGCAATAGAAGATAGATTAGTTAAGCATTTTCGAAAGGCTACGAAATCCAACAAACATCAAAGGAACACAAGAAAGTATATCGGCCAAAACGTTTCATTAACAAACATACAAACAAGTAAATCACTGTATATAAGTAAAAACACCTCATCTCAGAAATTCAGACAAAAATAACACGTTTGTTTTGAATTCGGATCAGAGCTTTCTCTATTAGTACGTTCGTACCAACTTCGTTATGTTCAGCTTTATTGGTACCTGTGTTCAGAACTTTTGGTACATTTTGGAGTTTTTGTCAAAAGTTTGTTTTCTTGGTAAATATATCATAAATCTTTAGATTTTTCTCTTCATGGGAGTCTTTTAACAGTATTTACCAACCTGACGCTAAAACCTCATTACTCATCTAATGTTCAACCATTGAGGTAAACCAAGGCTACATACTTTTAGTATGTTCAAAACAAACTGGTCACTTTCTCTTTTGTAGTACTATGCCGATGACATTTGGTAATTTTTCGCAATTTTTGTTGATGATTTCATCCAAACAAGCTGTAACGCACGATATCACGTGTTAAATTCATCAAACTAAAATTTTAACACTTTCATTTTCTCTGATCATTACATATAGCTATGCAGTGTCCATTGCCAAGTGTACACTTGGAAGGGGTCGGACATCATGGTGTGTGGAGCTGCCTGAATATTGAATGGAATACTCTTGTGATCGGGAAGATAACCAAGACATTTTTG
>OY735200.1:84232328-84237328 GCA_963457665.1 Thysanoteuthis rhombus
ATGGAGATGAAATATCGAACCTAACCAAAAGATTCCTTTCAAACTGAGTACTGTACACAGGAAAGAATAATGCTCTGCAACGCCCATGATAGAGAGATCTGGTGAATCTTGGCGAAGGTCAATGTCCAACGATGGAGGCTAAAAAGCTGATGATGATACGTTTTCATCGCCATCTATTCATTTTTATGCTCTGTTGATGCACACGAATATATATGTCTATACAAAGATATAAATTGGCAATCATTTACACTTTGTGGTCTTGCAAACTTTCAAAACATTGCTCCAAGAGTGGATCAGAATTACAGATATTATACCAATGTTTAACCAACAAAAGAGAATGGCAACCTAGCAAATTGATCGGGTCTCACATATACAACCAATGCAATCGTAGTAACTCTTAAAACAACTGTTACCATTGAGCACTGAATGTCCTCTTATCGTTATGCATGTAACTGATGGGTATATAAAAAAACTGCCATTGCATTAAAGGCATCGGCGGAAATATTTTACGAATAGAGAGAAGACTATTTTTTCAGCCAGCTCACGTGCATCAAGTCGTACCTCCGCTCGACGGTGAGTGAGGATTGATAGTCTGGATCAAAATTTCGAAACAACTTTTTATCTAAACCACTTCTTGATTCTCAACTTAGATAAATTAAAAACCAGGAGTAATTTTATTGATATAAATATAAAATGTCCATTCAAAATTTCTAAAATCAGTAGCATAGGTATGCCAGGAAAACTTCCATCGGGAAATCGAAACCTGAGAAAAACAAAAAACGAAAAAACTCTAACTCATATAAAAGATGATTGCATCGTCAAAATTTTGTGTCGCTTGTAAGGAGAAAAACTGGAGAAAATGTGATATAAATTTCCTTAGAGTAAACTCTATGAAACCGGAGTTTTTCTTGAAGAAAATTGTCTTCGTGAAAGGTTGTTCAAGAGAATCTTTAAAAAAATGGAGGGGGAGGGGGAGGAAAGGAAGGAATGGGAACGAAAGAGGGAAAAAAGAAAGGTGGAATATAGAAAGAGATAAAAGAGAAAGAGGGGAAAGCAGGAGGGGAACGAGACGAGGAAGAGAATTAGTAGAGATTACAAATGAAATTGGAGAAGTTGAAATGGATTGCCTCCAGGAAGAAGAGGATTGGGAAAGAAAAGCAGAAAAGGTAAATGTTACTCGTATATAATATTTATATTCTGAGTGTAATTACCTTGATTTGAAAATTGAAATTAAATACCTTTTTATTTTTTCTATTCACTTTTTGTTCCATATCATTTCAATCGGGTGACTATTTTAGGTTTAGTGAAAACTGGTAAGAATATCATTATCTAGCGGACAATACAAATTGATCAGGGAACAAACTACATTCTACTTATATTTCAAATGGATATAATTCATGGTGAACAAGGTTAGGAGTAAACCTCTAGGCTTGAACTAACCCTATTGTTAAATAGTTAATTAGCTGTTACAGCATGAGGGTATTCAATCTCTTATCAGGGTTGTCAAATGTATATTTCAACATAATTTTCTGGGGAAAATTGGAAATATTGTAGGGGGAGAAAAAGAATATGAGGAGGATCAAAAGTTGGTGGGGACAAAAAAAGAGAGGGGAAAGAACCAAGGTATGATCATTTACAACCACCCTTACCAGCAATAATAGCATCTAATGAAAGGAGTTTCCGTGTCCGGAATCGAATTAAGACATACTTTCGGTCCATAATGAGGCGATAATGTTAAGATGATTAATAATCGTGAACATCAACAAGTCAAACTTGTTTGGTTGTCATGATGGAATTGATGAATTTTCCAAGAAAAAAAGCATTTGGAGGATTTCTGATTGTAAAAAAAATGATGACACTAAAATAACACGCAATAACCTTTTTGCCCCCAGTAAAAAAAAAGCTGGGAACTATAATTTTAGAGGTAAAACCGTTGTTTTTGCTTACAATTGGGAAAATTTCTAAGATTTTGATGAATTTTTGAATTTGGATATACTGTTTACTAAAGCCCCTGCAATTGAGAAAAAAGATGACAGGGTATGGCCAATCCGATTGTTTGTTTACATTTTATACGCAAAATATATTGAACTTTTGAACCGCTGAAACAATTGGAATGAAAATTATTATACAGGTTTTTGGATGCCCAACTACTGATTATGTATAATGTTTTTTTAAGAATCCTATGGTTTGAATAAAGAAAAATTGGGTATTACCGAGATACCAATCCTATCATTAACCAAGTCCCCATCTATCTCAAGACTATTTTGCCGGGAACCTTCAGATTTTTCTTCAATAAATTGTTTAATCTCTTCTGTTATTAGTAAAAAAAAAAGTATACAGTAAAATTACACCTATATATACATACATAAATCATACGTATTTTGTATTAATTACGAAAATACTTGTTTAGCAGTTTGTAATGGGGCCTATATTTTCAACCTATCCTTAGCCCACGACCAGCTCTTCCTGGCTCTGGATAAAGTGATCTGATATTGTAATCATGTGCTGGCCTCAAGGTTGACAATTAATGTAACAACTTTCTACCGTCATTATACTATTACCTTCAATTATATATTGCCAAATTCGAGATTATAGACACACAATATATATATATATATATATATATATATATATATATATATATATATATAAGCGAAACTACCTCTCTCTCTCTATATATATATATATATATATATATATATATATATATATATATATATATATATATTCTAGAGCTTTGAATTGCACATAAAATTAATGGGGTATTCCATTTTCCAAGTAAATAGGAACAGATCGTTCAAAACCCGTGTTGTTTGACATTTGTTTTTGGTATATTTGAAAAAATTAGAATCTCATTAAAATTTTGAGTATGATTACACTATATTCTCTTATGGCATCATGACGTTCTATCATGACGTCATGAAAATAGATCAGGAATATGCATATTGTGGATGCCCCTCCCTCTCTGGACTCTTTTAATCTTTTTCAATTTTTATCCGAAAGAAAGTGAATTTGGCTCTCAAACTTTGCAGCGTTCGTCTCAGGAACAAATATGTTTGGAAAATGAATTATATTATCATATCAAAATAAAATATGATAATATTTAGAACATCAATTATATCAATCTATTATATCATAGGGTTCATCATGAGATAGTGTGTATTTCATATAAACTGAAAGTCAATATTTATATAATGGTTGATGCATAACGTTTGTCTTGTTCTTTTTCTCAAATGATTAGCCATTTGAAAATCTTTGATACGTGTGTTGATAGTAAACTTGGCAAGCAACCCAAAACAGAGTTTGGTTTGGGAAGGAACTGCGCTTTCTTCAATAAAGTCTATTATAAGATCTCTACACGATTCACAACGTTGCTTCCTCTTTTAAAGAAAACACGTAGTTCTCTTGCAAACAGCGAATCAAAGATGTAAGAAAGCCTTTGACTTTTATCGTTGAAACTATAGAATCTTTTATGACTTTGATGTCTTTGCAAATTGATGCCTCAAAGTGAAGGAACAGTCAAAGAATTCCTCTCATGCCTCAGTCATCAAATACAACAATAACTTGAAACGTCCACTCTAAATATTTCCGCAATCTCACGTAGCGTGATTTGTAGAAATGCGGTTCAAACACCAACCAAGGACGAGTCCATTGATTAATCTGACTCGTATCCTCTTTTTTTTATTATTGTTCTCACAGTGTTTCGAACGATGTGTGCCTCAGCCTTTGCCCGGTGCATGTTGCATCCGGTTATCCTTTACTGCCTTTCAGAACCCAACCCCGTTGACCCGAGATGTTGACACAAGGAGCATCGAAATGTTACCATTGAGGTGGTATTAGCAACTTAACCCTCTTGAATCCCCTAACTATCTACCTAATAAAAGTATATTTAAACTGTAGGCACGTTGATATATGCGGGAATATATTCTTACATTAGTGGATTATGAGATCTTTTTATATAGTGAAATCACTGTATTTCAAGGAAAAGCTCACAAGCACAAACACACACACATGTATACGTAGTCCTTGACATACGACGATTAGTATGATGGCTCCTATGAGAGTACACTAATGGGTGAATATTCCAGTGCTTAGTCGGACAATATAATCATATATTCACACAGGCCATAGGTTGCAGAACAATCTTGGTGCCATATAACATGGAATGGAACACTCTTGTGGATATTGAATATATGCGATGAATGAATAAATCGCTTAAAATTTAACCTTACCGACCGTCCAGTTCCGTGGAGTAGAGAGGGATACCAGCCTCCGGGTCTGAGGATGAGGTTTCGATCCTGCCTCGTGGTACTGGATAGGATAATGGATAGTCTATAGCCACACTGAAGAGTTGTAATACAACGAAACAGTTGTCTGTAGATGACACTATATATATATATAAAATGATGGATATCCACCAGCCCGCCCTGGATATCAGTGTTTGAATAAGAAATCCTGATTTTCATTTGAGATCGAACATTGACTGCTGACAACTATGTGAGAAACAAAAGTACTTCAGCTACAAAATAAGACTAACATCACCCAATGATATCGTTTATATCTATACAATACCTGACTAATACCGACTTCGCACTGACTCGAAATAAGAATCTTGAAAATGTTTATGACTATATAAATACCAAATTAAGAATCAATTATTGAGCTATCCGCGTCATGACACAGAGTTCACTGTTCTAAACACTGAGTTGCCGTCCTGAGATAAATTTAAATTCATTTGGGCTTTTTTTTTTTCTTGACCGGCCTCAAACTTTTCTCTGTCGACTCGAAATATAATATCTTATTGATTTATGATTTATTTGTGTAATGGGACAGGAACGTAGCAGACGAGGTCTTGGGAGTCGGAATTGTTGGTTTACTCTCCGGAATTCGTCTGAAAGCCTCTGGATTAACAGCACATAAACAAATGTTTTCAGCATGGCGGAAGATTTCGATAGGAAGAAGGGACTTGTTAGTGTTCGTTGTAATGGTTCATTGGTTTG
>OY735200.1:84242328-84304828 GCA_963457665.1 Thysanoteuthis rhombus
TATACTCCCCCTAGTATATAATCTCACAAATATATATGTATGATTATAGACACACACACATGTGCATATTTATTTGTTACACTCACAGATATATATATTCGAATACACACATATACATTTGAATACACATGCACGCACCTATATATATATATATATATATATATATATATATACATACACGCACGTATACATATAAGAATGTACATACATAAATATATATGTATGAATATACACATTTAAATATTTGTGTGTATATATATATATATATATATATATATATATATATATATATATATGCACAGTACATCAGTAATTCTATAGCAAAATGCAGAGGGCTTTTTCTATAGAGTAATATTTATTGATCAAGACTAGTTCATATGATTATATGAATATATATTGATCTTGTCTCGAATTTATGATTATATGTATTTATGTATGTTTTAGCGATTGTGTTTATGTGTGTGTGTCTATCTATACATAATGAATTGTCATGATTCATTTGAATATATTCATAAGCAGTTAGGTGTCCCTGCTTCAGATCATAATTTTCTCCTTATTTTCAGGTAAAATCTAATAAAAATTTTCTTTTCCAACCTGGAACGGTGTTTATCATATTTTGACTAGACCGCTGAAGAAGATCGACACAGTGGAACTTTCGCTGAACATTCAATAAAAAATATTCCCTTGACTGACCCGCATTCTCTCCCTGCTTCTCTCAACTTCGCCTCACTTAACCCTTATTATTCTTCAAGGCAAGTTTTACACACATTCTATTTGAATGTCCCTAAAATTGTTTTGGAAATCAGGAAATATTGAACAATGGATTATGTATTGGTTTCCACCACAACACTTTATTTAGGGTGTTATTCCAGAACAATACATGGTACCAAAGTTACACAACTTATCATCATTGAACGTTACATTATCACTTTTGTTTAGCTAATCATGGAGTGTTCTTATCATTATTAACAAACAAACAACATCAACTACTAACAGTTATTTATCATTGACCATTAACGTTGATTTCACATCCTCCGATCGTAAGCGAAGCCGCATGGATCAGAAAATTTGCTTCCAACGAGATTTGAACCCGTATCCTGTATTTTAGTATCCTGCTAGATATAGGCAGCGCCTGATATATTAGGCTATGGTAACCCATCAGAAGGCACCATTCAAATTAAATCATATGGTTACATCCTTCTGTTCTTATTTTCTACTTGTTGTATTGCATGTTTGCACCATTTAAATAGAAATTATAGTCCATATCAAAATTCTCGGCAGCGAGATATACGCAACTATCTCAGCCACAAAACTAGCGTATAAATAACGAAAATAGCTGCTGGACAATGTTTCGTGGCAACCTTCTCGAACGCGAAACTCTGTATCACATGACATTAGGCAAAGATTTTGTCTTAATTTCTCGAACAATTCATGAAGATCCATGGACTGATCATATTTATCTTCCCTTCCACCATTGTTTCTTAAGAATAAATATAGCAACCTGCATATATTCTTTCCTTTGAATTAGGCTAAGTTACGAATTATTTTTTGAATAAAAACTTTCGGGTCCTACTCCAATCCAATCACAGTGTTTATCTTTTGTGGCAATTGCAGGTTTCTAAAGACCTGGAGTGCTAGCCCAACGCCCAAGATGGACTGTCCTATAAGGCTAAAGGGCTTCATCTGTCCTGCTATTTATCCATTGTGCAAAATCAATGCAAACTACCTCAGCAGGGGTTTGAATTCGGTTCACCAATTTCATTTTCAGTGCTGTTAACCTTCAGGCCATCCACGCCCCCTCCTTCCTCAAAACGCAGACATATTTGTCATTTCTGAACCGAAGTGACCAAGACAAGAAAGAAAACTAACAAGACAAAAGGCAAATTCTGAGTCTTTCAATAGAAACCGTCACATTGGTTGGATGCCAAGTTGGGGGTGATCAATGAATAAGATAGTTCTTTTTTTTTTGAGTAGCGATCACTAAAAATGTCTGAGCGTCCAAAAAACAAGTGAACACAAAATGAAACATCATTTTAGCATAAATTTAAATTGTAAACTAAACCACTTTTAAACAAGTATTTAGGGGGATTCGTGGGAGAAAAGAAAAACGTATTTTTCTGGACATGGTAGGAGTACATTTTTTTAATTGGTGCAGCCTGTATGCGTGGTACATAGACAGCCAGACACACTTGAAAACTGAAAGAAACCTTCGCTGACAGTTTTGGCTTACAGTTACTAATAATAGTGCGTGTGCGTGTCGAGTTAAAGAAAAAAAAACAACAAACGGTAATATCGAAGAACAATGAAAGCCAAGTATGAACAGGGATTTATATACAATTATATGCATATAAAACAATGTGCGATTGCCCAAGGAAGGGGAGAAAATCTGTTATAGAAAAAGTCTTTCTTTGAACCTAACCATTCCTTTTATCTGCTCTTCGTGGACATGAAAGACAGTTTTATGTTGCTTCGTTCAATTGTCGTTTTCAACTAAGCGACCCACGTACTTTCTTTCGTCTTTGGGTCAAAACTGCATCTTGTCAATTTCAGCTCAACCGCAGGCGGGCGTTTTTCACGTTTTTAGCGCGGACACCAGGCGGGGTGGGGATACCGCAACTCCAACGTGTTTGCTGCTGGCAACGCAAATGCACATGCTAATCCAACCATCCGTGGAGAGAAATCACAACATATCTAATTTACGACTCCCCCCTACTCGTCTACTTTAGATTCCTCGCCTCGCAAATCGAACTTCTGCCATTGTCTATTATTTTCAGATGCGTGTGCATCTCTGGTACCGATGACCGTCACTGATTGACGGGCTGGCATACCGGAAAACTTCCATTGTTTCCTCCCCTTCCTTCTATGTCCCTTGTTATATATCCTTATATGACACACACACATATATATATATATATATATATATATATATATATATATATATATATATAGTTCATAATGCTTTAATAGTTTGTGAAATTTCATAAAAGAAATAGAATTGTTCATCTGTTGTTTATGATATTTGATCAATATGCTCATTACTTACGAAAGTAAATAAAGCTTATTCAAAAGAGAAAAACCCAGTGAATGTGAGCATTTCATGCCTAATGCAATCTCTACAATCAGCCTTTCATTAGCCCTCTGTTATAGTGAGGTTATAGTTCTCAGTTTTTCTAACTCCCATGTTCCGCATGTATACATGTTCTATCATTATCATTTCTTGTCTTACCAGCAACTGTTTAACTCTATGGTAAGAGCAATGCTACGTCGAAGTGGTACCTTATCGGTTACATGTTCAGTTCCTGCAACAGCCCCATTTTAATCGTTTATTCTATTTACGCTATCTTGGCCAAATGATTATTATATTTTTCTAACTCAATACCTTTAGTGTTTAAAGCTGTTTGAAAAAATTGAATGATGAGTAGTATAAAATAGCATTCATAGAAAATTACACTAATTCTTTTTACTGATATTATAGAATGAGTGATTGAAGTGACACAAAAGAATATTTCGAAAAAGCTATTTAATGTTTTTAGTATATATATATATGCGTGAGTGTGTGTGTTTTCTAATGTATGGTTTCCTCGTGGCCCACTACAAGTATCCAAGCATCTGATACGACTTTACCCTATTATGATTTTTTTTGTACTGGAAATCCAAATTAAAAAGAGGGCTAATCTCAGGCAAGATTTGAAGATAATTTCACCGCCTCAACGGAGAGAGTTGTCCGTTGAGGTGATCGCTGTGTCCACTCGAAAATAGAAAAAGGGTTTTGAGGTATTGACGAAAAAGGAATCCTTACCCTCTCACCTCGAATGAATACAAATTAACAACACAACGATACCCATTTCTATAGGATGAAGATGCATATGAATAAACATCCTGTGTCTGCTCACATATGAGAAAATCTTTTACAATTCTATGTCTGTGCGCGGGAGTAAATGTGCAAGATGGATTTAAAGCAGTGGTTTCAAAACAGTGGTCTGTGGAATTAATGTTTAGCGGTCCACAGCTAAAAAATTGAATTAATTCTAGCTCGACAATTTGTCTGGCACTGCACTCGACGGAAGATTCGTCGCGAATCAGGCTCACTATTGCCGAAAATCCACGATGAATCGCCCGTCCAGCGGTCTACATTGACAGAGTCAGCCATTCCACAGTTATGGGGAAACAACCATTTCACACAGATCTGTAACATGTGTCAGGGATTGAACAAATACAATCGATTTAAAAAAATGATTTTTAATGGTCAAAAGTTGGTTATTATTGTATTTCATTACTCTCCCAAAACTAAATACTAAAAATTAGGGTCTTCTAGAATATTGCCTGTGTAGAATGGGTTCTCAAGTTTTCAAAGATAAGAAAACACGTTTCTAAAGAACGGGGTTTCATTTAGCATTGCCAGCCATCTTGTATTTATTAGGACGATCCTATATTTCAACGCATTGTCCTTCATCCGATATTGACTCGTAAATTTCCTATATTCCAATAACTTGTCCAATATTAAATCGTAAATGTGACGGCATTTTGTGAGTGTGCTTTCTACAGGATGAAATTGATGTAGACCAAAGTTAGAAACAAATGTTCCGTAAAGCTCATAGAAGCTGAACTACTGGTCATCTTGGACATGAGAATGTCCTGCTCTGAATTTGCAGGAAAAAATAAAGATGACAAAAACATGAAAAAGTGAAATCCGAAAAGAAGTACTCATTCAAATAAAAGCATAAGTTTATTATGAATTCGCTTTTTATAGTGTTGTTATCTAAGATTTACGTTTGCATCGCTTATTGATGAAATATACATACGTATTGCTTGCTGAGTGAAATTAGCTACACTACGGTCAACTGATATATTATTTTTCATTTTTTTTGTGTCACTAGATGCCTCAATCAAGAATACTTTTTGTTTGAAAATGGCAATTTTTCTGATTCATTCATAACATTCTCAATCATTTAAGTATGCTCTTAAATTTTTTTTGAAAACTAAAAAGGCAGGAAAGGGAAAATTCTAAGTTTGTTGGTTTGTCACAGATAGTTAATCTTGATTTTTCTTTTTTGACAATTTGACATTTTCACATCTCTTATACAACATTGATGCAATTGCTGATTAAATGTTACATAGGCTGACACCCGACAAAATGACATAACCACAGCTTTTAGATATTGATGAACATTGTCAGAGCTGCAACAATTTATCTGAGTGAATTACAGAGAATTACCTAGATGCTAGGTGCAGATACTGTAATTCACATTTAGAAAGGGTTATTCAAAAGGCACCGGGATTCCCCAACCCCTGAAAAATACCACATTGGCTGCATAATTTAAAAATCTCAATATAACAGGCTACTGATTAATGAGAACCATATCTTTCTATCTTCATTAATTTCCAAATTTTAAAGCCTCAAAAAGCGTGACATCCTATTAAGCCGTTTTCAAAAATGCAAATGGATTTTCTAAACACATTTTATTGAATGGTGGCAACTCCATGCTCATATCTTTGATAGTTTTTGAGAAATGAGGCCGTTCTGTGACCAATACATTTGATAAGAGCGATGTCACCTACGGCTCCGTTGCATTCATATCAGAGGTACAATTTTTAAACTCCCAAACGAGGAACCTAATTACTAACCACTTAGCTACACCAGCAAGAATTTTTGCACGTGTTGGTCTTTGGAAAAAAAAAAGATAATGTTTACTCGATATCATTAAGGTATTTTTACGGACAAAAATCTCGAGAGATTTTCAGTTTTGATTTCTCTATGTTATTTCCTTTTTACAATATTAAAAACCGCTCAGCAGTGTTGTTCAATAAGACATTTACACGCGTTAAAGGCCCATTAAGAGATCTTTCGATTCAAATTATTCTCGGTGGCTATGATTCGAAAGATGTTAAGAGAAAAAAGAAATCTTTTCAAGGCTGATGCACTATAGAACACAAGTTTACGTTGAGAAGGAAGGAAAGAATAGAGACAAATAAAAATAAGAAGGATTTAAAAAGAAAGAACTATGTGATTTATTTTCGGTATAAAATGAAAGCAGAGCCTATTTAACATCTCATTAAGCGCCAAATCGTTTGTTGATATTACATAAAATGCTTTTGTGTCGGGAGTCTCGTTTTTTCTCCTCTTTTTGTTCAATGTCCGTTTGAGGATTAAAATAAAGAAAATACTTCGGGAAACCAGGCGATCACTTAGAAACAAGATAAATGATGTATTTATAAAAAAAAAAAAAACCCGACTTTGAGCGCCTTTCTTTAGTGTCAATATCCTTCCTTATCTTTCTATCAATCTAAGAATCCTATTCTCTTTCAGACTTATCGTATTTCGATCTATCTATTAGATACCGTCAACCAAAACTGTCAACGTGGTCAAGATTGACATCTTCAGTTTTTAGGTGATTCTCACTGGTTTTCTCTCTCATATTACATATACAAATGTATCAACGAATAAGAAAAAAAAAAGGTTCCAAAGTTAGTGGTTCGAGTCCTTTTGATCATTAATATGAATATAAAGTATAAAATGTGAGAAGTTCTGATCACTCTTTGAATACCACTAGTCACACTTTCTTAATAATGACTGATGATGGTTGAAAGATCTCGCACAACCAACGTTGGAACGTAAATATATGGTGAGGAAAAGGATGATATTCATGGTGAATTCGATAGACAATATGGAAACACAGAAGATGCAAAAATGATAAAGAAAAAACAAAACATAAAAGACGACAGATTATAGGATCAGCATTAATTTCGCGAAGCAACACAGTAGAACAACGTCCGGGAAATTTCCACATATTCATAATTGACAGAGTTTATATTGAAACAAAACAAAATACCTACGGAAATCAACCAGAAGGGGGAGATGGGCTAAGATTCCCAGAATTCAGAAAACATCAAGAACTGTCAAATAACTCTACTGGAACTTGGTGACGTTACATCACATTTTTGAAAAATAATTTGGAATTTTTAGGGATCACTACCCAAGAAAAGGTATAAGAAGACTGGTTCATTGATCCCCCTTTTCCATTTTTTTAATTTATCATTCTTGCATGCTGCACTCTGAAAATATACTGCTAAAATATGTTGGTCACGTGAAGGTCTCTATTGAGTAATTGAGAGAACTTACGTATCTATCTACATATCTATCCCATTGTTTTTGCCCATCTACACCCTTTGATATCCATCCAGTTCTGTCACTCAAACCCAGCCCCTATCTATTTATCACTGTTAACCACGCCCTATGCATTTCTTTTCATACTGTTTGAATACATGTATTCCATCATTTTTCGTATCCATCTAACCTATTCGTATGTATGTATGTATCTCAGCATAAGTATATATCTATCTTAGAGAACCGGACAGTGCAAAGTGAGCACTTAACTGTCAACGTTGTTCACTAAATCAATTGAAAAAAAACCCTGGATCCACCATAAAAATTAATCATTTAATCATTTTACCCTTAGACCACATTTCCACAAAATGTCGTCGAAATTTATTAAGCACCTTCTGAGATATCTTGTGGGCAGACAGAAAGACGGGAAAATAGACGGTTAGAAAGACGGAAGGAGTGATACATATAGAGGAGACTGGGGAGAGTAGGTAGTTTTTTCTTAGATGGTATAACTTCCTGTAGAAATATTAATTGAAACGCAAATATGACCAAGAGTTACTGTAGAAAAGATATTCCCTTTGGACGGTTTGTTTAACTCATTTGAAACATTTAATAAACTTATATCATCATCTAAACATTCGGAAAAAAAGTGTACGAACCCGCCCAATCATTGAAGATAGGTGATTGTGCAAGTTAGTTGTCTTGCTAGTAAACAGAGATGTGATTAATATATTGTTATAACTAGATAATATAATAATATAATTGAAAAATAAAACCTTAAACCTGATAGAAATATGTAATTGAGTAAAAAGTAAGATTTTGGGAATATAATGACCACCCGGTAAGACAAGTGTAAAGATAGGTGGATGGACCTTCACGATGCCTTGTAATAAAGTGGAAGATGGAAAAAAAGAACGATAAAGAAAAAATGATGAAACCAATGACTTGTTAGAAGTTTGCTTTGTTTTTTTTTTGCTTTTCCTCTGCAACAAATGAAAACAATCACAACGTACCAAGAGGCCCTATTTACAATGTACCGACCAACACCTGATGCATGGGTTATTTTACGTTCTATTCCAAGAAAAAGTTCTGACCGCTGCTTGAAATGTAGTACATACACTGTTTATTAAAACTTCTCAAAGACTACGCTATCATCATCCACATGATGTAGCAATAACAAGATCCCCATTTGTCGGGGTGAAAAAGTTACTTGCCAGGATGGAAAACGTTTTTCATGCAAAATGGTTTCGTGCTTACGACACACAAGACTCAAACGTAATAGAAAAATGGCCGACATTTTTCAGGTCAAACAGGCGAACAGTGGTACCATCAAGTGATTGACCTGCTCTTGTGCCCAACTACATCCGACCTCCCATATCCCTCCAACTTCGTTGGGAGAGGTTAAAAAAATAATTTTCTCGAAATCTAGCCGTAGACGAAAATTTTGCTATTTAAAACATCGGACGCCGTAGGTGTACCAGCGGACAGAAAACAAGGAATTAATATTGATTAATCAAATTGATTGAGAGTGATTGATTAATTTTTACCTCACGTCCATCCAAAGTATCGAGTCTCTAAAGAGACTATGTCTTTTTTCAATCATGTTGTGTCGAACAGAAATTTTGCTGTTTTCTTTTCGAATTCATTTGTTGAGTGAAGTTTCCTGGTGTTGACTCAGCGGTCATCGGTATGTACGAAGCTTGGCGGTGTCTAGACACACGGCCAAAATTGTTTGGGCCGGTGTCATTAGAAATTAATAGCCAAATTCTTTTTTTGGCAGACAGAGATGTTATACAAAATCAATGCTCTTGAACAGTTTTGTCTTAGATTCTAGGTGTCCACTCTTCTCTATTAGACGCTTTTTGATCGGTCCCAGTTATGTTGAACAACAGAAAAGAAAAAGAGGGATTTTTGCAGTTTATCTAGGGGCTAAAATCATATTTCAAGATGTGCAATATCATCAATAGATTGCACATCAAGCTATTGTTTTTTGGGGCGTTGTTAAGGACCATTTTTTCACCAGCTGCTAATGATATCATAATGGAATTTTTTACATTCCAAAAAGACCATAAGTCAAAAATGGCCATTTTCTATTTTTATTGGAAATAATACTTGTAGAATATATACACATTGCAATATTTTACAAGCATGGAAATCAAATAACTCAGGGAAAGATTATCCGCACTACTTTTTACTCCCTCAATACCACGTACGGTGGAAGCATTGGTGACACTCTGGCTACTCAATTTAGTGAAGTGTTTTGCATACACGTGTGTATTGTGTATTGGCAGCTTATACGGCAACCCTTTTCCCAATATTTCAACGGATATACACGACTGAAAATTTTTAAAAAGAAATTACAAAAAGCACTGCTATTACTACTACTTTCTGAACAGTCACAATGAATATATCTTCATGAAAACAAATGATATGAATTCAAACATACTTGACTGAAAATTCAAAAGAACTTGAAAAGAGAAAAAAAAAACCTGGGGCTTCTGATAATCGAAACACGTTTTGTTTTATATATGAAAAAACAAAACAAAAAACAAAAAAAACTGAACAATACTCATATTTCATACATTTGTAGAATTCCCTTTTTTTAAAAATATTCTTATCATTGGATCTTTTAAACTTTTGACTATATATATTGGGTGTGTAGAGAGAATGTTCATATATGTGTATATATAGTGAGCTTATATATATATATATATATAACTTCATACTGCAGTTACCACATAAACAAATCAAGTTTTGTAACCTATCCTCTCAAATGAAAGTGAGACCAATCAGTCTATTGGGAAGCACAAATCTTCAATCAGAAATTTGTGATTTTAAGGCAAGGCATTATTTTCATTCGAGGCGAGGCAACATTTTCATTCTTTGATATAGGGATTATCTTAGTGTTTAAAAAGGGCTATAATGATAACAGCAACTATTAAGGAAATATAATCTGTTGCTATTAAATTGTAATAAAAATTTTAAAATGAGGCCAATGGCAGTAGTAATAATAATAGCCAAGTACTGCTCAAATGAAAGCTGTTTATATTTTACTCTTTTGACCCGTTTGTGAAATTGAATGATCCAGGCTGGAAAATCCTGATGTAGGAAATTGAATTTACAGAATCTCTCACTTTTATGTTGAGTTTGACCCCCAAAAGAAATGAAACATATTAGAAAAATTCTCAGTTTTGATACAGCAACATGTTCAATATGTAGTATATATATATATATATATATATATATATATATATATCAACTACAGTTTCGATGTACTAGCAACGAAAGTCTTCCAACTAAATTAAAATCCCATTTTAGATACTATGGTAGCTTAAAGTTTCCTTTTTGAATCCACTTTTTCATATCCCATCGTCGTTCTATGACCTGGAAAATACCATTGGATATTGCGACTAATTCATTCTCATACCCCTAATATGTGTGATAATGTAGGGATCTGACTATTTTCCCAATGACAAGTCCAGACTTATGCTTAAGATTAAAAGATAATAAATTCAAATTGATGGATAGAGAGAAGGGAAAAGAGAGATATTCTATGCCTACGCCATCAATCAACGAGAGGGAGAAAGAGGAGGGAGAGGAGAGAGAGACAGAAAAGAGGAATGGAGGCTAGTTTAGATTATCTGGTGTCGCTAAACATGTTATTTTGATTAAAATTACTTTTTTTCATCTTTACAATAATTCTTTGTCTTTTATCAATTGTTGTCTATAGTAAAAACTTGAAATTTTGTTCACGCACTCTTTTCCATGAATAGGGGAAACATTTTTTGTTGCTTTATTTTTTGAAAATTCGACCAGCGTAGTATCTGAAATAGTTACGATCAGAATATAGTTTGACCCTGAGGGAGTAAAAAGTAGAGTGGATAATCTTTCCCTGAGTTATTTGATTTCCAGTCGTGTTATGTTCAGGTTTATAATGTCTCACAACTAGATATGATTATATCGTTTGTATAACTTGTGGATATTAGCCCTGCATTGTAGTTCAGTCGATGGTTCCAGCCTCGATGGAATCACACGATTTAAGAACAGGATCGTGCTTCACTCAAACTCATATATCGATCTATTATTCTCAGAACAATATTTATTTAGTGTCTTCATATTAAATCGTGGACTAATCTTGTATGAACTGATCGACCTGACGACTTGACACGCGATTTAAGGAATTTTACCGCATATACTCGTTCATGTTGAGCTTGAACAGAGGCCAACGCTTTATTTATGGCCATGAAATCATTAATTTATGGCATGCTTTTTGGAAGCTACCGGTCGCTCCTAGTCCTCTCCATTATGCCTGAATTCAAACCTTAAAAATTTATTACTCAAATATTGGTTGACACCGAATTTTCGCCTGAAAACTTGGTCTTCAAAACTCGACCTATACACGAGTATATACGGTACTTCTGGCTGAATCAGGAGGCTGGATTATTCAGTAATATCGACTTTTACTCGAATATATTCACTATAATAGATGTCTGATGATTGCACTAAAATCCAATACAATTTTAAGAAATAAAATGGCTCTTTGAAAATTTGGGAAAGTCGCTATTTTCAACGTAAAAAAAATCAAAGAATGATTGATAAATTTTGGAAAAAATCATTAGAAAACTACAAATATTTTAAAGCGTTTTGACACCAGAATTTTCTTTTCAGATACATAATTTTATATTTACTGTTTACATGATAATACCGTCTACGAGGATGGAGTAATAACCCCATAGCCTGACACCGTTCAATGAAAGGCTACGAACTTACTGAACCACCCTTGTAGATATACAGACAAAAGAAACTTATAAATATTCTCTGTTGTAATGATACCCCATACATATATATGTGTGTGAAATATGTATTTAGAATCATTCTATCATATTTTAGATGCATAACTCTATTCAAAATTGACTATTAATGATTAATGAGCAAATAAGATAGACATGGGAAAGTGGTTTGCCCAAATTCCATTCTCTCTTCGTTAACCATCCTAATGTACGAATGACAAGAATTCTGTTCATATATCTATTGATGATACAGAGCCCAGGGAAGCTTGGACGCATGCCGTTCCAGAAGTAATTAGTACGAAGAGAACACAACTAACATCCCTTGGGAATCAAATTCGGTGCAATGTATACATTGGTCAGAACCAGTCCTACAGTTCCTGCCCTCACCGGGTAAGCTGCCCTTTAGATTATGGTATGATCTTATATTCTTTAAAAATCTGACTTCACCTCATTTCTTTCTCATTTTGACTATTTTTATTCTGTCTGGTTTATTCTTTTTCCCCATCTGAATTTGTCTCTGACACACAACAAGCGTTGGCGCTTCGGGGAACTGTCCGTCTCACCGGTATCTTGGGCCGGCCCTCATGTTGGTAGGAGTCTCACATGATCTGTTTTAACTCTATCGACATTCCTGGGACGATTATATATAATATGTACTTCAATTTTTGCGGTCAGATCCTCGACGCCCCCCCAACTCTTTACCCTCTGATCTTCATAGCCCGCCACCCTTTGGGGTTATTTAAATGCACGTATGTAAATTAACCCTCACAGTAACTGGCTGCTTACATTATTTTCATTGCACGGTAATGTTAGTAAACTACCGAAACAGCGTTCGCCCCCTCACCCGGGGGAGGGGGTCAGAACATAGAAAAACGCGCCTTATATGCCGAAAAATACGGCAGTTTGTATTACTCGACTGTACAGAAAAGACACGTTGCCAAAATCATCTGCTACTTCTGTATTTCTATACAGAATCTTTGCTTTGACGTAATAAAATTAAGGCAGTGTTCAACCAGTGTACAAAGGCTTCAGATGCCATACGTAGGCTCTAAAAGATATATACTTATTTAAAAGTATATTTTGACAACATATTCATAAGAAAATAAGGCTATAATGAAATCAAAACCCGTATTTTGTTCTTTATTAGATTGCACGCCAGAAATTACTCAAGGTACGAGAAGAAGCGGCAAGTCCGTCGTGCTGAACTGTGACCTTATCTTATCACTGATGATGTTGATTATAAAAGATATTAGATAACGGAATTGGTTAGTTTCTCATTGATGTTTTATGTAGCTGATTTTTGATTTAAAAAAAATAAATACTTCTAGGAACTTTGAGTGACTTTTGAAACTTTTTAATGCTGGTGAAACAAAAACGCTACAAAAGGTTTATGTACGTCAAAGCAAAAATCATTATCTTAAGGTTGAGTAGATAGTCACTAGTTTAGATTTTCCAAATATGAACTTTTCTAATTTAATGAAAGAATTGGTTCCTTTGACTATGATAAAGGAATCAACATGTTTTGGGCTTTATATCATCAGGCTTTTATCGTACGTCGATGGACAGACTTTCCCGAAGATTTGCCTGGCCTCTTTATCCCATGATAAACTGTGACCTTATCTTATCATCGCGGAGTCAATACTTTCTGAACTTGTCTATTTCGTCTTATCATTTTATATTTTATTAACTGCATTTTTACACATGATCTCTAGGGATAAACGTTGTGAGTCGGGACGTCCAGTGGTTGATTGACATTCGAGCAACATGGTCAGCTCATAACCATCTGAGATTTTTTTATGGTTTATATGATATCTCTGACCCCTGTCTTCAGATCTCTACATATGAGTTTGAGCGTGATACTTGTTTTTGTTGCATGGTTCTAAGCTTGAGGGTCAATTTTTTGGCATGGTTCCATGTTTTAGCCCTATAGGTGACAATGTAAATTCAGGCATTAAACACCTTAACCGACCATGAAAGGCCGGGTAACAAAACTCAAGTTTGAATCCATTCCTCTTCGGCTTAGTTCTGCCTTTCGTTAGTTCGTATAACGGATGGTTCATTTCTGTTATGGTTGCCAATTAAGATGTGAATTTTCAATTTTTCGATTCAAAAAGTCATTCACTAATTCAAAAAATTGAAGACCCCCCCCCCCAGGAAAAAAATCAAACAAAAAACAAACCCACATCTTAATTGGCATTACCAGATTTTAAAACAGGAAAAAAAAAATCTAAATATTATCAACACTGGACTAATATTCGAAATAAATCCACACAAAACATAACAAAATCCATCTAAGTATGCAGACCCCCAAGGCGTAATGCTTGACAAATCCGGAGGCGTATTTTAAATACAAATCAAAGTACTTTTTAGTATTTCACATAAAAGAAAAGTAAGAAAAAAATGGTCCCTTCACGATTAGGCATGCACCTGTCCATAAGTACTTCTACTCGTGAAGTTAGTCTTAGAAAGGTTAAACTATATCAATGTTGACCACTTACCTTAGAGAAATGTAGTCAAGAACATCACATATCGCATGGACCAATGGTAAAAATAGTTGTAGAAGCAACTGAAACGATAAAAAAAAAGCAAAAACATCTTTAAAAATTGAGGAAACATAAACTTCAGTATTTGGTTCAGTAAAACAATTAAAAAACCAACAGTAACATTTTCTCCAATCATGCACAGTGTGATTTTCTTGGTCGTAACACATGACCCTCTCATTCGGGGTGAACATATCGCTAAGTTCCGCCTTCCAGCTTTTCGAGCCTATCGACACTTCAACTGGGAGAAATTTGATACTTTTTCCCTTGAAAATAGTCTCATGGAAATTCAAATATATCCATTATTTTTTTCACGCGTATTCATTAATATTTAAATAGATTATAGGTACTACTGAATTAACTAAACTTGAATCAATGAATAAAGATACTGGTCGTACTCTATTGTCTGACTCTCAGTCCTGACAAGAAAAAAATTGGGATATTGTTGTTATTTCAAACTTACTTGGAGTCAATTGAATCCGTGTTACAAAGACATGGAAACAGGATTGGTTCGCCCATTAAGTTTAACTAAGCGGTCGCCTAGTGAGCAAATGTCCTAACTGCCCTCCGAACAGAAGAAAGTAGTTCTTTAGAATACAACCCGGGTACAATGAAAACTTTGTGCAAATATTGTATCGTGCCGCCCCTGTACAAGAGTGGGACAGCCAGTTTTGTTTGAGATCAATACATTATGAAATTAGTCTCAAAGTCTAGCTTGCTAACCACTGCGCTAAAGTAGACATACTGAGCCATTGGTCTTACTTTTTGACTAAGACCTGTACAAAAGTAATCTTTAAGAATCCGTGGAGTATGTTTCTGGTCTGTAGCTATTTCCAGTATCTCAAGAGTTAGAATAATACAGCTTGTCTAAAGGAACTAATTTGAGTAGAGGCCCGGTCAATGATCCCATATGTGATTTATTCAACGTCACGTGTAATCGAAGTCAGGGTTATTCAATCTTTTTCGCCCACCGACCACTTTGACATATTTGAAGAGATGAATGATGCTACCGCCTACATAACATCGAAATTATTTTTCTTCAAAACAAACTACTGCCCACTCAAAATTGCCAATCGCCCACAAGTGGGCTGTTCCTCCCACGCTGAAGGCTTCTGGTATAAGTGGCTAACCATGTCAACGCAATACACCGCAGCTTACGGAAGAGATCAGTTCACACAGCTGGATCTATTTATAAATGGAAAGACGAGGAATCAGATTTGATGTGAGGGGGCTGAGTGTTGATAGATATGCGTTAACTGGTGGACACTTTACCCAATCGACGAACAAAGGATAGAGATTTTATTTATTTATTATTCTATCATGCCTCTGTGAGCATTTCCAACTATACCTTATACTCAAAAACAAATAAAAAATTCATAAAAAAACATATTCGATGTACATAGATGCAAACATCAACATCTCAACGCAATTCGCAGATCAGACTCTTTCGAAAATCACAACAGACAGATACTAAAAAATATCATTACAACGTCAAGCATTTCCCACAATTTCTAAGCTTATCTAAATTATTTTTCAAAACACTCTACACTATTTTTTTTACTTGACTGAGCAGCTCATTCCGAAAATATACTGCTTTAACTTGAAAAAATCAAATGGTTTTGTAGATTTAGTTCTTTGAAACCTGTCTTTTTACAAATTTCCAGCTTGAAGACCGATATTAAAGAATGGTGTACCATATCTAGAAATTCAGTTATTTCTTCATTACCCACCCCACCAACCTTATTCTTCTTTAGAGCAAAGTTGTTAAATCAGAAGACACGCACCAGAGGATCAAATGAAATCAAGGAATGAATAAAGTACACAGGAATCTTTCAGTTGTGTAAATCCAAGCTGGCTTGAAAAGAAGAAAAAATTACCAAAATATGTCGGCATTGAAGCTGTCTTAAGAAAAAAGAAAATCAAATAATATTAGCATCATAGATTTGTTGTAGAGCTTGATCAGCTTCACACACTGAAAATATGGCTGACATTTTTTTAACTTTTTATCAACACAGAGAGTTTTCAGTCTTGGAGCACTTAAGATGTTAGTAGCTGAATTTTATAAAAAGATTTTACGCACAGAAATGCTGTAGATTTTTGTTGATTAGTTTACTCAATCTGTTTTGCCAATCAATTATTCACTTATAAATGTTACTCAAAATATGCTCAAAAGTATTTTCTGCATTGAATGGAATAGTCAAAGGGGGTTTAAGGAAAGCAATTTTATATATATATATATAGATATGTACATATATATATATAGAGAGAGAGAGATATTTATAGCATTATGTTATATAGAAACATATCTGAAATGATTTCCCGTCGTTACACGGTTAATATATCATTCTATTTCATTTTCTTTAATTGTTTATTCTATTTGTGTTGTCTGAATTGAATGATATATTAACTGCGAAACAACGGGAAATCATTTCAGATAAGTTTCCATAAAATATGACGCAATTTATTATTCATTATGTCGGACCCAATTTTGTCCATTTCTTAAACATACACACACACACACACACATATATATATGTGTATATATATTTATATATATATATATATAGAGAGAGAGAGAGATTGCATGGGTAAGTCACTCAGTAAAAAATCCATCACATGACCAACGTCTTTTGACAGCTTGCCGTGTTATGGATGATCAACTAAAAAATTGAAAAAGTTTGATCAATGAATTAATTACTTCTCTCAATTTCTCTTGTTCAGTGATCACAATGCTGAATGCTACTGGATATAAACTAAGGTTTCAATTCAGAAAGAACTTACATTATAAATTGAATGCCAAACAAAAAACGTTTTTAATGGGCGATGTTAAAAAGTTTTATATACAAGAACTTTTCAGCCCTCTAGCACTATTAGTACATGATACATGTGAAGTAGACCTACCAGTCAGCTGGAGTAACTTAGTTTTATTTGGGAGTTTCTAATGAATTCGTATAAAAGATATGTAAAAATTGATAAAGGAAGAAATAAACATTTGTTTTCTGACAGTGTAACATTATCTACACTAGAACCGGGGGGGGGGCTGTGTTGCACCAGTCTCCAAAGTCAAGAGGAGCAGGTAAAACCATCCCTCAAAATTCCAGCATTTACCTGAGATTGAACACCGACTGTTTAGACCACAAGACAGCATATGTTAGAGGAAAAACAGGAGTCCAAGATATAATAGAATACATTAAAAAAAAACTTAAATGGCCATGTACTGGTCATGTTGCAAGAATGGCGGATATCACGGTTCACGATGTGGATTCTCAGAGATCACATGCAAAACCAGTACTAAGAAAATATAAGATGGCATGACGAACGCGATAAGTTCAGAAAATGCTGGCTTTGTGACGCCCAAGATAGAGAGATCCGGTGAATCTTGGGGAGGGTTTACGTTCAACAACGGATAGTAAAGGCTCCTGATAATTATGAACACTATCTGAAGGCTCCAGAGAGAAACTCACAATTTTCTCAGTCACTAAACAATCTCATCGATAATGAATTACAACTTGGCTTGGTAGGCAGACAGGACAATAAGAAGATAATTTGGCTCAGAGAGTGATAAATTCAAAACTGTGCGTGATATGGAGAGATATGAAGTACACGGATTATTTAGTGCAGGGTTCTTCAGACATTTTCGATTGTGGTCCGGGTTAATTTTATGCAGTAACCCCACGGTCTACGTTCATGTAACACGTATTCTCACTTGTAAAGTTCCCAACTAAGTCAAGGCTACAATTACAAATTTGATTTAACGAATGAATTCTTGATGATTCAATTAAGATTATTATGTATAATCATATTAAAAAAACTTGATTATTCTATCGTCACAAATACTTTCCTCGGTTACTCATAATTTATTCTTTTATTTATTGTAAACCTGCAACAGAGTCAGTGAGACACAGTGACCCAATTAGGGGTTCAAGGCCCATGTTTTGAAGAACCCTGGCGGGTAATGATGAATTCAGAACCGTGTGTGATAGATATATATAAAGTAAAAAGATTATTTAGTGGATGTATTCGTTAGCTCACAATGAAATCTTTTGCAAAAAGAAATGAAGAAATGATGTCAATTTGTTTTACATCCTCGTCTCGAATTCAGCAAACAAATTATGATTCGACCAGTGGCATTTCAGCATAAACAAAGTGAAATTTAACATTTCTGCACAATTTGAGAATTCAAATACCTTAGCCTGCACGACGCTCAAAGCTGCTGTAGAGCTATGCATTTATTAAAAAAACCCAAAAAGGTTTAGTAATCTACTCGATACAAACCACTGCGTGACTGAAGTCCTTTGGTAGCACGCAGTGTTGGGATGATCAACCAAAAAATTGGATAGAGTATGATTTATGATTAAGTTACTTCTCAAGCCTTTTGTTGCATCACTAAAATTCGAATTTATAAAAATCAAACCTGAACATATTGGGTACAAACCAAAGGTAAAGTTAGCACAAAATCATCTTGTAAATTGAAATCTTCCCGAATACTTTTTTTGTTGGGCAAAGAACAAAAAAATAACGTTTTTTCGAGACATACGTAGGAGTAAATAATTAAATTACCAGCCCTCCAGCCCTATTGGTGAGGCCTATTCATGTCTCTCGCATATATACATAGACGGTCAGTCATCCAGAATCATTTAAAAACCGAAGGAACCTATGTTGACAGTTTTGGTTGACGTTTTCTAAAAAATGATACTATTTGACTTGTATATCCTTAAGTGTGTTTGGATCTAATTGGGAAATTTGTTTGTTGGAAAATAATCGCCATACATCGTCTTGTCTCGATGAACAACATTAAGCAGATGATTGGCACGGACCTAGTAGGATTTACAAACTGTATACTAAGATAAATTACCTTCAAAAATTGCAATACTTCTCAAGCTTTGTTGGGACTGTATTGTTAACGTTATCACCACATTGTGTCAGATGATCCATTCTACAGCCTTCTTTAGCTAAATAATCCGTAAGGAAAGAGAAAGATCTTCGAGCAAGATGGTGACAATAAATGGCTGCTACTGCACAACGATTGAAACATGAGATGCAAACGATGATTCGATAATAGACCCGAAGAAGGTGGAGAATAGTTCGACCAAAATTAAGTAAAATTATGATACCCTTCTTAAACTAATAGTACTTTTAAGAGCCACATGTTTTTTCTGAATAATTTGAGATCTATGTGTCCCTGACAGTACTTAAGGGTCAATTTTTTTAAAAATTTTTAATGAAAATAATTGAACACCTAATTAGTTCTTCATCATTCCATATTGACTGTCTTTATATAACATATAAATAAAAAGATTAATCACTATAAATGTAAAATTTAAAGAGCCACAGCTGCTGGCATTAACAACACAAATGCTCTTGAGTGCTTCGTTACATGGTCGGAATAAGCGGGGATTTCGGGAAATCTGTCACACTTCAATAACAAGGGGTAGAAAACTATTACCGAATCAATTTATAAAGATCTGAAAAAAGTCGTTTGAGAGAGACTCATTGAAAGGATTTGTAGACACATGGAAAGTAAAAATGTTCAATATTATTAGGAACAATAAAATTCTCATGCTTTCGGAGAAAAATTGAACTGAAAAGTTTCTTGGAGGAACAATAATTTTAAAATCGCTGAAATTAGCGGAAACAATCAACTTTTGTTAACCAAGCCCCCCCCCCTTTGATTGACAAATCTGTAATTGTGACCCCTTCGCCGGAAGAGAGAGTAGGGATGAACTCTTTGAAATTAATTAACGGGAAGGGGCATCCCAATAGAGCCAAGTTTGGTATAAGTTTTTTCTACCGAATTAATAAGCAGGGTGGAGGACGTCAATTTGGTACCTAAGAATAACGACTTCTGTTGTCTGCACGAATCCTAGGATGTCAATGACTTCTCAAAGTTATAGACAGGGCAACATTTATCGTAAACCTTATCGACGAGGCGGGGGGGGGGCTACAAGGCATATTAAACAACAAACAAGCAGGACGTGGAATTGAATCAGGATCTTTTAAAGTCGTGAGAGGTCTAATAAAAATCTCCTCGAGACGATATCGACACCAGTCGACGCTGAACAAGTTTATACTGTTCACCCTAGAAGATGTTGGTTTTTATAACATCCTTTGTTGGCTTTCTTGTTTGCCTTCGGTAGCAAAGCTCGCAGTGGTCCGCTTTTTGCCTCCGAGATAAAACCATGCAAACACCCAGCGACACGAGATGAGATCTTAGCTATTGCCACTGGCAAAACCGGGGAAAAAAGGCTAAAACAGGAAAAAAAAAAAAACGTTATTTATATGATCTTTGTGCTTTTTTCTGAGGAAGGGCTGTTTTTCATTTTTGTTGAATGTTTGGCTGTACATCCAGTAAATGCCGGTTGAAGCGCTTCCTGTCGGAATCTGATTGTGAGCCGTTGTTTTCTATCTTTATCATTATTCATTTTTTTGTTTCTTTGTAAGTTTCCCCTGTGGCGAATTGGTTCCCGCTCTTCCTGGATAGCATCAAAAGATTAATGGAACTAACGAGTGATCTTATGAAATTAGAAAAGCAGTGATCGGTATCTTACGTATATTTCACTATACGTGTACGAGCAAGGATACCAGGCGCTGTACGGGTTTGAAATAATGCCGGGATTATGAATCGCCGTTCTCTTTGAGTGACATTTAACACCATAATTTTGATTTAGGATCTAACGAAGAATTGTCAACCATTATTATTTCCAACTCATATGAATTTTATATTTATTTCTGTTGCTTTTCATCGTATCTAGGCAGATTATCAGCAAATTACGACCATCAGTATGTGGAAATAAAAAGCAAGCTCCAAGCGAGACTCCAGCTCAAGTCTTGTTTACCATAGGAAGCCAACCTTTCCATGATAGCTGCTCTTTAATAATGACCACAGTTTGGCATGTTGGCACTAAAGAAATCAAGACGCAAAATACTTCTCAGAAATAATTAATGGGTAACATTTACCGTTGTTTACAAACATGTAACAAAAAAGAATATAGGGCAGAAACGTGAACATGTTTGTGTAGCAAATCCTTACTTCGTTACATTTTAAGATATACTCTGAATCAGCTTATTTGATGTTGAATATATCGAGCAATTTATGAAATATACCCATCACAAATCAGATATCGTATTATCTTATATTACATTCCTGATTTGTATTGCAGTATTCTTGGGGGATAGCTATACATATTGCATTTTATATACGTGGATAACAAAGATTTGCATTGCAGTGATCTTTCAGAATAGCCTTCTATACACACGGCATTTTATACACGTAGATTATAAAGATTCACGTTGCAGTGAGCCTGGAGAATAACCCCCTATACATATTGCCACATTACCCTTTCCATCAGGTTACAACCATGGCAAATTTGGGCTTGGTTTCAAGATAACAAAGAAAAAAACATCATTGTTTGAAATTTTTGACAATCAATTGAAATCATCCTATTTTGGTTCATTAGGACTGATTTGCTCGTCTTCGTTTTCACCCTGCGGCTTTCCCCGAGCGCCTGTTATATTTTGGAACATCAGACTTTGATTGAGGGCCTGAAGGGCGGGGGGCCATGTACTTAACATCCAACGACTCCGCCTACGAAATCTTGAAACTGTTGTAGTTTAATGCATGTGTCGAATGAAGTTTTCAAAAACATGACTGAGAAAGGGAAGTGCCGATGAAAATCACCTTCTCCACTAAAAGGTCAAAGATTCAACGAATCCAGGTCAAAAGGCATCAGTCAGAGGGATAACACTGTAGTACAGAAAATTGCAAGTTACAATCGCATTCAGTCAAAAGGTATGATTTATGGACCCGATAACCAGCTTGTCCGATTAACCGAAAGAAAAAAGATTTTCTAAATCTAATGTGAACGATTTACGTAAAACCACAAGTTATCTTTTTATTTGTCCACGCCTGTCTTTCGACAATTTGAGTCACGAGCTGACAATGTTCGAAAGATTGCTGCTTTGAAAACCCCCAAATATATTTTGAGTATTTTATAAGATTGAAAAAAAAAAAAACGATGCTAATTCGGTAGTACTGTAGCTAGATCCAAATAAGCGGTGCATTGGTCATAAAAAGAAGCAAATTAGCGATGATGACGAAAGTTTGAATTGCTTCTTACAATATTGGTCCTATAATGTGGCTGGTTCTTATAACCAATTGTCCCATTAAGCAAATTCCAATATATATATATATATATATATATATATATATATATATATGCCAGTTGATATATTTCTCTTCAAATCCATTCCTCTCTTTGTACGCTCACCTATTCACTTCCTAATACAATCATGTTTCCACCAGTCTAATTCCTTTTCATCCCTTTTGTCTATTTATATCGTAAGTGCTATACAAAAATAAGTCCAAATCGGCTTAAGCCTACTTTTACTCTTTATCATTCTCTACTCGATGGAATGATCTATCTTGTGCTTATCTCTCTACCAATCACTTCTCATTTCGTCTCTCGAGACTTTCATGTCCAGTCATTTAAAGAGACTTTATTATGTCCGCCGTCTACTTTTTTATCTCTTGGTAACAAGTTCAGTGTCTGTGATAAAAAGTCTTGGACACTATGATTCACCTAATTAGTGATGTTCTTGAGTGATTTAGAGAAGACAAAACGTCTAGAATGTTGAAAAAAAAAGAAGCTAGTCAGAACATTAAAAAAACAACATGTGGAATTGTTTCAAATTTGGTGATTTGAAATCCTTGGATGTATTTAATATCTGATTATCAGTTTTCGATTATTATCTTCCTGTTAAATATATTTGTATAGACACTTAAATTGACCGAATCTAGAAAAGACAATATTTCAAAACATTAGGTGGAAGCAAAAGTTTCCAGCATTTGCGATTGAATCAGTCATTCATATCAATTTGAAGTATCATTTTTCGTGGCTTTCCGTGAACTTGTTTCACATTTTTAGAAAGAATTAAGAGATAATCATAAAATTATGTGTACACTCTTGATCTGAGGAATTTTTCATTCTTGAAATTGTCGCGGAGAGAATCATGCTCAGTTGCCTAAATGGCAGACAACCACTGAACATCATGACTCACGCTGTTCATTTCGAGAGATCAAATGAGAAACTGTAGTTGGCAGAAAATAAAATAGGCAAATTCACAAAGTACTAGCTTTATGACACCCGTGAGGGAGAAGTCTGACGAATCATTTGAAAGGTCTATGTCAAATTTTGATAAGCAAAACAAGTCATAGTTTAAACTTGTGTTTCCCAAACATTTTTCGACCATTACCTCTTTCTGCTATCGTCCCTCTTTGACTGCCAACCCTTAATATTTCATTACTGCCTCCAATGACGTAAAGTCTGTCACATCATCATTTTATAATCAAAAATATAATTGTACAAAAGTATATTAAATTATTGATTGATTAATATGAAGTCTTTCAACGCCTCTAATCACACTCTTGCTCTCTAGCGCAACCCTTCAGTCATCTGATGCTCAAAAGGGGCGGTTGTGCCCACTTTTGAGGTCACTGGTCTGAGCGAACCAAGGTATCACATTTAATTTGCTCAGTAATATATTACCCAGGCTTCAACAATATCTTCCGAGTAGATCCCATTGTAAATGGTGGGTCGACAACCGATGCTTGTTGTCACATTTGGAGGTGAAACATCGAACCTAACCCCAAAATTGACACTCAAACTAAAAACCATTCAACGATGACCGGAGAGAATCATGTTCAGTTGCAAGAATGGCAGACAACTGCTGAACAGCACGACTCACACCGTAGATCTTGAGAGATCAAATTAGAAACTGTAGTCGATAGAAAATAAAATAGGCAAATTCACAAAGTACTGGCTTTATGACACCCGTGAGAGAGAAGTCTGACGAATCCTTTGAAAGGTCTATGTGTAACGACGGACCCTAAACGGCTTCTACCGTTTGTGTTGAGATATTGAAGACTTTCTCAGATCCTGCCACGTTTTTTTTTGGGGGGGGGGGATTTAGATTTTCGTGATAAATCAATTATTCATCACCATTAATTATCTTGACCCAGCCAAAAAACTTTTTCTTTCCTGTGCTGTGCAAGAAGAGAATGACAAGTTTTTAAACGCTGACCGATCAGTGTCTCTGTAAAGTCACGTTAAACACATCAGTAGCCTCTGTATACCTGTTAATGCTTGTATTCTACAGTCTTTTGTCACAAGTAACAAAGAGTTGAGTAAACTTAAAGGACGCATACTCCTGTCATTGTGTGGGAGATGGTGCTTGGAACTTATGTACGCTATGAAATTAGTAAATAAGTTTATATTGATTTTTACGCACGGAGCCACAATTATGAAGGCTTCATTTAGAATCGAACTCACGATACTTTTCCGAGACCAACTTCCAAACTGTTTGCTCTATGTTTGGCACTCACGTAAATAATATGTTTGTATCGGATTTCCCAAGTTGTGACAACTGACAATAATTTTTGACTTCTCTTTTTCTTCCTTAATTTTGGCTTTATTTACTCAATCTGACTTTCCTTCGGCTGTAAATGAACGATGTTGATGGAAACTAGAGAACAATTTTCAGATGAGACTCTAACTCATTACCCTCTTGATTAAGCCCTACCACTCTGTCAATTGAGCAAATGAAACCAAATGACAAACAGAAATTCAAATCAAATATCTTTAAACTCAATCTTTATATCTTTGACTGCCATGTTTGTTTACAAACTGGTTGTGACAGTATTAATGGAATAATTTTGAAAATGATTTTTTCATTATATAGCATTTTGTAAATCAATTTCATTCATTTCCGATTACTGTTTCCCTTCATCATCAACAGTTCGATTTTCTTGGCTCTCTTTGGATGACCATGGACTCTTCCACAAGAAGGTGACATAGCTGATAAGAATATTTACTTCTCACGATTTTAAACAGTGGATTCTTCCACCAAAACAGGTTTTTTTCCTTTCTTAAAAAAAATGAAATACTAGAATTCAAATCAGGGACCCCACTTTCCAAAAGTTTGCTTTAAGCCACTTTTCTCACTTTATCGAAAAAAAGTTTTGAAGGGATATAGTGTTCACTTTTCTTTTTTCAGCTAGCCATTATAGAGGCAGTACACACCCTCTTCCCCTCTCTTTTACACACCATTATCCTGTACCCCCACCCCCACAACCTTCGATGACACACCATCCTAACCAAAGATCTTTAACTTTAAATATACTTTAGCACTTGGTCTTTGTGACAAGTCGCCAACTGAAGTCTATTTGTTTCTGTTTTGGCTGATATTTGTCTTCAACAAATGTCTTTACTTCAACATTCCTTGTGATTATATATATATATATATATATATATATATGTGTGTGTGTGTGTGTGTGTGTGTGTGTGAGTGAGAGAGAGAAATAGAGTAAGAGAAAGTGAAAAATGTACATATGAACACAAATGGTTTGCAACGAATACACACACATACACAAAAGTATGTATATGCCTTTGTGACAATCAAAATATGTCAGATCGTTTGGACTTCACTTTTTATACCACATCTACAGATTACACATAGTTTCACACATACCTAAAAAGCATGCATACATACACACACGCACATATACATATATATAAACATATATATATGTGTGTGTGTGTGCGTATGTATGTATATTTGTGTTTAACAAATGTTTTTTCATCGACGGTCCGATTGATTTCCAATAAAAAACAAATTTTCCTTTGAAGATAATCGTTTTCAACAGGAATAACACAAAACATACAAAAAAGAATATTAATTGCCTTTGAATCAATATTATGGCAGTGTTTCATCGATATTCAATGATGTATTTGTCTCTCTGAAGGGAAAACAGATCATGTCCATCGAGAGTAGTCTGTCCAGGCCATCATTTAACAAAGAACATTTCAAATTCAGTATTTTATTCCTTTCCTTTTCACTGGAATTTAATTCTTCGTTATAAATTGTCCTTGACATTATTTTGGTAGGGATATTTATTTGAACAGAAATTAGTCAATGGCATTATTTTCGAAGGTGTTCCTCGTTCCAGAATATCATTGTTTTTGGTTTGGTTTTTATATCAAGAATGTATGAAGGGATAATGTTATTGGGTCCCCCATCATAATGCTTCGGTAGAGCTAAAGGCGACTTTTGTTCATAAACATAAGTACAGGATAAAATGTCCTGGGGGTCCAGACCGGGGGGTCAGAAAGCATGCTAACAAATTATCGACACTACGAGGCACACCTGATCATAGGGAGGCTCAAGTAATCAAAGCAACGATTGATGGGGGAGTGAAGAGCCCTAAAAGAAAGGTTAAGAGGACGCAAGACAGAAACTTATACTATCAAACAAGCGTACTGCCCCGTTCCCTGCAGAGGACATTTGGGAGACACATGGTGTCAGAATATTGCATCATGACCCAGAAAATCATTTTACCAAATCCTGGTCAGACCCCGACTCCTTTTTCGGTGAAATCACAATTAAGGAGAAAACAACTAAAAATCTATATAAAGAAATTTTATTAACGAAACAAACTAATAATCAGAAAATAACCTTTAAAGCAGAAAGCATTCATATTTATTGTGTGATTAGAAAGATGTGGTAAAAAATGAAAGACCCTCTGCATAGAGTCCTGGATCCTACCCATGGATTATTTCATTTAAAGATTTTTCTGGTAAGTTAAAATCATTTTTGTGTTGCTTTTGTCGCTAACAAAATGTTTTTGGTCGATCCATTTTACAACTTTCTGAAGATTTACAATCAGAAAAGAAAGAAAAATGGATTTCGAATAGAAAAGAAGTAGCTAAATATGTTGACCAGCTTGGTATTTCAAGTAAGTATATCATTTGTCTGGCTTGTATTGATAGGAATAAGATGGAATGTATTTGGAAAAAAAGGTCTCCGTGTCTGGTAGTTTCCAAAGGGAATTCTTATTCACGAAGTTGGACTAATTGTTACTGTGCAACTCGACGGCGAGAGATCGGGTCACTTGAATGAACTATGAACTTCTGGGCAAGGGAAGTAACCAGTGATTTTGCGGCATGGCAAAACCTGTCGATAGACTACAAATGTAACGTAGCAAACGATAATCAAACTGGGATGGAAAGTTCTTCCACATGTGGCATATTGTTCATCCTTGTCATTCTTTCTTGTTCTAATATCCTTCATCTGGTCAGAGGTTTCAACAATATCAAATAATTTCAGAGAGAATGGAAACCAATATCGTCCTTTATGATGCGAAATACAATTTACCTCGAAGTTAATATAAGATCATAAAAATAACAAAAATACTTGGATGATTGAAGAGTGAGGCTATGAATTTATATAAATAGAATATTTTCCTCAAAATGGTGGGAAATTTCAATATCAGTCAGTCATCTATCAATTTCTGTTTGATACATCCATAGCTGTTATCCTATTCTCTCTTTCGGTCAGTCTTTCAACAGATGGGTAGATAAATATTTTAAAGAAGATATTGTTGTTATTCGCACTGGTGATTTTCACGGGAGATCAAGGGACTGGAAGTCTCCACTGGGCCTCTCTTCAGTATTCTAGTTGATTTTAATAGTGCTGTAATCTTGATGGTCTTGGTTCTTCCCAAAATGTCCAATTCTTCCAAATTCTTTGTTACACTCCTGGAGATTGTTCCAAGGGCTCTGACCACGATTGGTACTCCCGTCAACTTCATGTTTCATAATCTTTTTTTTTGAATTCTGAGGCAAGGTCAAGATAACTAGCTTTCAACTTTCTTTCAGCTTCATTCTGGGGATCTGCTCGAGACGATTCATAACAACTAGACTCGCCACAACTAATAGCAAACCGAGTGTGCGACTGCGTTTTGTAGAGTGTCCATCACATCCTGTCAGAGTGCCTTATCTTGGAACCTCCTAATGGAGTCTATGGCCCGCGAAAGCCTGGACGGTACCGCGCTGAACTGGCTCAGGCAGATCGATGCTGGCTGGTGACGTGGAGAGGGTCGTTCGAACATCGACGACCTTTACACAATGGTCTACCGGAACAGCAAAAGTCACTATCTGACACCCTTTTCTTGTTGTTTACGACATCTACAGCACTTTCTTTCCCCAACCTTATCATTCAGTTTTTGTGTATACTATTTATCTGGTCGTCTGAGTCCACTTCAATGTGATCACATCTGCCTAAATCTATCACCATTCGTTTTCTTCTGCAAAATCCAGTCCAAGTCGGTGGCAAGAATCGTTTTCGTTTACCACCATATCATCAATAACAAGAAGAACACCCCTCATCTGATTTAGGGGAGGCAACTCGTCACAGACTGCTTTTCCAGTATCAAAATATTGGGAATATAAACAGTAAAGAGTCGACTACCCAATATATTTGTGATCAGTTGGAGATGATTTTACGCACGAAGCAAGCAGGCTTAATCAAATTATTATTTCTCTTGCAATAAATGTAGGTTTTCATAACGAAGGACTTGTATGCATTGGAAATTGGAATGCACTTAGATGTACGTAATTATAAATGTAAGTTATACTGCTTCCATTCCAGAACATTGCTTATATGCATATGTAATTGCTTACGCCTACTGACGTATATAAACACATATAAACATTATTTATACAAACACACACATATGTATTTGATTGGCGTTTTGAGATGATTTGATTTATACGACAGGGTGGTTTTAAAAATACAAAGTGAAGACCAAATTTCAGGTTAAACACACTCATACACACACAGATCTTTAAAATCTTGGGCAATTAAGATTTATGACCTCTCCAGGTGATATGATAAATTCTCCTCTAAGAATTCCCTACGCTTGCATTTCATCGCATTTTGATGAAGTCGGTATATGACGAAAGATGTAAATGTAATAAATTGTTTGATTTCCAAGAACAGATTTTATTTCTCCGTTCTGTTATATATATTCATATATGAACGTACATACATACATACATACATACATACATGTGACAAATATAGAACCATGCACACGCACTCTTATGCAAATGTGATTTCCACTATTTGTGTATGTCAGCACGTTTCCGCTCTACTATTATAATAACACAGCCATGGATTGAACATTCAAGAAGTTCTATATCGAACAGCACACACACACACACACACACACACATATACACACATGCACTTGTATAATATCAACTAACATGTTTGTATTGTATCAAGTCGATTTTTTTTTAAAGAGACAATTTTTTTCATATCAAAAATTCATGGAATCTTAGTGGAATCAGAACAAATAAATTTCACCAATTAGGTAATTTCACCGATTCAGTGTAACATTTATATGCTTAGTTATGTATATCCAAATATGTATATATATATATATATATATATATATATATATATATATATATATATATATGTATATATATATATATATATATATATATATATATATATATATATATATATCATCCTTCTGACTATTATTAGGAATTGAAATTCAATCCAACAGAAATAATCATAACTGTGTTATATCATTTTTAAACTCTATTCAAAATGACATCCGTTTAATACAAAGTGAATTTATAATTTGGCCAAGATTCGAATAAATGATTCCTGCAACGGCCCAATATCTTTAATTGTTTATTCAATTTACGTTGTCTGGGCCAAATGACACATTCACAGTGCAATAACGGGGAGTCATTTCAAACTGAGTTTCAAAATAATATAACGGATCATACAAATACACACACATATATATGTATGTATATGTATAGAGTGTCATGTGGACTTTCAATTTATTTATATATATATATATATATATATATATATATATATATATATATATATATATATATATATGCACATAAAGACAATAGTTTTCGATAGATAAAAATGTACGCGTATGTAGATACAGGATCCTGACCAAACACATACATAAGTGTGTATGCATATACGTATTCCCACGAGCGACGATACAATCTGTAATGCGCTCTTATGGATACAGGAATCTATCCACGATCACGCGTTTTATTCCCTTTCTTTTTCTTTCCCAAAGTGATTTGTAGTATTGAAACCCTAGGAAGACTTGGCCAATTGCCATAGAGAAGCACAGGAAGCTCGGCCACTGGGTCATCTGCGTTCATTAGTCGTATTCGAAAGAGACGGGAAATTAGAATGCTTTCTTGTTCCAGAGTTGTCAAGAATTCCGTCGCCAATAGCAAGAGCGAAAGAAGCCAAAAAAGAGTAAAAGAATATTTGAAAAGCAAATATGAACAATACGGAGGTTGCTAAATTAGCCAGTTCCTAGCTAAATCTGGCTGATTAGTTTTCAATTCAGCCGATAAAAATGAAAGATAGCTGATTACATTTCGTGAGATAAATACGAGTAATAGTTTGATTAATATCTAATTTTTTTTTCGAGTCTCTGTATGTATTTATATCATTTTATAAATAGCCTCCAAATGAATGCAATTGAGGATAGTATGCAGGGTGTATAATATATACCTAATCCTAAATTTCCATTTTATTTTTTTGTATATTCAATGTCTACTAATGAGATCATTACTGTATACTTAGTTCCCCATACGAATTCCCATCATTGGTAGATACCAAAGTAAAAAAAAAGTTTGTGTCGCCAGATGGGCTGTGTTTCAAAACTGGGTTTCTGACGAGCAATGAATGACCTAAAGACACAGACATCAAATATAACAAAGAAAGATATATCGTAATAGTCAAACAAGATACTTTCCCGAATTACTACGAAGATGATGCCAAGATATCCTCGAATAAACCCGTACAAATGCTATTAATTTTGAAAAAGAAATCCTAAACAGTCCGTTATTTATAATATATATATGCATATAAATTTACAAATACATACATATATATACGTACATATATGTACATACAAATACCTATGTATACATATATATATATATATATATATACGAATGCGTATATATATATACATATATATATATATATATATATATATATATATATATATATGTATATATATATATATATATATGTGTGTATATTATCATAATATCATTATCATCGCTACCACTCGAGACGAATACAATGACTCAAAAGTACATTGTCAAGGTTCATAGACCGAAAGACATAAAGGCAACGAGGACATTTCAGCGTCTCAGTTGAACAAAAGAATATACGTCAGTTAGAGTTCCAAGGTTCCAGGCACCAATGGAAGGATGATATGACAGCTTCAGTTGAAGAGGTGAAGAGGGGTAGAAGAGTGAGACCAGGTCTCAACTATATCCTTATGCAAGAATGGGATATATATATATATATATATATATATATATATATATATATATATATATATATATATATATATATATTGAGTGAGATTCAATAATGTATTTTCAATTTGTAAAAATACAAAAAGAAAGAAATAGGAAACAGATTTCATCTGTTGTAGGTGATCAATCATAGTGCTCCATACATAACACATTGATAGAGCTACTAATATATAAAAAAAAAAGAATTACAAGGAAACGTACCTGGTAAATGTTTAAGTTTCGTTCGTATCGCACCCATCGGCACCTTGGCTCGAAATGTTAACATTCTCCGGATATACATTCTTGAAAATCTTACATATTTATATACCAAGAGAGAGAGAGAGAGAGAGAGAGAGAGAGAGAGGGGGAGATAGAGAGAGAGAGAGGGGGGAGGAAAGTAGAGAGAGAGAGAGGGGGGGAGATAGAGGGAGAGAGAGAAAGAGAGAGAGAGAGAGAGCTAAATAATTATGCAAAAGGGTTATATTGGTTTAAATTTAGCTTTACATTAGATAGAGAAAAATAATACGACCCAGACATTGGGTTCACCAACATGTACAAACGTATAACCTTGCATTTTGAGAGTGTTAAAGTATTGGGTAAACACTGCAAAACTAGTAAAAAAAAAAGAGTCATAAGAGTGATTTTCGCTGGCTGAGAAGGATTCTATCATCATACAATTAGTACAATCCTTGAAATGGCTGAACTGTTCAACTGGAAGCGTTGAACATTTAGGAAATACGTTGCAGATCCGGGTGCATCAAGTCTAGAGTAATAACAGATCAGAAATGTCTCGAATTAAGCAAATTATCAAGGAAAAACAACCCTGAGCAGCACAACTACATTAGAGGACGTTGATCGAGGTAACGTGTCCAAATCATCTTGATACCGAATCCTCTGTCAAGTTGTAAAATTTATCAGATATCTTATATTCGACTGCCTTTGAAGCAAAATGTTTAACGCCTGCAATCGGCAAGAAAGTATTTGAAAATTGACTGCAATGATGTTCTCTCTAATAACTGGTGCCGAACTATCCTTGATGGACCGGATCGATAGAGGGTGGGCTGCATTGCAAAGGAAGAGCATCTTACAATACGACTAAGCATCAGCAGGTTGGCAGGAAAATTATATTTTTGGCTGGAATTGTTCGAGGAAATTTGGTTGGGCTATGGTATGTATCAGATGCAGTAGAAATAAGTTTCCTGGCTTATATTGGATTTTTAATGACAATTTTCAGCCTTGATTTTTGAAGAAGACTCTCAGCCTACGCACGAAACTTATCCTCATGCAAGACAATGTCCCTTTGTAAAATGCACTCGCAATGGTCGACTAACTGACTAAAAAAAAGGGCCCCCGGAAAAAGTAGATAAATTGACTCGCCATTATATCCCTTAGATTCCAAACCAATCGAAACTCTCCAGAGCATCCTCGAGAGGAGAGTGTATGAAAATGAACGTCTGTTTGCTACCAAAAAGTACTTCTGACAAGCTATTTTCACAAGTGTGGAAGCTATTACATCTGAAGAAATTCGAAATTCAACAAAATCAATGAATGATCAACTAATATCTGTGATCTGTGGGAAAGGATCTAACATCTTAAAGTGAATGATTTGTTTCGAAGTTTTTACAATAAAAATTGTTTGCTGTTTATTCATAGGCTTCAGTATTTCATGCATACGAGTTTTTATAGCTTGTATTAACATTCATGATTCTAATTGTGTACCATTTGATGATTCAATCAATATATAAGTAGTGTTTATTGTCTTTTTTCACCCATGCATTATAATCTAGCATGGTGAAAATTGATGAATTGGAAAGAAACTACTTCGTATTCTTGACCACCTGTATATTTGAATTTGATATTTGCAAGCATTGCATTGAGATTACATGCAAATATCTATAAAACATTTTCTACTGCAGCAGAATTAAGAAGGGAAAAACGTATTTGCATAATCAATAGGCGTGCAGTATATATATATATATATATATATATATATATATATATATATATATGTATATGTATATATATATAGTGCGTGTCAAATTATTATGCAAATACGTTTTCCGTATATATTATATATATATATATATATATGTATAGATATGTATGATTTATAGCCATATGAATAACCACAGTAACATTAAGGCTCAAAAGTGATATTAGATGATTCAGGCAATCGAAATTTTAGCGAACATCAACGCTTAATCTATAAGTGCTGCAATCAAGATCAAGTAAAAAGGTTGTTTTGGTTAGTAATTAATGCAATAGTAACTAACAGAATGAGACTATCCTGTGAATATTGCAAACGTAATGTGAAAAAATTAATGATTGAAAATTTAAAGCATTTGAAAAAGGGGACAATAAATTTTAAAGTAATAAAGTAAATTGAGTATTAGAAAATCTTAAGCAATTCTCCGATTGAGTCTGGCTATCTTTCAGGGAACCGGACGTTCACCACACATGAGCAAATTTTATTGACAGTAAAGTCTTTTGGATGACCTTTATGGATATTATACATATTATTTAGAACTTCTTTTCATTGTGTCATAGTCAGCGATGACATGGTACTGAAACATGGAACATAACCAAGTATTGGTTCTCAAATCAAGAGTGGATCATGCTTAACTTTACATGGAGACATCATAAGACAGCACATTGTATTAGAAAACAAGCATGAGATTTGATAAAATCAATTGGGAAATGGCAATGGGCGGGAAATATAGCAAGAATGTTAGAAGGCTGTTGCTGATGATGATGGTAATGAAGAGAATCATTTATTTAAATAGCAACAAAGTCATCAAATGAGCACTCATTTAGCAAAAGAGATTAGCTGAAGCAGACCTTCAATTTCAGATCGATGTTTTACGATAAAGATGGTGAAATCAACAAAAATTCTTGTGGAAGAAGAGTTGGGAGAATGGCTCCGAAATACGTGGGAGATGTTCAACCGAAACAGTATTTTGAAAAAATATCAGTACGACATCAATAAAAATAGGCTAAATAAAAAGATTGTTTGATGTTTTTGCGGGAATCCTATTAAATACACATCAGTTATCAAAATCAAGTCATGTACCTTTGAAAAACCTTGTAAATTCATACGATAATGTAATTATTTTTTGTAAAGGGTTTTTACAAGTAAACTGATTTTGCCTGCGTTATTCTCCCCCCTCTCTCCTCTCTCTCTCTCTCCCTCTCTCTCTCTCTCTCTCTCTCTCTCTCCATATTTTTTCCGTGGGCTTAGAGTTCGAATCTGGCTATTCCTTTTCTTTTCCAGAAGCAATCCAATTTTTTAAAGGAGTTTTTCTAATCCGGAAGGTTGTGCTTTGCTGAAAGTGTAGGTTTTCAGGATTCACGTGAAAAACATGAAATTACGAAAACATATTTACGGAGTGCACAAAAAAATACAGCATCCTTGTCAATGGCTTGCAAGACTAGAACACTAATGATTGATTCACGTTAAATGATGATTGATGTACGGACAGATATGAATAGAGGTAAATAGAATCAACGACTAAATTAGAAGTGTATTTTGCAATAGTGCAATGGCTGGCAGCAGGCAAAATATATCTATCTATATATAAATATATATATATATATATATATATATATATATATATATATATATATATATATATATATATATATATATATATATATATTGATATATAAATGTGTATAGGTTCCTTTGATGGGAGTTACGTATTTCCTCGCAGTGAATTTTGTCATTGTTCGAACGCAAGTGAAGGCCAGGTATTTGAATATTTTCATTCGGACAGACTTTCTCTACCTGTGTGATTGTTATAATACAATGTTATCATCTAGCTTTATATGAAGTCAGTTGAGAATGGTAAACATCTCCATACACGCTTCCCCCACCCAAAAATACACTTACATACACATATATACAAACACGCTGAGTAAAACAAAAAAAAAAAAAGAAACGTGTAGATATATTGTCTATAGAGTGTTTAATATAAGCCATAAAAGGACACGTTACCATTCTCCCAGCCAGGGATGTAGAGTGACCTTTTGTAAGATGTTGACCTTTCACGAGAGATACGCACTGAGACGGAAGTTATAATTCTAGCGTGATGCATGTGAACAGCTTTGATGGTGGAAACAGACTTTTCTCTGCCCGAAGGCAGAAGTGGTTTTGTTGCACTCGGGACATCCAAAGTAATCCATCTTCGTCAGCCTGAAACAGAGCGACAGAATCCTAAATTCAAATGCCGGATGCCCTTCTTTCACTGTCGGTCTAGAAATATACTTTCTAAATCGCCTACGTAAGACTTGCATCCTCAGGTCAATGATGGGAATAGGTTTTTGGAACTAGATATATGGTAGGTCTGGGTTATGAGAACTAGGTATACAGTGATGTATTCATTGGTAGACATTGAATACACGAAAAACATGGAAATTCAGTAAGTAAGTATATGCCGTACGCCCACCCTGCATCAGTTAGGAATGTTTTATGGTTCACTTTAGTTACTCTAAGCAAAGTCTTTTGGCTATTTTCCGTATCAAAATGTAAGAGTTATATATGCCACAGAATTAAGAACAGTAAGAAAAAACGTGAAATACTTTGAAAAAGGTATTACGTAGTAAAATCCCTTTGATTTGTCACTCGTAAATTCGTTAGTTCATCTCAAGCTAATATTTATATTTAATCATCAATTTATTCCGAGACAAGTTGATAATTTTAGGCCAACAAATTTTTTTTAGAGTCAAGTATTTATTTCAAATTGGTCTAAAGACACACAAGGTCACACTTTCTTCAGTGTAGCTTATTGATGTTAAAATTGAGAAGTTTTGATTATCAAAATATGATACGTTTAAAAAAGAGACTAAAAAGACTAACTTTAGGAAAGACACTTTTTCACTCTGGATTTAATAAGATCGGGGATGTACTCGTTGGGAAACACGCAGAAGGGAGTTGATTCTACACAGCCGATGTTCTTGAGAAAAAGCTGTTTGCATGGAAGTCTTCGAAAAATCTAAAAACACTATGTGCCTTAATTGCAGACCGACTTTCAACTGAAAATTCCCAGATTAGAGGGACTAAGGAGTCCATATGATACATTGATAATTTTAGGAACCATTAACTGCCAAAAAAAACTGTCCATTGGTCAACATAGGTTACTTCAGTGTTTAAGTGGTTCTGCCAATCTATCTATGTGTCATGTGCACAACTAGTGCCGCTAGAGGGCTAAAAATTAAACGATAACGTACGTACACTCTTTGGAGTAAAATCAATGAGTTTTTCTTAAAGGACAGTACGTGAGATATTGATATAGAATTCAATATAAAGTATTTTTTTAGCACTTCCTTGAATGTTTCAGTTTTAGGTCTTTAAACCTGGCGTCTCCAGTTCAATCCTTTGCATTTATTGCTTCTGCCTACTGTTTGCATTAACCATGATATAGCCAGTAAGATTTGTTCTCCGTAATCATTACGTATTTAGGGACAAATAATACACCAAAGACGTACATGGAAAATAAACGAATGCTAAATTTTCCGTGATAAAACACTCAGTTTGTGAACAGATGGAGTAAATGTTGGGATCCCAAACGTTGATCATTCTTTTCTTGCTTCGCTGGAAATCTCATTTAAGTATTTCCTCGCGAGGCGTGTCTACAAAGTACAAAAGGTACATTTCCTCACTTCCGTCACAGACGAATGTCCTTATTGGTAAATGTTACTCTTGTTGCAAGACGAATATCGTTCACCATCCTCCTCCTCCCCATCATCATCATCATCATCATCATCATCATCATCATCATCATCATCATCATCATCATCATCACCATCATCATCATCGATGATTAATCGTCGGTCCATGGACAAATACCTTCCCCAGGATTTGCCACACCTCTCTATCATGGGTGTCATCGTTCACAGGGCTATGAATGCGTAAAATCACCTTTGTAACACTTGAGCTTAGAAGCTGGACTGTGAAACCTATAATTGGCTTAAGTAAGTTTCGTCAGTGGTCAGGAATTACGGCAAGTAACTTACAGAATATGTTACGCTAAATAGCATTTGATACAACGGTTCTTGTACGATCAACAAAGTTAAATAAGGTCGAACTTGTTCAGTACTTAGATGGTTGACCGTCTGGAAATACCAGATACCATAAACAGAAAGAGAGGCATGCTCTGCGATCATGTTGATCTCCCAACGTATTCAAAACTCCTTTTCTTTTGGAAGCCTACATCATGGTTAAGAGAAGGGAAGTGGAACTTTGGTGCAACAATTCCTCCATACTAAAAACCTCGGCATAGCTGCTTGGTGCTGCTCAGCTATGGTCGAAAAGGAACCCAAAACATTCTTAATAGAACCATTCTATCTGTAATATTTATGTGATCTATTATCAAACAAATACGTCAAAACCCCTACTTTAATGATCACACACTACACACACACACACACACACACACACACACACACACACACACATATATATATATATATATATATATATATATATATATATATATATATATATATGAATAAGTATTTTTTTTTTCAGATGCATCACTGTATGGATGATTTTGAAAAAAAAGGAAAGGGAGTTATGTTTTTTAATTGAGTCGAAGCTGAGATTCCAACGCCTAATCAAAGGACTGTAGAACTAGTTTGAATTCAGTGTGGGTCTTAAAGAATTAATGAAATGTGTTTCCCTTCTTCTTCCTACAACATTGTCGGTATTCATTTTATAGAAAGGGAAAACTGAAAATGTTGGTTTTTATGGAGAACACTGAACAATGTGTGAGCCAACTTTGAGTATCTTTATCGACGGATCTCTTATTTGTTGCCGATAAACAGTGGTCCTTTTTCTGAGGTGGGATGTTTCACCTATTTATTCCTTATGGCAACTTGGACAAATAATAGCATAGATTATGCTTTTAACGTCACAGGAGACATTCGATTTTATTTTAAAGGTCGTACCAGATTTGAACGTATATTTTTCCCCTTCTACTAAATATATGCATAAGCCACAATTCGATTCATTGCATTTAGTCATCATTTTCTTTGGTTTTGTTTTCTCAGAGTTTGTGGCTTTTGTCCGTAGCTTTTTTTTTAAATTTGGAGGTTGGCGTTTACTTCAATTATTAAGGAATTAGTGAGGATTATGTTCATGTAGGAGTCACTTTTTAGGGTATGGATGTATTTAATGTATTTGAAAGAAATCTTTTGAAGGGTTGTGGGTATTGATGAATAGAATAATGGTTTTTGTATTAATTTCATTCTTTGCTGCTAGTAATTCATGTCCATCTAATTGCGTGGCATTTTCAATTCCAGATTTAATTAGAGGGAGGGGATCGTTTTGTTTAAGTAAATATTTTTTTAGTTCCTCGAGTCTAAGATTAAGAGTACTCTGTTCAGATATTATTGTTCTTAATCGTCGAGCTAAGGATTATGGTATTCTGATATTTGTGCGTTTAGGGTGACATGAAGAAAATAGTAAGTTTTACTGTTCGTAGATTTGTAAAGTACGTAGATTAGGATTTCTCTTTTGGTTTTCATGATTTTACAGTCTAAAAATGGAATTGTGTGTTCATTAAATTCCATTGTAAAGTTGATGAGTTCATGAAGGTTATTTGATGTGTGAAGTAGATGTAAAGGGTCCTCTTTCGATTTGTTCAATATTAAGAAACAATCATCTAAAGAGCGAATCCACAGTTCTACTCTACTGTGATCACAGACATACACATACATTGATTATCTCAGACACACCTGCATGTCATCACTTAGTACACACATCTACAATCATACTTGAGTACAATTATACTATACTGTTAACACACATATCCACAATCATTGATATCTCACTCCTTTTGCCTCTCTCCCTAAAAGGAGTTCCAGCATCAACCCCTTTCTTCTCAAAGAACTCACAAACAACGATAATTTTATCACACCAATGGACTTTGAATCCAAATTAAGATTGATGTATCCATGACCTGAGTTTAAGCCCTTCTACTGGACAGTGGCAAAAGATGACTAGAAACAGAATCACATCAGCCTTCTGAAGACTTGTACGAAACCATCTGAGACTTATTAAAAACCAGTATACCGTAAAATCATAACTAAAAAGATTGGCTTTCCTTTTTTTACACTTGTTCTTAAATTTATTCAACTCTTATTGTGGAATTTACCTACCTATTTACACACACACGTACACACACACATATATATATATATATATGTTTATACATATATATATATATATATATATATATATATATATATATATATATATATATAGAGAGAGAGAGAGAGAGAGAGAGAGGGGGGGTTGATGAAAAGTCAAACATCTGATTACATATCCATGTATCATTTTCTCAAAACGATATCGAGTATCAGCCCAACATAATGTGTTTATTGTAGAACTTGATGCAATAGCAGGTCCTAGTTGATATCGCATTTATTCAATGACGATTCTATGGGACCAGATGGCTATTCACACGTGAAAATTCTCAGAGAAATGAAAAGTGCCACATCGTATTTATCGGCTAAATATCGAACATTCGTTTATGATCATTGTGTATTACTATACTGAACACTACACTGCACTTCTGCTCAGTGATTCATGGACTGAATACTATGTTGCACCTAACTGTATTCTTTGATATTGAATTCAGTGCTGGATGAACTACGTAGCTTAGGTAAAATACGCAATGAGCCCTGCATTTTCCAGTGCCCCGCACTAAAAACTTGCAAATTATCAATTCTGATCTGGTGATTCCAAACTTGTTCCAACATTTAAGTGCTACACTGTCTTGAATTTTTATGAACGACATTGTGTTTAAGGTTACCGATTTATTCAATCATCACCTTTGATCGGGGGTTATTATTCTAACGAATGGGTCCAAGCAAATCGAATTAATCCACTGAAATGGACCCTAAACAAGAACTTCAGTGTGAAATAGAACTTCCAGAATCAACAAATTTGCTCGTGCTGGATCTAGAAAATGTAACTTTTGAATTTGGATTTTGACATTTTAAATGATACTAACATGTAAGTAATATTAGTAACGAGATTTGACGTACTATCTGGATTTATAACAAATGCAAGGTGTTAATTACTTTACAAAGGACATTAAATGTTTATGTTTTCATATATATATGATATAGAAATCGCTAACCAAGAATGTCACCAAAACTGTCAAAATGTTTTTTTCCAGTTTTCAAGTCAATATGGTAGGCTATGTATGCATGTGTATATCACACTTAGAGCTAGAGGGCGGAAAAGTTCATCATTTACTCCTTATTATGTCGACAAAAAAGTACTGTTTTTTTACGCCCACCTAAATAGATGTTAATGAGGGGCTCAGCTGGCAATGTAAGTTAATGCTAGTTTGTGCTTGCTCGTTTTTTTCCTAAAAGAAGATTTTTTAGTGATTACTGTTCCCAAAAAGAAGTAACTTATCCATTGATCACCCCTTCTTTGAATGTTTTGATTGATCATCCCAACACGACACGCTGTTGATGGGCATTTGTCATGTGACAGTTTCTATTGAAAGATTTCTTTTTAAATGCAAGATACCGCTATAAGAAATGCTTCAGACCCTACACCGGCATAATCTGGCAGTGATTGAATTAATGGAAATATAACGTTGTTCTCTCAATTGCATGAACTGAAATCAACGCAAAGGAAAATATTAAATCCATCTTTAAGAGTCGTACCTCTGCCTTAACCTGTCAGACTGTCTCATGCCTTTGAACTAGAGATTGTCTTACAGGATCATCCAATGGACTATACATCTGTCGACTTTTACGGAGTGAATTAAGAACAGGTCTGGTTATCACCATGTGACAAACATTTTCGGCAGCATGTTGTGTTAGGGGTGATCAAATTAAGATAGAAAAAAGGAGTGACAAATGAATGAGTTACATCTCTCACCTTTCATTGGGCAGTGATCACAAAATGTACCAATAACAAGAGCAAACACTACTGGAAACAAGGTAAGGGATCAATTTAGCGAAAATTTACAAGGTAAATTTAAACCCCTGCTGAAAACTGATTGGGCCTTCAAAAAACAAAAATGAGTTTTTCCCTGACATGATTTGGAGAAAATGTTCAAATTTTCAGCCCTCTACCTCCATTAGTGCAATCTGTATGCGTGACTCATACATACATAGCCAGCCAGCTAGCCAGAAAGAATCACTTGGAAACTGAGGAGACCTATATTGACTATCCTAACAGTTTTTTGTTGACAGTCTCTTAAATAGATATTTGTGATGACCTCTTGGGTAAATTTCACGTGGAATCTTGCTGTGTACTGCAGCACTGATTCGATTGCAAAAAGGCGACTTGAAGGATAGGTACCTATTTCCAAAGACCTTGCCACACAGTAATATCGGCTGTTATGTCCAGTCGGTTGAATTTTCAAGCAGGCCCAGTCGTATTCAACGTTATTTGAATGATGGATACATTACACAATCGTTGTCGGAGACGTGGAAGTCAAGTTTCATAAGCTGTAGGTAGGAGAACGGAATCAGTCCCCTTTGACTTCCGGTTGTCGAGTGTTATGTCTGACTTTGTCGTATTTTGAACGGTACTGGCAAAACGATCACAGCTGCATGTACTGACACTCATATCTTTTCTGTCAGAGGCAAGAAACATGTAAATGATTATTCGAAGGAAATCATATTTCTTGTCTGCAAGATATATGAATTGATGACTGAAGATTTAATGACGCAAAAGGAATGAAGAGGATAGAAATAGAATCGAATATCTACAGGTTTTTATTGGGTGATTCGGCAAAAGAAAGAAATCCGGAAGAATAATCGAATGGGGAAAAAAAAAAGATTTGTTTGGAAACCTGTGACGTTGTTTACACAATTTTTGACGTTTGTTTCTAACATTACTGACAAAGTTTCAGAGAAAAACATTTCATCAAAAATAGAAAAGCAAAAAAAGACCTCTTCCCTGTCACTAGCACATGCCTTATTTCCTGACCATTGACAATCCCTTTCTTCCTGATTTTCAATGCATTTCTTTAGTAAAATCAATCGTTTGATTTATGAGATTTGTTTAATTCATGATATTTAATTTATTTTATTCATTTATTTATATTTGATCTATGATATTCCCTTCATTAGAAGAGGGAAATGTTCCCCTCACTTTTGACCCAAATTTGCAATTATAAGAGTCGTCATAGTATGAGTCCAGGTAAAAAAACAAAAAAACGAAAAACAACTTGATAAAAAGTGTGATCCGAAAATGAGTCCAGGTGGAAAAAATTACAGAATTAATTCTCTTACGACATCACAACGCGATATAATGACGTTATGGAAAATATGTCAAAAACATGAATATTGTAAATCTTTTCTCTGATTTGCTCCCCTTCACTCTCTGTCTCCCTGGGGATGCTTTCAACATTTTTTCAACTTTATTCTGAAAGATAGTGAATTAGGCTTTTATAGACCTTGTAACGTTCTTTGCAGGTAAATAAAAAATGTGAAAAGGGCGAGGGCACATATGGAAATCCAGCGAAGAAATAAATTAAGGATGGGAAAAAAATGAGAAAATAAGTTTGAAGTTAAAATGAAGAAGAGAAAATAAGAAAGAAATGCTTGAAGGAAAAAAGAAGGAGAAATGAATATTTGTTTCTTCGTTTTTATTTCGGAACTCTCAAAGAATGAAAGCAATACGGAAGAAAGTAGACCTAATAAAGAGCAAACTATCAAACAAAGAAGCCGCAAATAAACAAAATAAACTCCTTTCGAAAGTACCCGAATCTTTGTTATTTTCATCGTTAAGTTCAGATTTGTGCCTCCCTTAAGGTTTATTATTGGTATCAATGTTTATAGACCTAGACCTATTGAACCAACGCTGAACAGTTTACACTGTGATAATGTTCACCCAAATTCTTTGACTTGATCAACAGTTTGTGTGACATTATATCCTAATTTAAAATCCTACTTCTTGGGTAGACACCATAACGGCCATGAGAGCCTCCAATAACAACGAATTATATCTCTACTTATATTGAATCTACAAAAATGTAATTACATCAGTAAATTTATCACTTTTAGCATTATTCTCTGTTGTAAGAAAAATTGCATTTTATATGTACTAACCTAACGTTAGACTGAAGTAATTAAATAAAAAGATGTCTTCAAATCAAGTCCATGGGGCTTTCAATAAAGATTTTTAAAAATCAGAGGATAGGTTTTGAAATTGGCAAGCTGAGATTCAAACGGATACTTTCTGAAAATCATCTGGTTTCATTAATTTGGAAGATTGTATTGCCCCATCATCCTACAGGCTTTTGAGGGTGGTATCATTTACATTCAATTCAGCTTCTAGAATATTTTGAATTGAATAGAATCCTTGGCAATGAACACAGCAAAATTCACTATAATACACAAAATGAAAGTCAGTAAATAAAGCTATAAGGAGGAGGTTTACCGCCCTCCAGTTATGTATATTAAGCAATACTTTTGAAGGTGATTATAAGAGAAAATGCATTCATCTTTCGAAGTCTCAAACAAAACGATGGAAAAGAGTGATATATTTAGGAAAAAATAGCATTTCCAATAGAAGATCGAGTAAAAAAAAAAAAAGGAAATAATTTAAAAAGAATATAGAGAGGAAGAAAACCAAGAGCAAAAAGAATGCTCTTATCAAAAAGTGTCAGAAAAATTGAAAAATTCCAAGATCATAAATAAACGGATGTGGGAGAAAAGAGAAAGAATAAAAGAATTGCAGAATACAGAATAACAGAATGAAGCTCCTAAGAAATAGACGAACGATTAGAGAAAGCAATAAACGAACTCAGGAAGAAAGGAATTATGGAATGAACACAGGAAAGAGGAAAATTAAAGAAGAGGTCCGGTGAGTAACTCTATAGAAACTGTCACGTATCCAACATCTTTTGGCAGCATGCTGTGTGGGGGGGATCAATTAACAAATTAGTTGAAGTGGGAATCAATGAATATGTTACTTATCTCAATGATTGTTCGGGGAAGGATTCGATTCGTTACTTCCCCACACCTACCAGATGATACCTGATGAAGGCCGTAGAGTACAACGGCCGAAACGTTGTATGGAAAACAACCAAGATGAGGATAGTCCGAACAATAATAGAGATAATAATAATACCTAATCTCAAAAATTCAGAGAAACACTGAATAAGTTACTTGTAAGGTCTTTAAGGGGGCAGTGGTCATTGGAAATTTTCATAAAACAGGAGGACACAAACATGGAGGACATGTAAAAAATTTCAGACCTAATAAGGAGTGAATGTTTAAATTTTCAGTCTCCCAACACCAGCCTATACGCATGATTCACTGATAGCCAGCCAGCTGCACCAACCTGAAAACTGTAGAAACCGATGATAACAGTGTTGGTGAAGGTTTCGGTTAACGGTTTCTAATGAATGAGTGAAAAATGACAAAGCAAAGTCTGTACACGAATGAATAACTTCAAATAAAAGAAAAGAAAGGACCGGGAAAATGCCAAGATTTCGAACGCTGATTCTCAAAGTCGGCAGGCCATTGCGATTTGAGATGATTGCACTGCACAGTCTTCAAACACCACATTTCTCGCATTTTAGCTTTGTGCTTGACTGAGCTAAACTGGATGAACATAGAAAGCAAAAATAAGGAGGAATTTCACATGGAAACGAGAAAAGAAATGGCTTACTCATCATGAATATTGAGAAAATATAAAGCTATTTTGCTAGGGAGGAAAATCATTAACTGACGCAAGAAGTCTAGATATATATGAGTTCATCACACCAGAGTCGTGAAGAACTGGTTGAAAGCATAGGCCCTATAGGACATCTGGACTATGTTTCAAATTGTACGTAACGTATTTTTGTAATCGGTGCTAAAAACATTTTATTCATGTGCGTGTATATACATGTACAAGTAGAAAATATGAGATACTTTCAAGTCACATTACAGAATAAAAAAAAAACTAGAACGATTTATAAACTCTGGAGTAACCCTGCCTCAAAATCGTTGGCCAATGCCAACATTCAGTCGACCCAGCTCTGCCTAGGCCTGCATGAAATGATATCGATGGAAGAAAACTGTGTTCCGATCCCATATATCAAGGGTGATCTCGAACTGTCCGTATTGTAAAGCATGTCACATTTATCCTGATATGAAAATGCATAAAATGTCCACGTTCAAATATCCATATACTCAAGTAATCCATTTGTGAAAAGTGCGAGCCAAACTGTTACACTAGCCCGTGGCCTGCTTTGGTAAATGAGAATCCGACAATTGCTGCAGCTGTTATAGCTTGTATGCATCCAGGGTGAAGAGAACAATAAACAAATAAATAGATAAATGATAGATGGCTTTGTAACTGGGTCCATTGTGTTACTGATGCGCGTTTTAAACGACGTCAGTTTAAAATATGTGCTGTAGAAAGTGAATAAAAAATTCGAAATAAAAAAGAGAAGTAGCTTTTTTGAATAGTGGTAAAATATGGAGGGTAGAAAACAAATTCACGCAGGCACGAAATCGTGAAAGCAAAAAAATATGAGAAAAAATAGTCGAAAATGGAAAATGATGAAAAAATCCGAATCACTGATTGGTGGATTTGTACGCAAGAATTCAGAGAAAAAAAATGAAAAAAAAAAAAAAAATGATGGAAAAAGCTGGACTCTTGATTGGTGGATTTCATATGACGACGATTCATTGGCAATAACAACCGAATGAAAAGAAAGAAGCAGGTATGAATGAAGAGATGCGCGAATGCTGTGAGGCATTCGAGTAAAATGCTTGAATGCGCATGCGCAGAGAAACGCTCAGGTTGTGAGAACGCCTTTGCATCCATCTTTTACGCGCTTTTCCAGTTCCGATTAACACATAATATAACCACTATAAATACATTGAAGACAATTGCTTACACAATTAAATGCACAGGACTAGACACGATAAATATTCAACTGTTTTGCTTTGTTGCTAGGTATCGCTGAGCGCAATTGAGCATCTACAAATGCACACTCACTCCATATACACACACACACACATATATATATATATATATATATATATATATATATATATGAAATATAGACTTAGTCTATGGAGCCAACTATACATATATATATATATATATATATATGTATATATATATATATATATATATATATATATATATATATATATATATATATATATGTATATATATATATATGTATATATGTATATATATATATATATATATGTATATATATATATTATCTGCAAACAAGAAAAAATTACTAAAATCTAAATAGACCAAGTTTGTCCGTCGTTTAAATGGCATAAATGAAAAACTGCCGTCTCGATACATCGATTACCATTTTTGTCTGATGTGAGCACTAAAACATCGTTTAACCATACCCAGGTGGACAAATCTAATTATGCTGTATAATATTTCTTGGTACATAAACTTTAAAAGATTATCAATAAATATGTGTAAATATAATGGAGAAAGGATTTGCTACACAAACACGTTTATGTTCTTCCCTGTTTGGTCGCATGAAGAAGCCTAAAGTGGACGTAAACATAAACGAGTTTGTGCAGTGAATTCTTTCTCCATACATTTCAAGCTCCACTCTGAACCAACTCAATGTTTTATGTTGATTATATCGAGCACTTTACGAAATAAACCCATCACACATCGGATGTTATATCATATCATATTGCATTACTGATTTGTAATATATATATATATTTATATGAGGTAAGCAACTCTTATAACTCTAAATATATATACGTATTGAGCAAGATACAGAGACAGAGTGATTGAGAGAGAGAGTGAGAGACATGTTATTCTTTTCTGGTGTTAACAGTAAGATTTAATAAAATGTTTAATGACAGCAAGTAAATTTCCATTGTGTGCGGAGCTATGGCTTTACATGCTGTGTAGAGCTCCAAAGATCCTCCATTGGCCGAAAATCTCGTAAATTTCCGTAACCGTCGCGATTTCCTTGGTCAGTATAGGAGGATAAGATACTTAAAGTCATGTAGGGCTTTGTTATGGCTTAGCTCCCGAGACCGTATACAGGTTTACTCTAAATCGTATGGTTAACTCGTTCTAAAATCTTTGTACTTTTCAAAACTGCACTTATCAAGGCTTTCCTATAATTTAATGTGTTTAGCCAATATTTAGTTACATTTATTTGTACAGAAATATTCTGATCGTACAACAACACTATTCACAGCAATGTTCATGCGTGTATTACTAGTCTTAATATGTGTGAAGACCAATAAATGTTCACAGATAAGCACACATTTCGAATGTTGTCCTCCCCATGATGAGGATTAACCCTACACAAACCTTCTAGGCCCATTTTCCTCACAATTACTCCTTGTCCCTTCCTATACTACACTTCGTAATAGAAATGTCACACTTGTAAGTATCTAATCAGCTTTTAAACATTGTGTGCTCATATATATTGCCAAGCGACAAGAATGGAGTTGACTACCGTAACAAGAACAATCCCCACCAAAATTATGGGTGCTAAGTGATATATTTAATTCATATGCCTACTGTGATCCGATTCATGACCAACTGATGTCCAAGAAGTAGACTTACTGACTGATCGAAACTGACTAGTCTTGGATATTATCGAAAATACATGATGATTTCCCTCTAATAGAGAAATACATTTATACAAAATATGTATGTATATATATAGATTCATATTTTCTAACCAGATTTATAAAACAAAAATTGCTGTGATCATATTCAGTCGGAATAGAAAGGGGGGTGGAGTTTTGTCTCTTCAGCAGCCAGCCTTGTTCGTTCCGTAGATATGTATTTGGGAGAGTATTTTTAAACAAGCCTGAAAGTCAGGACATGGATTAGCAAGTTCTCGGTAGGGAAAGGAAATGAGGGGAAGTTGGAATGTTTTGTTGTTTCGGTATGTCAGATTGCCAGTAAGTCAGTTAGTGACGGTCATTGGTAATAGAAATGCTCACGCATCGAAAAAGTTATCATGTTTATCCACGAGTGCCTACTTCACTAAAAGTGTTATTTTCAGATATATTTTCTTATCTTGGTTCAATATATTCCACGTGGGCGATTTAATAGACTTTCATACAAATATATAGACTATTGGAAGAGAGGAAAGAGTTTTAAAATTAATCTTCCGAAGAGTGGATATGTTCTGCCTTGAAAACATTTTAACGCAAGAATTGATTTGAATTTAGCACTTACCATTAGCAACTACAGATAGATCGATATAACCCTTCCCCTACACACAAATTATATATATATATATATATATATATATATATACATATATATATATATATATATATATATATATATATATATATATATATATATATATATATATATATATATATATATATTTCTGGATGCGAAATATCCGACGTGTATCAACTTGGCAATAAAGAAAATAGTTATATTTAAATTGAATTCATTTCACCAACATGTTTCGACTTTCGGTTTTATCAAAGTGGGAATTTCAAATGAAACAATATTGAAATGTTCGTTTATTTCAAGTAGCAACGTTTCTCGACATAATAACAGTTCAATATGTATTTGAAATTGCCAATTTGATAAACTCGAAAGACAAGACATGTTAGTGGAACAAATTCAATTTAGATACAACTACTTTCACTAATATTCAAGTATGGAATGCTGCTTATTATAAAAATAAAAACATGTGAAATTATTGAACAGTTTCTTTTAACGCTGGAGCCAAAACTTGCAACTATTTCAGCCACCAAACAATCTTTTGAAATTAATCAATGCAGTGTCACGAGGGAATTTTTAGTAATTCAAACAAGAATTTCTCAGCACGGTGAAGCATTTACCAGTACCCAAGTTGACCCTAGCAGTTCAGCCTTTGTAAAGGTGGAGTATTTTTCATTCGATAGTCAGAAATCCGAAACGTTCCAAAAAAAAAAAAAAATCTCGTTACAAGTGGAACATTCTCTACCTGACCTCTCTCTGGCATCATTCAAATAAAAGAGACGCCGCCAATTTCCAGGGCATTTAACTCATTCTGACTGCAGTAGAAGTTTGCTTATCTGCTGTTTAACTTGTTAAAAACGTAAACGTATATTTACATCACCAACAGCAAAGAATGAAACAATTTCAATAAAGAGAAATCATTGTGACCGACGGATCTCCATGATTTAATCACTGTATTTGTGTGCATTCACTCATCTGTACAAATATATAGTTGAAAAATATTAAAAAGGCTGCAGATATCCTTATGCGTAACAATGATAAGAAAATAGAAAGCATTTATGTCCATCCATAGCACAAAAAGTAAAGCTTTTGGAGGGACTGGACAGAGGTTCAAGGGGAGATAGCTCATTGTAAATATGCAAATATTCCTGAATTCCGAACATCCAAAACACTTCAGGCCCCAGGCATTCTGGATAAGGGATACTCACCCTGTATATTTCGATTTGTAGCAAACAGAACGGTCTTTTTATTCGTATTCTAAACTCTTGGCCGATAAATCTATTCCCATTCGTAGAGCAACGAGCTCAGAAAGAGATAGATGATCCCGAGTGCATACACGCCTGAATGGCCAGGTATGCACATGCGTAGCCATAGATGCGTGGAATGTGCATACCTAAACACATGACTGGGTATGCTCCTTAAATAACTTTGTCTATCAAATCAATATCTATAGGAAATAAGTCTGGTTACTCACTTAATAGAAACTTTCAAGTCGTGTTGGGCTGATCAATTAATGAATTTGAAAAAAAGGAAGGTGGTCAATGAATGAGTTACATCTTTCACATTTTGTAGGACAGTGATTACTAACAAAATCTGAATTTAAAAAAACAAAAAACGAACAAATGAGAATGCTACCGGACACAAACTTAGGTACCAATTTAGCGTAGACATGCATTATGGATTTACCCTTCTAAAAAACTTATTGAAAGGTAATATTAAAGAAATACAAAAATACCGTTTCTTTTCTAGGCATTGTCTGGAGTAAGTGTTTAAATTTCTATTGGTCTGGCTTCTACGTGTGATATGTACATAGCCAGCCAACTAGCCAGCCAGAATCACTTGAAAACTGAAGAAATTTGGATTGACACTTTTGGTTGACGTTTCCTAATACCCTTTTTCACAGAGATGTGCCTAAGCATTCCAGTCCAACCACGTCTTTATATTTTGATGGTTGAGATACACACAATGTATGGGAGGCTACTCCAATAGAATCACACCAAAAACTGCATGCCTAAGAATACGAGCGCGCCCCTTTAAAGATTCAGCCAGGCAAATAAGGGGAACCTAGGAGATTAAGCTGGTGAGTTTCCTTAACTCTTCCAGGTTACTCCAACCCCATCCTTTAAGGCATATATTCCATGAGTGGCCCCCGTGAATTTGGTCCAAAATGACACATTCAAAATTTTCATTTTATAACCCAAAGAATGATTGTACAAATCATCAGAAAATACTTGTTTAATAAACAATATAAAAGGATTTAAAACTATAAAATCAGTTTTTCAGACATATGACTATATGTGTACGTTATATAAATTTGGACTCTTTGCCCCTTGCCCCTAGCATGACCCCTTGCTTCCCAGCAACCTAAAATAACCAAATTTAGAAAATATTTTCAGGCGACTAACGTAGCGCGATAATTAGTTTGGTAGTATCGCTGAATAAGAAAGATGGATACAGTAAGAGCAGGAAGTATCCGAGACACTTTAAAAAGATTCAGAATTTTGACCAAAGATTAAAGAATACAAAAAACCCAACAAATAATGATATAAGAATAAATATTGAAACGTTGCGTACAAAAAATCAGAAATCTTTGGTGCGAAGTCTGTTAAATTTGAAGCTGAATAAGGTTTTTAAAATGAACTTTTTTACGAGTATCGTACATCTTTTACACTGACTATATAAATATGGTTCCTGTCAAGTCACTGTTCATTTCATATTGTCAAACTACAGTCCAAGCTGAAGTTGACTTTGTTTTAACCCCGTAATAAAACAAGAAAAGTCTGTAATCTGGGGAATAAACTCTTCACTGTTTGATTATCATGTCTCATTAAACCAAACCTATATATAAAATAAACATCTTCAAACCGTGATTTGAAATCCAAACCATGTGATTAAAATGCTGCTCTCTTATTAACTGAGCTAAACTGAAAAGTCTCATCTACCGCCGAATTCGATTATCATATATACAGTAAAGAAGTTGCAGTAGTCATCTTCAGTCGGAATAGAGATAGGGGTTGGGTTTGACCCTGCAGCGGTCAGGCGTGTTTTCAATATGTTTTTCTCAATATAAAATACAAAAATTCTGTGGAGACACTAAAATATTAGTTCATTCAACAAAGCCTTCCTTTCTGAAAGTTCTTTTTAGCATAACAAATGTGATCACTCTTACGACTCTGAAACAGCTGCAGAATATGGTCGGTGAACGTCAAAAACGTATTAACTTTTTTCAATCAAGATGGTGGATATATTGGAAGTCAATATTCCTATAACCCAATGTATTGTATCTATATAAATTTTATTTGATATTTATATCTTATATAGAGGATATGTTTTGATTTGTTTTTTTAATATAAAATTCCTAAAGGCCCCATCACCGTGATTGAGTGCACACCTTCGGTGGGCCGGGGTTCAATTCACAGCTGAGTCATACCAAAGTTAACCACTACCTCTCTGCTAAGCACTCAGCACTACGACTAAGATTGAAAACCTCTCCCCAAGGCTGAGAAATTATGGCCAAATCACATTGGATACACCAGTTCTCGTATGAACGCCGAAGTTAAGCGACGTCGAGTCTGGTAATTAGCCGCTGGTAGCCACCAGTGAGTAATACCGGGCCTGGCAAGCTGGATGTGGGTCTTACAAACAACTGCTCGGGTGTACCTTATTCCAAACCCAATGATATTTGAAAGCTGTATCCTTGTAGGTCCTTGAAAATCATGTCTGTTTCACTTTGGAAGCGGAATTGACGCAGCGATCAATATGCAATGATTCCAAAATATTAGACGATGAACATTGGAGAATAAGACAGTTGAAGTATTCTGCCCACGTACAAATCATTCCATCAGTAGACCAAGAATAGACATTAATAGCTTATGGGAACTTCTAATCAAAGGGGAACGAATCAAATCCGGTTTTTACACGAACATAGGACAAAAAATGAATTTGGGCGGGGTTTAAGTTCACTGGTAAATCAGCAATTCAGCTCACTCCAGTTACTGGCAACATGATCGGTCGCTCTGGGTACCAAATGCTGGGTAAGGCCAGTTATGTGTCTGAGACAGTAGGGCTTACCAAATTCAAATGGAAAAATAAACAAATTATACAGAATAAAAGCAGTCAAAGCTATTGAATTCCCTGATGGAATTTCTGATCTTTCAGGAATATCTGACAATCATATCCATTCTGTTTTGGTGAAACTAAGAGAAATAATCCGCTAAGCAAATTAGCATGATCGACGACAATCTCAGTCAGATTTTAAAGAAGGTCAGCTTTTCCGGGTAGCCAGGAACACCAAGGCCGGTCCCAAGTAAAAATAAAAGGGAGCGAAAAATGGGGAAAATATCTAGATGATTCCAAGGAACCGAAGAAAATATGGATTATTAAGATCAGGTTTCTGCTTTTGATATTTGAGGAACAATAAAAAAAAAAAATAGAAATTTCAGGGAAAGTTGTGACTGTCCAAACCCCTGCGTTGCTAGAGTATGTGAGGACAATCATAGAAATACTGGAGATTTCAAGTGATAATCACCTGACATCTACGATGAAGAGAGGGCTCAATGACAAAATGCATTATACGCCTAATTTGCCTTACTTTTCTGTAAAATACAATTTAAACCTTCCGGGAAGAGAAAATTGGATTTTGTTGAAGAATGGTTAGTCACTCAATAGAAAACATCACATGACAGACGTCCTTTTGTAGTACACTACATTAGGGGTGATCAATTAAAAGATTGGAAAAAGGGATGAACAATGAATAAGTTACTACTCTCCCTTTTGTTGGGCAGTCTGAATTTACATTAAACATAACAAGTGTGAATAATGCAGGACGCAAACTAAGGAATATTTTAGCATAAAATTCCATAGTAAATTGGGACCAATTTTTTGAGAGGAATATTAAGAAAAATCAAAAAAAATTTTTTTTGAGACATAATGAGTAAATATTTAGAATTTCAGTTCTCTAGTTAAATTAGTGCGGTCTGTAGGCGTGAAAAATGCATAGCCAGTCAGCCGGAATAGCTTAAAAACTTGAGATACCTATGATGGCAGATTTAGTTGATGGTTTCTAATATCATTAATCTGCAGAGAAGTTCAATGGACATTCAGAGAAACAGATTAACTGGATGCCACAGAAACAAGAAGGGGCATACCAAGGAAATACAAAAAAGAACACACCAAACCAATGTTTTCAAATCAAAATGTATAGGAAGCAAATGAAAAAAATACACCCAGCAAATTTGAAAATACGCCAAGCCAATTAAAAATCCATACAAAGATTCAATTCCCTTCTCTTTTTAATCTGCTTGACGTATTTCAAAATTTGGTAAGCTTAAAAAAAGATGACTGCTATAGCTTTTAATTTGATTGGTATATTTTTTTCAAATTGGTTGCCGTATTTCAAAATTCGGTTGTCGTGAAAAATGAAGAACTGAAGAAAGTACATCACTATATCTACCAAGGACAATAAATCTCCGTGACATCCTCAAAACAAGAAGATATCAAGAATCACTCTAGGTTGGCAAGCTTTCGGTAGAGCAAGCCAAATTTTCAATCCAATGTCGTAATCAAAGAAGATTTTTAACCATTCGAACGACAGCACTGTCGGGAATAGCTGGAATACTGAGGAGAGTGCTGGAGTACTAATTAGAGATTTGTTATTACTCAATCTCTAGCCTGAATAACCAAATACATTGTGTGGACAAGCGAAACAATAATGGTTGCTGTTGTCATAAAATTCAGTTGAAGCAGTAAAAATATTAATAGCTGATGTTGAGATAGAATGAACGATGAATTAACAAAGAGATGAGAGAAGATGATGTTGGCGCTGAAGCAAAATACAGGAAAGTAGTCATGTGACTTGACATGTATGCAGGAACAAACACCAATTCGGATGTAGAACTACCGGTGTTTGATTTCCCACTAACACACTTAAAAGTCAATTTGAAGGTTCATTGATTTATACGAAAGAAACATCCAATGAAATACGTTTAAATTTACGTATATGTTACGCCAAATTGGTGAAATCGCTTGATTGGTGAAGTTTACGTATTTTTATAAAAAAAAAAACAATGTGATTTAATTTTGATTGAATAAACTATTGATCATAGAAAAGTTGCTTATTTATCTTTTTTTTTTTTTGATTAAATGAACTTTTGATCGAATCGTATTTATTTGTTAAAAAAAATTGAAATTACGCCTATTTGGCAATTTCTCCGTATATTAACATATTTAACCTTCTCCTAGGTCTATCAAGTATGCATATGAAATTAGGTTGAGCTGTGCCAATGTTTAAGCAGTGACACAGTAACACAGAGCCAATTGTTATATATATATATATATATATATATATATATATATATATATATATATATATATATACTCAGGGCCGGCTTTGTTGGAGTCATCATTAGTCTTTTAGCGTCGATGTTGGACAGAGACCTTCTCCGTGATTTACTAGACCCAACCTCTCTCTCCCCTTATCCAGTTTTATCACTATTTTTCTCCTTACAAGTAACGACCATAAAATTGACATAGGTTGAGATTCCAAAATTGAAAAAGAATATCTCTAACAACGAACAATAACTCTCATGTACCAATACTAGGACAATCCCAAAGACTATATTTTCTTTGTGGAAATAGATTGGAAGAGGCTGGGGATCAGCGAAACGCGTAAATAATTGAAAAAAAAAACAAAACAAACAACTTCTTTCGTCAACTTCCACCAGGGTGGTATTTATGAGGGAGTGGTCCACCCAAGTTCTCGGTCACCGACTCTTCCCTCTGTCAAATATCGTAGCATTACAGCATGCATTTTGCCACGATATATGGGGATGGGACAAAGTTCTTTCCCCAAAGTGTTAGTGCTCACTGAACATGATCAGCCGAAACTGAGATTAGAACTCGGTCCACCGACCCCTTTTCCATTGCAGACGTATTTATATTTTTATAAGGTTTATATCGCGAACTCGTTAACTATTACTGGACTCTTTGTGAAGCTAAGATTTCATGAAATCACTGAAATGTTCAGAGATTTCATAAAATCCAGATGGATTTCATGGAATCACTAGTTACACAATCATATTATAATTCGGTTACTGAAGAGTGCGTTAAGTAAGAACTGTTGACATTCACCGGGTATACATCATTGTAAATTTCATTTCATATATATATATATATATATGTATATATATATATATCCCACTCTAGATTTGTTTAACGTGTACTGCTTTTCCTCAAAATCTTTCTCTTTACCTGATAAGTATGTATTTACTTACAAATGGACGTGTATATATGCATATTATAGATATATACATGTGTTAATTTATTTATGCCCACGTATGCATGTAGATCATATACATGTACTCATACCTAAATACATGCATTTTTTTTCATTGTAAGCTACTTTACTCTAAACGTTTGTTTGTGCCAGAAGGTAGAATGCTATACTTGACGCTAAAATTTGTTCGTACATATATATATATATATGCGTATGTGTCTGTGTCTGTGTTCATATTGTTAATCTCAAAATGTATGTAAAATTTGAAAACTTAAAAAGATGAGCTAACAAATTCTGCAAAAAATTTCTCTTGCACATGTTGTGTGGAAATTTTTCATTAGGAACCGGATTCAAACCTTTTTACTATTAGTCAATTTTAAAAACTTTCTGTATATATAAGTGAATGTTGTCTCAATATATGTCTGTCCGGCATGCTACAGGAACAACTTAAACATGGGTGCAGCCTAACCAACTTTGGCAGGCATACTCAATGCAAATACGAGGGGTTGAAAATAAAAGGTTTTGAGAAAAAAATTTAATAAGTCTTAGTGGTCTATTTATAATGTGACTGAACTGGACACTTATTTTCCGTTCAATACAGATACATTCATATATCTTCTTTTATTATAATATGAATAATTCTTAGAGTATTTGAATTAAAAGCGATACTTTTTTTTTCTCCTTTAAGGGTTCATAATAAAGGTACAATTTCTCACTTTTGTATGTTTAAAGGTGAGGGAAAACTTTAACCCCTCTTCAAAGGATGAAAATTGAAAGGAAACTTTTTTTCCCTTTGGGGGATCGAAGGTAAAGGGATCATTTTTTATGATTACTTTCAAGATCAAACTGATTTTATATTCAGGGAAAACATTAATCTATAACCAGTTACAGATTCAAGACTTTAAATTTGAGTGTTTAGATGGATAAAACTGACGATCTCAATGTCCTAGTTGTTTACGAGAGTTAGCTGAGTTGAGCACAAAACCACGGTTGAAGAACAACCACCAGACTCAATCATTAGCCTTTTAGTGTCCTCTGTTAGATATAAATATTTCCCTACATTTGCAAGGACTATCTATCGTGGGCGTCACAGAGCTTGTACTTTCAGAATTTGCCTCGTTCGATACGCCATCTTACTTTCTGCGGACCAGAGTTTCGCATATGACCTTTGGGGATCAACATTGTGTGTTGTGATGTCTAGCAGTTCTCTGCCATTCTTGCTACATGACCAACCCATTGCCATTTTAGTCTCTAATTGATATCATGATATCTCTGACTCCTGTTTTTCCCCTAATATACTGTGTTGTCTAGTGATCTCTCCATGTGCTGTTGAGCATGATTCTCTCATGCGCACGTTGTATGCTTCTCAGTTTGAGGATCAATCTTTTGGTTAGGGTCCATGTTTCAGCCTTAGAGGTGATTATCTGGAGAAAGCATCGGTTGTCTAACTTTCTTTTTAGAACTAGTGGTATTATCTTGTCTCTGAAGATCAAGCTTGCTCAACCGGAAGCTTGCCAACCTAGAGTGTTTTTTTGCTTGATGATCTCTTCTTTCGAAGATGTCATGGAGATCCGTTGACCTAAATAGATGAAACTCAATACATTAGCAAATTGGCCCACCAACAATTACGCTGCAGTAGATGGCCCATTTGGGCTCCAGATGCAAAGGTGGGTGCTACCGCTGGAAAACTCAATGGGGATTCTAGAAGGCAAGGGGTCAAAGGGTTGCTGGAAAGCAAGGTAGTGGTTGGGGGTCGTTGAAAGACAAGGTAGGGGGAAAGAATACAAACTTTCAACAAATTTCCCGTGCATCTTCTTTGTCTGTCTTTACAGGATGATGCAATTTACACTCCAGAAGAGGATGATAGCTCGAAAAAAAGAAGAATTAAAACACTGCTTCTTCAGTTTTTCAAGCTCCTGTCCAAGTTGGTATTGAGTTTCTATTCCTCCGAATAAAGAACAAGATCAGCAATAGCGATCTTTACCAGATTTAGGGGCGTAAACCTATTACTAATTGACTGTTGTGTTACATTAAACTGATCCTATGTATGAAATCAATATCCCCCTACCGTGATTGTTTGGCGACTATCTTACCAACTGAACTGAACTGACAGGGCTTACATACCAACGAACATAGTTATTATATATACAATACAAAAGTTGCAGTAATCCTCTTCAGTCGGAATAGAATTAAAAGTAGAGTTTGACCCAGAAGCAGCTTTGGTGACATCGAACTATCTCGAACACACGACAGAAAGGAAAAACTATCATCGGCTGAAGGAACCGCTTATCATGATCACTTTAAATAAAATATTTGAGACCGACTGATTTTAACAACAATAAGCGTTTGATATCATTATCTGTGATTATGTTTGTATTTTCTAACCATGGAATATATAATTACACGTGAAGACTCTCATAATAGATGGGTTGATAACGGATTCTATTTTTAGCACCAAAACTGTTACGCCACTTGCACTTCCTTTTTGTAATAAACTCTGTAAGACAGGGTTTTATCCTATCCGTATTTCACAAGTGCGTGTGTTTGTTTGTTTGTGAATTCCAGCGCCCCTGGCCAAACTGTTTTGTACATAGATTTTAAAATCGAAATCAGTACTCCACTGAACACCTTCTAGAACTTTTTTGGTTGGGTAGGAAAAAAAAAGCTTTTTTGACCTTTTAAGAGTATTTTTTTTGGCAGATCTAACAATAACATCTAGATTCTCCATATTCTGAACATTTCTAGATTTTTTTTTACTGCATTCCAGATTTTTTTTTCTCGTAGAAAACTTCAGTGATGTCATAAACAGAATTTATTCTGATCACATGTTTCCTCTGATGGAACTCTCTTCAAGTGACTTCAAAATTTGGCACCACGATTGTTCTATTATTGACTGTTACGGTGAATTTTCTTTGTCTTTTTTACTTGTATCTTTAGTTAATGTTGTATTACGATTAAAATCTCAATCGCGATTGCTTTTGATAGCAATGAGTGATGGGTAGTGGAAATATTCTGTTTCATTTGAAGGGGTCACGAATGAAAAAAAGCTCAAGAAGCCCTGGAATAAATAATCAAGGTGCTGAATATGATCGAGAAGCAGATTGTTAATGAAGAAGAAACAACAGAAAGAGACTGGTGGATAGAGAGGTGGGTTGACTCTAAATTCAGGCAATACTGGCAGTCATCTAGTCCAAGAGAGTGCCTGTCATGTGACTGAGACAGTACGACTATTCAAATACAAATGAAGAAATAGGAAAATTAATAAAATAAACAGAGGCCTGGTTAGTCACTCAATAGAAACCGCCGTGTGACCAACGGTTTTTGGTAGGATTTCATGTTGGGGGTGATCAATTAAGATTAGAAAAACGGATGATCAAAGAATAAGTTACTTCTCTTACCTTTTGTAGGGCAGTGATCACTAAAAAATCTGCATTTTAAAAAAAAGTAAGTATGAATGCTGCCCAACTGAGGGGTCACTTAAGCACTAACAATTTCTATAACGCTAGAAATAACTCTTGACAATAGAAAAGATCAAGATGCATCCGAGGGCAGACCGAGGTGAAAGATATCATACAACTAATGAAACGGCAAAAATGGGGATTGGCTGTACACTTAGTAAGAAGGAGGTACAACAGAAAAAGCCAAAGTTATACTGATTGGTGGCCATGGAACAGTAAACGCAGTAAGAAAAGACCAAACACAAGATGGAGGGATGGGACAAATATTTGCCGGTAAGAGGTGACAGAGGTTATAACAATCACGGTCGTCATAAAAAAGAGATGGGAAAGGCATTTGTCCAGCAGTGGACTCATAGTGGTGATGATGATGACTGTGAATTTCAATATGAAAAAGGTTATTTTTGTCCAATGTGTTAACTAGAAATTTACTGAAATATTTAATCAAATTAAGTGGCAGCTGCATAAGCAGATTTATACGAACTCATTAACCCTCTGCACACACATGCACGCTCGCACACTCGCGCAGACACACAGACACACACATGGGCCTTCGAACGCAGTGGTAGTAATGCTATGAGTTTGTTGTACACTGACTGGGTCGCCCAGTTGCTCATCTTTTCCCACGACGGAAGCTGAAGATCGAAACTAGCTGGGACGTTCAAAAATGAAATAAAATCATTTTTAACTCGAGTCGGTATGTCGTTCGTCTGTTAGTGAGTGAGAGAGCGAGGGTGTGTAAGTGCGTGTGTACAGACGAAATAAAGGTAGAGTGTAAGCATCAATCAGTATATACATAGATAAAAACACTGAAATACAAATGATAAATTAGAGAATCAATGGTATCTGCTTGAGTTCAATGGAATGAAACGAAAGGGAACATTATCAGGATCAAAGATAATCACACCTACATATCTGTATATCTAAAGTATTAATGTATGTAGCTCCGTGCACGTATGTTTGTATTCTTATGACTCGAGGACTAAGCAATGAAACAAAAAAAAATAAAAGTGTGATCGGATTCAGCACGTCTCAATCTACCAACAGCTCACACGTTCAAGTCGGATTAAGAAAAAAATGTTTTGATCATTTTTATGTGGTTTTCGCCTCGGAAAATTATTCAGCCAACAGCTTCTGCTTCCAGCAGTCACCGAGCAGTCACTAGCATAAAACAAATGTAGGTCATGTGTTTGTTCCCAGTTGCGGAAAAGAAGGTTTTAGCCGGAAAAAAACACCTGAATTGATGAGTTTTCAGCCAATACTTAAACTCAATACGGTTAAACTTATCATAAAGGAAGTAAAAGATACGCAGTTATAAAAGAAAACAGATGTAGACGCTGATACACTCACATACTCACTTATGAAATACTACTAAGTGTAAAAAATATGCACGCATATGCATATATTGTCGATGTAGTGATATCAATTAGATAGATAGAAAGTCAAATTATTTTCCTATCATATTCATGTTAAGAGTTCAAACCAAACTAAAAACCAAGATTTCAAAAGCTGATTCTCGAGGCGGATTCGGCGCTGTGTGAGACAAAGCTACGATTACTATATATATATATATGTATGTATATATACAAATATATATATATATATATATATATATATATATATATATATATATATATATATATATATATATATATATATATATATATATATATATATTATGAAAAAAAACTGTTACGATATGTCAATGCAAAGTATCCTATTTGAAGAATGGTTTGATTTGTCCCTGGTAGTGATTCCATGAAAAACAGTATTCTTCGGATTTAAAAGTCAATTATTACAATTACTTTATATATATATATATATATATATATATATATATATATATATATATATATATATAGTGAGAGAGAGAGAGACAGAGAGGGGAGAGTGAATAACAGTTATAGACAGGGAGTGATTTGGCTCAACATATATATGTATATATATAGATAAAAGACCGAAGGATAGATAAAAGCGAACGTGAATGAATTGATTAAAATAGATCCAAAATAGATATTCACTGACCTATCAACGTGTAAATTTCCTTTCAGTCCGATTGTAAAACAACTCCACACATTTCTAAGCAAGTCGCAAGTGTCGCTTCGTACAGGTTGCCGCCATCATTGTGTAACTAACAAGTCACACCCACCTTTTCCCCCCAACTGTTACAGGGTTCTTCAAAGTTATAAGTGATCTCATTCAACATATAAGGACTTTTATCCAAAATCTACGGATCTTTATTTGAAACCTAAGCATTATTCACATTTGGAAGTACTATTATTCGATAGTTAAGTAGTCTGACGGTCAGATTGTCTAGCTAACACTGGTTCTTGTACGATCACCGAGGTTAAACAATGTCATGCCTGGTCAGTATATGGACGAGTGACCGTATTGGAATACCAGGTGCCGTAATCTGCCAGCCCGTGAGATTAAACTAGACTACTCGACTCGGTTGAGTAAATTGTTCCTCGGGCAGGTAAGTTTCTCAGCTTTATCGACCGCTGGCCGCGTTGAAAGAAAGATTTTTTTATAATGGATTCAAAATAATATTCAACTGTAGCAAACTAAATGGAAATTAACACCTTCATAGATTTCTGGCCGTACGAACTTCAAAGGCAACAATGTTAATGTATCCTTGTAGATAACTTCTACTCTCTGCAAAGTTTGTTCACCTGACCTTGAAAGGTCTTCACTCGAGGTGGAGGAAGAGGAAATGTTAACCAAAGAGATCAAAGCCATCATCGTCAATTAGATATTTTCTGTTGGATTACGATATAAAAAATTGCTTTTAGATATTTTTAGATATTGGATAAGTCTAGATACTTCTCAATGAGGCTAAGATGTCTTTAGATATGGAATGATATCCAAGAGAGCAAACTGTTTAAATTGAAAATGCATTGGACATATAATGAGTTCAATATGATTATTATTTGATTAGATCTTTTTAATGTTTG
>OY735200.1:84309828-84322328 GCA_963457665.1 Thysanoteuthis rhombus
AAAGCGTGAGAGATTAGGGGAAGATGATGTAGGGGAGGAAATATAGGAGGTAATAAAGTGAGAGAAAATGAAAGAAAACATACAAAACAACGGGCGAAAGTAAAAATAATATATTGGACAGGGATAAATGCCAACCTCTAGGTCTGAAGCAAAGGTTTCGATCCTACCTCGTGGTACTGGGGACTTATATATATATATATATATATATATATATATATATATATATATATATATATATATATATATATATATATATATATATATATATCTGTTGGATCATATCCATTTCTTGATTTAAAAAAAGTGTGCACGTTGAAAGCTACAAACAAAACATGTGCAACCGTCAATTTGGGCACTTGCATAACCGGTAGCTGTTTAGCTCAGTGGTAAGAACAATGGTGCATTAAAGCGGGTACCTTATCAGTCACAGGTTCGATTCAATGCAGTAGCCTTAAACTCTTTGATTGTTTATCCTGTTTACGATATCTAGGCCACATGATACATTCACTGAGAAATAATGGGAGATGATTTCAAACACTCTTTCAATATAATACAACGCAATTTATGATAATTCCGTAGGATCATATATTCAGATCTTAATTTATAAATAGTCTAGAAATATCCACAGCTTTAAACATTAAAAACTTTTTCAAAGATCTTTTTGTGTCATTTAAGTAACTTATTTCCTAATATCTGCTGATGTAATCCAAGTGATTTTCTTCAGTGTATTTTCTCCTGTTTTACATATACTTTATTATTGTGGTACAATGTACAAATTTTCTCTTGATGGGATGATCAGTTGTTCACCATGTAATCGTTTCGGGGATTTTAAAAACAAAACAGTTATATTAACATAACACCCCAGCAGTATTGATCAAACACTATCACCTATTCAATTATGCTTTACCATGTACATGTCTTACATGTAGTTCGTCATTATATATAGGGTATTATGTGTATTGCATATTGATATTATCTTATACTACACATTATTTTTTTAAACAGGGGTTACTTACGTAGGTTACCCCCAACACGTATTTAACGATGAGGGATCAGTAAGTATAACAACAGACGTGACTTGCTGTTCGTGTCTATAGTACGTTCACCCATGTGAATATTAAATCCGTTGCGTCAGTTTTAATCTCAGACTGCATGCAAACCAACTTACGATATTATCTCTAGGAATACTAATTTTACAGAGAAACTCCTCCGAGTTGATTCTCCACCAACATATTCAACTGAAGAATTACAATTGCGATCAAACCAAATTCTTTCTGACGATAGAGCAGAAAAAAGATCTTTGTTCAATATTTATACAAAAACAATGACGGAGAACAAAAAAGGGGGGGAGGAGGAAATGAGCGGAGACATGAGATAATGGATAATATTTGTTGTTAATACTCGTGGAATTTCCACTGATTCTACTGGTCAAGGAATGAATGAATAAATCTAATTACTTCTATATTCCGAGCTGAATTATTTTTATATTCTTGGAATGCTGTGTGTTTGACAGCTTCTGTATTGACGCTAGTTTGAGTGACGTATTTCCTTATTCAGTAGTCATAAGTGTCTTACTCTCCGCTTTTTATACACAAACACTGCCGACCTGTCACTTGCAACAAAACCTTTCAGATGGCAGTTTACTGCTCAAATCCACGACGGTACTTTGGTGATTATATCTATACAGCTTTCGCTTATTTGAATAGAGAATGACCGCTGCGTATAAAGGCTCCTGTTTACTTGAGTTAAGAAACAGAACCTCTTTCCCGAGTTTTGTTTTTTCGCTCATAAATGTTTGTACCAATAAGTGAATACGACGTTTGGACAAACCCTTACAATAAGGAATTAAAGATTGTTTTCTCAGGGAGGGGGTCCATCTCTTCACTATTATAGAGGTGCCACTGATAGTATTGGATTTGGGACCCTTTGAGGTATAATTCACAGAGTGAAGAAGCTGAGGGGAAATCCTCAATGTGTGGTGATTCAAAAATATTTGGCAAGGCTTGTATATATATATATATATATATATATATATATATATATATCAGTGCAGCAAAGTGGCAATATATCCATGTGGTGCATGAGTGTGTGTGTGTGTGTGTGTGTGTGTGTGTATATACACACATACATATATGTATATATACAATTGTGCGCATTGATTCGGTTAGTATAACGTACAGTCAGACACCAATGTATCTCAGTCCAGTCATGTATATAATACATGCTTAATTGTCTACGTAGGAAATTGTACGTAGACATGTTATATATACAGTTCGGTATCGCATGCATACTGTGTCTAGTCTGGACATAGTTGAACGTATATAGACCATGTACCAGTAAAATATGTATAACCATGTGGTTGCTCACACACAGACACACAGACACACACACTATATATATATATATATATATATATATATATATATAGTGGGTCGTCAGTTCAGGGGATTGCTCGGATAACTGATCCTATTGTTGACAAAGTGAGCCATACTGAATACAATTACGTGAAAAATCATGTTTAAAGGGTTTGATATTCAATTGATACAGTGTGTGCAAACACTGAACACTGCTTGAAAATTCGAGATATCTTTTTTCACAAATGAAATCACATTATTTGTAGTTCAAATATTGAAATTCTGAAGATGAAATTCAAGGAAACAAGGTGCTGTTTCCAAAAATACATCGACGTGCTTGCACAGGAAGTTCAAAGGGTTCTTCAAAGACTATAAGTTCATGTATATGAATTTCATTGAGTTTTTTTAGACCTTTCTCTCTCATTTTTTTAACGTATCAAATTATTTCAACGCTGAATAAATTGTTCATCTGAGATCGAGCGGATCGACTGCACTCAATTCATGGGAACAGTAACACACCCCATCACTAGAGACGAATACGTAGTCTGAGCTGTCGTAAAATCAAATTATCACTGGACCTTGAACTCTTGTTCTTACATGAATGAGAATAATGTTGAATGTGAAAAATTTACTGATGTAATTGCAATTTTTGCTGATTGAATGTAAGTAGAGATATAATTCGTTATTATTGGAGGTTTTTGAGCCCTTAATAGAAATGATGTCTACTCCAATAATCAGACTAATTTTAAAGAACGATTTCTAATTTGGACATAATGCTATTCGAGCAGTTGATAATGTCAGCAAAGCGTTTTGCGTGAACACTAATATTGTATTAGTTCGACAATTTTAGCTTTGAAAGTTCGATTATTGTTAATCAATCTCAAGGAAGGTTCAAACCTGCTCTAAATAATGAAGAATTACCGACAGCAGTAGCCATTAATCTACGAACAACAGCTACTTTACTTTTGGGGGACTTCGAAAGCAACCACACTATGTCATTTCAGGACAACAGAGAACATCGAAAAGTTGAAAAATGGGTCCCTCGTTAACTGATTGAAACAATGCTAGTGTCAGACCCCAAGATTCTCAGTTGGAATCAGGGATTCGGGAAGTCTTACAGCAATTTCTACGTACATTTCATAGTTTCCTCCACAGATTGAAACCTTCTCAAGCAGTTTTGAATGTTTGAAGTCTCAATAACAGGGAAGCAGTAATTTGTGTTTTTTTTACTGAATTAGTAACCGCTCAGGAAATACTGGCTCCGTGACGCCCATGATAGAGAAGTGTGGCAAATCCTGGGGAAGGTCTATGTCCAACGACGGACGCTAAAAGACTGATGATGATGATGATGAATCCTAAATAATTTCACAGAGATGGCATATTATCAGGATACAGCCAAATCACGTCGGTTACACTGGTTCTCGTACGACCACCCAAATTGAGGGACGTCGACGTCTGGTCTGTTACCCAGATGGGTGGCCGTCTGGGAATACCAAGTGCTGTATACAACAACAGGGTTGCTTCCTCACGCAATCATATTATCATTGAAGGATAGTTGAGAATGAGTTGCTCTGAAAGGGTTATATTTCGATTGAATATTTACCGTGTTATGTGGCTTATAGCATCCTTCATCTTACCTTTCAGAAACAATATTTCACATACAAAAACCTAATGCACTGATATAAACACAGTTTATCTTCTTATTTGCACAGTACACACACGTAGGTATCGTATATCCAGGAATCATATGTTATTTCAAGACAAATCAGGTGAGACAATCCTGTATGAATCGGAATTAGTCTGACACTATTCGATCCGTCACTGGCAATGAATTTCACCTGACTGAGCATTAGCCTCAAATCTCTCGCTGTCTCTCTAGCACTCTGCCTATTGAACTAAACCGACAAATTACTTACAAGCATTAGTGAATATCTTTATGACTTGCCTATCTCAGTAATAACATATTTAACACAGAAACCGGATTAAGCATGAATTCTTTCTCCTTTCTTTTCTGATTAGAAATGTATCTATGGTTAGGTGAGTTTTTCTAACGACGTCTTACAAAAATGATACTAAGGATAAAATTTCCAAACCTCTGAGTCATAGTTCTAATGCTCTAATAGACACTCTTGTTTAATGCAGCATTTTTTTCAGTTCTAGTAACAAATAGTGTTAACTCATCACTTATTTGTGTAAGACTAGTTGAATATGCACACAAGAGACAGATCTGCAAATTGAGAACCATGCAACGTGCACATGAAAGAATTATGCTGAGCCTCACATGGAGAGACCACAAGACAGCACAGTACATCCGAAAAAAGACCAGAGTCAGGGACATCATAGAATTCATTAAAAATCTCAAATGGCAATGGGCTGGCTATGTCGCAAGAATGGCGGACAACTGATTGACATCACTACTCACGACATGGATACCCCGAGATCACATGCGCAACCGAGGTCAGCAGAATATTAGATGGAGAGACGAGGTAGACAAATTCAGAAAGTGCTGGCTCCGCAACGCCCATAGTAGAGAAGTGTGGCGAATCTTGGAAAAGGTCTAAGTTTAATGACAGATGTTAAAAGACTGATGATGATGATGATGATGATGATGATGATGATGATGATGATAATGAAATTCAAGGTTTAACTTCGGTTTGGAGAAGTAGAAATCAAATATATGTGGATTAAGAGAAACTTTTATTCCCAAACTGCTCTGTATTTGTTAATCATTCATGCTTGCAGGTGCGAAATCCAAGATACTCATGGAGTATGTATCGTTATTTATCAAGCTCTGCTTTGTCTGGCACAAGGTTACGGTAGTGTGGCCAAAAGTGCGGATTGAACTCACAACTCTAATAGACTTTTCTGGGAGACGAACTTGGTGATCATAGCATGTATACATAAAAAGACGGTTGCCTCCTTTAGTCTCAGAAAACAATGGAATTATCTGGTCGAACAAATCCAACTTTCGATAACAAGAAAAACCCCATTAGTTATAAAAAAAAATGGTTTACAACTAATGGTCTCCTACGGAGCTGAAACATGGAACCTAACCAAGAGACAGGCCCTCAGATTGAGAACCATGGAGCGCACACATAAGAGAACCATGCTCAACCTCACATGGAGAGATCACCAGAGTCCAATACACCTGGGAGAAAACAGGAGTCTGAAACATCGCAGTATCCATTAAGAAACTCAATTGGCTGGTCATGTTGCAAGAATGGCAGACAGCCGATCATGACACAAAACATGGATACCCAGAGGTCAAATGCAGAACCGAGGCCAGCAGAGTATGAAATGGCAAAACAAATTCGACAGGTTCAGAAAATATTGTCTCCGTGACGCCCAAGATAGAGAGGTGTCCTTGGATATTCGTTCAACCTGTATGCAATTGCTATGACCATTACATTGCAAGTGCTTCCGGGTAGGCAATATACATGCTTAGTAATCCCATTTGTTCCCAAATCTTCGGGTTTACAACGCAGATCTTCCAGGGGATGCCCAGTATCCTTTCGAGACGGTGTACGTGGACAGCATTGAGTCTGCGTTCCTGGTACAGGGTCAAAGTTTCGCTGTTAGAGGGCAGCGTAACCAGCACGGAGACTTGGTAAACCCTCATCTTACTATTGGTGGTAAGCATTTGGTTGTCCCACATCAGGTTTAACGGCCACATTGGAATTAATTATCATCAAATAAGGCTGCACTCAAGAGATGTTTAGCGCATGCACAGCAAAATCCAAAGTTCTACACATTTATAAATAAATAGAAAAAAATCAATCACCAATCGATAGAGACACAAACACATGTGACACGCCTGGAAGCAGATCAGGTAATAACAAATAATGACTAATAATGATTTTATTCCAACGTAAATTTATACATAAAACATCAAGTTAGTGACTATTATTCAGTTATAATTAATTATGAATTCATAGTGAATTATTTATTTTCATGTAGAAGAAATTATGAATGTCCTCTCCAAGGCTATGGAAGGGTGCAAACAGTCTTGAACAATAGCTCTCAACCTTATGTCTGGCGGATCTCTTAAATGATTTTTTTTTAAAATCACGGAACCCATACTTTTATTTTATTGGTTACCACCATCACATTCTATTAAAACATCGAATGAAATAGAAATTGTTTTAGGGAGAGAATTTATCTATATGAAAAGATATGATAAATGAATTATATTGGTTATAAGTATGAAATTGTTGTGAAAGACTCATTAAAAGCAAATTAATGTCTTTATTCATACACTTATCTCGTTACACTAGGATTACGCAGAATTGTGAATCACTGGTCAATTGGCCGTAGGTTCCTAACCTCTATCAGAGACCTTCTTTGATAGGCGGGCCATTACTGATGCTGCCTTTGCTGATCCGCGTGTTCAGCTCAGCGTCAAGGGAGAGACTGCTAAAGGTTATAGAATCTAGATAAATGAAGTCCTACGCTAATGCAAGGCAGGAGGGGGTGTCAAGGTTGTCCTAATACTAATTGTCCATACTCTTTGCTCATACCGGGAATACAAACCAGAAACCCTCAGTATGTAAGGCAGACGTGCTAACACCATATGTATTCTCATACACATGGCATAAGTACCTGTCTGGCTTCGTATGAATTTCTCTATTTTCTTATCCATTTATCCATCAATCTATTTACACACCTAAGCAATACATGCTCATTAGCCTATCTTGGTTGTTGAAAGAGTTTTGTTTTATCCAACCCCGCCACATGGTTGGTGTTTGAGCCAAGGCGAGAACCAGAATTTTGAATCCAGATTTTCGAGGCAGAGAGGTCGTGTCCACTTGGAAAATGCAATCTTTCTCGCTGCATGTGGCCAAGACTAAACCAAGTAAATATCTATTTTAAAAACAAAAGCATGCAAGTAAAAACCAACCACTTATATAGTTTGTAACAAAATAATGAAAAAAATAAGAAGTATTTGTTTAATCATTTCTACTCTATCATTAATGATTACAAGCGAGGGAATTCATTGCTTTGAATTGAAAAAACAAGAATAGAATTGATATGTCCACATACCGTTGAGAGAGAAACCGTGGATAAGGGGGCACTGAAAGGGGAGCAGCAGTCACAGGGGGTGCTTGGGAGATAAACCACTGTAATGCAAACTGCGGATGAGGTTGGGGCGCTAAAAGGGAAATTATAAATCATATAACTTACATCTAAAAGAGAACAATTTCAATCTATAATCCCATGCTTGTGAGTGCTGATAACGTCAGTAAACTGGGGACTGCAAAAACTTCTTATAGAGATGTGCATGGAATCACAATTTATAATTGAACAACCGTAGCGTCAAAATTTGGAATCATGTCAAGAAAGTTCCAACGAAGAATTAATTTTATTTATTACACCACTTGTTTTTATAAGAAGTTCTACCATCACCATCAATCTATCTATCTATCTATCTATCTATCTATCTCTCTCTCTCTCTATATATATATATATGTGTGTGTGTGTGTGTGTGTGTGTGTGTCACGTGGCAACATCATTGGAGTTAGAGGGCTGAAAATTCAACCATTAACTGCAAAAACTTCGAAGAACTCCGAGACAAGGAGAAGCATGTGAAAGAAAGACCCTGGGCAGGGACTGCTATTGCTGCGGCCTGTGTAAGGGCACTCAATTACTAACTAACTACTTATTATGTTTATAGAAAAAAAAACGATTTTTTGTTTTTGAACATCTCCCCCATCCTGACTTGCCAAAAATTCTCTCGGGAAGATGGTTCAATTTATAATGTAATTTGTGCTTAATCGGCCCTCTCAGTTTGTGTCCGGCAATGTTCACGCTTACATAAAAAAAACTGTTGCTTTTTTTCTATGATCACCGGCTAACGCCTGGCGGTTTCTATTTAGTGATTAACCAGATCTGTTTTCTATCTCTTTTCTCTGATGTTTCCTTCTCTATAGTTTCTCCCTTCTTTCAAGTATACAGCTTTGTTTTGTTTTTTATACAATTAGGACAATTTGATTCATCATCTCCCTTTCCAACTTCCGAGCGCTCTCCGCCTTTCTTTTTCACTAAGAACCGACAACATTAACGAACTGGAAGGTTACAGGGAATAAAGTACACATTATTTGATGCACTAGCATCTCTAGAATCGATTGCCATTATTGACTGACTGACTGACTTCACACAGTGTTGCCAATTCAGATGTTTTCCATTTAAATCTAGATGTTTTTGGTTGCATTGATATTTACAAGATTTAAAAAAAATGAAATAAGTATTTCTAATCGATTTGTAGCAGTGCTATTCAAGCTTTTTTCTTAAATACTGCCCTCTTCCAGATCATATATTTCATCACCCCTACCCCGTGCAGTCGGTAAAAATGACAAATTGAAAATTAAATTTTGATATTTTTCTTTTAAATTGTCGTATTTTATGAAATATAATTGTACAGAAATATATAAACGTGCTTAAAGAATGAGGTATCGATCGGCATTCTTTGTCTCTTGTCCTCCCTCATCACCCTTCGCGCCCAACACCCCCCACAGCACCCTTGCCTTTCAACAACCCCTTAAATCATCCAGGACCTCAAGAATATTAAAACTACTTTTAATCTGATAAAATAATAAACAATATGGTTTTATTGTTACGCTGTCTATAACATTCGACCCTTCCAATAGGGATTTGACATTTTGCTCATAAAGATATTTCCTGTACACCGTTTCAAATTATGGACACAGTAAACGAATTCAGGCCCCGTGAAAACACACCAACGATAATCTCATCTACATTCAAACACATCAGTGATTTTTTTTTCTACTGATATCAACAGGTATCAAAAAAGGGATTAGGGTGCACGTTGTAAAACAAGGATCAGCGAGCTAACATTAGTGGCTTTTGTAAATGGGTTCAATCCTCATTGGATTCTCCCTTATGATGGTCCGATACATAAATGCTATGGAAAAATCGTCAAGGATGCACGTCGTATAGCAATGGTCAGCAAGTTCCTATTTACTCGAAGCCCCATGGGAACTACATTTGATGCAAGGGTAGTTTAACATAGGGAACCTCACGGGCGGGCGTGTGGGACAGGAGCATGCTCAGAAAAATCTCTTAAATACTTGCGACTATTGTTGCAAGGACATAAGGGCGCTAGGCTTGGTCACAGATCGAACACGGACCCCTTTGTTCCAGACTTCACAGAACAATGCCAACGCTATTGAAACTATGGGCTTTTCGATTAAAACAATTTCATTTTTTTTTCTTAAGAATCGTTTCATAGAAATTTTCAAGCATATTCAATGGATCTGGAAGAGTTTATACAGTGAAAACGTTTCGAAGAAGACACATTTTCGAGGATTTTAGAATGGGATTCTACTTGATTTCTGCCGATAGACATATTTCTCACTTCATATATTCGTACATGAAAATGGAGGGAATCTGCTCTCCCAACCCGTAAGGAGTCAAGAGTGAATGGATACTTTTCTTCCTCCCTGCAATAGATCAAAAGTGACAGTAGAGTTTTTTGATCTTTTAATCTCTTCTCTTATATATCTCTCATAATATATATATATATATATATATATATATATATATATATATATATATATATACATATATATAATCTAGATTTATTGGTATTTTAACATGTTTTTTAAAAATTCAATTTCAGATCTATGGTCTGATTTTCGAGCTTGGTGTTCATTACCAGAACAAAGCCATTTGGCAAGGGGTTCTGCACCATTCACAGTTTCTTTCAACGAAGTTGCCATCTAGATTGACGCATTGAGCTGGAATTCGTATACTTCGAACAATAAAAAGCACCCATACGCTGGCTACAGCTTCAGTCATTCCTGCCGATAAAAATGATCTCTCAGTGCTGAGATTCCCAGAATAGTCTAGACCGGCTCTAAGTACATTAAAATATCTGAATGGAGAAAGATGTTGGTAAAAACTTCCCTTTGAAATTTATCATAGGCACTAGAAATTGAAGTTGATTCCTTCTCTTCGATATAAATGGAAGTATTGCAAAACAATAAAGTGTTCGGTTAATTTAGTTTAGTGTGTTGTAAATAAAACCTGATTCTCGTTGAAGGGTATGGCTTGCTTACTGATAACGCGAGTTGCGATACAACTACAACAAGGTGGAGCCGAAGTTGTTGGTGTTCGGTAAATCAATAAACAATGGAAAACAAACGCTGGCAGATTTGAATTGCAATGTATTCTGTATCGTTGAATAATCAAGAGGGAACGGGTGTCCTTCCGCACTTGCGAAAGAATATCGCATTTTTAGGTAACTTTTTCTTTTTACTATTACTGCTGTCTTCGCAATGAACGACAGTAACAGCTATAAACGGCATTCATAACATTTTAGCATTAGTTTCATCCATATTTTGGTATGTTATCCACGTATATGTAAATGCAATGTGTGTGCATATTGAAAACCGTGAATAAAAACTGTCTCTAAACCTCCTTCAGTTTTCATGTTGATCCAGCAGGATGGAATTGTACGTATGTATATATGTATGCACGTATTTTCACTCACTCTGTGTTCCCTCGTTGTGTATAAAGATTTTCACCATCATGTCAGATATAACCTATCTATCGAATAATCATGAGTCTGTATCACGCGTACGGTCCACATCAACAGAGATGGAAAGCTGAAATTGAATTATATGTGTGTAAGTATGTGTGTGTGTGTGCGTGTGTCTGTGTGTAGTACTTTTGAATGCGATCCCAGATATGCAATCTTGATGGAGAGGAGGAGAGAGTGAGAGGGAGAGTGACTGCTAATCGGATGCTTTTTGGAGTGGGGATATACATCGTTCACATAGAAGAAGGGAGAGTAAAGGAGAATTGTTTTTATGTTGCCAAGGGAGGGTCTGAGAGTAAAAGGAAGAATGATGGGTTTATTTATCGGCGTTTACGTAATTTAACAAAAGAGTCATATATATATATATATATATATATATATATATATATATATATATATATATATTTGTACAAACAAACAGGAAAGCACCCAGAAAATGTAAACCTTTACCAGCACCATTGACAGTAAATGCGTACTGATCTTCGACCGAGTTCAGTCACTTTTTTAGTTGCCCATAGCTTAACCTTCCTTAAAACTACATTGGAGTTCATTGAGAACTTTTATAGATATTGTGTGGACAGACATGTATCTTTGGCGATACTATGTAAAGTACACGTATACGTTCAACGCAGTGGAAGTGATTTTGAATGGATCCGCCCCAAAATCAAATTGCTCCTTTCATAGCCTATTGTCGACTTTCCCACAAAATTTGATGAACATTTATGGAGAACTTTTGAAGATATCATGTGGATAGACATGAGCATATTCATAAGTGTATGAAAAGAAAACGGAAAAAATCTCTTCATCATAAAAAAATTCCTAAATCCACCATGAAATTCAATCACTTCTTCCCTACCCAATTAACCACCGTTCCACAAAATCTCATTGGAATTCATTGAATACTTTCGGAGATACGTTCTGGACAGAAAGACAGTTAAACAGAGAGATGGATAGACAGAAGGACAGAAAGAAGTAACCGAGCACGTATACCTCTTCAATTTCACTGTCAGAAGTAATAATTAGATGATTTCTGTCGTGTACTGAAATGTTCCTATCCTGCTGACAACGAATTGAACAAAAGCTTCTTGGTTTCATTGATTTCAGCAGGAAGCATTGTCTTAGGTGGTGTTATGGTTAGCACGACTGTGTCTCACGCAGGAAGTTCCGTGTTCGATTCCAACCAGGTATGAGCTCGGTGTGGCAAAACTCTTCATGAACCCTATTTTCCCTTGCACTCAGCAGCTAATCGAATACACCGTGATTATGTTGGAAAGAATTGGGGATAGAGTCGTACCCTCCCCTAACTAAAATGATAGAAAAAAAGAGGCGCCTCCGACTATCATTAGTCATTTCTCTTCCATTGTTTTGAAGTATCTGTATTGCCACTTCTGCACAACGATGACAACATCTTCCAAGTCTGGCTCATGATAAAATTTACAAAGTGAACGAAAGCAGTCTCAGTCAAAGATCGAACTCGGTCCGCCGAGGCTGTTTTCTGTGCCGACCAGTGTTACACCACTCCACACCACCAAAGAAATTCGTCCGTAATTGAATACCCAAGTCGATATATTCACAGGATGACAAGTGTC
>OY735200.1:84324828-84355297 GCA_963457665.1 Thysanoteuthis rhombus
GGTGATTACCACTAAAAATGTCCGAATTAAAAAACAAAAACAAAATAAAAGAACAAAACAAGAAAAAAAAGCAAAAAACAAATAAACCAAACAAAGTGTGAAATCTGCCGGACACAAACTGAGGGACCAATTAAGCATAAACCTGATTGAATCCCAGGCAAAAAACAACATATTTCGGAGGGAGATTTTCAAAAAGAAAAGGTATTTTTTTGTAGATATAATGATTGAATGTTTTAATTTTCAGCCCTTAAGCTCCATCGGTGCTTACCGCACGCATGACACATAGATAGATAGATAGATAGATAGATAGCCAGTCAGACTCACTTAAAAAACGAAGAAACTTTTATTGACAGTTTAGGTTAACGGTTTCTAATATATATATATATATATATATATATATATATATATATATATATATATATGTTTATTCATAAATATATATATATATATATATATATATATATATATATATATATATATACATATATATACATATTTAATATATATATATATATATATATATATATATATATATATATATATATAATAAAAAATGAAGTATGTGTGATCAAGCTCATTTGATTGATATCTGCAGGATTTTGAACATTAGAGTTATTTGCGACTTACAGGCTTCAACTCTTCAATTTCTTCGCAATCACCTGAGAATAAAACCTTTATTAATTTCCTTTGCGCGTCTTCTTGTTTCAAGCTGCCAACTATACGGCCTCACAAGCTGCTGTTCATATAACTCTCAAATCTTCTCTACGTGTATATGTACATGAGCGTATGACAATTATACATATATGCGTTTGTGTGAGTGTGGGAGTGCGTGTGTGTGTGGAGAGAGGAAAACATGGAGCAGGCCCGTCGCCAAGTCGGAAAGGGGGAGGGATATCCTGGAAATCACTCCCTCTCGTTGAACGTGACGCTTGAACCTTTTGGACATTTTTGAGTGCGTTTTTGACCATTTTGAGTATCTTCTATGCCATTTTTGGCTATTTTCCATTATAAATTCAGCACCTTTTTATGGCAACACTGACCACTTCTTCTCGCAGCTCCCTGAAACCATTGGATCCCTCCCCCCACTACTTACCTAGCGATGGGCCTGACAGAGAGAGAGGGAGAGAGAGAGAGTAGATATACATACATTGAGAGTGTCTATGGATGTATGTGTATGTGCAACAGAGAGGGGGGGGGGCATGCAAAAAATTAAAAAAATATATACTTTGATTCGGTTGATCAAGAAACAGTTCAAGAACGCATCCTACGATATTGAGAAATAAATCTGACAGAAACTTACTGAAACTTCGTTGAGTGATTGGCGAGCTAAAATTATTCATTTTTTTATTAATAAATGCTTCAATGATGAGAAAAACCCAGGAAAGCATAGACATATAAATATATAGACGTGTTGATAAATGAATCGATGAACTTATAGAGCGTGAAAATATCCCTACGTGAAAATCCGGAAGCATTCTGCACCCCCATCCCTCAAATAGGCGCGTATATATATATATATATATATATATATATATATATATATATATATATATATATATATATATGAACTCACCTGAAATCGTAGGATCGTGAAACAAGCTTGTCGTGAGTATCCATCGATATCAAGATAATACTAGCCCTATTCTTTAAAAAGATATCGAGTACTCTTTTTGAAAATCACTTTACTAACTATATATATATATATATATATGTATATATATATATATATATATATATATATATATATATATATATATATATATATATATATATATATATATATTGTTTACGGATGAAAATCCGCCATAAATTTGATTCACATTTCTACGATCTTTAGATGGTAATGTTTTAAATTAATTACTCGTTAGATTTTAATACCCCTTTCAGATGAACACTATATATATATATATATATATATATATATATATATATATATGTTGCTCCTCATTATGATGATCCTAAGGTAAGGATATAAAACCAAAACTAAGTGTATGAGTCCATTTTGTCAAGTGATGGGTAAATGATATTTTTATCTGCCAAATTTCTATTTTTTAGTGAAAGTGTCTCTGAACAGAGACAAATAGGATAAAAACACTCTGTTCATTATATACACTTCTCAAATAAGCCCTTCGTTCGGTGTATATTCGGCTAGTATGAATTATAGGTGTATACAGGTGTAAGAGTAAAGTAACAAGTTGCTTAGTATGTGATTGTAGTTGATGCTAGTAGATAGTAGTTACAGAAAATAGCGATAGTTAGGGATGTGTCAGGTGACACTCGCCGGAGACAGTCGGTGTCTGTAGCAGTGATGGTAACGTCAACGGCAGTAGGAAACGTTTCGGCCGTAACGGTGGCGGTAGTGGTGCCAACAACTGTGTTAGAATCATTTCTGGCTAAAATCATGGCCAAATGGCCAGGTACCGAAATCTTTTGTAACAAGCTATAACTATTTCATGTTAGTTTATCAGATGAAGTTCTGTAAATCACCATGATTCATTCTAAAAAATTACCTGCTATTTACCTTCATCCTAATTTTCTGTTTCTTGTTTTATCGCAACTTTTACGAATTAAAAATAATGTTTGTACATGAAAACACAGAACACTGCAAAAATGAGAATATATAAAAAATACTGGAGCAACAACGTCAGAATGGCCAGAAATCTTAATATGACCAAACCAAAAATTTCATGGCTGAATACTTTTCAAAAAAGGCCAGATTTGTCAGATTTGGTGATAAAATGGCCAAAATGGCAACCACGTTCCTTGCGCTAATATAGTATCCTCGGTTTTAATATCGAAGTGGCGCTGGTGCTTTCTGGATGGATTTTGATAAAGGTGTTTGGATAGAATCAATCAAAACAGCAATTACGGCTATGACTACTACTACTACTACTACTACTACTGCTTCTGTTTATTACTGCTACAGCTAGAATTACTACTACTATTAATTACTGCCACTACAACTACTTTTATTACTACAACTGCTAGAATTACGACTACTACTACATAAAGGAAAACTATTAGTAGTGCAAGGTAGTAAAACTAATTCCGCCGTTCTTCCCCTCATCCTAGAAGTCGATACAATCGAGGCTTTCGGTAAGGTCCGTGTGTAAAACACGTTAAGCTAGAAAATCGGTTTAGCTTTCTTTTGACACTTGAAGTTCATAACAAATTATCTGCAAAATGATCATCTGTGTTATCGACGGCGTTGAAATCCTGCAAAATAGTTGCGCTAACTTTGCTGTTTAGAAAAACCTTTCTCAACGGGGGCCTCGGAGGTCCTATGGGTGGGGGCACAATGGCATGTTTGGAAGTAGGGAGAAGGGCATAGACTGAAATGATAATAAATGATTTCCTATCTATTCATGCATTATCCCTACTTAATAGGGGAACCTGGAAACTGAGAAATGCTCTTAGGGGGGCTGTAGCCTTAAAAGGTTGAGAATGGCTGCTTTAGAATAACATACAGAGACAAACGTTATTTTTCTATCCAAGTGAAGGTCCAATATTTACTAAATTTAGCCTAGTACAGCACGAGGCCAAATGCAGGTAGAAATATTGCGAGCTGCCAATTCTTCAAGTAGAAGCCTAAGGATTGATTTTTATTGAGGGTGCAAGCCTTTAATTTGCTGATAAATTGGGCGTGTGGGCCTCTAATTTGCCGACAAACTAGGCGTGTGGACCACTAATTTGCCAACAACGTGGGCGTGTGGGTCGAATAAGGGGAGACATTTGTGTGCAGCAACCCCACGAAAGCTGCCTTCGGTATGCCCCTAACGAATTGACGTTCAAAATCCTGGCTTTCTACCCCGAGCACGAACATCGACCACATTGCAGATACGCAACTGTCTCAACTACTTGGTCGTCCATGAGATCAATTACCAATATCTCTATACGAGGCAGTTTGGGCATGGAATGAAGACAGAAATTTCTGGTAAACGATTGGATTATCAGTCTATGATAACGTATTTTTACAGCAAGAACAATGTTGGGAATAAGATTAAGAGATAGATCAAGGATAAACGTGGCTCAGTGGAACAGGCTAAAGTGAAATGTATGATGGAAATAATTAGACAAAATGATGGGCTGGACACATAGCAAGAAATAAAGGGTAACAGATATTGCAACAGGTTGACAGAAAAGGTACCCTAGAAATAGTGAAGACATCAGTGAAATACTAGTCATAAGACGTAGTGATTAGATAGGAACATTTGCTGTCATAGCTGAGGTTAGCACAGTCACCGTCGACGTGGATATGGATGGGAAAGGCCTATATCCAGCAGCAGACTTATGATGGCTGCTGCTGCTAATGAAGATGTGGATGATGATGGTTATTTTGCAACAATTATCCCAGCATAACAAGGTGTGAATGACCAAATCTTCAGCAAGTTTTCCTACCCCATATGCACGATGGGAGTACAAGCATGTTTACCATCAACAAAATTCATTGGCGTCTCGTGGAACGACTACTACTACTACTACTACTACTACTACTATCACAAATACTACTAGGATAAAAATTACTACGACTACAGCAATGATTAGAGGTAAAATAGGTTTATTATTTAATCAGAGATGTTCTCACAAACGTGGTTGAATCGGGTTTGGTGTAATGTGCGACCAAACAGAACTCGGATTCCGTATATGCACGTGTATTGGTCGAGTTTTGAGGACCGAATTTTTAGGCAAAACATCGGGGATCGACGAATACACAAGTAATAATTTCATAAGATTGATATTCAAATTCAAACATAATAGGGAGGACTCGGTGCAACGCTTAGCTTCAAAAATGCATACCATAAATTGATGATTTCATGTCCGTAAATCAAAGGTCGACCTATGTACGAGATCGACTTTTACACGAGCAAGTAGGGTAGAAAGCTCAACATGGTTAGACTTGGAGACAGATTTCTACTGCTGCTACTACGAATATTATACTACAAATTCTACTACAGTTAATACAACTCAATGTCGCGTTACAAAAGGCGTTCCTCAATATTGTGCCTTTCGTTATAGCACGGTCTGCGATATAAGGTGGACCCCAACATTTTCCCTTTTCTTATCGTCCTCCCGTCCAGAAAACCGGGAATAAAAACAGAATTTCATCAAAAGAATTACTTAATATGACTAACATATCAAATTTCTTGAATTTACAATCAGTTGACTTGTAGTTACCTGGTGTTTTAGACATAATTTCTTCGATGTTGAGAAAACATTTTCGTTCACCGATGAACATGTAATTTACTTTTGATTATCTGCTGTCATAACGCGCTGGTCTCCTTTGGACCCTTACATCCGCGTTATAAAGGGAGACTGCTGTACTATAAATCCTACTACCGTTAATACAACTTCAAGAATTGCTACTTCTACTGTTGGTAAATATACAGTTTCCTGACAACTGTGAAAATTTCCTTCCTGTCTCCGCCAGTGTTGCCAACTTTATTTTCAAGTTTACATCTAAAGCTAATTCCCAAAACATCTAGAATATTAGAAATATCTAAAAAATCTAAAGACAACTAGATTCCCCTTCCCCATATCTATATCTATCTATCTATCTATCTATCTATATATATATATATATATATATATATATATATATATATATATATTGCATATTTTCAATAAATTAAACGTAACTCCAATCGTCAAAATTCGCTTTATGAAAATATTACCTGTTTTTATAAAAACTCATCTAAATAGCATTTTCTAACATCTACACGGAACCAACGACATCTAGATATAGATGGAAAGCATCTAAATCATTACTTATAGACATAAATTTTTTTTATTTTATAAAAAAAACATCTTATAGGTATTTTTTGTCATCTAGACGCAACCAAAAACATCTAGATTTAGATGAAAAAACATCTAAATTGGCAACATTGAATTTTTAGCCCGTGACAATCAAGACGTATCACAACAAGCAACAATTATTTCAGAAAATACAGGAAATCCTCGATTTACGCCATTTCCTTCCACGTCGTTCCGATATAACGTTTTTGGGAGAAGAGATGGATATAAATATGCGAAATTACTAAATATCGTAAGTGTTATTGTGAATTGAGTAATATTTCTGACGAGACGAAAGACAGTTGCAAAATTATAACACTACAATAAATTAAACAATCCCTATTTACATAATTGTGTCTACGGTAATATCGGTTTCGCTTAATGTTGTTTCATTCAAAGTCGTGGTTCTCAGGGACCTATCCATCAGATTAATCGGGAAGTCCCTGTGCCACCTCCACAAAAACGATTAAAATCTTTCTAATATCCTTGTTTACCTACGCGGCAAATATGACTAATTTTGAACTAAATTTACCGAATTCTACATACCTTACTGCTCCAAACCACTTCGCATATCCGGTGCATGGTATAATTTTATTAAAAATCTAATATAGTATGTAAAACGATAGAATAAGCCAGGTTATTTTTTTGTATCAATGATTTCGTATTGAATTCAGGTTGTTGATTCTGAAAGAGGAGTTGGATTTAATTGTATTTTTCAATTAATAAAAGCTTTGATGTATAGTAGGTAACAGAACGCCATCAGGTATGTCTGATTCAATAGATTTAATATTGAATTGGATATATTTGACGTTTGAGTAAACAGAAATTTTATTAAAACGTGCCTGGCTGCTGCAGGGTCAAACTCAACTCCTGCTTCTTTTCCGACTGAAAAGGATTTCTGCAAATTTTGTATTGTATCTATAATCATTTAAATAAAAAAAATGAAGAATTTTTTTTACTATGAATGTACTTATTTATTAGGATGAAATAAGACCGTGTTTATTTCAAACATACATTTGCAATCAGTTTGGCTCAGTCAGTCAGAGAGCCATCTACCAATCACTTGCTCGTGTGTTCAAATCATAGTAGGGAAATACTAATTTTTAATGGGACAGACAGAGAGTGAATAGATTACTGCCCTAAATTAGGTGAGGATTATTATTATTGCTGTTGCTACGGTTTCAAATCAAAGTTCACTCCAGCCTCCGAATGGACCGGAGATTGACAAAAAAAAGTCTATAGTGACAATGATTTTCGCGCTCAGGATCGACTATTAAAATCCAGAACCTGACAGTCATGTGCTCTACCCAATGCGGTCAGTCTTCGGCTTGAATTTCTCTCACACCTCATAAATAGTACTATCTTCGCAACCATTAATCATATCAACACTTTTCCTCTAGTCATTACAGAGAGACTAGCGACATAGCTTGGACTCGGCGATATCAAATGCTAGTTAACAATCTCCCGTTAAATCCCGAAGTATCAATCCAGTGGTTCTTAACCTTTTTTTAATCCATGCCCTACCGCGGCAGCTCGAACAATCTTCATGTTCCCCTTACAAATAAAAGGTATAATAATTTCTATTTTATGAGAAATTCCGTAACAACAACGCAATTTCCCTATTGCTTTTGAAGCTCACAAACTTAATGAGTTCAATAGTAGTTGATATGGATTAAATTTAGTATCGTCTTATTAGACATTAATCGTATTGTATATCTAAGAATTAATCATTTAAGCCTAAACACTACTCGATTTGACTCACAAAACGGTTTCCATTCTTCACACCCGACTTACAAATTGCTACTCTTCAATATACTAAAATTGCCCCCCTTTGTGGGGCATATGCCCTACGTTCAGAATCTATACTGTAATCAGTTATACTTCAATTTTTATATTTATAGTCCATATTCTCGATTTCTGTAGTAATGAACACAATAGCCTTCCAAATAACACCAGAAGCCTATCTAATGATTTTTTTATTTGGGGATACAAGTCTCTAATTTGTCGTCAAAGTGGGTGTACAGGCCTCTCATTAACCAATAAAATGGGCAATCTGGCTAAATGAGGGAATAAAATAGCCGACAGAGAGAGCATTGGGGGTTGGGGAACCTTACCCCCCTCAACGACCATCTCTGGTACGCCCTTCCTTGATTCTCCGTAGTTGGTGTGGAAGGTAATGCCCTCAAAGGTAAAATTTCGGTCAAGTTCCATTTCTCAACTAAAAAAGCACCCAGAGAGCGCACACCTCAGTCCACGACGTACACTGATTTGATGGGGAAAAATCCCGGATCCGCCCCGAAAAATTGAATCACATTTTCCATAGCCCATGACCAAGCCTTTCACAAAATTTCATTCAAATTCATTGAAAAGCTTTGGAGAGATCAAGTGGACGGACAGACAGACAGACTGAAAGACAGACAGACACGGGGTAATGCGTACACCACCCCAACTTCCTTGACAGTGGAAAACTAAAGGCTGTATATTTTACTAACTGATACCCATCATTCCATTCGTGTACTTCTAAAATCGGTCACATTCATGAACATAAAATAGGTGGAATGGCCTTAGCTCCTTTGATAAACCCGTCATCCTTCTCTTCAACACGGATAGTGGTGATACTATGAGCTGGCATCGAGGCTCTTATCACATTTTCACGCCGCTGATACACAATTTGTGTACAAGTAAAAGCTTCTAAATTAGAAACACTTTATCATCCATTTACATAACTACTGAACCTGGTGATTGGTGCTGCATACTATTTTGTTGTAGATACGGTATTTATCAGGTTCGCGCCTCGCACGAAGTTTTAGATTTTCGCCTGTCTATCGCACCAGTTGCATATATATGTATTTTTTTCGCATACTTATTGAAAAAAAAACAACAGAAGAACGAACTTGCCTTTATATTATTACCCGAATCTATGCCGTTTTCCTCTCTACTATAGCATTACAGAATGGTCACCTTCATAAATAGTTGTTGGAGTGGATCCAGGATTTTAAACAGTGGGGTATCTCAATGGAAAAACAGGGTTGGGGGGGGTTGTCTAGATTGAAAATATAATTTCTACAAGGGAAAACGTGAGAAAGAAAAAAAAATCAAACATAAATATTTACATCTGATTAAGGGGGTTTATTTGTTTCTTTTTTTAAACTTTTCTCTCGATACTTATAAAAATGTTTAGTTGTGCTTTACCCTACAAGGTTGGCATGGGAGGTTCCAGTTCCCACCCCCTGTATCCGCACTTCAGTTGATGTGGTTCCCAGTCATGCAATGGATATCTAGATCTTGGACCTTTGGACCCATACCCCCCATCCGCCTACCAATAAGTTTGTTTTACCATCAGTATAAGTACTATTACTATTACTACTTCTAATATTACTATTGCTTCTTTTAGATAACTGCTACTTCGTCTGAGATTATACTAAACCACGTTCTTTCGCAGTCATTTCAAACGTACAAGTTTCAACTGATACGATCTTCAAATACTCGAAAATAACGTTGCTTTAATTACGAGCACACACACACGCGCGTGCACACACACACAAATACATATATACATATTCATACACACACACACACATATATATATATGTATATATATGTATGTATGTATATATATATATATATATATATATATATATATATATATATATATATATATATATGTATATATATATATATTTATGCGTATATATATATATATATATATATATATATATATATATATATACATTTCAACCTTAAATACTCAAAGACTGAGATGTAAGAATTATTGAAATCGTGTCATTTCAGTCAAATATTTGTTAAGAAAATGCGAGATTTTCATAGGGTTTAATATTATACACAGAATTCAATATTAGAGTACTACTATATGGGAATTTTTCTTCAGTTGTTTACCGTGTAAATATACCGTATATCTTGGGGGATAAAGGAGATTTAAAGCATCCAAACCCCCTCCTCCCAAAATGGGGCCGTCCTATAGGCAAGAGAACAAAAACAGTGACTAAACAGTGAGTTAAAACCATGCAATTCAGACTGAAATTGGGGTTTCGTCTTATCTGGAGGTCGCCTTATGCACCGAAATATACAATACTTGTGGTAAGGGGAGAGAGAGAGAACTCCTACCTAAAGATATTTCTGGTAACACTCTAACCAGCATCATTACCTGTGCTGAAATTAAGATAACAACCCTGACTAGAGCCCGTTCCGATCCAATAATTTCTTACTGACATATACATGAATATATATACATATATATATTTACTTGTATACGCACATGGGTGTCCGCTGACACTTTTCCAGGGGGTAGAGGATAAAATACATTTTCGGAACAACCCTGTTACTAGCGAAAAATAATACCATCTTTTCATAGGGTTGCATCAAGTTGGGATTACATGAAACAATCGTACAACACCATTATGCTTTATTGACTATAAAGTTCCAGGTACAAACTTCCAAAACCCACACCATAGCTGAGGAGGTGTGCTTGGGGGATGGGGGGTGGCAAATGCCCCGTTTGACCCCCCCCACCCGCATTGTGGACGCCAATGTACATGCATAAGTCTCAATTCATTCAAATACCTATCTTTCCGTGCCTGCACTACGATCGCGAATATTGTCACTACAACGACCATGATTCATACAACGACATTCACAACAAAATTATAACCATAGCCGTATGGAAACTCTTTTTATAAGGGGGACGGGGGCTTGATTTGCCCGAGATTCTCAGTTTTGCTCGATTTTGCACTGATTTGTCCGAGAATTAACACGTTTTGCCCGAATTTGGGCCCTCTGCCCTCCCTGGCTTGTAAGCTTATGATTATAACAACAATATTTTAATCTTAAGCATGCATTTCCCTATTGGGCACGAATTCCCGGCCACACGCACCGTTTCTTTTACTTTTTTTAAAAACACTTCTGAGATGCACGCAGTGCAGTATTATAGTTTACACATCGCTTGCATAAACACCACAGCGTTATTACCAATACATATCGATACGTGGACCAGTTGTAGAAATGAGTGTTTGGAACTAGGTATACGTTAAGGTTGGGAAACTATGTTTACGGGAATGTCTCCATTAGTAGACATTTAGCATACAAAAAAGCTGGAAATTGAGAAGTAGGTATACGCCGTACTTTTGCGAACCTCTCCCATTTCACGGCTGTTGCCAATACATATTGATACGCGGAGACTTTTTCGCGCGCATACATGAACGCATATGCAACTAGAAAGCACTCGGAGAGAGTATACCCCTGCCAACGCCATAAAGATTGAATGATAATCAGTTGATATATAACTACGATAAAGGAGAGTTAACCGTGTTTCAATTTTCGATATTTTGAAGTATTGTTTACCTGATTCGAATACATGAAAAAAATATCTCTGGATCGAAAATGAATTCCTGGATCCAACCCAAAATTTAATCAATTCTTCCGTAGCCCATAAACATCTCTTCAAGAAAATTTGATCGAAATTCATTGAGAACTTTTGGAAATATTGTGTGGACAAACAGACAGACATGAGTGAATACATATACCTCCCCAACGTCGTCGGCAGAGGCAAACTATCACCTGATGTTATATGTAATTGCGATTTTCTTCTTTTCCCCTACCTGGTGCGAGAAACCTGTGTTGAGACACGGAACCGATAGTGATGATGACGTCAAAGGAAATATATAGCGATGCAGTTTTCAGGTTCTTTTTTTTAATCCTTTTTTTTTCTTGTCTTTTTTTTTTGTCTTTTTTTCTTTTGTTCTTAAAGGTGAGAAGATGAAGGTGGAGGTAAAATACAAGAGAAATGAAGGACTTTTTCAAATATCAACAAGAGGAAAGACTACCCGTCCATTTTTTTTCTTTTTTTTCATTCTGACCCTTTCATATCCCGATCTGGCATTGGCAAAATAGACAAAATCACTTCACGCTTAACCCTCAAGAGATACCCAAACCCACAAAGAAGTACACACACACACATACACACACACACACACACACACACACATATATATATATATATATATATATATATATATATATATATATACTGTTATATGGTGCATATATATTTAGGCTCTATTCCAAATATCGAGCACTCTTCTTATAGATAAGGCAACCGCTAAACACATAAACGATACATATATATATATATATATATATATATACATACATGAGCCCATAAGAAATATGCACGTACACTTACGCACGCACAAACATATATACACACGCACACACATGTATATATATACACACACACATACATACATACATACATACATACATATATACATATATACATACATACATACATGAAAAAAAAACCCACGCACAACCCCTACTGAATTGGCAAGACATAGAGAACGAGATCAAAAAAAGCAAAAGGTATAAGAATTGGTGCATGCATCGTTGTAGATTATATTTACCAGTAGTAATCCACACACCGGTGTACATTTGCAACATGTTCCGTTCTCCGTGATCGATAGTACTACTGCTTCTCTGATACTACCACAACATGTACTACTACTATTATTATTACTATTATTATTGTTATTATTACTGTTATTATTATTATTATTACTATTACAACTACTGTAGCTAGCACAGCCTGAACCAACACCACCAATATAAGTAGCACCGGCCCCACAGTTAACACTACGACTACTACGGGTAACCTTTTCCGTTGCAGCTCGCTGCTGCTACTAAGGCTGCTACTTGGACTGTCTATGACGTCGCAGCTGATGTAGAAGGAGTTGATGCTGCTGCCGATTCGGTTTCGGTGGATGGACATTTTTCTGTTGATATTCGCGTGGTTCACGCGCCACTCTCTCTCTCTACCGTAATTCCGCGAAACCCTGAATTTTCACTTTCTGCTTTCGATTCCATTCTAGCACCACCGTTTGTTGTCGCTCCAGGCTTTGAGAAAGTCGTCCCTCCTTTGTTCTTTCCATCTTTCTTTTATATTAGGAACCGTACACCTGAACTGTCACCAGAACTGTCAAAATAGGTTTCTTCAGTTTTAAAGTCAGTCCGGCTGGCTGCGTATGTATATATCACGCGTACCGACCGCACCAATGAAGCTAGAGGGTTGAAAATTTTGCATTTACTCCTTGTTATGTCGACATAATATGTTCTTGGGGGTTTTCAGTTTGCAGTGTAAGTTTATGCTAGATTGGTTCCTAGCTTGTGCCTGCTTGTTTTTTTTTGTTGAAAATTCTGATTTTTTTAGTGATTATTGCCCATCAAAGCTCATTCATTGATCACACTTTCTTTCATTTTTTAATTGATCACCCCCAACACAGCCAAAGGATATTGGTCACGTGATAGTTTCTATTGAGTGAGCGACTGGACCTGTTCCGTTCTAATCTTTACCGTTTCCGTTTTCCTTTCTTTCCTTTTTTTTTTGCATTACTGTTTCTCACTCCCTCTTTCCCGACCCTACTTCCAATATTTCTATCATTTCAACTTTGTAGAAACTTTCTCTTTCTATTCTTCCTTCTTAAAGAAAACAGACAAACAGAGGGATAAACAAAATGAGGGCCCAACAAACAGACAAACCAAAAAAATTAACATCCAATTTGATTTTCTCTCATCCTATGGTTGTTCTAAGACTTGACTGTTTGCCAAGATATAATTCTCGTCGTGAAGTATAATAATTTTCCAATCCAGACCCTTCCTTCGTTCTTTCCTTCCTTCGTTCTTTCCTTCCTTCCTCACTTCATTCTTTTCCCCTTTCCATCCTTTACTTTTTTCTTTCCTTCACTCTGTCTTTCCTTTCACCTTTTCTTCCTTCCGCCGCCAAATATTCTTTCTTTCTTTCTTTCTTTCTCTCTTTCTTTCTCTCTTTCTTTCTTCCAATTGCTCCATGCCCCCATCCCTCATTCTCCTTCCGACTCCCTATCTATCGATCTATCTATCTCATATACTTGGTTTTATTTTCTTTAGCTTAATCTCCATTCTTCTTTCCTCATCATCTTTTGCGTTCCTTCCTCAATAAACCCGCTATTCGACTTTCCGCTTATCTATCTATCTATCTATCTATCTATCTATCTATCTATCTATCTATCTATCGATCGATCGATCGTTTCGCAGATATATGTGTATGTGCATATATTAAGCATGTACAAAAGTTTACAGCGAAAAATAGTTTTTCAACTGTGAATTCATTGCATTGTTTTTCATAAAACAGCGCCCGTAACTTTTGTACCCATAGGATAAAAGTGTCTATGCATAAAAGCTGCTGTGTGGTTTGGTGAGTCATGTATTTTTCACCGGTGCCAGTGATCAGCGTTCGAAGCTAGATAAAAGACATACCACAAATGCTGATTTTAAAGCCAGGCAACTCCATCATTGCAAAGATAGGTGAAACACTATCCTTCTTTTCCGAACGTCTCCCATTTGGTTGTGTGCTGTACTAAGCTTAATCATAGTAAATAACTATATACCTATATGCATAAGTGTACATATCTTCATAGATATGCACCTGGACATCAATATGTACACACACACACACACACACACACACACACACACACACACATATATATATATATATATATATATATATATATATATATATATATATATATATAATGATTTCATTACTCACAGATGCTCTATTACTTGTCCCAGACGTGTTCCATGCTACGCAAAGCTGTATATACTTCTCCCCCTCTATCTCTCTGAACACACACACACACACACACACACACATACATATATATATATATATATATATATATATATATAGAGAGAGAGAGAGAGAGAGAGAGAGAAAGGGAGGACTTTGTTCTTTTCATAGTCAAATTATTTACCCCATATAATTTGGATGTTTTTAAAAATCTTTTTATAGACATATCTTCCCTGCAGACGTCTTCGCGCGCCTTTTTTTCTAATCAATACTACAACATCGATGATAGACATTAACAGACAGATCATATAATCTCCTTATGATTCCTCTCTGCATCCAACGCCCTTCTCAAACCCTTTTTCTCAAGGTCCCTGTCTTTTATTTAAATACAGCACCGGCAGTGTTTCACATACGCCTGTCACTGCAATTGAAAAAGTGATCCTGTGGCTGTTACAGAAAGATTATAAAACAAGAGATTTCGTGAAATCCTTGGGATTAAGTGAAATACCTGAACATTGCTGTAATTTCACAAGATCCTCAATCATAATGTTAACCATTACTATTATAATGAATTCGATCCCCACAGGGTGCACCCACTACTGCAGCTTTGTGTCAAACTAGGCTAAACTTAGTAAATATCAATTATATAAATATCAATATCAATACCAGTATATATCAATCATCGGTATATTCTGCTTCAGCACTTATAGCGAATAAACAGCTTAGTTTGGCACAAGGCCACTGTAGTGCGGGCAGTCATCACTGATTGTGAAACTAGGGATTTAATAGAATTCCTGCGATGTCCTGGAATTTCACAGAACCCCTGGGGATTTCACGAGATCATTAGTTTCGCAATTTTATCGTGACATGGCTAGCAGAATGGGATCTCGAAGATTCCGATACAAGTATTAGGGTAGATGCCAGGTCTTTTCTGTGAATAGAAAAGTGTCAGTGGTTGTGTTCGTGTAAAAGTAAATATTAGGCGGTATTTACTCCTCCCTTAAGATTATTCGAGCCCCGAATCTAATGTGATCATTTGTGATGATTTTCTGCTCAAACGTTTGCTTTTCTGCTTTTTGATATTCACTGTGATGAATCAAGTTTGGCACAAGGCAGCATAAAAAGGAGTGAAGCCAATTAAGAAAACAATTATTGAGAAAATTTTTCTAAAAATGATAGAGATATCGATTGGTAGATATCAACCGACTGACATTGTTGATTGACAGAAAGATAGATAGTAGGACAGATATAGATATATAGAGATAGATAGAAGGATAGATGGATAGATAGATCGAGAGATTAAGAGAGGTAGAAAGAAAGAAATGAATCTGAGTCTGAAATGGATCTGGACAGACAGTGACAAACAGAATGAATCAGAGAGAGAGAGGGGGGAGAGAGGGGGGAGAGAGGGGGGAGAGAGGGGGGAGAGAGAGGAGAGAGAGAGAAAGAGGAGAGAGGAAGAGAGAGGGAGCAGACGAAGAAAAGAGAAGACAGGATGAAAGAAGCATCTGAGATTGCAAAGAAGGGAGGAGGAAGGAAAATTTGGAAGGAAGGACAACTGGGGAAGGACATACCTTCCGTGAAAATCCGCATTTGAAATCATGGATTTAACTTAATCTCGAACACTGACGATGTATACAGGTGGGAGATGCACAACTCCCATAAACACCTGACTGCATCTTGTTATCTGCTTTGTACAATTCTTAAAATTTTCCATTTTCCACTACTTTTTTTTCATTTTTCGGTTGAAAACAATTGCCACAATATGATATGACTGAGCTCTCACAGTCTCAGTTTGACAGGAAAATGAGGATGGAAACATTGTGTTACACCGATCTTCTGAATAGGCATACTTACCTGCCTTTAAAATCAACATTCGAACTATTGGGTTTTTACCTAAGCTTGAGCATTGGCCACTGGCACCGATGGGAAACGTGGAGATTTCAACCACAAGGGGGCCTATGTGTCGTCATATGGCTATATCAAAATGATTAGATTTGATCGACTCTAGGCTAGGTGGAGATATGTAGAAAGGAAAATTTTGTAGCGCCAGTCATCTAGATAGAGGATGAGGGTTCTGCTTGAATCATCATCATCATCATCATCATCATCATCATCATCATCATCATCATCATCATCATGTCTCTTAACGTCCGTCGTTAGATATTGACCTTCCCCAGGATTCGCTACACTTCTCTATCGTGGGAGTCACGGAGCCAGTACTTTCTGAGTTTGTCTAGCTCGTCCCTCCATCTAGAACTCTACCAGCCTCGGTTGCGCATGTGATCTCTGGGGATCCATGTTCATCGGTTGTCAATCATTCTAGTGACATGGTCAGCCCATGGCCGTTTGAGATTTTTGATGGATTCTATGATGTCCCTGACTCCTGTCTTCTCCCGGATGAATTGTGCTGTCTTGCAGTCTTTCCATGTAAAGTTGAGCATGATTCTCTCATGTAAGCGTTGCATGCTTCTCAGTTTGCAGGTCCGGCTCTTGGTTAGGTTCCATGTTTCAGCTCCATAAGTGACTATTGGGAGGATGCATCGGTTGTATACTCCTTAATATCAGGATTAATTGGATCTTCTTTTTTTGAAGGTTGAGCTTGCGCTGCCAACGGCTTGCCATCCTAAGGTGATTCTTCGCTTGATTTCTTCTCTTTTTTGAGGGTCTCATGGAGATTCGTTGTCCTAGGTAGATGTAGTGATCTACTTTCTCCAGTTCTGTGTTCTCGATTTTGATCTTAGTATTCTTATTTCCGACGTTGTAGATGCACGCGATCTTCGTCTTACTGAAGCTCAAGTGTAGGCCGATTTTTTGCTCTCTTCATTTAGTTCATCTCGCATTGGTTGGAGGTCATGTTGGTCCTCTTCGAAAAAAAAGCCTACTCAACTGCTTATACAAACTCTTCACAAAAATCATCACCAACCGAATCAACAAAACACTTGATGGAAACCAACCACGAGAGCAAGCTAGTTTTAAGAGAAGCTACTCGACCATGTACCACCTGCATTCGATAAATCAGCTGAAAAAAAAGCAGCAGAATATAAATGACTACTTGCAGCAGCATTTATCGACTTCAAAAAGGCTTTCAACTCAGTGGAATCCCTTCTTAACTACCTGCTTAAAAATCAGCATTTGAATTCCTGGGCTTTTCCCGGGCTCGACCACTGATTATTTGCAAAAGCAGGAAATGTGTAAAGATTTGAACCATGAGGAGGATCCGTGTATTTTAATTTCTAAGATTAGATTTGTCTGAAACTAGGCCGGGTTCGGATATGTGGACAGGAAGATTGTGTTGCGCCAATCTTTTAATAAGAGAATGGGGTTTGACTAGTTATCTAAAAATCGGCATTTAAAAATCTGGATAATTACCCGTTCATTTGCACCACACAGTAGGAGATAGGTAAAGATTTCAGCCACGAGGAAGGCCCCGTTGTTGTCTTACGAGTATATTACCAAGTTTAGATCTATTTGGAAGAAGACAGAATTGGGAAGGAAATTGGAAAGGAAGATTGTGATCTGATTAAATGGACATTTGATTGATTCGATCTTCCCATGAGTTTATTTTATTCAAGGAGAATTTTCATTATTATTCGGAAGAATGATACATTTTCAGATGTGCCCACACATCTCAATAAGACGCTTTTGCGTCGAGCAGGCGGTCCAAGTTATCTAAACAACAGAGGGGGGAGGGGAGGAAAAGGAGTGATATCATTAAAATGCGTGACTTAATTAACAAACATCTATTCAAAGAAAATTTCCATTATACTGCTTGAGTGTATGAGGATCGTAATTTCGTACTGAAAAAAGCCAAAAATGTACGATTTTTATTGGAAGTAATTCTTGCAGGATATATCTATACTGAATATCTAAAAAAAAATCCCTTAAGAATTAACACAATGTAAGACTACTTGTGCTTCCTCTTCCTGCTACTACTACCAGGCATGGTGTACTCATCGTTAAACTTATGGTTCTTGTTATAAAATGCAGCACCAAGGGCATTAAGGGACTAACAAGTGACTAAGCGTCCGTCTCTTGAGAGACAACTCCCAGTTGGGGTATATGGTCGGTGTCAAGGGCCTGGTCCCTGTTGCATTCGTCAGTTTAGTGACTCTTGCAAGTTTCAAGTCTGGCTGAGACTAGGACTTTATTCTTACTAGTATTTTCATGACCACCCCGTGGTAAGATACAGATCGACCGAAGGGATTTTTTTCTTCCCTTGAACGAACCTTGGACCTTCTGCGTGTGAAGCATATATGCAAACTTTTATGCAATCTGAGTATACTATTAATTGGAAGAATACGGTTTTCCTATTGATATACCGTAGACAAAACATTTTCGTGTATATTTTCACTGTTTAGCGTAGAATTATTGGCAAGCTCTCAGTAAAGCCACCTCAACCTTCAAAAACAAGAAAATCCCAATAATCATAAGAAGAGTTGTATGCAACCTGTACATCTTCCCAATATTCAACAACGGAACTGATACATAGAATCTTACCAAAAGATTGATCCTGAAGCTGAGAACCATGTAACGTGCACAAGAGAGAATCATGCTCAACTTTACGTGGACATATCACAAGACACGGTACATGATACCATTACAAAACTCAAAGGTCAATGGGCAGGCCAGGTTGCGAGAATGTCAAACAACCGTCGGTCATCCCAACTAACAACGTTGATCCCGAGAGATCATATGCGAGAACGTGGTCAGCAAAATACGAGATGACGTGACGAACAAAGCCAGTTCAGAAAGTATTACCCATGAAAGAGAACTCTGGTGGATCTTGGAGAAGGTTTATGTCCAACGACGGGTGCTAAGAGGCTGATGATCATCATCATAATGGTCGTTTTGCCTGATTGTAGAAGCCCCTAATAGACAAAACCTCTCATATTCCTCCAACTACTCTATAACCCCTTACAAGAATAATAATTTGTTTCAAATATTGACTTTTTTTGAATACAGGTTTACTTCACAATTCAAACGTTGTGAATTTCCTTTAAAACCTACCATAAACCGAAATCGCGTAAAACTAAGAATCAATCGCCATTAATTTGAATAAAAAACATTTTTGAGCGTCTCCAGACCTTAAACATGGTGATGATGGTATGTTAGGCTGAGTCAAAGATTGATGTGGTGGCAAGTACTGGAGACTATGAGTAGAAGAGAAAGGAAAGCGATGCACTGCTTCTATAACGGCTTGCTGCAAGTCAAACGCTGGATGCTTTTTACGCTTTTCACTTTTTTCCTCTTGAAATCAAAAAAGTGGCAGGAAACTAACTCTCAAAAAGCGGGCAATGTCCGTAATACAACTTAAAAAAGGGAATCCTTATCAATGAGGTTCGCAGGAAACTTGTTTTTTTCCTAAATCAGCAATCCTCACCTTGTAAGAGACAGTGCCGTTATAACCTTGTGGCTGTTGAGGCACAAAGGTCAGACTCCCAGATTCTGAGAGGCCTCATGTGGATTGGAGGGAGGAGATGACAGGTAGGCTATGACCTCAAAAAATTATACACCGAGTTATACCGTAAACAATAAAGATCAATTAGGTTTTTGTATATATATGAATATATTACCTTTAACTCATTCTTCCCTCCTCCGACCGCTGTTTTGGGGTTCTGTAAGTCTCAAATCTACTTGTGTTTATGAATATTATTGTTCCTATATCGACAATATGATAGGTAATTGGTATGAGTATCCGATGATGAAAATAAAGAAATACTTTTTCGTTTGCTTGGACCGAATTATATACGGTAGTAAGCGAAACAATGGCGACTATCAGGAAATAAAGATATGATTCCCGGGTGATATTAGAACCTTCACCCCTTTCTAACGGAGCAACCATGTAGCCTAAGTCTGTGCTAACCAATTTAGCCTCCGGGACCCTCATGGTAGACAGAGGTTCCAATATCACCCCATAACTCATTTTTTATTCCTTGGCTGGTTTGTTTATTGTGAGGATGTAGAAAAAATCCGACGAAATGGCAATAATGATTGACAATATGGAAATGGAAAGACTGCGGAGAAACAGAGTTATACCACAAAATATCATTATAAAGATTGGCACCTGATGCATTTCACCAAACGTATCCAAACTTCTTCAGAGGCTGAGACGGGAGAAAATGTCAATTTTAAGAAAACAAAATAGGTTCGTTGAATGTCCTTGATGCCACCATATATACATTCATAGTATAGAAAGTTTCGAACAAATATTAAAAAAACCCAACTTTTTTCAAAATGTACGTCATTTCAATCAATCATTTCCCGATATCTGCTAATCTACACAGAATTTAGATGTGATACTATGCGTGAATGGTTATTGTTCTTATTGGGATCATGGGTTGTTTACCAAGTAACTATTTCGGTGATGTAAAAACATTAACAACCCCCCCCCTGCAACGGGTAAGCATTCTCCACTATTTTCAGGGCACCTAGCCTGCTACACTGTCGGGTCAATACTCTGATAGGTAGCAGGCCACTAAATTCCGTACACATCTGCTTCGTCAGAGCATCTGGTATCTCTGCTTAAAGCTCAAGACACTCGTACTAACCACATTATCTGCGTTTAGAAATTGCAAACAGCCATACTATCCAGAGGTTCTGTGCTTAGATTTTCAGACGGCCCTTCTGTCCCAATTCTCCTTCAAAGGAACGTCAGAACTCTCCAGCCTGCTCAGCATCTACCAAGAGCAGATTGTTTACGCCCTGTGGTGAAACTGCAGGTAAGCCCTACGGTCGGAATACTCCCGAAAAGGAGTAGCAGAACTCTCCAGCAAGCGTGCGTTTGCCAGGAAAAGGACACTCCTGTCAAACCTACGACTTTGGTACCCTGCTTCCATCTGTGCCACCTCGGTTGACCATATGATGCTAACCCCAAAAGTTGTACACCATTCTTTTTAGGACTAGTGTATATATATATATATATATATATATATATATATATATATATATATATATATATATATATATATGTGTGTGTGTGTGTGTGTGTGTGTGTGTGCGCGTGAGTGCGTGTGTGTGTAAGGGTTCTCCAAGTGAAACCGAGTGTCGAGGATCCTATTAAGATAACCCAACCTTGGTGAGAGTTTTGAGCTGATCTTGCTGGTCATAAAGCTACAGACGTGGGATACCTGATTGAGATCGAACTCACAATTTACATGTGTGGGTCTAGCTTGTCAGCCATTGCTTCAAAATAAGCAACAGGATATTTGCTCAACTTAAACACAATAGTTGGGCACCAAAGGAAGTTCAAACGAAGGAGTGACGATCTGTGAGACTATTTGAATAACGCTCAATCCAGTTGAAACCGTCAACTAAAATTGTGACGAGAACTGTCGACATAAGTTTCTTCAGCTTTCAAGTTTGACTGGCTGGCTGCTTGCTATATATATATCACCTATACAAGCCGTGCAAATGGAGTTAGAGGGCTGAAATTTCACACATCCACTTTTCATTAACTCATTTTATTGATTTTTTATTTTTGTGAAATTTGCCCTTAAATAGGTTACTTTTCAGTGATCACCGCCCAGCAAAAGGGAAGTGAAGTAACTTATCCATTGATTACCTCTTTTCCCTATTTCTCAATTGATCACCCTCAACAATGCGCGTTGTTTCGGATATTAAAGTTGCATAATATAGAATGATGATAGACATTGGCCATGTGACGGTTCTCATTGGGAGACTAACCAGACCTTTTTGCCAAAGGTTTAGTTTTTGCAGATATTTCCTGGTATCCAACAAAATCCGTTCTTATTCACTCGTAATGGCCTTGTGTGTATAAGAGCATAAAACCGTGAAACAGTCGTAAAATAATTACATTTTCATGTTTGTAAGAAGTCAGTGGGGTCATCGTGTTAGGCTTTTAAGGAATCTGCCACACAATATCGTAATCGGTTTCACCTAATAGACCGTTGACTGTAAGATCTCCACTTGTGTTGCTGTGAAAATTAAGCAAGTCATAGAAGTATGTTTTACCAACGAACAAGGATATGCAAGCACAAAAGTGAACAGGATTTAATATATATATATATATATATATATATATATATATATATATATATATATATATATATATATATATATAAGCGAAAATACATACATATATATATATATATATATATATATATATATATATATATATATATATATATATATATTCAAGCGAAAATATATATATACACATACACACACATATATATATATTCAAGAGAAAATAAGTAAAAAAAGTAAATAATTATTAGGCCATAAAGAAGAGGTTAGAGGAAAAGAAGACGAAGGAGGAGATGAGAAAAACAAAGAAAGTGAGGGGAAGAATATAAAGAAAATGCTTTAAAAAGGACGAAAAAAATGAAAGAAGTATTCAAAAAAGGAAGCAGAGAAGGACAGTTGAAAAGAATGACATGGAAGGTGAAGAAAAATTTTGGAGACGAGAAAGTTGAAAAGAAAAGTTACAGAGTTCTAAAGAAAAACAATAACGCTAATTTAAGATCGAAAAACCAAAGACGTGGCCAAAGAAGAAATAGAGAGAGAAAAAAAAGAAAGAAAATAAATCGAGGTGAAGTGAAGAAGAAAAACGCTTATCCGAATTCATGATAAGAAGAAAAAGGTAAGTACCAGAAGAGGAAAGAAACAAAGAATGGAAAAAGATTTTGTTCAGAAGAAAACAGTGGAAAATCCCTAAAGAGGAGGAGGATGAAAGATGGAGGTTTACTTATCAAAAAGGAAGACGGACACGGAACAAACAAAGACATTGAGGTTTATCTATTTGTTTATTTGCTTGTCTTGTGCAGTTATCCACCGGACATAACATAAACGTTTGTAAAACGCTTGTATGTTTGTTTAACGTCAATGTCGCTCCTAACGCACGCATTTTTTGTCACATTCACACACATAAACGCCATCTTATTTCCTGTCTGGTCAGCTGATCCGATCGTCCAATCAGGATCGATTCATATACTCTCCAATGACAGACATCTCCAACCACCAACTGACTAGCCCTGGGTTCTCGAGTTGATCTCATATTATTACAAATAAAGCCGCTACTTAAATGTTATCTTAGGCAAAGAATCGACTATGAAAATATTTCTGTTTTTTTTCATCTTCTTCATCTCCCAAGGTTCCGGATTTGTGGTTAAGGGTAGCAGTTACGGATCAAAGTTGGAAATGATATTTTCCCACGCAGGACACGATTTGTTTGCTTTTAATTCGTTGGCTGAGCACGTGTTTTAGAATTAACTTGAGGCGTTGACTGAAGAAGAAAAAGGAGAAGAAGAAGAAGAAGAAGAAGAAGAAGAAGAAGAAGAAGAAGAAAAAGAAGAAGAAGAAGAAGAAGGAGATAAAAGAATGAAAAAGAGAAGAGAGAGAGAGAGAGAGGGGTAGAAAGGAAGAAGGGGTGTTTGTAAAGGAAAGAAAAGAGACTGGGGGATAAAAATGGTGACAACAAGAGCGTTGACGGAGCACGTGTTTTAGAAATGAGGTGTTGGCTGTGAAAGGAAAATAAAGAGAAGAAGAAGAAGAAGAAGAGGAAGAAGAAGAAGAAGAAGAAGAAGAAGAAGGAGAAGAAGAAGAAGAAGAAGGATAGAAGAGATAGAAAAGGAAAAAAGAAGAAAGGGTTGTAAAGGAGAGAAAAGGAACAACAAAAGCACGAGAAAGAGAAGAGAGAATAGATAAAATCGGTCTGGTTAGTCATTCAATAGACACCGTTACGTGATCAACATCTTTTTGTGGAGATCAATCCAGACATTAGAAAAGGGTATAATCAATGGATAAGTCATTTCTCACATATTTTGTTGAGCGGTGATGGCTAAGTAAGTCCTAATTTAGAAAAAAATAAATAAGTAAAAAATAACTAAAAACAAGTGTGAATGCAGTCAAGACACAAAGCATTGGAGTAATTCGGTATAAACTTTATAAATTGACCCCTTCCTACTACAATCCTTTTAGGGGGTAATTTTCAGAAAAAACAAAATACTGTTTGTTTGTTTTTTTACATGAAAAAGAGTTGATGTTTGAAATTTCAGTCATTTGGCTCTATTAGTGAGACCTTTATGTGCAACTCCTGCATACGTAAATAGATAGCTGGCCAAACCCACTTAAAATTTGAAAAAACTTATATTGACAGTTTTGATGACAGTTTTGCGAACGGTTTCTAAAAGAAATGTAAAAAGAAAATAGAAAAAGAAATAGGTTAAAGATAGACGAGAAAGAAAATAAGAAAATGTTACAAAACTTTTCAAGTACAGATTTCGCGATATTGAGGAGACGCCATATTTGAACTAAGTGAGTATAATCATCTACAATTTCCTACCATTAATTGATTATGTGTAGTCATTCTCTTGCAACTGATAAAACTAAAGCCCCTCAGGCTGGAGAGATATTCCGTACACAGGCTCCGCCGTTAACGGTCTTACTGCGGCGGAAATCATTCCCAACAATCTTTGCGCGCAAAGCTAATATATATATATATATATATATATATATATATATATATATATATATATATATATGTATGTATATATAGTCTAGAGAGCTTTACAGCTTCAACACTAATAAAATAATAACACACTAAAAAACTTTTTCCAAAAATGTTTCATGTCACTTCAGTCACTTATTTCTAGAAATATTTGTTACGTAATTTATATAGTTTTCTTCTTTTTTTATGCGCTACAGATAATTTGATACTATGTGAGCATTTTCTCTTGTTGGGATCATCAGTTGTTTACCATGCAATAGTTAGTGAAAACAGAATAGTTATACCAACATGGCACACTTTTACTTATGCTTTTTATGTACAGCTCATGTCATACATTAATCGTTTATTCTACATAGGGTATGATCATAATGTATTTTACATGGATGTTATTTATATTACTCATCATTTAATTTTTGCCCCATACATATATATATATATATATATATATATATATATATATATATATATATATATATATATTTGTATATATATATATATATATATATATATATATATATATATATATATATATATATATATATATATATATATATGATAATTGTAGACAGAATGAATTTTGAAACATTTTTCGTCTGGCATCGGAATTAAACGTGTAACTAATCAAACAGCCGATCAGGTGAATGAATGAGGAAAATGAACGTCATATGAGACTCTATTCGAGATAAACTGTCCAATGATATGACATACATATTGTCAGCAAAATAGAATATATATAAGTCAAAGTAGAGAGATGGGTGGTGCAAGGGTAGTATTTAGAATCCCCTGCTTACCGCGAGTGCTGTTAGCTTAGTTCGTAGACCTAGGTTGCATTAAAACTACTTTTTGGTGGAAGTGGCTTCGAGTCTTGCACCTTGTTCATTTTTATTTACGAGGTCGGCTATAATTATCACATTCTGTTGGACATAATATAGAGAGAGTTATGTACACCTTAAATTTGCATAAACTTTATTTTGTGTGCTTTATAGTATTTATATCAACATTTATGAGATTTTTTTTTTTTTGTGGGTAATTTTTATTCATTATTACGTTTGTAAATTTTGTAAATGTACTTCTGATATTTTCCCGTTATATTTGTGTCTACTTGTGTCAATACAAATATGTATTCAGAATTTAAACTTAGGAAATTTTTGAGCATGCAGTAATATATGATATAATTTATAATACATTAAAATATACGGGATTGAAGATTAAAAAGACATTTTCTAACCTTCTTCATCTTTCTATTATTCTAATCTTTTGAATAATGAATCGTCTGCCCTCTGCCAATCCCCGTTGTTCTATTCTTTTCAAGTCTCTTTTTATCTTTATCGCTCGTCATTTCAAATGTCATTGTTCTGCGTTCGTTTGTGTTTCTGTTCATTCATCATTATTTTTTCAAGTTCTTTGTATTTTTATATGTTATCAATGTTAACTAACTTATCCTCCTTGTATGCAGTCATGGAATGAATTAAGATTGCAACATGTTATACAACTAAACAATATTTTTCTGTTATGTGTAAATTTATTTTGCATCCAAGTTTTATTGCTTGATTTTTTTCTGTTTTTTTTAAAAACCCGTTGTTATGAAATAAAAAAAAATGTGGTTCTAAAATGAGATAAATGCTATTTAAAAATCAAACGTATTCAATAAATATAAAAATCAAATTCTGGATTTGAATGTTCTTATCGTGTATAATTAAGCACATTTAAATGGCGCTTATCGTGTTTTGGAACCACACTCTTCAAATAAGAATTGGTATTTGCAATGCAACTAAGTCATCTTTTCTGATATAGAAATGTTTAAATAGGTTTGGTAAGCAAATCTTATTTTTTGTATATATTTGTAATTTTGAACTAAAGTTTTTATTCATATTCGTTGTTATAAAATGAACTAAGATGGTAATATATTATAAATCATTGATCAAAGAAATTGAAAAACTTGTTGTTATATGGAAGACTCTTCAAACTAATCAGTTGATTTTGATATCCATCCCATCCCCAGTTCAAAATATATAAAGGCTCTTACAATCTCAGGAAATAAAAACAGATTCAGTGCCTGTTCAAATACTTATGAACAATACTTTTTTTAATCATTGATAATTCTTTAAAAAATCCCTGAAAAAGTCTTAACAAGATTTTTCACGGATAAGAACGAAACAATTGCTTTTTCCTCATTTAGTAATTCAGTTCTAAGTTTTTCCAGAAATTCAGCATTTGGAACAGAACGACTAAAAGTATGCTTTGTTGTAACAGGTACTATATATACATAAAGAGATAAACACACACACACACACACACACACACACACACACACATATATATATATATATATATATATATATATATATATATATATATATATATATGAAGTTGATGGCAAAATTCCTCGCGCCAATATTAGGAAAAATCTCAAAAGTATTTCTGAAGTTGATTCAGCTGTTCATTATATGTGCATGAATTCCTTTCAGGAATTGTCGATTATTTCTTATTTTTTGTAGCTCAATCGATGGAACAGCTGTCGTGCGAAAACAACTTTCCCTTTGGATCAAACGATGCGAGTTCCAGCCTTACCAGAAGCGTATTCTTTATTCACACTTTGTGCAGTTAACTGACTGTTATCAAATGGCAGTTTATGTAGTTGCAGTAAAAAGCAACTAAAATTAAGATGAGAAAAAATACGTGTCTAGCATTAATTATGACGGACAATGCCTCATCAAATCGTAGCAAATGTTTCTTTGAGAATTCTTTAAAGAAAAAGAAAATTCATTTTCACTCGAAGAAGGCAAAAGAGTGTGTCGGCTGGAACGCTGTTTTATAAATAGCGAAGAAGAGGAAATTAACAAGATTAATTCGCAGATAGACAGACTGATAGATTGATAGAAAGTTAGACATATATAGTTAGAAAATTTGCCTTCTCCACCTCAATGCAATATTTCCATGCATCTTAAAGTTAAAATCAAGAGTACTACAGGATACTGCATGCACCTGACGAAGGCTAAAGAGTGCATCGATCATAACGCTGAGATGAAGACAACAAAGAAGAGGATATGCATTGGATTATTTCGTGGAATTATCCGTCGTTGGTGTTTGAACGGCATTTATACGAATTTCGTTTTGCTCGGCTATGGTAATATTTAGATTCGGTTTCAAGTGATTGTTATGTTTGATGATAAATAGATAGGTATGATCAGACTGAGATAGGAAGATAAATACTCCCAGCAACAAAAGCAGCCGCACCACCACCACTACCACTTGCACCACCTAATGTGATCATTTCATATTTAAAATCCACGTTTCAAGTTTTAGTTGTTTTTGATGATAGAGGCATAAGAGAATTTCTTTGACTGATCCTTTTACTTTGAGGCATAAATTCGCAAAGGCTTCAAAGTCATAAAAGACTTCATAGCTTCCAACGATAAAAGGCAAAGGCTTTCTTTCTTTTATTTCTGGTTCGCTGTTTGTATGGGAAACATGGGTTTTCTTTAAAAGCAGATCCAATTGAGGAAGCATCATTGTGAACAGTGTAGAGATTCAATAATAAATGCAATAGAAGAATGGGTAGCTCCCTCTCAAAAACCCAAATCTGCCTTGGATTGCTTGCCAAGTTTACTTTCAACACATGTACCGAAGATTTTGAAATGGCTAATCAGAGGATGAGAAGTGTTGGGTTAAATAACTATTTAGCATGATTCAAATATCGTCTTTCTACTATATGAATTGAAATACACGCTGTCGATAGGTGAATTATAATATATATATATATATGTATATATATATATATATATATATATATATATATATATATATATATATATATATATATATATATATATATATATATGCATATATATATATATATATATATGCATATATATACATATATATATATGTATATATGTATATACATATCTATCTATGTATTTATCTATCTCTCTCTCTCTCTATATATATATATATATATACATATCTATCTATCTATATACCTATCAATCTATCTATATATATATATATTTGTATATATACATACATACATATATATATATATATATATATATATATATATACTTATATGTATATATATATACATATATATATATATATATATATATATATATATATATATATATATATATATATATATATATATGTATATATATGTCCGTACCTCACATAAATGAAACATCATCGCCCACGTGTTTACCAGAACTGATCATCGAGAAGTTTATCTAGAATTATCTAAATCAGTTGAGCTTGAACTAAAATTATCTGAAATTATCTTTAAAAATATCCAAAATTATCTTTAAGAACAGATCTACCTAAAATTATCCCCTCCCAAAAAACAGCACAAGATTTGGGCAATTTTGTTCCAAAATAACCATAGAGACCCCCAAAAAACATTTTTTGAAAAAATAAAAATATTATGTAGTCCCTAGTTGTAAACTCAAGCAAATTCACCGAGCTGCAGGCCCCAAAATGTGACCAGGAGTGGCCAGAGACATGCACATACCCAGAGACACACCGACACTCTAAGAGGGAAAAATCTGTAACCCACTTGGCTGGTTGTGGCTATGTTGATTTGATAGGCTCTATTACATAACATGTTGATAAACGGAGAAAATTCGTTTTTATATATTTTATAGTTTTTATTTGTTGAATATATAGTTTAAAAGTTGCAACGCTCCTCTCCAACGGAATGGAAGTTAATGCAAGTTGGGGTCTGCAACGGCTGCTTTATATTTATATGGAAGCAATGGCACATATCGTTAAATCTGTGCAGAATTCAAAGCTATTGAATATGTAGATACATAATACATAGAATAGGCAATTGCACCGTATATCAGGTAAGAAAATATGGAATTGGACAACATATAATCTGTATCTCTGATTCACTGTTTACATGAGAAACATATTTTTTTTATAAAGGGGATCTGATCAAGCATTGTTGTGAACAGCGTAGAGATCTTTCATTGTAAGGTAAGTGTCTATCCTTTCTATGAAAGAAATGGCTGTTTCCTCCCAAACCAAAAGTGTGTTTTGGATCTTTTGCCAAATTTACAATCAAAACACGTATCGGATATTTCCAAATGGATAATCATTTATTAGGAAGCACTAAACAAATGCTATCTATCTAGGATGATTCAAATTTTGTTTTTCAGTTTATACTAAACACAGCCTACACTATAGACAGGAGAGAAGTATATATATATATATATATATATATATATATATATATATATATATATATATATATATATTTGCTTATGGCTGAAAATGATTAAAATCGACTGATGTTCTTCATTTCCTCTTAACTTTATTGATAAGATGTTCTGTGTACTCATTTAAAGTCCACCCATAAAATAATTTACTTAAGATTCTAGAACAAATTATTAATGAGAATGAAAGGTTTTTAATTATCGATCTTACTAATAATTTTTCGAAATTGGCAAGATTCTCGACTATCATAGATTCGTATCGAATAAAAAAACGATCAGATCTTAGCTAGAAATGGGTAATTTGGCAACTCTGAGTTGTTTGCCACGGGATACTTAGAATTTTCGATCTGGTTCATACAAGAATATTTCGTT
>OY735200.1:84355497-84412997 GCA_963457665.1 Thysanoteuthis rhombus
AAATTTCATACAGCAATAAAAGGCAAGGCCTTTCCTATATCTTTGCTGTTTTTTAAGAGATACACAAACTTTTTTATTAAGAGGATTCGATCGAGGAAGTATCCCTATGAACAGAGTAGAGACCATTCTTTGGGAGAGAACTGTCGATTCACTTTATGAAAGAACTGGTTGTACCTTCTCGAAACTCAAGTTTCTCTTGGATTTGTCACCAAGTCGACCATCAACACTCAAGATATTCAGACGGCTAATCATATGATAAAATGTATCAGGCTAAAAGTCATCTATCTACCATGATTCAAATATTGATTTTTAGCTTTTATGTTATAAAACACACACTGTAGACAGGAAAAGCACACACACACACTCACACACACACATATGTATGTATGTATATATATATATATATATATATATATATATATATATATATATATATATATATATATATATATATATAATTAAACAACCAAAATGGAGATAGGGTTGGCTTTTAGCAAGAAGAGATGACAATAGATGGAGTAAAAGCTTAATCGATTGGTAAACTCAGTAGGAAAAGAACGGGCGCAATATGGAGAAGTGAGATAGGTTTGCTGTGGTTAGCGCAATCGTGGTCGTTATAACAGTAAATTGGAAAGGCTTTTGTCTTGTAATGTCTGATGGCATATATATTCGAGAGAGAGAGAGAGAGAGAGAGAAAGAGAGAGAGAGAAACAAACAAACGATTATTCTTCCGGGTTGGGAGGACAAACCATTGAATGCATAATATCAAGTAAATAAGTATGTTCTTAAACTGTGGATTTGACCGAATACATTGTCTAGACTAAATATTTTGAAGCAAGGAAGAAGAAAAAGGGAAAAGAAAAATACTCCCAAACAGATGATATTCACAATGGATACAAACAGCTGAATTTCACCAGACGAATGCTGACCGCTTTTAGTCGTTCGCAAGAAACTAATACTTGTCAAATAAGCCTAATACAACTCATAATCTCGCATTATTATAATTGTGATAGCCCTGTCTGTAAAATAATGAGTACTTTACTGATGAAATTGCAACAATATGCATAAAATATAACAATAATTAAGTCATCCACAGAAAGCCGGTTCGTTGCATTACAACTTTCCAGTGTGGCTATAGACTATCCAATATCCCATCTAGTACCACAAAACTTTCTCTCCAGACCCAGAGACTGGCATTTTACCCCTACCCACACAGAACAGAGCGGTCAATGGCTAAAATAGCTTATCATGGACGAGTTGCCCCACCTAAAATGTGCTTGACCCTGAAGAAGGGAGCGTTCATTATAATAATAAATGTGTCATCCACAGACAGCTGTTTTGTTGTATTACAACTCGTCAGTGTGGCCATAAACTATCCAATATCCCATCCAGTACCACGAGGTAGGATCGAAACTTTTGCTTCAGACACAGAGGCTGGCATTTTATCCCTTATATATATATATATATATATATATATATATATATATATATATATATATATATATTCTAAAAAATTATAAATTAATGTAAACAAATGATATGATGTTAAATAAAAGTGTAGCTATACGACTAAATATAAAGACGTTCATCATGTCAGATAGGTTTCCCAGTTAAAATCTCATCGGAAGCTACCTATTCACTTCCATTTCTTCCAACTTATACAAGGCCGTAGGATCTAAAACGACGTGAACTTTGCACAAAATAAAAAAATAAAACATGCTAGGAAGAACTTCTCAAAAACAATTTTAAAAATATTCTAACTTTTCAATTTTTCAATATTGATATTTAAACTTTGTATCTTTTTATTATTTATTCAATGGATAAGCGAACTAAATGATCAGTAAATAATATATGATAGAATGAATTTCCCTCTTTTTTAAAAAAATTTCAAATTTTCCTCTCTTGCTGAAAGGCCATTTTCAAAGTTTCCATGCACATTAATTTCCTTTCTTATCTTATAAGTAAAAAATTTATTTCCTTTTCTGTTTGCTGTTTCATTAGTGTGTGTCTATTTTTGCCATGAGACAATGAACTTGCAGCAGATTTACCTCTTACTTCATACTGTCGATTTTACAGTTCGTTTTTTGTATCTTCTCTAATTAATGCTAATTACTTGATTCCATATAAGTTGCTATTTATGTCCTTTGCTATCCATATCAGCCTATGTTGCTATTTCCATCTCTAGGTTTATTGCATACTTTTCTCACTGGACTGGTTGCTATTTCTATTTTTCTTTGGGTTATTTCTATTACCGTATCTACTTACCAAGTTTGCTATTTACGGTGTCTTTTCAACAGTTTTATTTTTATAACGTCTTTTGCTATTTCTGTTGAAGAGTTCTACAATTTAAGCAGTTTTACAAATATTTGTCCATTTTCTCTGATAATCTGTAAAATAACAGCCTTAGTTGCTTGAATTAGCAATTTCAAATCTTCTGGGGCTACAGGTTCCTAGCTCAATTAGGACTGTCCGAACACCTGTTACGTACATATATAGACAACCAACCAGCCAGCTGGCTCTGTCAACTCAAAAACTAAAGAAACCTATCTTGACAGTTTCTTATAATAATGGGTCATTTGAAATTCTGGCCTTTGACAAGGATTGAACACTGACATTTGGCACCATTATGAAATACATAACTAATAAAAAATCAACTCCTTTTTAGACCTAGAAAAAAGTTTATTTTTCTGTTCGTTTTCAACTCCCTGCCCTGGATAGGTTTCAAGTTGGGGGTTGAATTTGTTGTGTAAGTTTGGTCCTAAATTAGTCCCTTAATTTGTGTCCGGTGGTACGCACACTTTAAAAATTTTTTTATTTTTTATTTCAGACTTTTTTGTGATCGCAGCCTAACAGAAAGTGAAATAAGTAACACATCTATTGGTCATTCCTTATTAAAAAAATTCTAATTGACGCCTCACAACGCACCATGGTTTCAAAAGACGTTGATAACGCGACGGTTACTATTGAGTCACTAATTATTTCAGAAAGAATTGTATTGGATCTTAAAAAATCATGTAATGGTCGGAAGTGTGCAGGACCAAGGCGGAATACCGAAATCACTATAGTATTGATATGTGATGGGGCAAATAAACAGATGTGTGATCCCTCCGTAAGTTTACAACGAAATACAATAAATGGACTTAACGATATATTAAAGCTTTATACTCGGAAAAATTTCACATCGTTCATGAAAAATCGTATCGGCCGGCCAAATGAACACAACTGGCCTGCTCAATTTGGACCACCTTTTAGGTCTGTGAGACCAGTTCCCTCATCATTAAGTGTGACTCTCTTGTAATGACAGATTCAAATCATTTTCTATTAAATATTTACGAACCAACTCTTCTCTGGAAAGAAGAAAACATTCTGAAGAAACATTTTGTGTTGTCGACGTCTCATAGAACTTTTTCGAATAGAAAAATCTGGCGTCTAGTAATGATTGGTCTTTCTCCTCTTTTCATTGGCACCCTGAGTAAAGCCTTTCGGCCACTCCTCACCAAAGGTTTATGGAAAAGACAGTTATTAATGTAACAAAATGGAAGACCGGTAAAAACTGGTATATTGATGTTAACATTGTAAACGTAAAGAAGACGATATATTTAAGATGAAGGCTAAAAGATAAATACGAGATTCATATAACTTACAATAAAACAAAACCGCTCTGGTTGGTCACTCAATGAAAACCGTTAGGCTATCAATGTTTTTTGGCAGCATTTATTTGGAAACCGACGGAAACTTAAGTAGACGGTTTTGGTTGACGGTTTCTGAATGTATTGAAATGTCTTTTTGGTGTTTTGATTATAAAAGGAGATTCTAAAAGAGAAATAACAGAATTATAATGACTTACAAGAGATCAACTTTAACTCGTATGGATAGGTAAGCTTTAACGTTGTACAATGATGGGAAATCGAGATCAACAACTTCTGGAGCACAGTAGGGACATATGCCTGAATTTTTCAATTGATGAATTCTTATTTTACATTAATCATCTTGGACGTTGAAGTCACAAGGTTTCAGTTGTTGTATCCTCCAGCTATTTTCGGGTGTCTGGGAAATCCGAACCAAACATCTTCATTCAATTTACAGGAATAGATTGTTATCAAACTCCAGTCCAAATAAATCTACCGTACGACAACAACACGAACAATCCTCAGCAAATTTAGGGAAGTAAAAAGATAACATTCCCCTACCGTGATTTGAAAACACGACCGATTGATTGGCACGCAGTTCTTTTTGCAACCGAGTTGAAATGGCAAATCTTACCAAGATGAGATTTGTATTAGAAGTACGCATGGGACATTTTCAGGGTAACCGGTTCTCTTACTGATTAAGTTTATTCATGGGGGTCACTTTCACTCTTTTCCTCTGAACTATAGTATACACGTGCCTAACCAACGGGTGTGAACCCTAGCCCAAGACCTTAAATTAAAAAGTAAAGTAAGCAAATCAGGGAATACGACAACGAATTAAAATAAATATGTCAAGAAAATTGAAAATCCACGTCATGATTTGGTTTGCTTTTTTTTTTGCTTTGGTTTGCTTTATTTTTCAATTTGTTTTATGTTTTTATTTCATGGCTCTTTTAAAAAATTTGGTCTTGTTTTTGATTTGATTGCCTTATTTTTTAATTTCATTGCTGTAGTTTTCAATTTTAAAATGATATCCCGGGAAAGGTTCTTGGTTCAAGTGTTATATGTAGATATTAGTGTCTATAGGTAAAAATAGATCTGGTCAGTCACTAAAAAGAAACTGCCACGTGATAAACGTATTGGGGATGATCAGTAAAAAAATTGAAAAAAAGGGATGATTAATGAATAAATTACCCCCCTCCCACTGCATCTTGGACGGTGCTCACTGAAAGACCCCCGCTGTTTTTTCTCCTAGATATAATAAGCAGTAAATGTTTTAAATTTTCTGCTTGGTAGCTCCATCGGGGCAGCCTGTACAGTGATACAAACATACATAGTTAGTCAGCAGGTAAGACGGAGAGACCAACTTAAAAGCTGAAGAAACTTACGTTGACAGTTTTGGATGACAGTTTCAAAAAGTAACAACGGCGACATTTTGGTGCAATTCGCTGAAATCTGATAATTAAATAGAAACAGCCGTTTTCTTTCAACTCAAAATGAAATGTTTTAATCCGACGGAGGAAAATTTTAATAATTTCTTTCTCTTTTGATTAAATTCATTTTTATTAATCTTTTCTTTCCTTTTTTTTTCAAAAGTCCGTCTGTCTGTCTCGAATAAAACAATATTTCGTCTTTTCATTCATTCAGTCACTGAATTCATTTCTTCATTCTTATATTTTTTCTTCCTTTTTTCTCCCAACTTTGTGGAAAGAATTGAATATTTGCAGCGATGAATGAAGCACAAAGAACAAAATTTCGTTATATGATTATGGGTCGCGTGGAAGCTTACAGTAAAATCACGTGAAATACACTGGTTGGGTACGATCACCGTTGTTAAGCAACTTTGAGCCTGGTCAGGACCTAGACGAATGACTGCTTCGAAATACCTGGTGCCGTTAGCGAGATGAATGGAGAAGCGATTGATGGTACTTTGTCTATTTCACAAATCACAAACTGGCCGAGTAATTGTAATGTGATACGTGGAGCACAAACAGGGAAGACAAAGTCAGCATAAGGGCACTTTTAGTTTCTAATGGTGGCTGTCGTCAGACATGTGCACGTACAAGAAACCACTTCCCATGTCAAAAGAAACTGAATCCATTACGCATTAATAAAGAATTAAAATTAACTGTTCATCACAGTCAATTATTGAACAACTGTAACGTCCAAATTTGAAAACAAATATGGTCAGAATAGATTCTGCTTATGGTATCACTGGCATTTCCTACTGGTAAAACAACTAGAATAGAGTAATATAGCAATTCTGAAAAATCTAGATGCTATTAAAAAAGCCATCGAAAAAAAATGGTGGGTCAGAGGATCATTGATGCCAGTTTTCAAATCTGTACACAAGTCGGTAAGGCGACGAGTGCTGAAACAAAACAAAAACTGCAACAAAATATTAGCCAATAAACACACAAACATACGTGCATAAAAAGGATAGAATCCCTTGCCATCTTTGATGGCTGTGGTGGTTCAGTAAACACTTCTGTCCGACTAGATACGGAAAACATTTCCATCGGTACATATGTATTGACATTTTTTAACATATATCAACCTACTTGCGCTAACAATCAGTTGGCAGACTAGTATTCGGGTTATTAATCTGACTGCCATCCTCGACTAAGGGGTAGGGGTGAGGTTACGAAAGTTTGTTTCCTCGGTAGCACCCCCCTATTACCGTAGCTATCTTTAGTTTTAATGCAGAGTTTTTGCTTTATTCATAATCTGATTTGGAAAGAAAATGAGAGTTAAAAGCTTATTCAATTGTCAAACAAGAAACCAGTTTCATATGAAACAGGATGGAAGCAAATTCTGTTATTCCATTGTAGCTAATTGTTTGCTTTGACAACACAATATACCAGAAAGAAAACAGGAGTCAGATACCTCATAGATTGCATTAACAAACTCAAATGGTCATGGGCTGGTCATGTTGCAAGAATGGCAGGTAACCGGTGGATATCACAACTCACAACATGGATCTTCAGAGAACACATGCGTAGCCAAAGCCGACAGAATTCAAGATAGAGAGACGAACTAGACAAGTTCAGAGAATATTGGCTCTGCATTGCCCATGGTAGAAAGATCTAGCGAATCCTGGAGAAGTTCTATGTTCAACGATGGACGATAAAAAAATGATGATGATGATAATGGTCAGAGCTGCGTAACCTTACCTGTATATAAATCACATGACCTGATTACGTGGCCTACCCTCATTTGAAACTGCATTATATTGATGGATAACCTCGCAGGATGGGCTACGTTGTTGAATATATTACACATACCCATGATCTGCTCTTACACACCAACATGTGAGGCCAGTTGAAACTTTGGTTCCACGGAGCAATTTTGGAAAAAAAAAACTTTTACCGTTAAATTATTGTGTTTCGTTCATTGCAGAATTTATAGATTGATGTAAAAATGAAAATACATTCTTATTTTTACTTCTCTTCCTCCCAACTTCATGTAAAGCGATTTTTGTCTGAATTTTCTTACTCGAAGAGCGGTTGATATCATTGTTATCATTTCAGACGTATCATCGGCAGTCATTTTTTTTATCACGAAGTTTCAACTGATCTACTCTCAGACCTTCCTCAGTCAGAACTAACCATTTTCACCCATCTTTCGATAAGACTTTTTTTCCTTACTGATTGGCTCTCTAAGCTTTTAACTCTATCTTACTTTTTCATCCTGCTCCGCTATCAGGTGTCCTATTAAGCAACGGTCTATTTCTTTCTGTGATTCTCAAGATTATTCTTTGCAATGCTTTAAAAACTGACCTAGTTGTTCATGTTGCATTTGGGGTGGGGTGATCTATAAGAAATGCAAAAAGGGGTTATCAATAAGTTACTTATCTCGCCTTTTGTTGGATAGGGATCACGAAAAAATTCTGAATTAAAAAAAATCAAAACGAGCGTGAAAGGTGGCGGATTCAATTTAACTGGGAAATTTAACATAAACCTACATAGCTAATAACACCCCAACTATCTAAATTTTCGAGTAAAAAAATTAAGTTTTTTTTATATAAAATAATGTTGAAATCTGCACCCCTCTAGCTTCATTGGTGCTACCTGCTCGCGTGTCACACAGATCCAGCAAATCAGTCAGACCAATTTAAAAACCAGAGAAACCTTTGATGTCAGCTATAGTAACAGTTTTGATTGACGGTTTCTAATACCCATTTTGATGTTTATTGGTCAGAATGGAGAACGAACAGCATTAAACTGAGCAAAATAATAGAAGAGACTGATAAAACTCCACTTGTCTCGGTCAATTAAATATCAAAGCGCTTCTCCAAGATGTCTAGACATTGTGCACCATCTCGAAAAGAACTTCGCAAACAATGAATTCACTGGCTTCTTTTTCTGTCGGCCATGACTGTTCGATACATTTTTCATACACAATTTATCGGATATAATGTTATTAACGTTAAGTAATTTGAATCAGAGTTGATTATTTTTATTAATAAAAAGGCATTCGATAGGATACCAATCGAATAATCGTTTAGTTGTAGCCATTTGTATAAAAAGGAACGCCTCCAACTCTAAGGTATTTTGATGGTCTACTTTACGATTAGAAGAAGGAACGTTTTGTCATTGTTTTCGGAGATTGCAGGCTGTAGACATTTCCGAACGAGAGTTCAGCGTAATTAAAAAACCAACAAGCATAACTATCTCCCAAACTTTATATATGGGTTTCTTCAATTTCTTTGTTGGTCTGGCTGGCTTCCTATGTACGTATAATGTATGCAGCTCCTATAAACGGAGCTGGGAGGCATTTACTATTTATTATATCTAGAAAAAAATTTTCGTTTTTTATACTCCTCATAATAGATTTTTTAGCGGAGGGTTCAATTTGCAATGTAAATTCATGCTAAATTGGTCCCTCAATTTGTATTCAACGGCATTCACGCTTGCTTTTCTTTGAAAAATCACTGCTCAACAAAAGTCGAAAGCAGTAACACCTTGATCGAATGTTTCATATTGATCAACCCCAACACGGCCTACTGCCAAGATTCATTAGACACATTACGGTTTCTAGTGCGTTTATTTTACATAAAATGTTGGAACGAAAAACAGTACAATACTACGATATCTGCAAAAGTGCGAATATCGCTTAATGTCTGCTGCTGGAATTTTAGAAGCTTTTGAGATCGTTTAAAAGAACAGAAAGCAAAACATCGTTTGTAACTAGAGAACTGGAGCGACTTTATATAGACGTAGCAGCATTCTCTGATACGTGCCTTTCAGATTAAGATCAAACAACTGAAGTATCCTCTAGTTTCACATTTTTGCGGGGTTGGAAAAAAGGGATACACGAGGTGTTGGTTTTGAAATAAGAACTAATTTGCTTGAACATTTAGAACGCCCATATAGCATTGATGATCGCATGATGAAGCTGGTCCTATTCTCCAGCTTAGTGAAGATTCTATCATTTCATTCAATGACTTGCTTCGTGCCAACATCTTCTCAGTTCCAGAACATGCAAAACCGTTAGTTATTGGTGACTTTAATGCACCATTTGGGAAACAGCACGAGATCTGAGGTGTGCATGACCGTTATGGCACCGTTATGGCACTGGAAACGCTTCAACTCTGCTCGGAACATGACTTGAGTATCTGTCGAACCTTCTTTCATCAGAAATTACAACACGTGGTTTCACCCAAGATCCAAACATAGTCACATGATTGATTTCATAAAAACTCGAGAAAACTGATATTCTGGAGGTTTGCAGTGTACATGTGCTACATGGGGCGGAATATGACACTGGCCACAAATTGGTAGGTGCGAAATTCAAGCTTCGAATTCACAAAAATGGTTGCACAAAAGCAGTGAAAGCTACTAAGTGCACCGGGCTGACTTACCTGACACAGCTGGCTATTTGTGAAGGTGGGAGTCGATGTCCTTAGAAAAAAAAGAAGGAAGAGAAGCAGGAGGAGTGGTTTGACGATAACGATATTTTTATCAAACCAGATTTTAGAAACAAAACATTTGTTTTTCAAATTTTTATTAGAACCGAATCTGAAAAAGAGACCTTTAGAAAATTCATATAAATCGCACAAGGTGAATGTGTAAGTGGGGTTGAGAAAGATTAAAATGATTAGTAGGTAAATAGTTCAGTTTGATAAAAAAGAGTCGGAAACATTTTTATGGTCTTCCATGACAGGTTATTGGCCCGCAGTCATCTTTCGTAGAATCAAAAGATGGAAAAAAAAAACACTTTTCAAATATCCAGTAAATATCATGCAGCGCTGGAGGGAACCCTCGACTGGCTTCCTTTTCAATACCTCGGTGGTTAATGGAGTGGTTGTCGTTGGCTTACTTCAAAGAGATTTACTTCACCATATGGATAATGTGCCTACAAACGATAAGCAGATAAATTCAGGAAAGGCCTCGGGATTAGGCCGGAGGCGGGTGGATTACATCTACAATGCTTGACCTGATAACAAAGTTTTGGGAAGGAACTATACCATAGGACTAGATTGATGGTGTTTTGGTCCCTATTCATTTGGGCAAGCGTGTCCACTTAAAACGTTGAACACTGTATCATCGATACAAATTCAGCCTACAGCATGTTTCATCAAGCAGCCGATTCGCAGGAAACCTTTTTGACGAAGTGATATTTAGTCGACTTGGCTTTTCACCGACTGTCGTTTCGTCGAATACTTTTTCCTATCATGTATAGGTTAAAAACGGAGGAAAAAGGTAACATTTCTGAAAAATAATTTTATTTTCGAATGACATTGGAAGAATGGGTTGATAAAACATATATTATAAAACAAATATTTGCAAATGATCAGAAAAATAATCCAACATACATCGACACTATTTTTAAAAAAGTAATTAAAATTGAAAAAAGTTAGTTCTTGAGTTTCCCTTGGCTTTGCGACAAAGAAAAAGTCCCAAATTCCAATAAAAAGAAACAAGAAACACCAAGTGATAAATAGATCATCGTAATGTTTCGAAAATTACTGTTTGTTTTTTCTACTTTCTCTTATCGACAACATTCAACATACATAAACAAAAGCTGAATAATGCAAATCTCAACACCGGAATAGAACAATACGCCAAGCATAAATGTTAACATAGAGAAATTAAATGGCAAAACCCAATATAACAACGTAAACCACTTGAGAGAAACATTAACTCGGATAAGTCAAAAATTAAAGATAAAACAGGAAGTCAAATATCATATAGATCCACAACATAAAAACATTACCAATAAAAAAAATCAGGGAGACAGGATGAGACACACACAAAATAGCGATAAACAGAACATCATGATAAACAAAAAATATTCGAAAAAAAAAAAAAAACTCATTTGATTTTCCCATCCAAAACCTAAGTGACCAAAAAACCAATAAATGTTAATTTTTATTTACGAAAGAGGGCTTTCAAAACCATATATTTCGAAACCATATATTCAAAATCAAATGAAAAAAAATAACTGAAAAAAGTGAAAATCATTTTTTCGACCTTTTTCCCCCTCTATAACCCCTCTCAACAAATTGACCATGATTTTTTTTATCAAAAATAAAATGAAACTAAATGAACCCTGATAGTCATTAGCTCTGTGTAAGAATATTGAACACTCTCGAATGACGAAATCTTGAAATATATATAGTGTTCTATATAGATATTTGTCACACACGAATGAAACCTTACCTATCTTTATTTTTCTAAAATTGCTAATGATTGTAAATCGTATATGATGAACTGTAATTAACCCTATTTAACCTTGATTAATTTTCATGTGAGAATGATTTTATGTGGTTGGCTTGTTTAGTTTTGAATGGGGTTGTGCTATGTCGAAGTTTTGATTCATTTCGGTTTTCTAGGGTGGAGATCTGTGGACTGTACACTATTTCAGATGTTAAGTATCCGTCCGTATTCACATTCTTAGGCTCTCCTGCAACTGAAATTTTCATTTTTGCTCTTTTGTTGTTTATTTCCATTTCATTTTCAATCTCATTGGTTTGATTTTTTTTTATTATTCTTTTCGAAGTTTTTGCTGAAACTGTATCGAGTTTGAACGGTATTTTTGTTGAGAATTGTATGGAGTATGTTTTATTGTGGAAAGTGTTTCTTGAATTGTTGTATGAATATTTTACGTACGTTGTTATAAACTGTTCATAGTGTGGTAGTGTGAACCAAATTCTATTTCTCATTCTACCTTTTTAATTTGGTTGTTCTTTCGTCAAATTTTAGTTAGAAAATTTTCACTTCCGCTCATATCTCATGCCTTTTGGCATGTTTGGCTAATTCTGGGCAAAACTTCTTCATTAGAAAAACTTTGTGTTATTTGTATGTTTACAGAATTGGGGATTTGAGTAGGTAGGCGGTTGATGATTTATGTGCTTGTTTATATATATTCATATAATATTTGGTTTTACATTTAGTTACTATGTATTTGCTTAGGTTGGTTGTGATGTCCAAAATTCCACAGATATTGTTTTTTGGGTCTACCTTGAAGCGTATTTCTTTAAATTTATTTATGATTTTTTTTCAGTTCTATCGCATTCATGACCATTACAATCTTTTAAGACTAGGAAGCCGTCACCAAATTATAGTCCGATGTCTTCTACTTTTATTAAATTGGTTTATCTATCTGAAATGCATAGTCCTATTCGGTCAGGGATTTGCGTTTTATTTCCTGAAGTCAATTTATTGGCAAATAAAGGAATCACGAGTGCTGCACTCAGGGAGAGACACAAGTTGAAAAGTTTAATATTTTGAGAAGAAAAGAAATGAATCGAGTGTAACAATGGATTTGGTTATTAACCAGGAAATATAGCTAGCATTAGTTCGACTGAAAAGCTTGGAGAGTCTTTGAAAATGTCTTCTTGAACTTACTTAATGAACAGTATTGCATACAAAAGTGGATCAATAAATCTGTTGCCTGTCACGCAGTTATTAGCTTGATATTGATCTAGAATTTTCACTGTATAATGCTCGATATATGAGAGTAATATCAACTGCTGAATTACGTGCATCGACAAACAATGAGATTATATTTCTTTCTGCATTCTCTTTATAATACTATATCTGTAGTGGGATATAAATGTTTTTTTCATTGATCTATAGACTTATTGATGTACTTAAAGATACATATATATATATATATATATATATATATATATATATATATATATATATGTATATATATGTATATATATATATGTATATATATATATTTACATATATATATATATATATGCATATATATATATATATATATATATATATATATATATATATATATATATATATATATATACTGGATTTTGGATAGTCTATAGTCACACTGAAGAGTTATGATACAACGGAACAGCTGTCTGTGGATGACGCAATTATTAATCATTATATATATATATATATATATATATATATATATATATATATATATATATATATATATCAATCCGTGAACTTATTGATCAACATAAAAATATATAGATATACATTTGATATTCAAACATTTAATATTCACATGGGTGAACATTCAATAGAAGTGACACAAACAGCAAATCATGTCCGTTGTTTTGCTTGCTCATCCTCAATCGTTAAATACTTTTGGGGGTTACGTACATGTAGTATAAAACAATGTTGGTATACAATGCACACAATACCTTATATTAAATGACACTACATGTATGACATGAACTATAAAGTAAGATAGGGGGGGTGTTAGATCAAAACTGCTTAGGTACCATGCAAATATAACTGTTTTGTTTTAAAAAGATCCTCAAAACGGTTACATGGTAAACAACTGATGATCCCAAGTAGAGAAAATTTATACATTATACCATAACAAAGTATATGCAAAATAGGGAAAAAACTGAAGGAAATTACACAAATTGCATTGACAGATATTGGAAAATAAGTGATTGAAGTGACACAAAACAAATTCGAAAAAGTTTTTATGTTTCGTGTTTAAAGTCGTAAAGCGTTCTAGACTATATATATATATATATATATATAGAGAGAGAGAGAGAGAGAGAGAGAGAGAGAGAGAGAGAGAAAAGAGAAAGGGGGAGAGAGAGATAGTCATGTAAACTCGAAAGGGAAATTTTATCAGTCAATCTTCATTCAGTTCCAATGAGTCCACGATCATGTGCCATGCAAGTCATATTTAATCTGATCAGTTTCATTTGAACGTGTTATGCAACTGTTTTATAATTTCATTTTAAGATCTTAGTACACGTAATTTACTTAAATTTGTAATTCTCTTCGTGAATTTATTCCGTATAATTGAGTTTATCACCTATTTCAACATTTTTGAGAGTCCTTGCTTACCATCTACTCTACGCTGATTATCACATTTAAGACCTATTATCAGATATTTTTCAGCAGAATAAAGAAAAGAAAAAAATGCGTCAACCAGTCAGGAAATGCTGCAGTTCAATCAACAATATATAACCTATGCAATATGAAGCCGGGTGAAAAATGATTCAATAACTTTGGAGAGTCGTTGCTAATTTGAGATCAATTAAATTCCTGGCATCAAATAAAGTGAATGAACGAGGGAAAAGGCGAAGAAAAAATCCATGTCGTCCAGTTGATTGTTGTAACATGCAAAAATCAATACTTCACCGCTGATCATATCTGACAACAGCGTCGACGAACTGATTGGACCACTGCCTCTTCACTCTAACACTACATCCGCATTTTCTTTTTTGCTTTTTCTGCATTTGGCGGTATAATTTAAGCGACTCAGTTTAATTTTAAGCCCGACTGCCTTTCGAGTAACTATGCCATCTCAAGGGCGTATTTACAGATAAGAAATAAATGGAATAAGAGCTCTGAGAAAATTAAGTATCGTTGACAAAATATTGAAACCTGTTTCGATAAATCGATATTGGATATGATTCGTAACGAGTTCATTCAATCACATCACGTTGAGAGTATGAATTCTGATTGAAAGAAATACAAGTCTCGTTCCCGTGTCAGATTGGCGACACTCATTATAAGAGAAGCTCTTAAGTCTAATACAAATCTGCGTCAAAGTGATCTTTGTAAATCATTTCATTTATAAGCCCTTCAGTTTTATTTGTTTATTGCTACCTGAAATCCCCGCCCTAACAGGCGGTTTAAAATTGCCGTTAAAAAAATTAATTAGGCGCCCACAACTTCGGCTCCACCTTGATGTGATAGCATTGTAGCTTGCATAATCAGTAAGCAAGCTATAACCTTCAATGGAATGAAAATGGGTCAACAATGGTTTTAATTATTCTATTGTTGCTAAAACTGGTTCAATCGTACTTAAGAATGAGAATTGCACACATAAAATATAATTATAAAATATATAATCATCTTTCTGAAGCCACACTCTTACATACAAAGCTTTTGCCATCTCTATGCATAAGATGCAAGTCTGGAGCTTCACATCTTGGCATCTCAGAGTTTAAAGCCTAGAACTTTGGCTCCGCATTGTTTTGTTTGTAACCAGTGATTAGAAGCTCGCGTAATCAGAATATACCCGATTCACCGATTCTGGTTTTTGCGCTGGTAATTGTTACATCACCTGTGATCCTTTCCCTTTTTACCGTAATTACGGGGTGTAATTACTGGCACCTTGGTCCAGAAGTCACCAGTACCAAGTTTCAGCTCAATCCAGTCAGCTATATGACAATCATGTTGGAAATAATTGTAAATGGTGCAGATTTCATTGCCAAATGGAGACTTGGGGTAGATCTTTGCTTCGTTCGGCTTCCCCTCCACTCATCTTCCATCAAGTTTTATTCACAACACAATTAATTGAATTAACCAAATACCTCATTATGCAATAACGATCTATTTCATCAAAGGGGTGGAATAAACCGATTTGCATGAATTTATTTATCAACACCTACGATAAATTTCAGAGTGGATATAATTTTTTTTTTCTTACATCACTATACATTAAAATGTTTCAGTATGCTTAGCGTCTATTTGGATTGTTTTCGAGTTTCTGCCCTTGAAACTGTTAAAGGTCAGTTTTTAACCGGGAATGGCTCAATCCGTATCCAGCATGAGGGACACTTTTCATAGTTCGATGTAAACAAAAGTTGAGCCTTGGTCCGAAAATCTCTGATGCAAAATTTTGGCTCAATCCGACAATTTTGAAGGCAACTCCGTTTGAAGAAACTGCGAATGATGCACACCAGCCTTGTCAAATAGATTCCATGAGGTTGATAGATAGATCAAAACCCAATTTGAGAATACTTTAAATGTTCAACACCATTCAACAGGAAATGAAAAAAAACCTGTCATTCTTCCACTTACTCTCAGCTCCTCTCCATGAATGGAATCAAGGTAACCCTATTAGCGAGACATGGCATTTCCAATTCGGAGCCGACGTCTCCCTCTTATATTACTTTCCTTCCTATGAACCACACAAAGTACCAAACTATTCGGTATTTTCTGTATCAGCACAAAATGGACTCAGCCAAAATTTGACTTTTTTAGCAGGCATTTACATCATGAATTGAGCCCCCTTAAAAGCATTTTTGGGCGTTTGATATCCAAAAAATTGCACGCATAAAATTTAATGAGATAATATTGTGCGATTATTGCGATAGACTGTTGCGTTGGAATGATGAAAAAGAGGAAGAAAAGGAACGATGTATTATGCAAAGAAAGAATGAATCGATCGAAATTATGAGTTTAAAACAGAAAATGTTAGTCCCGATAATATATGAAACAAACGGATTTTCATTTCTATTATTATTCGGACCATCCTCATCTATAATAATAGAAATAATAATAATACCTCATCTAAAAAATTCAGAGATATAATAAAGGGATTTTCCTTCATGACATTTTTGAAGAATTCCATTCATTAAAATTCAACAACTAGAACTGAATTTGAAACTTGTTCGCCAATAGACAACCTAGAAAGCTTTGTGTATATCTGCTTTCACAGAGATATCGGCAATTATGCCAATAATTTGACTGATTCCTCGAGGAAACGGTTTTTTTTTCATCTTGGTTTGAAATCGAATTTGATATTTAATTAGATTAATGTCAAAATCGATTTTCAAGGAAACTGAGATTGTTTACTATGATTGTTTTGATGAAATATTGACAATTCAGATATTTTTGTTGGCCATTTGAATTTTTTATCAAGAAGATATTTATTATGATTAAGACCATAACATTTATCTCCCCTTAATTCATGAATAATATCTGCTGTAATGTCATGGTGAAAGAAAATGATAGTTTATTTGCTGTGAAAAACTGAAGCCAAAACAATTCGTCTCTTAAACAAATAAAAACTGACTGAAACGACGAAAGAAAGAAGGAAAAGAAAAGACTAAAATTGAATTGAAACCGAATGAAGTTTTAAACTTGAAATTACAATAAGGATTTCAATTTTTGTTTCTTTTTGGGGAAGTTGTATAAAACATTTCACTCCACACAGCTTTGAAAACAACTGGTTCTAGCAGTTTCACTGTATACCACAATATAAAACCAGCTATCATAGACGTAGCTTAGATAAAAACAGCGATTCAGCACACTTCCAAGTGACCTTCACAAATCCGACCATTTGGGACTTCAAGTGCCATATTAGAGAAAATGCCGAATCAAGGTATGATTATCGTTAAACAATAGCTAACTCCATCATCATCATCATCATCATCATCATCATCATCATCATCATCATCATTTGTTTGATATCTGTCGTTAGACATGGACCTTCCCCAAGATTCGCCAGATTTCTCTATCGTGAGCGTCGCCGAGCCAGTACTCTCAGACTTTGTGTAGTTCGTCTTTACATCTTATATTCTGCCGGCCTGGGTTGCGCATAAAATCTGTGGGGATCCATTTTGTGAGTCGTGATGTCCATCGGTTGCCTGCCATTCTTGCAACATGACCAGCCCATTGTCATTTGAGTTATCTAATGGATTTTATGATGTCTCGAACTGATATATTGTGATGGCTTGTGATCTCTCCATGTGAGGTTGAGCATGATTCTTTCATGTGTACGTTGCATGGTTCTCAGTTTGTGGGTCAGTCTCTTGGTTATGTTCCCTGTTTCAGCTCCGTAGATTATTTCTTTTTAGAACTAATGGGACCTTCTCTTTCTGCCAAGGGCTTGCCACCCTAGAATGATTCCTCGCTTGGTTTTTTTTCTAAGGATAGTTTTCATCAAATATCATATGAAAATTTAATAAAGTAATGTTCTTTAGAGATACAGATAATATAAACGCTTCTTTGAAAGAAGTGACCGACAAAATAAAAGTTGAGCTACTCCACTTTTAGAATGTACACTGATATAAATTCAGGCAAATCTACAAGTCTGCAAGTGTGGAACTCTCAGGATCATGAACACCTTCATGTTCAGTTGTAAATGATTACAAGACCGGTGATCTCTGGATGAACAGATCGAGTGCAACCAAAGAAATACACAGCAGGTTGGTACGGCACCACATAGAATTTGAAATACCAGTGGACCTATATATATGAAATCAGTGCTGAATTAATGTAGGAACCTGATCATAGGTAGTTGGACTAGTAAAGGTCCACCGAAGTAAAATTTTTGACCTATTTCTCATTGTTGTAATTTTTTAAACTTATTTGCAAAGGGAGATAAACCATTGATCAGCACAGACGATCACGTAGTAGCAAGTCTTTAAAATGCAGAATCTGCGATTCACAAGAGATAAATTGAAAAGATGTACAGCTTGTTTTAGTTCCTTGATTGCAAGCAATGAAATAATTTGCGCATGTGCATTGCACAATCTGTGGTTGTAGACTCAAATTAAATTTCGGAATGTCCAATTGAATTCCATTTTAATAAGTAAGCTGCAACAAATTTGGAGAGAAAAATAACTTGCTGTGCAATTAATTAATCAATTAATAAAACGTGAAATTCAGTGTTTTAATTTCTTTTTTTCCTTTTACGTAAATTGAAATCATTCCATTAAATTAAGACGAACAAACTCAATTTGAATGGAAATCGCCCATTATTAAGCTCGGTTGTTAATTTGGAGGTTTGATTCATCTATCTATCTATCTATCTATCTATCTATCTATCTATCTATCTATCTATCTATCTATCTATCTATCTATCATTGTCTGTTTGTGTTCATTGAATAACCATTGCCATCAAATCAGGCGAAGAGCTGTATCCTTTTTTTTACTTGTGTGTTTGCCTGTATGTTAGTGTGTTTCAGAGATCCTAGCTACATCGTTTTGTCTTGAAAGTTGGCAGCAGTACTCCACTGGACCCATTTCTAAAAATCTGCTCTTTTTATGTTTGGAAAAAAAATTTTTGTTACCTTTCGTGGGCTTTATTTTGACAGTTTTATTAATGACATCAAGATTATCTTTAATCTAGATATTTGTACATGTTATTTTGCTCGATCTTAAATGTTTTCCAATGGAAAACACCTGAGATGTCATAAATTGAATTAATTCTGACCATATTAATTCTTTGATGAATTTTTTACATGACTGACAACGTCAGCGCTAAGTCTGTTCAGTTATTGGCTGTTGGCGAATCTATCTATCTATCTATCTATCTATCTATTTATCTATCTATCTATCTATCTATCTATCTATCTATCTATCTGTCTATCTATCTATTCATCTCAGTCTGTACTTATCCATTTATCCTACTGTTTACATGTGCTGATATGCACCAGTTTGTCTGTTCTAACTAAAATTGAAAGGATCCGTGCGTGAGTGTATATACATGTGTGTATGTATGTGCATGCATCAAATTTACCTGGCAAGATATATTGGTCAGTACATTTGACATTGCGATGTCCACTTTGAAGTTCTTTAGATCTGCCATTCTAGAGGAATTTAATACAAATAGAACATTAAAAAATCATTTATGTTTAGATACAAAATATTTAAATAGGCAGCAGGTAAGAAAAATGATGGAAATGGTTTAAAATCATAGTTTTGTGCGACGGATGGAAACATATTTTGCATGACAATTACGGGTGTGGCCCCAAACACCATAAAGTCTGTCCCCTTCCATACATATACCTTTGGAAGAGACCCTGTCCCAAAATCTGTTAATCACGCTAGAGAGCTAACCTGAACTCAATAAGCTTCTGTTTCGAAATACTACAAGAGCTTGCATGTAAAATCACTCTGATTTATTCAATTCATCACTGGTTACTTCATAAACGCTATGCCAGCTTACTTAATCCATGTGAAATAAAAATTATTATGCAAGCCCCCCCACCCACCCCGTTATCCGGAAGTAGAGCAATTACCATTCATTATGTGGGAAAGGTTTTTTGGGCATCCCTGGACACAAATAAATTTTGACGATTGATTGTCAGGTTGATTCATCGAAGATTGTGGTAGTGGGAAGTAAAGGTGACATTTAGGGTAGAAAAGTGACGGAGGAGGTGTGCGCTGCTTCAATAATAGCTCGTTGCAAAACGAAAGCGAAACATTAGCTTTAAGAATGCAAAAAGGCGTATAAAGCTCTAAAGAAGCGGGTATCGTCTGTATGTATTCTATTTAATTATTCTTTTATAAAAAAAAACGCTTAGATTGTAGATTAAGTGGAGGACTCAGTTGTTTAAAATATAGGATATTAGATAATCTTATGCGTAAACTTGTTACCTTTAAGCTGAAGAGTCCATGGTTACGGAGAGAACCAAGAAAATAACAAAGTTCATTATTTGAGTAGATTAATATTACAATAAGAAAATTTACTGAACGATAACTAGTCGTAAAATCCGTGAGAACGACCGTCAGAAAGTTATATTGCATGATAATTATGACAGGCTGCTCCACACAAAATAAGGTTACACCCTTTCCTAACATGCACCTTTGGAACAGACATTGATCTCGTTTTATAAATAACTATTATTGATTGGTTGATGACCATTTAACACTATCTCATTGGGTTATAACTTAAAATTGATTTCCAACTGATCAGCCATCCTCGTCCGCGTTTGTTAATTTGGTAAAGATTAAATTGACCGCAATCAAATTTAAAATCACTTTGTACTCTCGCTCCCTTCCTCCCACCAGCCAAAAGATTTCAGAAATATGTAACTTTATTACGATGAAGTCGTAGGTGAGGTAGCTCATCAAATTTATTGGTCACAGAACTACCCCATATCTTGGAAACTATTGAAAATAGAGGCATGCGATAACAGTTCAAAAACGATCCGTACGTTACACTTTTTAAAGCATAATACAACTCGGGTAACAATGAAGATAGAAACATGAGTTTTTAACCAATTGGCAGGCAACCTATTTTTAAGATTTATTATGTATGCGACGAGTTCTGTGATACCACAGTAAATGGTAAATTATAGTGTTTTGGCAATCCTTGTTTATACGGTTTGTAAACTAAATAGAGATTACAGGCAATTGTTGCATTGTAGAATCTAACATTTGCATGTGCAACTCTGGTGATATCGTTGAGAGATCCAAGTACGTTTAACGAAAACCAGGAACTAATTTAATCCGAGAAGTTTTGCTCTAGAAATGAAAGTCTGCATAGCCTTTGGTTTCAGCTGTATAATTCTTCGCTGGTGGAGTTTAGAACAGAAATGCAATTTCATTCCTGCACTGCGTGAAATAAATCATTCGAGACTGGTGTTGTGTAAACGAAAAAAAAAAAAGGTTCTTGTTATTCAACCTAGGTTCAAATGAATTACCAGGGTATTATTCCTTATATGTAAAAATGATAGACAGTTAAGCAGGTTGTTTCTATTTACATCTTCCGTGAAATACATGCTATAAATCCTCAGGGATGTCTTTTCAAATTGGAAGAAAATTCAATGTCCGAAAAACAAACCACAAAACCACAGTTCCTATGATTCGTTAAATCAGTCTCTATTTACTTTGTCTTCTCGGTCCTCTCTCTCTTTGCTGTCGTTTCCCTCCCCTGGCCAACCATGCAAAGATGGGGACCTTGATTCAAGTGTTCAGGGCAAGACTGACCGCAAAATTATTCTGGGGACATTGAATACTCCGACAAATGGAAACGAAACGAACCGATAAAAAACTGTAGATTACTTCTGAATTCTTTGCTAAGTTTTCAAAGGGCAACTCTGAGATTAAGACTCTAATTGATTTTGAATTGAAAAGCACAATCTGGCCATTGCAGATAAGGTGATTAATATCCAAGAGATCATCTTCATTACTTGACCATCTCTCTCTGTGGGGTGCCCACTTTAAAAACGCTATCTCTTCACCAGCCAATTTATCTCTGACTGTGGGAGGGTTCCAGCACCTGCATATATATATATATATATATATATATATATATATATATATATATATATATATATATATATATATATGGTGTGTGTGTGCACTCGCACACACCTCTGTGTGTGTGTGTGTGTGTGTGTGTGTGTGTGTGTGTGTGTGCAAAAGGATGCTGCGTATTCGCAGTATGGTGAAAAAACGACAATATGGAAGGCGAGTTGAATACGGACGTAAATCATTTATTCATATATGTGGTGATATTTCGCCAGGGACAGCTTCGACTATATATATATATATATATATATATATATATATATATCACTATTCTAAACGCTAAACGCATGGACACACGTGCATATATAGTTGCGTTTGTACATATAACTGTAATACTCAAAGTTATTAAACATTCGTGTAAGAAAGGATTACTTCATCTTTAGTGAATCTCAGGAACGGATAAAGATTTATTGAATATGTTATCACCAAACGATAGAAAAATCAGAAAGTAAGTGAAAACGATTTTTGCAAGTATTTGTTTCGAAGACAAAGACAGAACAATGAAAAGCGAAGAAAGTAGACAACTACATCTACCTAGGACAACGAATCTCCATGAAATCTTCAAAAGAAGAAATCAAGCAAAAAATCACTTTAGGTTGGCAAGCTTTCGGCAGGGCAAACTTAATGTTCAAGAGCGATAATTTTTGCTAGTACTAAAAAGAAGAGTATACAACCAATGCATCCCCTCGATAGACTCCTATGGAGCTGAAACATGAAACCTAACAAAAAGATGTCCTTCAAACTGAGAACCATGCAATATGCACATGAGAAAATCATGCAACACGTAACACGGAGGGATCATAAGGTCACAGTATATTCGAAGGCTCCTAGATATCATAGAATCCACATGAAAACTCTAATGGCAATGGGCTAATCATGTAGCAAGAATGTCGGACAACCGCTTTATCAAACAACTTAGAACGTTGAATCTTCGGAATCACTTGCAAAATTGGGGCTCACAAAATATAAAATAGCGTGACAAACTAGTGACATTTAAAAAGTAGTCTCCATGACGCCCACATCAGAGTGGTCTGGTGAATCTTGGGAATGGTCCATGTTTAACGACGGACATTAAAATGTTGCTGCTGCTGCTGATGAGGATGAAGAAATTTTAACTATGCGATAGTGAAAAATACTTGTTTACATATATTTTGTAGATGAGGATGTATGATATCCCTATCTTATCTGGGAATGATGCAAAAATCTAGAAATAAAATCCTTATCTATTTTTTTTTCAGTAATGTTCATAAAAGTATCTAATAACAAATAAAGAGATCCTCCATTGGGAAACCCCTGACACCTCCTGAATGTTTGGGTATCCGGAACCGAGAAAAACAGAAAATATTGAATTCTGCCTCAAGTACCTTGTGAGGTTTCAAAGGTTATTCTTGATTCTGGATCGATTGTAGGCATTAGTTTTGCACCTAAATCACTCCTTGGTAGAATGGAATACGCACCCACATTTTGAGTCAATTGAAAAGTAATTTTATTTCAATACAAAAAAAAAAAAAATACAGCTCCACATATCAAATGCCTCAAGAGGGAGGTCTGAGTCTACTCCAGACTCCACACCATCTTAATTGCATTGCCTTCACCATTCCTAGATGCTAAGATACCTTTGACATTCTTCTTCCAGCTTTATTGTCAGTTCTTGCCATCTCAATAACTAATACAGCTTATGAACCAGAATAGCTCTTCAGGCGCCTAGGGGTCTAGTGTTGGAAGTGGTCCATTACCATGAAGCCCTCCATAGTCACTGGGGTTCAACAGCATGCTCTGCAGAAGAATTCAGTCCCAGGTTTCGAAATAGGCACGGACAGAATGCTATGCAGTTACACCCTTCGTTGGAGGTGGAGTCTCTGGTTATATCAGGCAGCTGCTTCTGCGAGAAAATGTGGTATCGAACAGCATCCAGTGTAGTTTGTTGTCTCTAGAAAATGTTTTGTAAATACCGGGCTTGATCACCGCACCCTTAATAGCCCTTATGTAAGATATCAATGACTACATCAGTGGTCCTTGCACAAGTCCATTAGATAAAGTTGCTTCTTCTGATCTTTGTATGCTGGATGTGGTCATAATTATTCAGTGAGCTGCTATAAACACCGAAAACTACAATGATATCCTAAGAGCAACTTCTAAGACACCGTACGTTGCTTAGGTTACATTTGGCAATCACCTGCCAAGTCTTGTTTGAAATTAACCATGCAGTGAAGCCATCCATCACCGAAAACTGGGGAAATGACTAAAATGGGGTTGGTCAGTGTGGTCAATAAAGCTTATCAAGTCCTTCATACTAGTTTTGGAAAAGCCCGTTTTGTTCGCCTTGTTAATATTCTAATCTTTGTTGCTGGAAGAAGGCAAGAGAATTCAAATTTGTCTCGACTGTCGTATACTTTTGAACAAGAATCATCTTCTATTGACATCTTCTATTCATTGACATTGACAATCATGCTAGGACTGATACCTAGAACTTTACCTCCATGGTCCATCTGATTTCATTTGCATACCTCTCCCTTCTTCAGTCACCCTCTCAGCGTTGACTGTGTCATCTGCAGTGCTCATAAATTCCGATGACATGGACACAAACAACTGCTGTCGATCGTGGTCGAAGGAGTTCTTGTTCAATCGTTTCTGCATCTCGTTTCATCCTTGTGTTTGGTCTTTGTGGAGTGGACCATGTTTCTTGACACTTTTCTCTATGCACTGGTTGATACCGGAGAAGTGGTTGAAGGCCTGCACCCAGCGTTTGTGACCGGGATCAGTCTTTCTCATCCTTTGCTCAACCTGCCTTTTGATTTGACCGCATTCATCAGTCTCTGCTCAATACGGATGTCACACCAAGCGCCAGATCATTCATCTTGACAGACAATGTGGTTTCTGTGCACTGTGAAACCCTCAAAGGTCTTCTTGTAACCAGATGAAGTTTCAAGTTGTTTCATAAGCTGACAGCGCAGCTGCACACTCTTAGCGTATTGATAATGTTCTGCTGCTGAAAAGGTGTCCAGTATCTTGGTAACGATGCAGGATAGGCACCTCCATGATCAACAAGCCGTTCAATTCTGATCATAAATTGGTACTGCATCTAGAATGCACTTGTTCTTCCCTCTTTTACAAGACTTCTGAAAGTTGTTTTAAACCGTGTTCAAACAAATGCAACTATTGGCGTGATATGTTTGGATCCCCGATTCCAATTAGCTCCTTTCTTCACGAAGGTCATCATTTCTCCCTGCCCCTCTCTAGTAAAAGCGCGTTTTATGACTTACTGACAGACGGAGCCATCTATATGGAGATGAGTGCAGATATTTTTGTCAAAACTTGCTCTATTCAGGATGTGGTTGACCGTCGTATATCTTTGATAGATCAGCTGGATCAACCCTAAGAGACTAGAATCATCCATGATATTACCTAAGGATCTGAGGTAAAGAGTTTAGCAAGTGAAACGCACTAACCTTGGGATGGTGAGTAGAATAGATAGGATCCAACTAATCCAGTTAGTGCTAAAACTTTGGATCATGGGCTCTGATTACCTACCTTGTTGCTCTCCCAGAGAGAAGAAAGGCTGGTCCTGTGTCACGGAGGAGGAGAGCTCAGTGATGGGGAGAAACGTAATGGCCTTTGTCTCTGTTTCCTGTTGCTGAATGGAAGATTCTTCACGCTCTTGTCAGCATCTTATCTTGGTCGGGTGCCTTCAATTCCACCCTGTTGACAGCTGCTGTTGTTCGAGCATCTGTCTAAGGTGGCACCGGAGAGGCGACTTTAATTAAACCCATTGAATGTTTAAATCTATATTGTCTCCAACAAACTGCGACTGCACAAATTGAGCTTGTATCCCCAACCTCCATGGAGACCACCCGTTCGTCTCTGTATTTCATCAACTCTTGTAACTCATCAAGTTCGGCGTTAACCTCAACCTCATCATATATCTGATCACCAGTTTCTGAACATCTCACAAAAGCTTTGACCGACTCTTTAGTTCATTAGTTAAGTAATTTTCGCTTATGTTTACCTATTTATAGCCATATTGCCTCCCACTCCCCTGGGGAAAAAGATTCGATCTGCACATATGGACATATAGATAAAAGAAATATTCTTTCTCCTATTCGAAAGACTAATGATTGAACCATCTATTTTCTAAGATTTGAGGTACAGTGAAGAACTGCAGTCATCACAAGTGTAATTTTTGTGATAAAAATGTCATCTTGTGCTCAAATTAGAACTTATCAACTTTTTATATTCAGGTTAAGCAGTGATATCCAACATAAATGTATGAAAGATAATCATTTGTGATGAGACTTTGTCAATTAAATTGTACTTTCTTGTTCTTGGCCTTTATTCATTTCCACAAAAAGTGTTTGTCGCGAGTGGACGTGGTCGTTTACACACCAAGCTTGAAATCGATTCAGACTCATGAAAAACATACAGTTTGACACTTCATATACTACTTAAGGTAGGATTCAACATTTTCGATTTTTCTTGGATAAGGTTCAGAATATCCAGACTTTCATGAGTTGTTACAGATTTTCTTACAAGAGTTGAATTTAAATCATACGTATCATTAGACACCTTTACAATTACAATGGTGAAGGGATCTCTCGTTGAGGAATGTATTGCCAGATTGGCCAAGTATCTGTTTATATTTTTTTGTCTATATAAGCAGCGTTTTTTCCATTAGCCACCATCAACTAGAACTGTTACTAATTCTGTCAACATATATTTCTTCAGTTTTCAAGTTGGTCTATCTATCTGGCAGACTATATGTGTATATATTTCACTCGGAGAAACCTCTCCAACAGAGATAGAGAGCTGAAAATTTCAACATTTACTCATTATGTCTTCTGTTGCCCCTCCCCCGTTTTTTAGTCGGGGCTCACTTTTCAAAATAACTTAATGCTAAAACTACGTCTGTGTCCAGTAATATCAACACTTGTTTAATCTTTTGAAAATTCAGACTTTTTCCAGTGATTGCTGCCCAGCACAAAAAAACAGAAATGAGTTATTCATCGACCGACCCTTTTTCAAAATCTCGAATTGATCACCCCTAATATGATATTCTGTCAAAAACATTGAGTGGCTGAACAGACCTCTCAATATTTCTTATTTTAAATCTCTCACAAAGGATGATAAGGAACTTGAGTGCAAAAGACGACTTGAGTTTTTTAAAAAATATCATATTAACGAAAAAATAACCTTCATAAGGAAATAGTGATTAAGTCCCCTTCAAAGTTCTCCTATTTAGACCTCATACATCAATTCCAATATCTCTTCTTCTTTTGGGATCAGCATCAGTTGCCCCGTTGCGTTCTCCCATATCTCTTGTCTGGATTCTCCCTTGAAAGAACCAGAAGTCACTCGTAAACCAATCTGAACAGTAGGTGGGCTGATAAATATCTGAGATACAATGTGAAGCCAAAGCAGAAGAATGTCCTTATGAATGCAATCATCACATAGTACTCATGGTCATTCAATGGTGTCTCACTAGTAAAAGCAGGCAAGAGTTTCTTTTCTTGCAAAAGCAGTAAGGTTGCTTTTGGTTGAAAAATTACATCAATATCGTGCCACTGGTTTCGGGGATATTCAAGATATTTGGTTACTTTCCGTGCTGACCTCACGTATCTTGGAATAATGGAATAGTTAGAATCAGTTAAAAATAAAAAGTATTCAAGGAGCACACATCTCTACCAAGGCACTCAATCAGAAAATATATTCCTGGATTCGCCTCAAAACTCAACTACTTCTTCCTGAAGGAATGATCTGCCGTTAAGAAAATTTCATTTAGATTCCTTGAGGAAATTTTGAGATATCGTGAGGACAGAAATGAGCGAATACATTAAAGTATGAGAATGGAAATAGGAAACTATCTCTCCATCAAAAAAAAGATCCCTGAATCTCCCCACAAATTTTATTACTTCTTCACAACGCTATGACTCACCTTTTAACTTGAATTCCATTGGAAATCGTTGAGTATTTTTGCAGATATCGTGTGGGAAGACAAAAAAGAAAGACGGACAGAACGGCACAAAGTAATATATATATATATATATATATATATATATATATATATATATATATATATATATATATATATATATATATATATATATATATATATTGCGCCAACTTCATTGGCTGATGTAAATGAAGATATGAAAAAAAAGTAGAAAACGTTGTTGTTGGGGGAAGTGTTGGAAAAAATATCTGGCCGAACGTCATTCAAAACTAATTAGGGGATAATTCAAAGATATCACATATCTCAGTTGACGTAAAAATTTGACAAATCTATCAATAATGAAGATGCAGAAAAATTAATATCACGCAAAAAACACCAAACTGCTTATAAAAATGTGTGTGAGTGTACATACGTACATACGTACACACATGCACACGCGTTCTCCTTCTCTCTTTCTCACTCTCCTACTCTTTTTCTCTCTCTCTCTCTCTCTCTCTCTCTCTCTCTCTATATATATATATATATATATATATATATATATATATATATATTTATATGTATATGTATATATGTGTGTGTGTGTGTACATACATCCAGTGCTTGAAATGGGGATATGCGGGTGTACAGTGTATAACCAGTTCTCAATTCCAAGGTTTTTTGTATGTTCCATGTCTATTGATGGGAGTATTGCCGTATACATAGTTCCCCAAACCAATCCTCACCGTATACATAGTTCCCCAAACCAATTTACATTGCAGCATTTTTTTCCCTTATGGATATAGATATCCATGCATCATGTCAGCGTTGACTCCTGTCAAGATTAGGAAGGGCTGTTACAGTTCTTTTATGCTATCACTGTCTCTGCAATAGCTATGGGAGAGTGGTTTACACAAGTACTTACTCTGTTGGCTACGCTGAATACTTTTTATGCTGATGTGTTAAGTTATGTTAAATATATTTGTGTTTCAAAGTTTGTGACGATCCTTGAAGCAGTAATTTTGTGACCAATAAATTTTACAATGATGATAGAACCTCGCAATCAAAGGTAATATTTGAACACTCATTTGGAGTCACGTAAGAAAAATTCCATAAAAGAATGGCCTGATTGAAGTTTATTTATGACATCACTGATGTTCTGAGGGAAAGCACCTAGAAGTGAGCGAATTAAAATCTAGAAGTCTCTAAACGGTGGAAATAGAGCTCTTCAAAAGGAAAAAAAAAAAAAAAAAAGATAAAGTGTATCGCACTAGAAAAAAAGGCAACAAAAATGGACAGGGAACTTTGCAAGAAGAAAGGACAATGGATGAAACAAGTAGTACAGTAAACGCAGTAGGAAAAGCTCAGGCACAAAATGTAGTGTCGAAATAAAAAAAAAGTTTGCTGGTAAGACAGCTGTGATTAGTGCTATCACGCTAGTCATTGAAACAGAAGAGAAATGCTTTTGTCCAACGTTGGACTTATAATGCTGTTGGATTGATATCAGTTTTGTTGAACAATGAAAAAAATATGAAAGTGGTGAAGCATAGAGAAAGCGTGTCAAATTGTAAGAAGAAGCTGTCAAAAATCCAAATCAATTACTGACTTCCTAGTTGAACATCGCTATCTATGTGAATCAGAGAATGACCACGCTGATCATAATGGACAGTTCTTCCAAATGTCCTCATCGCACTGTGCATTCTTTGTCAGTGCCAGCGACAGTGGCATCTAATGAGAGGAGCTTCATCATCCTGAAACGAATTGTCATGCTTTCTGTCTGATGCAAGATCCTTTGAATGGATCAGCAATTTTGACCATCGACGGTGACAAAGCAATGTTGCTAGATTCTTTTGACTTGATCAATTGACGGAAAGTACGGAAAGCATTTCTGAATGGAGAGAAGTGATGGCCATTTCTGTTCTGAGAATCTGAAATACAGAATAAGCGTCAGAGAGCGACTAGATAGTGCATAACTCTGTTAAAGTCGTACACTTATTCAATCGAAAACTAATCCTTGGATCCAACCCAAACTTCAATCACCTCTTTTCCATGCCATCGCTCACCCCTCCAGGAAATGTCATCAAAATCTATTGAGTGCTTCCAGGGATATCGTGTCGACAAAGAAACGAATGGAAATACGGACATGACTAAATACATATGCATCCCCGACTTCTCTAACAGACGTGATAATTGTGCGATTGTACTCAGTGCTTCTTACTACTTATTCTATTGTCTTTTTCAAAAACATAAATAACCATTAATATTTTTCGGTTGATAATTCTGTTCTGGTACCTGCGAGCACATAATGGTCACTCTGTGTACAATACATGTATATACCCGTTCATAAAACTTTGAACACTGATTACGAAAATACTTGACTTCCTATTTTGCCTGGCCTCTACGATCAACCTAGCACGGTTGACAATCCATTTCTACCTGATTTTCACTGTTATTTCCACAATAAACGACCATTTCATACCTGATTTTAAATGCAATTTCTGTGAGAAACAATCTATTTCCTTCTGATTTTCACTGCAATTTCTATAATAATCCATTTTTACCTGATTTTCACTGTTATTTCTACAATAAACGACCATTTTATACCTGATTTTAACTGCAATTTCTGTGATAAACAATCTATTTCCTTCTGATTTTCATAGCAATTTCTATAATAAAAAATTATACTCCCTGATTTCTTGAATAAAACAATTAGTAATGAATTTACATTAATTTCCCTATTCCGTCAGTAACGTTTGCATCGATTCATGGCGATTAATCCGATATTAATGCAAGTAGTGACCAGTGAAAGTCTTTCCCACCTTAATTTGGAATGCACACAGAATAAAGATCGTGAGCTGAATTTTTCTCAAACAAATTAGTGATCTAAAAAATTGCGAAATCCAGTGGTCAAATAATCAAATTAAATCTTTAACGCATCTGATGTGGCCATGACGACCGATTTTATTTGCTTTGTGATTCCTGAGCATAAATAATCAGAAACTGTCCTTGAGAATAGAAAAGTTAGGATTCTTTAAGTACCTGAAAACAGATCAACCAATCGAGGCCAGGGGACCAGACCTATAACTTTGCCCGAGGGAGTTGAAAATTAGAAGAAAGAAATTAGAAAATAGAATGAGTAAATGAAAAAAATCTATGCCATCCAAATTTAAGACTACTGCAGACCAATCAAAGGCTACTGCAAGAGAAGGGGAAAATAGAGCCAGCAAGTTAAAAGAAAGACAGTGAGCGAATAAAAATCGATGGCAACAAAAACTGAATCGATGAACATGAATAATCAAATAATTATATCTAATGCTTCAGTCGCAGCATATGTAGTATTCCGATGGATAGCCTCTAGTAAGTGCACATTCAGTGGCCGACCGAGCAGGATGCAGCCCGTCCCGGTTGGAACTGTCAGAAAGTGTGACACAAGGATGAAAGCTTAAAAATGTTCAACGAAATTTATTTGAATTTTTTTCTCTAATGAAACGACTGCCTGTCCACACGATATCTCCGAAAGTACTCAATGAATTTCAATGAAATTTTGTGAAAAATTAGGCAATGGAGTAAGAAAGTATCAGTGAAATATCTGGGTAGATCCAAGATTATTTTCCGATCAAGAGATTTTTTTTCCCATACATTTGGATATATGCTCATGAATATCCACGCAATTCCTGCGGAAGTTTTCGACTTTTAAGTTTCCGCCATCTTATTCAATGTATGGTAGAATCATGATAAATAATGAGTATATATATATATATATATATATATATATATATATATAAAACACCGAAATTTTATATATGAGAGAGAGAGTTCTAGAAGGAGGGTTGAGACTATGACCTTCTGCCCTGGCATAGTCACATCACAGTCGTTAAGAGATTTCAAAAGTTAGAATAAATATCTGGATCTTGACAGATGTCTGAAAATTTTATTAATAGGAAGGTAACTTATTGATTAAAAATGATTAAAAAAAAACATTGCTTTGAATAATTTTTAAAAAACTATTTTGCCTTACGTATTATTATTTTTATTTTTTTCACACTTAGAATCCTAATCAGGACTACCGGGGCAAAGTTAGGCCAAAAGTTATTAACAAAACCTTTTAAGATTGGCACTTTTACTCCCTCGATAAATTCACGATGACGACAGGGTGAAAAAAAAGGATATCTTCATCGATTGAAAATGGAAATAAATTCGAGAATGATGGGCATCTTAAGTTTTGATGAGCAGTTTTCCTTCGTAATGGACCTTTTTCCTCTCTTGATAAATTCGTGATGGGCAGATTCCTAGATGGGCACTTTTCCAGGACCTGTTACTCCTCCAAATCTTCTTCAAAAAGACCTTAAGGACTGCAGATACTAAGAGAACATGGTACTATTCAAGTATTTATACCAAGATGTAAAGAAAACCATCTGAGAGAGTATCAGTATATTGCAGGAGCTTGCTGATACTCGATTGCCAGTAATTGTAGAATATTATCAGAACTCATTAAAGGGCTGTACACATTATTTTTCATTGTTAATCTCAATTTGTAATAAATACTCTTAACCCGAATGGTCACAAAAAAACTATACCAGGCATTTTAGGTATGGACACACCTTCATGTTTGAGGATATGCATTTTTTTTTTAATATTGGAGAGGTGATCGTGGAAGTATTCGGAATAAGTGTAAATCACTTGCCTGTAAGTTCAACTTTCATTCTTATTCCTGCCACATATAATTGTTTTAATAGTGAAACTCTTCGAAAGAGTCAGTTCGGAGGAGGAAAAAAAATACCGAGAACTAACTTGTGCGAGTTTTTTTAATGGGGGAAAGAGAAAGTTATTCTCTACAGACATGCACGCGCCGCCCTTTTTTTTCAGTTTTGATGACCGGTGTTTGAGCATCATAAAACAACGTCTCGTTAGTTCTATTTTTTGAGGCAAAGTTACAGGAAAATACTGTTTTGTTACATTCTATTAAAAGACAAACTGAAGATTTAACGTCTGTTCGGTGAGGATTTTCCTTTTTTCTTTCATTTTCTTTCGGTGTCCAATACCTTTAGATAGCCACTTATAGCCAATATACGCATGTGTATGTCATCAGAAAAAACAAACAAACAGAGAACTGGTATGGATTTTGTGAGGTTCAGAATCCAAGCCTTTTAAACCCTGTATGTCTGACCCGAAGAGAAAGCAACTTTACATTCAGTTGAAAGTATCAGTTAAGTGAGTTTCATTACCATCAATAAAGAAAAGATATTAACAGGGGGAGACATAGTGGGAAGAAGAAGAAGAAGAAGAAGAAGAAGAAGAAGAAGAAGAAGAAGAAGAAGAAGAAGAAGAAGAAGAAGAAGAAGAAGAAGAGAGAGTGAGAGGAGGTCTATTAGAGCCATATCTACTTTCTTTCACACCTGCACGCGAAGACAGGTCAAGTTCTTTGATGAGAGAGTGGGTAAAGAAAGAAGCTGCTTGCTATTTTTGAGTAACGAGGAAGGAGCAAGAGGAAAAGGAGTGTAAAACCAGACATATCTATGAGAGCTAAACTTTTTATGAGACAAAATTCAACAGAGAGTGTGTAAACTACGTGGTAGATTAGGAATAGAATCTGATCTTTTTATTTTTCTAGTTCAGAGTATTTTTGTAAATTCAGATACTTTTCAACAATTGGTGCAATAGATTAGCGGCATATATTATACCAAAGTTATCTAACTATTGATCTAATCTAACTGAATAATTTCCAGTTTAACGAAGATTATAGCAAAATAAAGAATTGAATTGTTTGTATAATCGCAAAGTTTAGAAAGGTTATATTCTTGGTATTAACCAAGTTTAGCTAAATCTGGCACAGGACCAAAACGTGAGACATGTGATTAAGATGATTGTGTTGTGTCATTTTTTCAACTATATGAGGTTAGCTTGCCTTGAAAATTGGCATCCAAAATCCCAACTTCTATTATTTTCTCACTTCACAACGGCTTTCCCTATCCATAATCTGGACTTCTTCCTAGCGGCGTACACTAGCATATTAGTCGACTGTATGGAAGCAGGATGGGTGTGGAATTCAATTCGACGTAGCTTTCACTATTCAACTGGGGGAATGAATGGAAATCCTTGTCAAACAAAGAGAGGGGAGAAAAACACCTGAATCTGCTCTTGAGAAAAAAATCTGCTCACAACTATCATATTAGGACAGTTAGCCTAAAGAAGGCCGTAGAATATAACGATAAAGATGTCATGTGCACAACATCAACACCAAAAAGAGGTTCAATCGTCCGGAAAAATACTTTCAGTATTGATGAACCTTCCTAGAATTAAAAACGATATCACGAACATTATCATGACAATAGAAAAACAAAGATATTCAAAGAGTTTTCCTGAAAGCTTTGAACTCATTCTTGTTGTTTGTGTTACTAAAACGAAGTTTCGGCCGGTTTGATCTTCGGCTTTCTTCTCTAGGGGAAAATCCATATCATAGTCAGGGATTAGAATTTCTGTTTATTACCATCACATTCGGACAGAAGATCTGAAGAAATCCGTGGAATGGATCGGTCTAAGCGTTGTCTTATCACAAACAAGATTGGAGTTCAATCGTTCGGAAAGCTCTTTGAATGCTAAAGAGCATTCTCACAACTATCGAAAAATAATAGATGATTAGTAGGATAATGGACAATATCGCCATATATTTTGAGACAATTTCATAAAACTTTGATCTTATTAAAGTTAAAATATCACGGAATCCTGAACGAGGCTATCAATTCAAGAAATAGCAGACACGATACTCACCAAATCTCAAGTAATATAAAGCAACATTTGAGCGATGAGGCCAAGTATAGCGTAGTCTGTTTTGATGACCTCAAGTCAAATGGCTTGAGTCCTGGGAATGGATGGCCAAAGGGCAAAAATGGGCCGGACAAGTCCAAAGTGGATAAGAAGCAATAAAAATGATCTACTTCTCTATCAGATTTATATCACATCAGGATGGCCACTTTCATCAAAGATGGCGACAACAGCTTCTCTTTTAATCGGGCTGGTCAAATCATTTGGGCAGAAAAGTGATTTCCTTTGCAAACTTTCTTGCCCAGTTACAGACCGTCCAGTCAAATGCATGAACTCTCAGATCTTACACAGTGCATGACATTTCAGGTCACTACCCTCTATGCTCGGGGGTCAATTTAATATTCAAAGTCGCAACCGCCTTGGCCGGTCTATTTTCAGTGTGAGAGTTTACGCAACCTTACCTGTCTCTCCACATTCGACCTTTGCTTCTCCCAAACCCCATCCACAATTTTTCAAGCTTCACTTCTCACTATATGCAACTGCAATTGCGGTTAGGATGTTCGATCTTCAAAGGTGTTATTGATATTATCGCCATCGATTATTAACAAATGTTAGAAGTTGATATTGATAAGTTATGATGCACTTTGAACTTCTAGATCATGCTTCCGACCGTCGTTGTAATTCTAAATCTTTCCCTAGCACCCTGCGTCATCCACTTCGTGTGACTGATAAATAGAACGTCCATATTCCTGTCAGTTAGCCGTCTTTGGAGATACAGAATCAGTTTACAAGATGGTTCAAATGGTTCTACAAAATCTGGCACAAGGCGAATTCTCCAAGTAATTGAATTAAGTTAATCAATTGGGAGGGAATAATTTAGATGTTGACTACAAAATTCGAAAAATAAACTCAACTTACGAAGAAATTCCCTATTCACCCGAGTGCTCTATTCCTATAGAAGAGCATTGCATAAGCTAACAATGGATGAGTTACCTCACTTACAGAGTGCTCAACCCTAAGTAGAGGAGCATTAATTATTGCATCATCCACAGACAGCTATTTCGATGTATTACATCTCTTCAGTGTGGCTATAGACTTTCCATTATCCCATCCGATTCCGCAAGATAGGATTGGAACCTTCACTTCAGACCCGGAGGCCGATAACCTACCTCTGGGCTACGGAACTGGACGGTCAGTAAGGCTGAACCTAAGCGATATATTCATTTATGCAGAAATTATCCATCCACCAGAGTGCTCTATTCCTATGGAAGAGCATCTATCTATCTATCTATCTATCTATCTATAGATAGACAGATAGATAGATAGATAGATGGATAGATAGATAGATGGATAGATAGATAGATCGGTTTGATTTCTTGTTGATGGAAGTTATACCCCTTTCTAGTCCCACTGCCAGTCTCGTCCTAGTTTTATTATTGCATACCATGCCGAGAGATATAAGTAAAAGGGAGGAACCTTTACTTATTTCCCTATCTTTCTAAGCACCCTTTTCTTAATTCTGCTATTACACCTGTTATATTTTTGATTTTTGTTCAAGCCAAACAGATAGATATAGTCGATCAAGAGGGTCCTCAAAGAAGACAATGGAGAGAAAGCGGAATCCCTTTATTACAGATATCAGTAGAATTAGTAAGGAAGATATTAGGTAGTATTGTATGCGTCTGTTCTATAACCAAGTTCGTAATTCAACCCAAAAGGATCATGGTCGTGCTTAGTAACAGTTGATATATACATATAATCACTGAACGTCATTAAACAATGCAGATATCCAGAGTGGCTTTAGATAGAATCCGAGATCAAGTTTCGGTAATAAAAGAACACTATATTTGGAAGGAATTATTTCGAGGATGAACCACGGATAAGCTTCGAGCTGATCTGAAATAGAGCACTGACATTTATTCTGTTTAATCCCGAAACAGAAGCTTATTACAAACAACCTATGGCATGTGCCAAAGAAAGTATTGTTCGCGCCCAAACATTGAGATATCGATGACTACATTGCCTTGCAGAACTGGTGATATATATATATATATATATATATATATATATATATATATATATATATATATATATAGAGAGAGAGAGAGAGAGAGAGAGAGAGAGAAAAGTATCGACAAAAAAAGCTGCATTGGAGAAAATCACCTGATAGACTGAGGAAGTTCGGATGAAAGTATAAGGAAGAGTACGAATAACAAAGAAACAGAGAGAGAGAGAGAGAGAGAGAGAGAGAGAGAGAGAGAGAGAGAGAGAGAGAGGGGGAAGATAGATAGATAGATAGATAGATAGATAGATAGATAGATAATTGATCCGTTGGATAAGACATTAATAAGGAAAAGGGAGAAAGAAAAATGAAAGAGGAAAAGAGACAGGAAGATAAAAAGAGAAAATATGGATATCGAAATAAAAAAGAACAAAAGGAAAGAAGGAAAGAGAAAGAAAGAAACGATGGGTAAGAAAACGAGAAGATTAGATATGATAAAGGAAAAGAGAAAGAGAGAATAGGTAAAAGATCAAAAGGAAAAGAGAACAATAGATACAAAAGAAAACAAGAAGAAAAAGAGAAAAAAAGAAATAATAAGTAAAGAAATAGGAAAAAAAAGAGTAATCAAGAAACAGAAAGGGAAAACAGAGAGAAAAAGAAAGAAAAAAGGAGCAAAGGGAAAAGTTGATAAAATAAACACAAAGCCAAAAAAAAAACATGAAAGAGACGAACAGAAAAACGGAAAAAAAAGAAAGAAAGGAAAAAGAAAAAAAAACAAAATAACCAAGATGTAAAAAAGGGAAGTGGAGGTTAAGCAAAAAAAAAAAAAAAAAAAAAGGTGGGAGAAAGAAAAATGAGAAGGAAAAGAAAGAGATATACAGAAAAGGGAATAAAGAAAGAGAGGGGAAAAACTTAGATATAATAATTCACAATCCTGTATTATTACACAAATAGGTCGAGTGAATGGAAAAAAAAGGAGATAGATTTGGTTGATCGCCCCGTAGAAACCCTTACTTGGCCGATGTTCTTGGTAGCATTCGGTGTTGGGATTATCAATTAAGAACTCAGAAAAAAAGGCAATCAATGAATACGTTACTTCTGCCTTTCCTGTTGCACATCTAAACAATCCGAACGTGGAAAAAAACATGCTTAAACACATCCAGAGGGAAACTAAGTGACCAATTTAATATAAAATCACTTTGTAAATCGAACCATCCGCTCAAATCTACTTAAGGGAGAGATATGAAAAAAATAAAAGAATGTTTTCTTTAGACATGATGAGGTGTAAATGATGAAATCTTACGCCCTCAAGCTCCATACATAGCCAGATAATCATGACAAAAGAATTTCGGTTGACAAATTCTAGAAATATTCATTTCCACTCAGAAACTTGTGGACAGAAATCTCTGCAGTTGGATTTAACAGGAACTAACAAAGATGAGTCTGTATAAAAACAAGAATCTGAGATATCATTCATAAAAAATAAAATGGCAATGGACTGGTCATGTTGCAAGAATGGTAGACAACCGCTAGACATCACAGCTCGCAACATGGATCTCCACGGATCCCATACAAAAACGTGGCTGACAAAACACAAGATGGTGTGATGAAGTAAATAGATTCAGAAAGTATTGGTTCTGCGACGCTCATGATAGAGAAGTCAGGCGAATCTTGGGAAAGGTCTATATCTAACAGCGGACGCTAGAAGGATGATGATAATGATGATGATCAATGATGAATGTTGTTGCCTAGACCAAATCAGATGAAGCCTGTGTAATGGCAGCTGTGAGAGACGTGGTATTCCATACCAAATACCAGGAAGGTTAGAATGCTTAAACACAACCTCTAGCCAAGTGGGATGGTTTTGCATTATTCCTTCAAGAATTTAAACTGAACATCTATACTCACACACACACACACACATGCGTGTGAGTGTGCACGCACAAACACCAGCGCACACATGAATTTGCTCTGCCTTCCTACTGAGGGTGCTATTTTTGTACGATAATAGGGTTCACCAACTGGAAATATTCGGTCCTCAGAGTCACTTCTTACCTCTCTAAATGCAGCCGTTCGGTGCATAATGACTTTCATCCTGTTTCTCTAAGCGATTGGCATTTTTGGGGTAAGCTTTCCTGACCTGCAACACAGGCGATGGGTAGATCTTGTAGGTAAGGAGGAGAACCTTCACTTCCTTCCCTCTTTCCTTCCTTCTTCCCTCCCTCAACCCATTCCTCTCTCTGGGTTCCTTCCTTTCTCGCTTTGTTTTTTTCTTCTACATTTTTATCTCGCGTTTTTCCGAACTATTATCATTTCGACATTTACCGAGCTTAGCTTTGCACAGAAAACGGTCAAGTGGGGGAATACAGGGGGAGTAAGATTATGGAACACCAATCTCCTATGAGAAGAGAGTGTACCCGCTTGGAAAATCATCATTCAAAATCTTACTTTTCACATAGTTTTGAACTCTAGTTGGAAATACGTAAATATTTTAGCCAAGAGATCATCCACAACGTTGATGTTTCTCTTCTCTTTTTAAATCCAGCGTTGCTTCGTCGACTTACGGAGCAAGTGCCTGTCATTTTCCAGTGTGTTTTAAGTTATTGATTTATTCGTCTGAAGGTTGTGCTTGAATTCGAAATTGAGTTACGCTTCTCTCAAATTATCCCCATCAATTTCGTCGGCCGATAGAATGCAATATTCACCTTGTGACTTCCATTCGATAAAAATAAGATCTGATTAAATTTTTTTCACCTTTACCAACGGAGTTGAAGAGGTATATGTATTAGCTTATGTCTGCATTTCTTCCTGTTGGTCTGTTTTTCCGTTTGTCTGTCCACCTAATATCTACAAAAATTCTGAATGTATTTTAATGAAATTATGTGGAAGGTGAGGCCATGATCCAAGGAAGAATTTGTCGTATTTTGGGACGGATCAAGAGATTTATCACTTCTTTTTTTCTAAACATTCATGTATTCGACCATGTATGTCATTGTTGTTAGGTGATAACGTTCAAACTCTGTAGGAGTTTGACAATATATTCTCAAAGGTGGAATAGATTGATCGAGGCCGGAGTATAAGTTCTGTCTTGCATTCATACAGGACTTATTGAGAAAGTTCCAGTCACTTAGAATGTCTTCAAAACCGGCTACACGGCCTTAATATAACATGGCAACCGATCAGAAGGGACCTGATATGTTCACTCAGTTGGCTGTTAAATGTCATTGACTGAGATTGTGTTCACAATACAGAGCGAGTATTTGGTTTCTCGTAGGGTTACTCAATCGGTAGTGAGATGCAATTGACTCAGCTAGTGTATTATGTGACTGTTGCACTCACAATAACCAATCGAGTCATTCTTCATGTTTCATTCACTTTTTTTTTTGCAAAACATCAAATCACTTGTCCGTCCATACGATTTTAAATACTTGAAAGGAGGATTGGATAAGTATGTGAAACGATAATACTTTATATATATATATATATATATATATATATATATATATATATATATATATATATATATATATATGCAATAGAATTTTGAAACCCAACCGGAAGCCAACCCAATTTTGATACGAAAAAAGAAATGGTATCTCAGACTTGCTTGAAAAGTATTTACATGTACGATAAACGGATAGAATTTTCAAAAATGGTCTTGTTAACCACTCAATAGAAACCGTCATATGACCAACATCTTTTGGCAATATGTCGTGTTGGGGTGATCATTGAAAGAGTTGTCTGTTTTGCATTTTATTGGGTGCTGATCATAAAAAAGTCTAAATCTAAAAAAAAAAAACAAGCTGAGGAAACTAAGCGATCAATTGAGCATAAAATTACATGGCAAATTGACTCTTTCGTCTAAAAACGTATTTACAGAATGGATAATAAAACCAACAAAACTTGTTGACATATTAAGGAATAAATGTTATGGTGCAACCTGAATACATGACACATATATACATATATACATTCATGGCCAGGTAAACTAACCTCAAAACTGAAAAAACCTATGTTGACAGTTTTAGTGACACTTTTGTTTGACGGTTTTCAATATAGGTACGTAAGCATCTACTATTGAGTATATATATATATATATATATATATATATATACACACTCATATATATATGTATATATATATATATATATATATATATAAATATATACATATGTATGTATATATGCGTGTGTGTGTCTTGAGTGTGTGTGCTTCAATCTATGTAACATAAAGTTCGATCAAAATGTATTCTATGTACATAACTGAATATTTCAAAGTATATTAAAATCCAAACCGATAAGTATGCAAACACACTTAAAATGTACGAAAATATCAGTGTATATACGTACGAGGTATTACCAAAACGTTAGGTAAATTTGTACAGAGAACCGAATGTAGTACGGATATTGATCGTGACCTTTTGTAAGCCGAACCCTTTTTGAGGCAGTGATAACATCCTATAGAGGCCTCCTGGAAAGGTATTGAAACTAAGTGTTAGATCAAGCAATTTTTTTAAGTTCGGAAATTCTTATAATTCTTTTTGTAGCACCGTCTTGAAAATTATACAAATGGATATCATAATATGAGTGTTTTTCTGTTTTGCTCCACATAAAACCGCCCACCATTTCCTTCTAGTGCAGTTTGCTAATGGCTATTCCAATCACTGGGCCAGAATTTTGCACCAAAAATGATTTTTCACGAACGTTGAAACAACGAACGAACGACAGTTAGCTATTTTCTTCTTCTTCTTCTTCTTCTTCTTCTTCTTCTTCTTCTTCTTCTTCTTCTTCTTCTTCTTCTTCTTCTTCTTCTTCTTCTTAATGATAACAATAATAATGATAATAATAATAATTTGAGCTTTTTTGGTCATATTATCAGTTGTGAAACTAGTAATTTCATAAATCGGTGAAAATTACAGTAATTTCACGAAATCTCTAGTTTCACAATAGTGATGATTTTATATTAGATATATCTTACTTCAGTATTGAGAAGATACGGAGCTTGTTTTGACACAAGACGCCCATTGAGGATCGAACTCATAGCAGTTGTAATGGTCAACATTACAAGCTTCACCATCACCAAACTTGAAACAATACTACCCTTATTTTGAAACTGAGGATTCCTTGAAATAGCGGAACTGATTAGAGATTTCACTAAATCCCTAGCCAACATTATATTCCATCTTCTCTAACTCTCACTATCTCTGTTGTCTCATTCTTTCTGACATTATTGCCTTAATTTTTTCTCGCTCATTTTTCTTCTATTTGATTCTATTTTATATGTTCGTTTTTCCGTCTTCGCCTGCCAGTGATTAACAACTCCAAACTTAAAGGTTATCTCTTTCTCCATTCGTTTACACCCAAGTATCCATTTTCTTGACTATTCATTGCACACTGACCAATCTAGGGCGTGGCAGCTGGTAAAGGATATAATAATCTGGTGAATGTCATTTAGCTGACTCTATTATATTGTGAACAATGCCATTAGATCATAATTCCTTAAATCAATTTCTTCTTTTTGTTGTTGTGTGTGTGTGTTTTATTAATAATCAGCAGCAATTTAGCGTACGTTGTTGGACATATACTTTTCACATGATTCGCCAGACCTCTCTATCATGAGCGTCGCGGAGCCAGTAATCTCTGAACAACTCTAATTCTCCACATCATCTTATTTTTTTTATCTCCGACTACGGCATCCACGTTTTGAGACTTCGTGTCCAGCTGTTGTCTGACATTCTTACTACATGACCAGCCAATTGCCGTTCGTGTTTCCTAATCGATTTTATTATGTCTCTGGCTCCTGTTTGCTCTTTAATACACTGTGCTATCTTGTGATATCGCCATGGGAGGTTGAGCATGGTTCTATCGAGTGTGCGTTGCATGGTTCTCAGCTTGATGATCAATATTCCAGAAAGATTGCATGTTTCAGCTCCATAAGTGACTATCAGGAGAATGCATTGGTTGTATAACCCTTTTTAAAAGACTAATAGGACTTTCTTTCTAGACAGGATTCTTTTGCTTGTGACAGAAGTTCCCAAACTTGTTCAAATCATGGTACCCTTAGCATATAAAGATTGTATTCTTGGCGCCGTAAGTGTAGAAAATACTGAATAATTGTATGAACGTCCATGTGATTAAGTTAGCTGGGTAGAACTAAATGAATCATGTAATTTAAATTAATAAAAATGTTATACATTCGTTTCCTCTGGTGATAATCATAATAACTAGTGGGATGGGTGAGCCTGTTGTTCATCATACAGTTTTTCAAATCTTTGAATGAAACTGGAGACAGCCATTCTCATTTCGTGTCCAAAGTTAATTTTTGCACGATACTGGCTTTTTATCATAGCTTCAGCCGGAAGCCTAACTTTGCAGAAATAAGTCTTTGCAAATGGAATTAAAACTTGTCTGGTCAATCGCTCAATATAATCCGTCAGGAGGGCAAAGTTTTTGGCAGAATGTCATGTTTGGGGTAATCAATTGAAAAAAAATAGAAAAGCGGGTGATCAGTGGATAAGAAACTTTTCTCGTCTTTTATTATCTATAAAAGTCCGAATTCAAAGGAAAGAAAACAAACATACACTAACAGATTATTTGCATTGAAAATGACACCCCTCAAAAAATATTTTGGAGGGACTTTTGAAAAAAAAAAAAAATTTCCAAACATAATAAAGATTAAATATTTAAATGTTCAGCCTCGTAGCTCCATAGCAAAACAAGTGGAACTTCACCTGATCTTCAGTAAAACAAATGCCATGTACAACAAACACGTAAAGAATGAAGACATAATGATCAGAATGAAAAAAAAAAGAGAACTGAAGTAAGTAAACCGTTACATCTACATAGGACAACAAATCTCTGTGAAATCTTCAAAAGAAGAAATCGAGCGGAGAATCAATTTAGGCTGACAAGTTTTCGGTAGAGCAAACTCAACCTTCCGAAATAAGAAAATCCCATTAATCGTAAAAAGAAAGGTACTCAACCAATGAATCCTCTTGATAGTCAACTATGGAGCTGAGACATGGAACCTTACCAAAAGATTTAATTCGTATAAGAAAGAATCATGCTCAACATCACAGAGAGAGATTATAAGATAGCACGGTATATAAAAGAAAAACAGGAGTTAGAGATATCATAGAATCCATTAAAAAACTCAAATGACAATGGGCAGGTCATGTTGCAAGAATGTCAGACAACCGTTGAACATCACGGCTAAAAACGTGCCCCCAGAGATCATATACAAAATATGAGATGGCGTGACGAACTAAACAAGCACAGAAAGTACTGGTCCTGTGACGCCCATGATACAGAGGTTTAGTAAATCTTGCGGAAAGTTCATGTCTCAAGTTGGAATGCAGCTGCTGCTGATGCTGATGCATACATGATGATGATGATGATGATGATGCATACATACACACATAAAAGAACAATCACAGACAGACACCTTGAAAACTAAGATGATCGTTTGGAGTTTTGGATGACAGTATCTAATAAACTAAACGAGCACTTTTCCTCTCTCACTGATATCCAAAGATCAGTTAAATCCATGTCAGCAAAATTAGTTTTCATTGAATGACGCTTGCCTAAAATTAGTAACAGTTTTTAACATCTTGTCACCCCCCTTGTGAGCTAACAGTAGCGCCCCGGGGAGCTGCAGTGCACTATTTGTAAATCACTGACCTTAGCTAACTTTACCACTTTGATGCAGGTCATTAGTAACCATTTCATTTGGGATTTCATTGTTTTAGGTATCCAATAAACAGATAATCTTTTTTCTCATCTGTATTGTGGTTGTATGTGGAAGTGCAAGTGGCTCAACGGTAGATTGCATGGAGACTAGAGTCGGATGATTGAGTTTCAACTTCGGCTAAGATATTTTGCGTTCACTTTGCACTAATTGTTCTTTGCAAATGCATGAATCAACCTATCCTTACAGTTTTGGGTGAATAGGAGGGCCATTTCAGCCCTTTAACCTAGCGAGGCAGTCCATAGGTCTTTACAGTATGTTCGAGAAATTGAGTCAAAATCCTCGCCTCATATTCAGATGCAGGATCAACTACATAACAAAAGTAGTATATATTCCAGGCAATTTCAAGATATTCTTGCATCAAATTCTCTGACGAGACGCTCATTAGCACGTATAATTATGTTAACTTTACAAACACTTTTACTGGTTTTAGAAGATGAAGGCATGCCTGCTCATTGGTTTTCTTTTAATATTTTGCCTTTTCGTAAAACGTATTAACTACTCAAAACATGTGGTCTGATTCAGAGCATCTTCCTTAAAGGCTTATTACAAAAGTTCAAGTTTTCTATGCAATTTTCCTAAGTTTGAAACAAAATTTCATACAAACTCTCAGCTGTTCTGTCTGCTCCATCATCATCATGATCATGATCATCATGATGATGATCATCATCATGATTATGATCATAATCATGATCATCATCATCATCGTCCTTTTTACTCTTTTTGGATTCATGGAATTTGAAGAGCATCTCGTAGACTCCATACATTTTGAGACTTGAAGTCGGCTTCACTTAGCATCTGACGTTAGAGTTGTACAGCCAACACTGATATTCGTTTTCTGCACTTTTTCCATAAGCTTTGATATTTTTTCGGAGTTGCAGTTGTTTTTTGGAATGAAGAATTTTACAATAATGTTACGTGTGCACATTGTATTGTAGATGTTGAGATATGCAGAAATTGGAGATAAAGGAAGTTTTGTTGAATCATATGGAACTCCAAACCTCAGGCTATGTAATGGTAGAATCTTGTTTCTTTCAGTACTTTCTTAAGTTTGCAGCTTTTTTCACCATTTTTGTAGACATTTATGCCAAATTGATTCGATTTTAGTCAGTTCTTTTGTTAACAGTAGACATGTTTAAATGGAGTATAACTGTCTAGTGCAAATACAAGGCTCTAAAAATCTTACCCTTGTGCTCATTCTGATGCAATGATGTGTTAAGATTCCCGATCTTCATGCAGGTGAAATGCTGTGTGTTAAAGAGATTTTTGGTTTATCAGTGATCTTATGTCCCAAATAAATGAATTCGCTGACATTCGAAATGGGCTTTCCATTGATGGTCATAATAGATTCACTTTTCATGATATCATCCGTTGTATTAAACGCCGTTGTTACGGCTTTTATGGATATTGTTTGACAATAACGTTCGAAGGTTTGATGGAATATGTTGACAATCCCCTGCAAGTCTGCCAAGTTTTTGCTCACAACTGCCATATGCCATCAGCGTAAACAATATTTGATTTGAACATGTACTGTCCATGTTGTAGATATATTTAATCTCCGCGCTTGGTTACCTGCAATTAACTTCATACTTTGCACAGCGCAAAGGAGACTCGATACCATCATGTCTACAACCAGGGAATGCATTGAAGACAGTATTTGTTCTTTTAATGTCAGCAGTTGTACCCGTGTACAATGCCTACAGTATTCTCGTAGTGATGGGCACATTCATTTTCATTTCTAAAATCCTAAAGAGAGTATCCCAATCCATCCAATCGTATGCTGCTTTAAGATAAATGAAGTAAAAGTAGATGGTATGAATAATCCTTCAAATAACGAATAAAATATCTGTCATTTACGTATTTGATTGAAATCCGAATGGAGCTCCAGGTATTAGAGCTTTATACACTAATCTGATCCTTTCAATGGCAATCATTGAAACTATTTTGGAGCATTTTGACATTATAGATATACCCTGATCACACTCTCAGCCATGAACTAAGAATTGTTACTGTTGACCATATCATAGACAAAGTAGATTTTGTGGACTGATATACTTGAATTGCTCGCAATATCTTCAATCGGTTCTCTGATATTTCCATTATTCTTCATCTTAATGTTCTTAATGTTTCTCTTCCCGATGGGTATTCTGTAGTAATGTCTAGTTGTAAGAATGGATATAACTAGCGATGTTGATTTTCAGGGGACTCTTCCACTGAATGTCTCCGGACAACTCGGTTAGTTGGCCGGGAGAAATAGTCAGTTGGTTTCTCTTGTTTCTTCAACAACCTATATTGCTTCGACGGTCGAAATGCTTTCCCTCTCCTCGAGCAACAAACGAGAAATCTCACCCGCTTTAACTAAAAAGTAATCCTTTTTAGCATGTCCCTGAGCTCGATGACATCCTGTCGAATGACTCCATAAATCATTTGCAGTTCCAATGTCTTTCAACCTAAGAAATATATTATCAATCCAAGCTTCTTGTATTTTTTTTTCTTGCTGTTCTCGAACTACATGCTTGAATGCATGGATAAGAGTATTAGTAATTACTTTGTCAATTGATCAACTTTATTTCGAAAACATTTTGTTGAGAAAAAGTGCATAACTTGCATCGACAAGTCTCCTGGCTTAAGAGACTTCAAATCATCATCTTTTGGAGAAATCTTCTTCTTACTTTTGTGCGTGTGTGTGATTTCAACTATAGATAAAATGAGCAATACAGATCAACAGATTGGTGATCACTATCTTGTAGTATATTTGCTCTTTTGCATTGTCTGCATTATTTGCGAGATCGTTTGATAAATGCGAATACCGAGAGTGACGATGTATTGGTTTCAAAATGACAAAAAAACAAAGCACTAAAATCAAAATGAAATTTAAAACAATTCAGATATTTGAATGAATTCAAACACGTTCAGATCACAGATGCTATCTGTATGATTCTGTTATCTATTTTACTCATTGCCTGAACAAATTTTGAGCTACACACTGATATTTTTTATCGAACTTCGTACTAGTGAAAAGCTAGTAATAGGCAGGCAATGAAGTCACTATGATGAAGGTAAAACATAACATTTCCATCCTCTGTAATGCCATTTTCTAGTCAGTCCTTCAACTTTCCTCAGGACAAATAGATGTATTTCTTTCAGTGGCCGTAATCCTATAATGAACTGTGTTTCCACCTTTAATCTTCTTCGTGTTCTTGACTTGGGGACCTCTCCAATGCGTAACTTGCGAGATCTTTATATAATTTCTGTAATTTGTAAAGCTATTTCGTCCCCATTTTCTGTTCTTTCGAGAACGGTTTGCGGTTAGATTCCCGTATAATGAGTACTGAATAACCTGGCCAGTAAAGCTGAGTTTTGTTCGTAAGGGCTTTGTCAGAATCGTATTCGTCTTTGAGACTGCAGATTCATACCATAAGGAAATTGGCGCTACAATGCCAACCGAAGATAATTGAACACAAAAGACGGACCTCTACAGGAACTCTTATACAGATTGAAATATAGACAAATAATCAAATAGATAGATAGATAGATAGATAGATGGATAAATAAAGAGAAAGAGGGAATGAATATGGTGATGCAGATATAAATTGACTGCGATATATAGATAAATATAAAGAGATTTGGACAAATAGATGAGCACGTACACACACACACACACACACACACACACACACACATATATATATATATACTTATGCGCGCGCGTGTGTGTGTGTGTGTGTTTGTGTGTGTGTGTGTGTGTGTGTGTGAGTATGTAATTACTAAATAAATTCCTGTGCCTATGTAATGTTGATTTGGAAGTTTTCTACGATATTTATGCATGCTTGCAACATTAAAAGGAACGATCTCCATCTAACTGTGAGCACTTCCGCGGGCACGCATCAGAGAAATACTTTTCTGAGACGGCCCTAAGCTGTCTTTTGATACTTATTCATAGTTTCATATCTTAAAAGGCCTCCTCTTTTCATGTTCCCTCCTTTCTTTGATGATGTAGAGGACCCTGGGGGACGTCAAATTGATTTCTGAAACTGTTTTTCCTTCAATATTTGCCTCCAATCGATGTTCTGTATCTCGCTTGCAGCCCGGAAACGTTTCTTTTAAAAATCACCAGAAAAATCGATTTGGCCGTCAGGTTTTATTGTGTCTCATATTTCTGAAACGTGGTTGCTATTCCAGCCTTTTTATGGCCAACTTTGATGAATCTGGCTTTTTCTTTCTGAAGAATTTGGCCACAGACTTTTTGGTTCGACCATATTTAGATCTTGTCCATTTTGAAATTGTTTCATGAATATTTCCAATGAATTCTTTTTGTCTTAACTGCAGTAGTTACAGCCCAATCACATTTGATAATCACCGAAGTTAAGCAACGTCTAGCCTGGCTAGTACCTAGGTTGATGAGCATCTTGGAATACCAGGTGCTCTATGTAACCAGCTGGGGAGGTATCCTTTGCAGTAATGTTGATTTCCAAACGTATTGAACGCGTCTTTCCTTTGGAAGCCGTTGGCGTGACCAAGAGTGGGACTGAAACGTAGTTCCAGAATATCCTCAATACTAGGCGCCTAGGAATAGCAGTTAAAAGGCTGTTCACCCACGGTCAATCTTTGCCAACCGGGGCCCCAGGGACTAATATTTCCGTTAATGCAAAGTCTAATCGATTAATGTCTGCACCAGAACAACCCTATCCAGTATGGCAATTTCGGACAAGCCCTGACTCAGCACCACTGTCATCATCATCATCAATAACAGCAGCGGCAGTATCAGCAGTCTTTTAATGTCTATCGTTCGACATTAACCTTCCACAAGATTCACCAAACCTCTTGATCGTGGGCATCACTGGACAAATGTCTTATCGTTACGCCATTTTATTTTTGTCGGTTGCAAGTTCATGTACAATTTCTAGAGATCTGCGTTGTGAGTTGTAATGTTCAGTGTTTGTCTGATATTCTTGCTGTATAGCTTGCCCACTGCTATTTAAATTGTCAAATGGATTTTATGATATTTCTGACTCATTTTTTCTTCTCTTTAATATACTGTGCTATCCTCACGTTCTCCATAATGACTTTTGGAACGGGAAGAGTTGTCCGTAGGAAAAAAGATAATGACAAATTATGGACTGACTTTGTTCCTGCCTTTGCTCATAAGTATTCAAGTAGTTTCGGAGGATAAAATTCCGATGCTGGACAAATTACTTCAAGTACAACAACTTATGTTTAGTCACCATAGAAAGGTGTGATCCAGCGTTATTGTGATGGAATATTACGCCCCCCTCTTAACTATTTCTGGACGTTTTTTTATTGATTGCTGTCATCAATTAGTCTAATTGTGACCATTGTTTAAATCAACCGTTTTGTTCTTCGGAAAGAGTTCGTTGTAATGGACTTTCTTCGAATCCCATAATATACACTACATTCAATTGTTCATTTGGTAAAAACTAGCGCTCTGATCGTTCGTGTTCTTTACGATCGTCTCAGTTTCATGTTGTTGAAAATTATTCATTTTTCATCAGCTATCACAATTTGTTTTTGAAACTTTTTCATTGAATAAAATAACAAATCGTGCAAAGAAATACGACCCAAATAGATTTTTTCCTGACCCATGGGGAATTTTGTGTACATATTTAAAAATTGCGTTATATTATTTAGAGACTCTATAGCTGCTCCAACGTAGCGTTGCTCTTACCATTGAGCTAAACAGCCGCCGGTAATACAAAGACTCAAATAACTGCTTCGACTCCAAATTCTCATTTTGTTAATTCACTGTCTATATCTGCTCAATTCGTTTCTTTCGATGCAGAGAATTATACACACACACACACACACACACACACACACACACACACACACACACACACACACATATACAGATATATATGGCAGAAATAATTATGAATTGCATTACATTATTCTGAAAATTCATTTGAAAAGATCTGCCGTTATTACACAGTGAATGTATCATTTGGGATGGACAGCGTAAATAGAATAAATGATTTATATAGTATATTTCCATTTATTAATACACACACACACACACTCACACACACACACTCACACACACACACATATATATATATATATATATATATATATATATAGTAAGATGTGATTTATCATAGACCTCAAGATCCGCCATATATCTCGATCTGGGCGTTGCTGAGCCTGTACATCGGGAACTTGTTCAAGTCATCATACCATCTTGTATTTTGCCGGCCACAATTTCGTATATGATCTCTGGGGATCCATGTTGTGAACTGTGATACCTAACAATTATCTGAAATGTATCCAACACGACTTGCCTTCTGCCATTTGAGCTTTTCTAAAGGATTTTATGATATCACTGTCTCATGTTTTTTTCCTTTAATGACCTGTCCTGTCTTGTGATCTCTCCATGTGATGTTAAACATGGAGCTCTATTGTTCACGTTGCATGATTATAAGTTTGAGAGCCAGTTTTTGCTTGGGTTTCAACTGATTTTCTTGCGAGATTAATTTATGTATTTGACCAAATAAAACTTATCCGTAGGCAGTGTTGTATATAATTGTATATCATCGGACATTGGAATATATGCACTTTGATTTGCGTTCTTCGTCGATTTATAAAAAAAAAAAGCAACGTACTGCCATTTGAGAAGCTGAACATAAACCATCAAAATAAAAAAAAATGGTTATTGTAATCGAAACATTCTACTTACATTCTTACGTACAACGATATAATTATAGAACTCGAAAATGAATCAGTAAAGCCTTTCATTATCTTTGGTAATTAACTTCATCAGGCTGTATTTACTATGTAACAAAACCCCTTAATGGAGAAAATGACTATTGCTTCTTCTTAATCATCTACTGTGATAATGAACAGTGTGATTTTCCAGATTTGTCGCATCACTGGACTATTCCACATGATGGATAGGGTTAATGCCTTTTTTTCTGTTGAAAATACTTCCTAGCCATCGTTTTGAAACTACGCACTCTCGCCGGTTAATGAATCCGGTTTGATTTCCTAAAATAAAATAAGAACTAAAAAAATCCAAATATTTCCGTGCACTTATCGCCGCTATTAACGAGTAGATCATAAGAAAATAAGAACCAAAAGTTCAATGAGGCGTCCACAATAAAGTTTAAACGCTGTTATTGTCAGAGCAAGTGACCTCAAATAGAAAATTCTTTCATGTAACGAGTATTTCATCAAAAGTCACTTTTCTATCAAGTAAATCTGAAAAACAACCTACTGACCAGACAATATGTGTGGGTCCAATCAACAGTGCTCCCCACCCCCATCGCTGCGATTGATGATCTGATTTGAAACTTGTATGTTTAAATTACAAAACATTTGAATGATATGAAAAGAAATGGTTCGGAACGCACGTTGTAAAGCAACGATCAGACACATTTGAAACCCACTTTTGAAACTATGGACTCTCCAACTGAAACAATCCACTTTTTTTTTTCCTTGAAAAATCGTTTTAAGGAAATTCAAATATATCCGTGACTTTTTTTCCGCAGGGATCAACTAGTTATTTATAATAAGTGGGTTTTTACAATTAAGACCGGTTTCTTTCACTGGGAATCATGAGACAGCAAGTTTCCTTAAGAATCAGTGCTGTTTTTGATTATCAGGTCGAATTTAAGTATTATCATTGACTGAGCAACCGTAGCCATGAAATATGGCGAAGGGTTATATCCTTTTCTACATTAGCATGTGTTTATGTGTTTAGGTGCCTATGTATTCATTCATGTGAGTGTATCTTTGTTAATGTGCTTGTGTTCCAATTCTCTTGGCCATGCGGTTTTGTCTGCTGGCTTGAAAACTGGCATCAAAAATGCTTTTGGTATTTGGGGAGGAAAAAGCTTTAAAGATCTTTTCAGTCTTATTCTGACGGGTTTATTGATAACATCTAGATTCTTCAGAATCTAGAAATTCATTTACTCGACTTTTGTGCTTCCGGGATTTTTGGATAAAGATTCTCCAGAATCTAAATGTTTCTAGATATCTACCCTGTTTTCCTGGGTAAAACACCGATGGTATCATAAATAAAATTCATTCTTACCATATTCCGACGAATTTTTGGGGCATGGCTTCAATTCTTGACGCTATGTATGTTCAATTATTGATTGTGATTGTGAATTATCATAAATCGTTGAATCGTTTTTTTTATTCATCTTATTGCTGTTGCATTTTATTGCAACGTTGAAGTCGTTTTGGCATCGTACGATCGTTATGTAAGTAGCATAGATAAGAAATGAAGAATTAGATCCCAATAAAATTCGAAATTGCATCCTTTATCCATGGGAGCCTGTAATCCTGGGACGGTACCTTAACATTCAGGCTATGGAAGCCAACCAGTAAATCTCCAATCAATGCTGCTTACTAAACGACCATGCCATGTATCAAGTCATCTTATAAACAATGTCAGAATTAAGGGAAAGAGAAGAAAACTTATCACGATCTCATTTAAAAAAATGATTTTTCCATCAACATAGAATAAGAGATCGTAAATCTCCTGAAAACTCCAGCAGGCTCCAGCAACACCGTGATTTGTACATTTATTAGGTTATTAGTAACATTTAATCTTGATTAGCACGTCTCCAAGTGCGCCTACAATAATGGACTCAATCCCCATTTTAATTATCCAAACCTTTCTACGCTCTCGGGTAAGGTCCTGGTATCTATCCAATTACTCGCTCTCCTTCACATTAATAAGATTGTTCGCTTGTACAGCCACGCCAAAAATCTTGCAGGTACTTCAATCCTTTCCAGAAGGCCAGATACTGTTTTCTTGCCCGGATCGGGTGGATGGTCCTGATCTCAAAATTCTCATAGACCAGGCAATCGAAATAGTATGTGGTCCTGATTCCTCACAGTGATAAAAGCATAAAACTTGTCATAGTGATACTTCAAGTTGTACTAAACAATTTCAGACATAAAGACAATCTGAATCAGATTTTCTGTAGCAACGGTTGCTAAGCAATATTTCAAATCGAGCTACAAGCTTAATAAACTTATAAACGTCTCCCGATGGAATAAGTTCTTCATGTTCTCGTCCAACTTCCCACATATCGCTGATAGGGGCAAATATTTTTTTTTAAAATACAAAAATATCTCTCAATCAGAAATGAATTCCTAGATAAGACTCCAAATTTGATCAATTCTTTCCTAACTTGTGGCCCAATTTTCTACTAGATTACATTGAAATTTACTGAGAAATTTTGAAGATATGATGATGACAGACATGAAGTAGGCCCAGGAATCTATGTTTCACCCGGAGAATCTTCTAAATTGTGTGTGTGTGTGTATATATATATATATATATATATATATATATATATATATATATATATATATTCGTTCCTGCCCGTCTATTGGATATTTCCTAAAGACCTCAATTGATTTCACCCGGAGAATCTTCTAAATTTTGTGTTTGTATATATATATATATATATATATATATATATATATATATATATATATATATATATATATATATATATTCGCTCCTGCCCGTCTATTGGATATTTCCTAAAGATCTCAATTGATTTCAACGAAATTTAGTGGGAATGTCAGGTGCGACGTATCAAAAAAATATCTAAACTTTGTGGCAGATCCTGGGATTCATTTTTGATTAAGTGATATTTATCAGTTTTATTATTTCGTACACTCATGTATTTGCACCTGTCTGTCTATACAGCATCTCCAAAAGCTTTCAATTAATTTCAATGAAATTTTGTGGACGAGTAAGGGACATTGTAAGGAAGAAGAGACTAAATTTAGGGACAGATTCCGGGATTTGTTTTTGATTAAGGAACAATTTTGTGTCATATATCTCTGAATCAGATTCTAGCCTCTCACTAGTCCCATGGAGTTCTGCATGAATTTCTAGGAAGTTTTTTGGGGAAAAGGAAGCCATTTAGTGTGAAACAGGTTATCAATATTTGCTCATCCAGTTTTATTCTTTTGATTGAGAGATATTTATCCATTCTTTCCGTTTTTCTTCTTCGTAAATTTCGGTATTCACTCACGGCTGTCCACGAAATATACCCAAAATTTTGTGAAAAAGTGAGCCACGGGCTGAGGGAAAAGTGATAACATTTTCGGATGGGTACAAGAATTAGTCTATATAGTGTGTACTGCTATATGAAATATCCATAACTCATAAAGTATTTCTATAATAAGGCCTTTGTCTGCCATCTAGGAAATTATACCTTTCTGTTGGTTAGATTGTGGTGGACTCTCAGTATATCATTACCACTAAAAAAAAACTGTTGTTGTGAAAATTTAGCATAACTGATTTTTAAGCAGTTGGAATGGAAAATGAATCCTTCAGGAACGGTTGTTATGGATGGATTGTTTGAGAAGGTCTCCATATCTGAGAGTGATTAGTACCGATCAAAGAATATTTGTACCTGACTCCATGATTTCATGTTTTATATTTATATCTAATATCTATTCCGATCGTCTGGAATATGAGTACTTTACCATCTGTACTTTTCAGGGCAATTTCTGATTTTTGTCGAATCTATCTCGTTTGCACTGTTCCCAGTGTATTACTGTCACTACTCTAAAGTGCTTAATTTTGTACTCTGTCTAGGCCACTTTACCAAATGAACAAATCATTTAGTCAATTAATTTATCTCTTTCACTACGGAGGTTGCATTTACAGTTTTTCAGAGTTTTATCAAGCTTAGACTTCATGCACTTTGTAATGATGTCCTTTCTCTGGGCTGCAATCACAAGGAATCCGTTTCTCTCTTCAGATGTCCCCTGCGTAGCTGTGTTTATGGTGATTTGTTCAATATATTTTCTACACGCCTTTCAAATTCTGCATGGAATGCGTCCATTTCTCATTTTTCTTTCGTTGTGGCGTTCACTATTTCTTCATTTCTCCCTCGAGACAAAAAAAAATTCTCGTTGTGCTGTCTCGAATATTTTTTTTTCTTCAATGTACTTTTATACTTTACTTCCCCGATCCCATTTGGCTCGTTTGGACACAGTCTTCATTGCCACCGTGTCCCCATTCTTTTTTCTGATATTATTAGTGCAGTTAATCCTTATCGTCCCATCTTATTGTCTTTTCCCTGATGCCCAAAACCATTTTTCATCGCTTATCCGCTCAAGCCCTGCACGACATATTTACTTCTATTCAGATCAACGGTTTTTAGATATCTTCTTGTCCTGGAAATCAGCTTTTTTCTCTCTTTCTTCCACTCTTGGTTACCTTAAGTAAAACCTATTGGCCTATTCGCACCGACGGGCTACGAACAAGTGAGTTAATATTGCCATACATTTTAAGACCAGTAAAAGCACGTTAAAACGGCTTATTGGCGTTAAGATTGTAAAAAGTTTGAAATACTAAAACATGACATTTAAAATGCAAGCTTAAATAGCAATAAGGGAGTTGAATTGACTTACAAGCAATATAATGAAAAGAAAGTTGTAAAAGTGTCTTATTGGAGTTAGAATTATAATACATTACATGTTTCAAATGGAGGAGATTCTAAAGGAGTAATAAGAGAATTAAGATTTTATACCGGCGATAAAATGTTAAAAATTAGAAATATTAATGCAATGCAACCGACTTCACATGGAGAGTTCATAAAATAGATCAGTATATTAGAGAAAAGACAGGAGACCGAGATATAGAAATAAGTAGAATACTCGAATGGTGATGGTGATGGACATGTTGTAAGGATCTCAGACAACCACTGGACATTACGACTCACAACTTAGATCCCAACAGATCATATGCGCAACGGTGACCGACAGAAAGTAAGATGGCGTGACGAGCTACATAAATTCAGACAGTACTGGCTCTGCGATGCCCATGATAGAAAGGTCTGGGAAATCGTTGAGATTCGTGGACATATCCAACGACAGATGCTAAAAAGCTACTGTTGCTGCTGCTGCTGTTGATGATGAAAGCAGGAAGACTCCAATATTAGGTGAGGTACTTGTTTACCCGAGGTTTTGGAAGCTGCCTTTTAGGACTTTCTTACTATTTGGATTCCTTGTTTTTTCTCCTCCAAATTTGATGTTCTTTACATTTTACCTACGGGAATAAAATCGTCTTCTCTTTCATTCTTTTAATAAGTGTTATTTGTTTGTAAAGACAGCATTGGTTCTGTGTATTTATCTCTGTGTCTGGTTTTCATTGTGTTATTTTCTTTCCTTCATTCTTGCTTTCTTTCAACTATTTCTTTTTCCTCTTTGCTATCCTTTTCTTTCTTTCTCTATTTCTCTATTTTGATAACATGGTTTCTTTTAACATTTGTTTTTTTTTTCATTCATGTATTACTAAGATCTTTTTTTCTCTTTCATCATGGTTAATTTCCTTTCTTCTTTCTTTGCGTTGTCGTTCTTCCTTTTTTGTTTATTTTTCTTTCTTAGTAATTCATTCAATTTCTTGGTCTCTTCTTGTGTATTGTCATTTTGTTCTTCGTCGATATTCGTATCATTGTTTCAATCTCCTGTCTCTCATTCAGTGTCGTTATATTCTCATTTCGCTATTTCTTTTTTATTTACGTTATTTTTCAAACGTGTTTCTATCATTCATCCCTTTTCTTTCTTTTTTCAGTATATTGCTGCATTTTTTTACTTTCTATTAGATTCTTCATTTTCTTGTTTTTTTTTTCTTTCTTTCTTTCTTTCTCTCTTTCTTTCTTTCTTTCTTTCTATGCTAATCATTTATTCTTACCCCTTTGTGTTTTCTTTCGTTTTCATTTTCACTTCCTTTTCTTCTCCAATCTTTTCATTGTCTATTTTTCATTATTTTCCTCCCTTTTCATTCTGTAACATAATTGTTCTTTCTTCATTTATTTGTTTGTTTCTTTCTCCTCTTCTTTCTTGTTCTGTTTCAACCTTTTACTTCTTCTTCTCATCATCTCAACTATTTGTTGTTTGATTCTCTTTGTCACTTTCTCTCTCCCTAACTTGAATTGAACCCTTTCCTTTCTTTTTTCTATCTCCCTCTCTTTTTACAATTTTTTTTTCGATGTATTAATCATTCCTCTCTATTTCCATGAATATTCTCAAGCGTTTTCCTTCTGCATTTCATCTTTCCTATTTCTCTCATTTTTTTTTCGTTGTGTATTTTTCATTATATTTCTCTTATTCTTCCCGTGTATTATCCTCATTCTTTTTATCTTTATCTTTTTTCCTCCTTTTTCTTTTTCTCTCTCTTTGTTTTGTACGTCTAATGGAGTTTTTTCCTC
>OY735200.1:84415497-84507997 GCA_963457665.1 Thysanoteuthis rhombus
GCGTTTATTTCTTCATAGAATTGAATCCAAGCTTACTCATCAGAGACAAAGATCTACGTACGGCACTTAACTCGATGTTCAGTGTAGGTATGTTCTCTGCTCTATGACTGGTGGCGATCAATAAGATTGGAGATTGATTTCTGCTCGATTATTACTGCATTTAATCAGTTCTTTTTGAATTCCCTTTCCTTCTCATCTTCTTCCTTTTCTTTAATTATCGTTGATTCTTGAGTTACAATTGTTTCTTTCATTCCAGTTTTCCTTCCTATAATTCTTTCTTTCCTTCCCTTTATTTCTTGTTTTCCTTTCTTTTTCTCAACAACTTCCTTTGTTTTGTCAAACTACAGTACAGTCTTGAGTTGACTTTTTTCTGCCGAAACGCGAAGAACAGTAACCCCCACCCAATGAGGAGTTTGGACCGATATGTTAATTCCATGTTCCCCTATCGTAATTTGAACTGACGATTAACTAATAAGGAGACTGTCTTACTGATAGAGCACATTTGACAAGTCTTAGATATTAACAAAAATGTGCCGAATAGATATTCTAGGGATTATTTCATTTTTATATATGGATAAATTATAACCAAAAAATATGTTATTTTTATAATTTTTTTATTTGATAGATATATGATCGAGAGGTTGCAGTAATCATCTTCAGAATGGAAGTTGGAGTGAAGTTCGATCTTACTGCAGCCAAACTTCTCTCTCTGTCTCTCTCTCTCTCTCTCTCCTATTTATTTATTTATTTATTTTTGGACATTTTCAATTCCGTTTGTTTTTACATTCCTAATTCCTCCTTTCATTTTTCTCCCTGATTTCTATGTATCTTCATCAGATCCTGCCCAAGGTACCGATAGTACGTAACGGGCAACGCCCAGGGCACCAAGTGCTAGGAGCGCTTATTATGTGCCTGAGCCTTTCATCAAATGATAATCTGGAAGTCTTAGCTGCGTCAGAACACTTTTCCCATTACCTGATTATTGTAATAAACTTTTTATTCCAATGTATTAATCATTTCACTGTAAAACATGAATAAATAAATAAGGAAATACTATACTTTGAAGGGTGCCAAAGTTCTGCTGGCCCAGGGCAACAGGGACCCTAGGGGTGGCCCTGATCTTTTATTCTTGCCTTCTCTGTATTCGTCAGTTTGTTGCTTACTTTTTTCATTCATTCACAGTTTCTGATTATCTTTCTGCTTTCATCTCATTCATTTGATAATTTCATTCTCTATTGCTTTCTCTTTCTCTTTCCCTCTTCTTTTTCATTGCTTCTCATTTTTAAAAGAATTTTCTCTCCTTTCTTTCATTCTTTTCATTTATTAAAAGTTCAATTTTTTCTCTCTTTCTTTTCTGTCTCTAAAATTCAATCCTTCTTGAATTTCAGTCTTTTTTTCATGTTCTTTCTTTCGTGATAGATTGAAACAATAAATTCTACTTCTTCTCGATTTGTTAGCCTTTATATTTATATATGTGTATTTTTCTTTCTATATATTTTTCATTCTTTTTATCACTTTCATCCGTTAGTTCTTTCAATTTACTTCAAATCTTTTTTTCTCTCCTTTCTGACCCCTAGGTTTAGCTCTCTGCCTCTTCTGTTTTTCAGATTTCCATTTCTGCCTTTTCTATTTTCCAGATTTCCATCTCTGCCTTTTCTGTCTTCCAGATTTCCCTCTCTGCGTATACTTTTTCAGTTTTCCCCCTTTTCTTTCTGTTTTCCAGTTTATCCTTTCTCTCTTTCTGTCTTCGAGATATTCCTCTCTTTTTTTTTGTCATACAGTTTTTTTCTCTTCCTCTTCAGTTTTACAGTTTTTTTTTCTCTCTCTCTTCTATTTTCCATTTTTCCCTTCCTTTTTTTCTGTCTTCCGAATTTGCCCTCTCTCTCTTATATGTCTTTTAGATATTCCTCTCTTTCTTTTCTGTGTTCCAATCCTCTCTCTCTCTCCCTCTCTCTCTCTCTCTCTCTCTCTCTCCTGTCTTCCAGTGTTTTCTATCTTCCTTTTATCTCCTCTAGTTTTTCCTCTCTCTCTCTTCTGTTTTCCATTTTTTCCTTCCTTTTTTTTCTTATCTGTCTTCCATTTTTTCATCTCTCTCTTTTCTGTCTCCTAGATATGTCTCTCTTTCATTTCTTTTTCCTCTGTATCTTCGCTCTCATCTACTTTCAGCTTTTTTTGCTGTCTTTTATCTATTTCGAATCAGTCTTCCAATCTATTTCATAATTATTGGAATTTTCTCTCTTTGTCTCCTTTATTCATTTCCTTCTTCCTTTTTTCCAAATCTCAATTTGTATGATTTTAGTTCTGTTCTGTTCCTCTCTTTGCAAAACAATTCTTCTTATTTAGCTGGAATATTTCTCCTGATATGAATTTTAAACACTTTATTCATTGTATGATGTCGATATCATGAAGATATGATTCATAAATGACAGAAAATGAAGAAAAAGGATACTTTGTTGAGAAATCAAATGAGAATAAGAATGAAAAGCAATGAAAAAACAGGAATATGTGAATAACAGAAGCACAGTGTATATCATACACTTTTCATTCCCGACACCCTTTGGATGAAGAAAATTTAGACGATACCTTTCTTGATGATGTGGATGACTTTTTGTGACCTGTCACTCAATTTAACAATAACTAAATAAAGAAAAAGATAGAGCATGAAAGTACGTATTTATAATCTATGATAAGTTTCACGGTGTATATTGCGAGAAAAATTACCTCTTAAGAATAATTTACTTCACGAAATGTAAACAAATTTCATTCTCTCAAATTAGTGAATAGCATTTAGCCATTTCACAATGAGCACCAGATGGGGTGCATTTCTGAACATTAAAGAAAAAATCTTTAGGGGCAACATTATTCTTTTCTTTTTTCTGCGACCCCCAATAATCTTTATGCAACTTTTCTAGCAGTCATTACCCGAATTTGAGAAGTTGAAGTGTAGACGACAGTGACAGAAGTAAGGATCGAAGATTGGTCGTTGTACAATCCTAGCCGGGAGGGTTTCTGGGTCTCATAATTCGTAGTACATACACTACTTCTTTTATATTGGGGTTAGCAATAGTACCTATTGGTAAAAATTCTGTGAAGGAATAGTGATCCTTCTCCACATTATCATAATCTCGGCAAATACCACCCATAACACAATTACTTAACATATATATATATATATATATATATATATATATATATATATATATACTATTCACCAAAGTACTCACAAACAGACTTACAGACACCCAGAAAATCAACCATGCGGATAAACAAGCTTTAGAAATGGCTAATCAACAATAGACCTCCTATATAGAATAAATCAACAAATTGAAAAGTCATTAGAGTACAGCAGATGACTTGGTTTGGCCTTTGTAGATTATGAATGAGACAACAAGATCTTAACGTAAAATACGTACAAGTTATTCAAAACTTTGACGAAAATGACACAGTTATAATTTGACTACATTCAAACGACAAACAACCACAAGGGAAAAAAATAGAAGAAACAAAACTGAACAAAACAATAAAGAAGAAACTAAGAGAAAACAAAAGAAGGTATACGGCAGCCATCATTGAGACCAATTTCGAAAAATGTCGAGGATTTAAAGCCATAAAAAAAGCTCTCAGTACAGGACAGAAACAGATAATTAGCATTCTCGAAGCAGACGGAGACATAGCAACAGACAGAGACAGGATTCTTGAACGCGCCCAAGAATTTTACCAGGAACTCTACTTTTCACTACTCTACTCGAAAAAGCTGTTAAGAGCGTCAACAGAGGGTTAACTATTTTTTTTAACTTGTGTCCTAAACAGAGTAAAGTTTTGAAAGACTGGAATACCGATATCATAATGCTTCTACATAAAGGAAACCCAAAACATCACAGCAACTACAAACCTATTAGCCTACTCAACTGCATATACAAACTTTTCACGAAAATCATCCCCAACCGGATTACTAATCCACTAGACGAAAACCAACCATGAAAACAGGCTGGATTTAAAAGTTACTCGACCATGGATCCTCTTCATTCAATAAATTAGCTGAAACAGAAAGCAGCAGAATACAAAATGCCATTCGTTATAGCATTTATAGATTTCAAGAAGGTATTCGACACTGTAGAAATTCCCATGGCCATGAAGTGTAGACCCTGTATACGTCAAAGTACTGCAACATACAATCACAGTAACTACTCCATTTGGCTACATGAGGACTCTGAACCGTTCCAGCTCCCAAAAGGAGTAAGACAAGGTAATACCACCTCAACCATACTCTTTACAGCCTGTCTCAAGATGATCTTCCGAAACCTTAGATTAGCAATCAACAACGTCAGAATCTACACAACTTTCAACTAATGCTAGATGAATTAAACGAAGAAAGCAAAAAAGTCGGTCTACGCAAGGACTTCAGTAAAACAAAATTCACGTGCAACAATCATGTTGAGAATAAGAAGATAACTGCTAAGATACAAGATGCAAAACTCGGCAAGGTAGACCACTACATCTACCTAGGACAACGAATCTCCATGAGATCCTCAAACAAGAGGAAATCAAGCGAAGAATCACCCTGGGATAGTAAACCTTCGACAGAGCAAGTTCAACTTTCAAAAATCAGACGATCCCAATAATCCTAAAAAGAAGAGTATACAACCAATGCATTCTCCCGATAGTCACTTATGGAGCGGAAACATGGAACCTAACCAAAAGACAGACCAACAAACTGAGAAGCATGCAACGTGAGCATGAGAGAATCATGCTCAACCTCACGTGGACAGATCACAAGATTGAACAGTATATCAGGAAGAAAACGGGAGTCTGAGACATCATAGAAACTATTGAAAAACTCAAATGGCAATGGGCAGGCAATGTTGCAAGAATGACAGACAACCGATAGACATCACGACACACAATATGGATCCTCAGAGATTACATGAGAAACCAGGGTCAACAGACCACAAGATGGAGAGATGTACTAGACAAATAGAAAATACTGGCTTTGCTACGCCCACGATGGAGAGGTGTGGCGATTCCTGGGGGAGGTCTATGTCCAACGATGCACGTTAAAAGAATGATGATGATGATGATGATGATGATGATGATGATGATGATGATGATGATGATGCAAATGAGATAAAACTAAGAAAGAGTAAAGCAGGGGGATATAATATCGCGTACAGTGTTTGCAACGATACTTATGTATAACCTATTCACACACACACACACATATATATATATATTATTTGAACAATTGGGCAGACTAAGGAGTGAAGGTGTATGAGAACTAGGTTTATCAATCTGTAAATGTTTTCATTGATGGTTTAGACATTTTTCGAAAGGTATTCCCATCTTCAGTTGTGTGTGCACCATCTAATGGTTATAAGTTTGCTGTGGAACATGATTCATACACTAGGAGCTTTGCTCTGTGAGCAAAAATGTTACCCTATCCGCTAGGGTCGTTCTATTGTGGGGACTTAGTTCAATCTGTGATGAAGTCTGTGGTGTTAGCAGCAATAGTAAGTCTTTGAGTGGACCTATGTATATAATTTTAAATTTATGTACATGATATATACATAATGTATATATATATATATATATATATATATATATATATATATATATATATATATATATATATATATATATCGCTGATACATACAGCATATATATATATATATATATATATATATATATATATATATATATATATATATATATGCAATAAAAACATTTTTGTGTAGAAGAGGAGGTGGAATACCGGACTTCTGGTCTGGAGGAGAGGTTTCTCTCTTGCCTGGCGGCACGGGAGCAGATATCACCTCTATGGTCACACTGAAGAGTCTGTAATGCAACGAAAAAGCTATTTGTGGATGACTTGATATCATGTATATATACATAATTAATACCAAAAAAAGTACTCCATTTATTGATGATTTTGGTAAAAACGTAAATGAATGAACCAAGAAACACACACACGCACACACACACACACACACACACACACACACACACACACACACATATATATATAGTGATTAGGACCTAAGGTTCTAAATTAGACTGCAAGACTGTCAACGTATTCCCTCTATCAGGTGACAGACTTCGTAGCCTGTTCGATCATCTGCCACAAAAAAAAGGAACACTAACAAAACATACAAGCTAATCCGATCATTCCATGGCATTGAAAAGCTTACTCTAAAGGGTAGAGTCACCTGAGTGAACATCGAACCTAACATTGTGCAAGCCTTGAGCTATCCATCTACCAGACCCCGACGGCTGAGAATCTGGAACCTCACGTAAATCTTTGTTCGCCAAGATGAGCCACGTCTTCATTTATTCATTCAATTGTTCAACATATACATATGTTCATTTATGATTATAAATTGCATAATATTATATCGAATCTCCCGTTATTACGCGGTGAATGTACCCTAGACAACGTAAATAGAATGAAAGATTGAAGAAATTTGGGCTGAGTTTCAATATGGCATAATGCAATTTATCATCATTCTGTCGGATCATATAACAATTTCTTAATAACATGTAAACACTTATATATATATATATATATATATATATATATATATATATATATATATATATGTGTGTGTGTGTGTGTGTGTGTGTGTGTGTATACTCATATATATGCATGTATACATACATGTATATGAATACATTTATATACATATATATATACATTTATGTTGATATACATACATACATTTATACATATGCATGTGTATGTGTGTGTATATATATATATATATATATATATATATATATATATATATATATATATATATATATAGCCAAGTACCATGAATAATTCGGTTCAGGCAAAATTTAGTTCCTAAAACTGTCTTTCTTTATGCTCACTGTTGGATACTAATATTCATTACTTATCATACTGCCGACAGAGGAACAATGATATATACGCAGAAATACGTATGTACTCATAGTTCTTAGACAAACCAAACCCATTAAATATACCGGACAGCGATCTGAAAACAGATGGAATGAGTTATTCCAATTTTTGTTACCGACAGAGTCTCGCTGGCTCAATCGGTTTGCACGAATTTAGGCTATATAGGTTCTCCCATAGTAAAGGGTATGAGTCAATTCGAAAACGAGGCTCATTTTTTTTTTTAAATTTTATCTTCGATCATTGCCGTCGTCATTGCTCACTACCATGAATAGATAATTCGGTTCGAGCAAAATCTTGTTCCGAAAACTGTCTTTACTTATATGATTCTCTTCCATAGGAACAGAGCACTCTGGTGGATGGGGAATATAAGCTAAAATAAATATATTGCTTAAAACTCAGCTATACTGACTGTCCGTAGCACAGAGGTAGAGTACTGGCTTCGGGGTCTGAAGCGAAGCTTTCAATCCTGTCTCGTGGTACTGGACGGGATAATGGATAGTCTATAGCCACACTGAAGAGTTGTAATACAACGAAACAGCTGTCTGTGGATGACACAAATATATATATATATATATATATATATGCGACTTAGAACATACCTTGAGTAAGATCAGCGATGGTCAAAGCCCTAGGAAAACTAAAATCGGCAAATACGACATGGATTTTGGAAAAATTCACACCTTCTCTCGAATCGGTTCTGAAAAATAATTAATTTGGAGAAGCTTACAAAAAACTCACACCAACAAAAAATGTCGATACTGCTTGATGAAACTTATATATGTAAAAAAAATACAAAGGATAGAAGTATGCCTTGAAAATCAGCATTTAAAATCATAGCATTTCTGCCTACCAATGGCACTGATGGGAACAATTGCCTCTAAGCAAAACGAATACGACATCTGTGTAAGTCATTCTGCCTCGATACAGAGATATGATGATTGATCTATATCAATGGCTTATGTAAAATGTTGATTCACTGATATTTTATTCCTTTTCTCCGTGTGTTCAAGATAATGAAACAGACAGGTTTGGTTAGTCATTCAATAGAAAATGTCACATGACCAAGTCTTTTGGCAGCATAACTTGTTCGGGTTGATCAAATAAAAAAAGCTGGGAAAAAGGTGATCAATGAGTAAGACTAAATCTCTCACCTTTCGTTGTATCATCGAAAAACGTGGACTCAAAATTCGTGAACCAATCCAGCATTGAACTCCCAAAATCTCTTTCAGGTAAAAAAAAAAAAAAAAAGTTCCAATTTTTGTCCCTCTGGCTCTATCAAAGTGGTTGTGCTGAATTGCTACAAAATTGAACAAACTTATCTAGACGACGTTGGCAGTTTTTGTTGATGGTTTTGAACACATATTACTTTGGACAGCTGCGGCTAGCTGGCTTCGAAGACACAAAACCAGCAAGCAAATAGCCTCTATAAACCATTCAGAAGGTCCTATAAAAGATTCCTTCGTGTAAAGACGGTATCCAAGGCTCTCAAGATGTTCGGCCCGTAGGTAATAGCATTATCGCTTCCCCAAGTCACTTTGTCCTTCCACAGAACCGTCCAGGACTGACCCAGGCTGAAAGCTAATAAGACAGAGATTCAAATAACGAGAAAGAGCAGAGAGTTTTCTATTTGAAATCTTCACGGTTCATAAGGTTCGGTAACCCTCTGAAATTGGAAGTCATTTTGGAAGTTATCCATGTCTGCTAACAGTAATAAATAACAGTGTAACTTAATTTTGTCTACTTGAATTCAAGTTCAATAACTTCTCTAGTCATATAATGATCTTATATGCAATTTTTTTCGTATATTCGTTGGTTTGTTTGCGCTCAATCGGGATGCTTTCATTGGTTGATTTATCTTCTTATCATGACGTAATCAAAACTACGTCATTTTTCGCTTGGAATAGTAAAATTATTAAAAGTAAATTTAGGCCCCTTAGTGCCACCAATATATTTGTAATCCCAACATTTTAGACGTCTATTTGCAAGCTTCATTATGATTCATCGAATGTCTGTCTGTCTGCGCGTGACAGCCTACAGCAAAGAATACGCAGCATAAACCTACAAAATGTTCGGTGTTTACTGATGTAATCCGAGAAAAAATTTTCAGCAAATCAGTTTTTGATATTCTCTCTTGAAAAGTGATTTTAAGAGGTGCACGATTTATAATATATATTCACACTACGATGGGTAATTTTATGCCCGATTTTTTCTAACGAATCCATTGGATCCATACATTACGCTGTGATTAGTCAATTTGTCAAATGCTGACGGAGCAAAATAATCTTGTGTGTGTATGGATGGAATAGAGGGGAATACTCTACTATGAACCCTTTCGGGAGAAGTAAAGGATTAATTAGAAAAAGTACACATCCCAATTAGACCAATTGATTATAGCAATCGACGGAAGGTATGTCTACTCTTGACCTTCCAATAAAGAAGACAAATCAGGCAGAAGAAGACCGTAGGAAAAGAAATAACACCCGAAGCAGGGGGAGGGTACTTGGACGAAACGTTGTGAAAAAAATGACAGGATAAATGAGGAAAAGACTATAACAACCCAATTAATCCCTTTTGACGGAGCATCATGAGTGGCGGCTAAATGAAATCATTTACGAAGATTTGTTCTGTGGTTGAACAATTGCAGCCTTCTCTTGGCAGCTTCACTGACCAAAATGGATGCTTTTCTCTTCATTTAGATTTGTTCTGAAGTGACACTCCTCTTTTGCAATTTGAATAATGACAAAGATTATTCGATTCTTATTTTTACGCACAGCTTTCAGTTTAATTAATTAAAACGATAACCATTAAAAACATTGAATCTATTTGTCTATCTCAATTTGATCACATCAGATTCTTTTCAATATATATATTTGTATATAAATATATATATGTGTGTGTGAGTGTGTGTGTGTGTATGTATATATATATATTGTGCAATCATTTCCTTTGGCAATTGAAATAAATATAATCAATAAACGCACATATTCCTCTTCCTTTTTGAGGAGCCACCTTTAATATATATCACTAGCCATTCTCAAACGAAAATATGATTCGAAAAAGAATTACTGGCTGTACGCATTCCTTGTTTCCGTTATATTACGAAGAAACTTATCGGAAATGATCTCCCGTCGTTACACACTTAGTATGCGACTCAATTTAAACAAAGTAAACGGAATGAACCATTGAAGAAAATGGGGCTGCTGCAGGAATAGAACCTGCCATCGATAGGGTAGCCGCTTCAATATAACGATGCTCTTACCATTGAACTAAACAGACGCCAGTACTGCAAAGGCCAAATAATTTCTTTCAACACAGATTCTGTCGGACCAAAAATGTCTATTTTTTGAATACATACTGTCGTGTTGAAAGAGATGGGAAGACCTAAAATAAACTAAACGAGAATATGGGTTGGAAGCGGTTGTTTGGCCATTGTATTACCAGCAGTTGTTTAGCTCAATGGTAAGAACATTGTTACGTATATATAATCAATATTTTTCTGTATAGTCAGAACCATGAAATAAACTGCGTTAGCCATATCTATCTATTTATCTATCCATCTATCTATCTATCTATCTATCCATCTATCTATCTATCTATCTATCTATCTATCAATCTATCTATCTATTTATCTATCCATCTATCTATCTATCTATCTATCTATTTATCAGATTGAAAAATACGCAAAAAAAAAAGAATTCAAAAGAGAAGCCAACGGATTGATGGTGCAGAATTTTTTTAATTACTAAGAGTATTTTTTCAATTTGCTTGGCGTATTTTGAAATTTACTCACCATTATTTTCAATCTGCTTCGGAAATGGTATAGAAAACTCTAGAAAGAACACTGAATTTAGCTGCTTGGTCATTTAGGCATCAATTTAATGGCTGACAGATTCCTAATTTATTCATTAATCAGAACTGACCCCAGGGTTCCTGTCGCCCCAGGCAACTTGAACTTTGGTGCCCTTCAAAATCTGACTAGGCTTGTCATTGGTCATGAGAATTTCCTTTCTCTCAGTTTCACAACACCAGAAAGTATTCAACTCTCAGAAATCACAAAAAATCTGACTTCCGATTTCCTCATTGGGATCGTTTTTTCATTCTGTTGAATTTATCAAATTTCTCATTTGAATTTTGGGAGCATTACTGTTCCAGATACATTATATACATCCCCTAGCACTTGGTGCCCCGGGCGACTGCTTGCATTGCCTCGAGCCGTCCCAGTCATTAATTTTTCTTAAGCCAATTTCAAAACCCTAAGTTTTTTTTTATTTTACTCATTTATTTTCTGTTTTTGTTTTTATTTTCTTTATATTGCAGAGCTTCGATGTTTGTTGTTCCAATCAATATCACCTCTGAGTTGGAGAGGAGTTATTCAGTAATGTGTAGAAGCTGCACAATAATAATAATAATAATAATAATAATAATAATAATAATAATAATAATAATAATAAAAAGAAGAAGAAGAAGAAGAAGAAGAAGTAGAAGAAGAAGAAGAAGAAGAAGAAGAACGCTGAGAGACGAAATCTAAAGAAGCGATCTAAAAGTGAAGACAAGGGTGTATGAAAAAAAAAAACCCTAGTTCAACGATGCGTCCACTATCTGTGGTAGTAGTAGCAGGAGGAGGAGGTGAAAGAGCAAAGATTTTTCCTTTGAAATAATTGATTCTCATACTTTTTAATGCGATATGTCACTATTCCTAAAGTATTATTTTCAATATCAATTGTAAAGGATGTTTGGGGGCAATTTTGGCTTTTTTCAAAATACAAGAGATGAACTCGTACGTTCTAATATGACATCATAACAATTGATTTCTTAATGGTGTCATACATTTAATGACATCACACCTCTTCCTTCTTTCCTACTTCTGTTGTTTTAACGTAACTGAAACATACCGACTCACCGACACTCAACTTTTTCAGATGTGTGAAGACATCAAAAAATTAAAAAATATATTAATATAAACGATAGAAGAAAAAGTGTAGAAAACGTGAAGAAGGTGTTTGTGCAAAATCAAAATAAGTCTGGGAGTCAGGCCATAGATGCCTGAGTTATTTTTCTTGTGTGAAGATCTAGTGGGGGCAATGTCGCTAACTTACTTTCAAGTTTATTATTGAAATTGAGTCAAAACATCTTAAAACACTTAGAAACATACAGAATTCTTAGATAAAGAGTTAAATTTTAGTAATTATATTGAAAATTACAAGTTGAATGTGACTTCAGTTTTCAATGTTCATCTTATTGAAATCTAATTTATCAAAAATATTACTCATTTTATTACTATGAATTAAATAAAAGATTCAATTAATATATATATATATATATTTATATATATATATAAGTAGCTATTCCGAACATTTAGATGCAATCAAAATATCTAGATCCAGATGAAAAACATTTTGATTGGTAACACTGAGCCAGACATTTCGGTATGTCAGCCTGTCGGTGACATCAATCACTGCTAGAAATGCTAGTGCATCCAGAAAGGGAATATGTGAGTGGATGAACGGCAACAAGAATGATAATAAAATGTTACAGGGTTTACGACGTCCACAACAGCCGCCATTTTGGATTCGGATAACAATGAAATCGCTTTGTGCCAGCCTTTGTGAATGTTGAGGGGAACGCTTGTTCAATCTGGAGAGCCAAATCCTTCCCTTTAAGTCATAAACGTTCAGTGTCAACGAATAAAAGATAGGATAGATAGATCAATGAGAGATATAAAGTATACATTTTAAGGTTAAATTGTTCGAGCAAGGTCGTTTTCCCAAGTGCACAACCATGTGAGCATGTAGAAGAGAGGATTAGACTGGACATATTAGGATATACGTCTATATTTCCCTAATTGTGTGTCTTGCTCTCAAAAACACTTAGAACTGGAGCTACACGCTTCCATACAAGTCGTGAACTAATCGTCCTAAGCTCTGTGTGTGTGTGCACATGCGCGCAAACACGTTTTGCAACCAGCACACAAGGGAAAATCATGTGATAAACACTTCAGAATAAGGTTCAAAATGATCTAAGAAGCTTATTTTACCGAAAATCAAGAAATAGTTTTTCTAGCAGTCCTGATGCCAATTTCCAAGTCGGTAGGCAAAACAGTATGGCCAGGGATGCACACAAACACAGGTACGTTTAAAGAGTATATGTATATGCGTGAGAGATTGTGTGTGTGTGTGTGTGTGTGTGTGTGTGTGTGTGTTCCAATGGAAGTGATACGAACAATGTTTCACGTCAGTTGTTATACTTACTGATCTCTCATCTTTCAATACGTTTTTTTAGTAGCCTATGAAAGTAAGTCCAGTTTGAAAAAAGTAAATGACGGGTAGTATGAAATAATATCCATGTACGATACATTATGATAAAGCCCTATATAAAACAACAAACAACATGTATGACACGTTTGAAGTTGAATGATTTGATTAAGATTGCTGAGGTGCTATGTTGTTATCACTGTTTTGTTTTTGAAATCCCCGAAATAGTGAACAACTGATGATCCGAACAAGAAAAAATTTACATTTATAACCATAATAACACAGTATAAGTAAAACATTAAAATAGCACTGAAGAAAATGTCATAAATCACATTAATAGATTTGGGGAAATAAGTGACTGGAGTAACACAATATCTTTTTATGAGCGTTTAGCGTTCAAAGTTTTCTGGACTATATATATATATATATATATATATATATATATATTGCCAACTAAATTATCACATGCATTATTATTATTATTATTATTATTATTATTATTATTATTATTATTATTATTATTATTATTATTATTATTATTAATTGGAATCTCACACCAGTTGCCTGGTGGTAACCGCTGGAGTTTGAGTAACAGCAAGTCTCCTGAAGTCTCCAGCCCTCCTCCCCCAGTACTCATAGGTCGCAGTAATTCTACGATTTATAGTTTCACACCGGTTGCCCAGTGGTTATCGCTGAAGGCTGAGTGACAATAAGTCTCCTCAGGTCTTCAGCTAACGTCTCCTCTCTCTTTCGCATATCATGATAGAGCTACAATTCGTTACAGTACTTATATCTCTAGCACCTTCCTCAGTATGCATGCAGTTCCCAGTAGTGCTGTGGTCTGTACGGTCTCTATCCTCCCCCTAATCCCGATCTCCTCCAGTCTCTCCCTCAGCATTTTGGGGACAGTTCCTAGTGCGCCCACTATGACCGGTACTACCCTGGTTTTCATGTTCCACATTTTCCTTAATTCCCTTGCTAGGGCCTGGTATTTTTCCCTTTTTTCACCCTCCTTCTTTTTTACTCTATGGTCTGCAGGTACAGCAACGTCTACTATTTGGCAGGCCTTCCTTTTTTTTTGTCTACTATTACTAAGTCCGGTCTTCTTGCCTGGATGAGGTGGTCAGTTTGGATGTCAAAGTCCCACAGTAGTTTGTGTTTGTCATTCTCGAAGACTGCCTCTGGCTTGTGCTGATACCACTTTTCCACATGGTTGAATCCCATTTGTTTACTTAGTTCCCAGTGTATCATCGTTGCTACTCTATCGTGTCTATGCTTATACTCCTTCTGGGCGAGCTAGCTACATTCACTAGTTACGTGGTTTATTATTATTATTATTATTATTATTATTACTATTATTATTATTATTATTATTATTATTATTATTATCATTCAATAGGGTTATGATATGGTAAATTTAGCTCTATGAAATAGAGAAAAAAAAATCAAATATTGGCGACATCAACCTGTGCTAATGTCACAGAAGAGATATTCTGCGCACTAGTAAACAAATATGATCTAATTTTGTTATTGCCTTGCATTTTGGGATCAAAATTAAATTATGGGTCATAAATGCAATTTATTTCAGGATGAGAATAATTTTATTTCAACCAGCTGGAAAAAGGCTGTATAACCCTTGAAATAGAAATGATGTTCCACAGGGACAATGGAACAGTGGGGAGAATGGTTGAAAACCCTGGCGCATCGTGTAGAAGATCAGATAATGGTGATCCTAGGATACCAGCACGGAAGTCTCTTGAATCAAGAGGATCATCTCAACAGCCCTCAACAGCAAACCTATATTTGAGGAGGTTGATCGAGGTAACGTGTCCAAATCCTCCCGATGTCGTATTATCTGTCATGTTGCAGAATGTGTCAAGCCAGATATTCGACTATTTTTGAATGTCAGGCTCAAGGTGAAAAGTCTAGAAAGTGCTGGGAAGTATTCAAACATTGATTTCGATGTTGTTTCACTGACATGTGTTGAACTACACTTGATGGGCAGTATAGATGGAGAACAGACTTGCGAAGGAAGAGGAGTGTCCTGTACGACTAAAGTGTCAGCAAGACAATGGTGGACTTACGTTTTGGGCTTGGATCGGAGGAGACGTGTTGGTTGGACCAGATGACTTCTAAGGCATATATTGAATATTTGAAAGATTATTCTCTGCCTCAGTTCATAGACAAATCACGTGGCTTACGTACCAACTTATCTTCATGCAAGACAACACCCTTATCGCACAGGGCGCATGGAACGGTCGATTACTTAACTAAAATGGGTTTCAGATATTCAATTTCCATGGCTGGACATAGACTTTTGACAGGATTTGCCACACTTCTCTATCATGGGTGTCGCAGAGCCAGTACTTTCTGAATTTGTCTGGCTTGTCTCTCCATCTAATACTCTGCCGGTCTCGGTTGCGCATGTGATTTATGGGGATCCATGGCGTGAGTTAGGATATCCATCAGGTGTCCGGCATTCTTGCAACATGGCCAGCCACTGCCATTTGAGCTTTTCAATGGATTCTATGATGTCCCTGACTCCTGTCTTCTTCCGGATTTACTGTGCTGTCTTATGGTCTCTGAGTGAGATCCAGCATAATTGTTTCAAGCGCACGCTGCATGGTTCTCAATTTGCAGATCTTTCTCTTGGTTAAGTTCTATGTTTAAGATCAATAATTGACTATTGGGAGGATGTATTGATTGTACACCCTTCTTTTTAGGATTATTGGGATCTTCTTATTTTTGACATGTACTGGATATACACCTTGTCGAGTGATGGCCTCCATGACCCTAAGTGTTTTCCACTGAAATGAAGGTATTTTACTAGTCGATAAATACTATGGTGATTTATATTCTGCTGCTATTCCTTTGAGCTGATTTATCGAATACAGGTGGTCCATGGTTGAGTGGCTTCTTCTGAAGCCAGTTTGCTCTCGTGGTTGGTTTCCATCAAGTGTTTTTGCGATTCGGTTTGCGATGATTTCTATGAAAAGTTTGTATACGCAGTTGAGTTGGCCAATAGGTCTGTAAGCTGGACTGAATCTAAATGGATGATTGACTAATATCTGTGATAAGTGGGGCAAAGGTCTTACATGAATACTTTATATTAGAGTTTCTGTTTTTAAGATCGTATGCTGTTGAAATATAGTCTCCAGTGTTTCATACATTTGAGTTTTTTTACAGCTTTTCAAAATTTTTTGCACCCTGTTTATATAATCAATGTTTCACTGTGTTTTCAACCGTGATTGATATTTTGACACGATAATAATTGAGGAATTGCGGACACATATCTCGTATTCTTACCCACCTGTACATTTAAGTTTAATAGTTGCTGGCATTGTATAAAGCTATACAAATGTGTGTGTAAAGAATTTGTAATTTGTAAGTTTGAATTCTGCAAATGTAGCAGAATTAAATAGTGGATAAGTACTTGTACAAACATATATGTGTGTGTATACGTGTGTTTCCGTTGAATATCATTGACAAAAAAATTTAGTGATTACCACTTCGGAAGATCATGGCCAAGGAATTTTAAGGAATATGCATTTAAGCATTTTTGATATTGTAGAAAAAACAGATTGGGAATAAATTGCTGTGTTATACATGTATATTGGGTAGGACATTCTTATCTGACACATTTGTAAAAGTCATAAAATATTTGTAAAAAGATATTGCTTCTATATACGGTATCTGACTGAGGAGCACACAATTCAGAAATTTTACCGTGTAAATAGATTCAATTCTTTCGACTTTACTTCTACTCACTAATTAGGTACCGATGCATACCTCTTATATTATTGCAACGTGATTTATTTTGACCATGAAATATATATTTTGGAACATTTGAACAACATAAATACATTATCAGCTCTCAGTGTACGTAGGGATGTGGATGAGATGACATACACATACAGATACAAATAAGACATTTTCAGGGCGTAATTAGGGAGTCGTAGGCGGTCATTTTGCATTTTGCCAGCCGGTCTCAAACACTTTGTACTTTTTAATCTGATTATTTTTAATGTCTTTCTCATGGTTTAGAGATGGATGTCAGCACATGAAATTAATTAAATCTAACAAACAGATTTAATTCAGCTATTGGACACATATTATAGTAGATAAGAAGTAAGAATTCGACCCGATGGTTTGAAAGAATTTTAAAAATCAAAGGGTCGTTTTTCTTGCAGACGTGTCCCTTTATAGACACACGAAACTTGTGTAAGTACGCTCGTGGGAGCCCAGTCCCGTGCTGAATTAAACGAGGCATGACTAAACGAGAGAAAGAGAGTGAGTCAAATAAACTAAGTGAATAGATTTGGGAAGTTTTTGGATCGGAGATGGAAAGTCACTCATGAGGGGAATGACTGCGAATAAAGGAATTCTCCATCTGTCAAAATACTTGTTTTGATTGAATCCTTCACAAGAGCAATGCAGGCGAGATTACGTTCGTCCCACAGCATTAACTTTTCAGTGGAGAATCAACTATATAAGTAAACAAATGTTCTGCCTTCTCATTTTCCTTCTTTCTCTCCTTTTGTTTTTCGTTCCTAACCCAAACCTTTTGGGTGGAGATATAAACAACCACCCTTTCAGCTATGATTTTAATATATAGCTTTAGCCATACTACATGTGTTTTTTTTATTTCATATAAGGTATAACCACACTGTATTACATATCATTGTTATTTTACATTACCCATCATTCGATCTTTCTAAAGCACAGAGCATACTCACGTAGGGTACCAAAAAAATGTAATTAAACGATAAGGAATCAATACGTATATCAACAGACTTGACTCATTTTTCATTTCACTTCTTTTGAGTGTTCAGCCATGTGGATATTATATCTGTTGCGTTGATTTGATTATCAAACTGCATGTATATCAACTTATGATATCATCTTTAAGAATATTAATTACACAAAAAGTTTCTTCGAATTGATTCTCTACCAACATATTCAACCGAAGAATTCGACGATTTATTTTTCACTAATCTTCTCTTCATTGTTTTAAAAACTGCTTAACAACGTATTCAATTAGCCAACAGCTAATACATTTCCTGTTAATCCTACTATTGTGAATAAATTGAGACCAAAAATGATAACTAAGTTATAGGTATCGTCAGATTGGAGCAACGGCAAGCCACTAACTAGGACAGAGCTTCTCAATGTGGGGTCCAGTATTCTTTTGTAGATCGCCACCCCAACGTTTGTCACCAAAAGAACATCAGGGGTCACTGAATTTTTTTTCTTTAAATAATTATCTCTAACCAATTGCATCAACGTGTAACTTTTGAATAATTTTTTTATGATGCAGGAGGCTGAGAACTACCCCGTATCCTAGATAATGTAGTAGCTAGGGTTCTGTGAGACCCCTGGATAATTTGACAGTGGATAGTTAAAAATAAATGTCTCCTAGTGGATATTGAACACGTATAAAAAAAAACTTGAAATAGAGAGTTAAGGATACACGGTAGCCCTGCGTACACCCGACCAATTTCCACCACTTTCCGGCACTGGTCACGCCCCGAAAGCCATTGTTAGTGAGTTCTATTCTCACTCGATGCCTTACAGTGGTGGACATGTTCTAAAAGAAGCAGAGTAGCATAAAGATCCTCTTTGTCACGAACCGGAGTATTTATTAGGAGCATTTTTTTTCTCCGAATAGCAAAGGGTTCTGGAATCGTACCAATATCTCCCTCTCCCACCCACCTCTCTATCTTCGTCTCACTTTATTACCCCCACCCTCTCTCCCACGTTTCTCCATCTGTCTCATTTTCTCCTCTTTCGCGTCTTTTTCCCTCCCGTCACATCCTCGGTTCCAACTTTATCCTTCTCTTTCTGTCGCACATTACCGCCCGCCGCTGTGAGCAAATTGCGCAGTGCTTAATATAAAGCGTATCCACACTGCAAGGAACTGGACTCCAAACGCGTGTTGCCATTTCAACCGATTATTCCCTTAATAGAGTTTTGCAAAGGAACAGACTAAGGCCCAAACTGGAAATAAACTTGTTTTGTTTGTCGAGGTCGGTGTCAGTCTACACAACATTGAAATCCAGGTTGTTGGCAAAAACGAAAAACAGAGAGACCAAATTCGAAACAATGAGTCGACAGAAAAACAGATTAGAATGCTCATAACAAAAAAACAGATTTTGAGATGGGCAAGCATCTCAAATACTAATGACCTTCACTTACTGACTGACAGACTGACATAACGAAATACACCAACCTTCGCTCGTTTCCTCCCCACCTTCTATGTATGTTTGAAAGTGCAAGGGAGGAAATTTGCATTATTTTGACAGGTTGTATTGACAAATTGATCTTATTTGACAGCCATCCAGAAAGGCAATCCAAAGGATCAAATCGCAGGTCTGCATTCTAACTTTGAGGCTAGTTCCTCAACGTATACATATTTTGCATATATCTGCAATATATGCATTATACAACACACACACACATACACACACACACACACACACACACACATATATATATATATATATATATATATATATATATATATATATATATATATATATATACATATAACAAAAAGCTGATTTTGAGGTTTTTCTGTTTTCGTTATTGCGAACAATCTGGATTTCAATAATGTATAGATTGACACTGGCCTTGAAAAACAGAACAAGTTTTGTTTCCAGTTTGCCCACTACTCTGTCTCCCCAAAAAGAAATTCTACTCATATGGCAATAAGTATGTGTAAAATATTGAAAAACACTGATTACATAAAGAGACATTCGGAAGTAAGTGACTAAAGTGGTACAAAATAATTTTTGAAAAATATCTTTGACGTGTTTTGTGTTAAAACCTCGAATCATTTTAAACTATAAATGTATGATTATGAATATAGAGCCAACCAAATTATTTTATGCATTATTATTATTATCATCATCATTATTATTATCATCATCGTTATTATTACGCAAAAGGGTCATGTTATGGTAAGTTTAGTTTCACAAAATTTTGAAAAAATATTCAAGTATCAGCAAAAACTGGCCCGTGCCAATCTTGCAAACTCGAATATACATATACTTTGAAGAGTTGCGTCGTGTGAAACAAGGGATCTCCAAGAGATGATAGGTCTTGTGAATAGGCAACATGTTGATAACCTTTTCATCACAGCACCATCCTTGTCTGCTGCATTGCATCTGCAACGTGAAGAAGGACATTGTCATGGAGATAGGTGTTATCATGAATCGACTATCTTGCTTGAGAGACTTTCTTTCAAACGAGCCAATTGATCACTGTGGCATTGTGCAGCTTTACTTTTCCCAGGTTCCAGTAAGTCGAAATATTGTGCTTGCACTGAATCCCAAGAAACCTCGAGAACTTCCCGTCGTAGATTCTGTTTAGGTTAGAATGTTGGAATTTTTTTCGGATTTAGCTACGAATATCATTTGGGATTCTTCTGATAGATACATTTTTTATCTCCTGTCCAAAGATGATATGTCCAATTCTGACCAACGATGACTTCTCTATTCGACCGAATGGAGAAAAAGTGTTCAAACTTCGATTTTCGATAAATTCATATGGAAACCATTTTATCGTTAGGTTGTCTCGAAAATGATCAAAGAATAAAAAGAAGAGGAAAATAGGAAATATATGATCAAAATAGTTTCCAAATGATTGAAAGCGCTTTTCCCAATGTTTGTCAAGGTGACTTATGCCCTTAGAGTAAGAACCAATATTCTTAGTATCATTAAGCTGCTTGAATACTTCCTCTGCAACTGTTCGGCTTCACAGCTGTTTTTACTTTATCATCATCAGTCTTTTATCGTCCGTCGTAGGACTTAGACCTTTCCAAGGATTCACCACATCTCATTATCACCAGTACTTTCTAAATTTGTCTAGTGCTTCTCTCCATCTTATATTCTGTCGGCCTCGATTGCACATGTGATCTGTGGGGATCCATGTTTGAGTTGCGATGTTCATCGATTGTCTACCATTCTTGCAACATTACCAGGCAATTACCATTTGAGTTTCATCTTCGATTCTACGATGTCTTGTATTCTTGTTTTCTCCCTGATATACTGTGTTGTCTTAAGATCTCTCTTTGTGATATTGAGCATGATTCTTTCATGTGCACCTTGCATGCTTCTCGGTCTGCGTTGAAGTCACTTGGATAGCTTCCATGTTTCAGCTCCATAGGTGACTATCGGGAGAATGCATTGGTTATATACTCTTCTTTTAAGGATTAATTGATTTGGAACCATCTTGTTTCTGAAAGTTGAGCTCGCTTTGGCTTGTAATCCTAGGGTGATTCTTCGCTTGATTTCTTCTTTTGCAGGTTTCATAAGTCATCAAAGTGTTACTTCAATTTTATTTTTTTTCATTTTAGTAAGTGAAGTATTACAAATCATTGTTATCAACTTTTGATACTAAAGAGCAAAAACAATAAAGATAAAGGTAAATAGCAACAAAAATTATTATTATCATTATAATATAATAGTATTAATCATAATTATCATTATTATTATTATTATTATTATTAATAATAATAATAATAATAATAATAATGATGATGATGATAATGATAATAATAAAAAACTGGAAAGTAGACTTGACATCCGCAGGGGACAAACTAGCAGAGGTAGGGATAAAAATGGGAATCTTCCAAGGAGACTCGTTGTCCCTACTATTATTTGTTCTAACAATGATACCGCTCAACAGAATCCTGAAAAGCAGCAAAGGATACCATTTCTCTAAAACAAAAGGAAAGGTCAACCACCTAATGTACATGGACGATATAAAATTGTTCGCAAAAAACAGGGGAGAGCTTGAGACTCTGTTCAACGAAGTAAAGGAATATAGTGAGGACATCGGAATGGAGTTTGGAATAGAAAAATGCGCAATCATGGTGATGTACAAAGGAAGGCTTCCAATGACTGAAGGAATCGAACTCCCAGACAACAGCAAGATTTGGGCATTGACCGCACAAGACCGATACAAATACCTAGGCGTCCTTGAATGTGACACGATAAAACGGGAAGAGATGAAGGAGAAAATAAAGAGAGAATACCTTAGAAGAATAAGGAAACTATTAGAGACCAAATTAAACAGCAGAAATCTAATAAAAAGAATGAACACCTGGGCTGTGTCAGTAGTTAGGTATACAGGATCATTCCTAGGATGGACAAAGGAAGAGCTCCAATCAATGGATAGGCGAACAAGGAAACTTATGACGATGCATAAAGCATTACACCCTAGAGACGATACAGATAGACTTTACGTTAAGAGAAAAGAAGGTGGCAGGGGGCTCATCAGAATAGAAGACTGTGTCCAGAGAGCTAAAGTAGTCCTAGAAAGATATGTGCAAACAAATAGTGAAGAAATCATAAAGAGTGCGAGAGATAGTGCAACAAGCAATAAAGTAGAAAACAATGGAACAGTACAGCAAACAAGAAAAGAGAGATGGGAAGAGAAAGAATTGTACGGCGAGTTTAAAAGACAGATACAAGATATAGCAGACGAGAAATCATGGACGTGGTTACGAAAAAGAGAAACAGAATCGCTCATCATGGCAGCCCAAAACAAAAGCATGAGGACATACAACATAAAAATAAAAATCAACGGAACACAGACAAACAGCAAATGCTGCTTGTGCATTGAAAGATGAGTAAACCACATTACTAGTGAATGTAGCCAGCTCGCCCAGAAGGAGTATAAGCATAGACACGATAGAGTAGCAACGATGATACACTGGGAACTAAGCAAACAAATGGGATTCAACCATGTGGAAAAGTGGTATCAGCACAAGCCAGAGGCAGTTTTGAAGAATGACAACCACAAACTACTGTGGGACTTTGACATCCAAACTGACCACCTCATCCAGGCAAGAAGACCGGACTTAGTAATAGTAAACAAAAAAAGGAGGCCTGCCAAATAGTAGACGTTGCTGTACCCGCAGACCATAGAATAAAAAAGAAGGAGAGTGAAAAACGGGAAAAATACCAGGACCTAGCAAGAGAGTTAAGGAAGATGTGGAACATGAAAACCAGGGTAGTACCGGTCATAGTGGGAGCACTAGGAACTGTCCCCAAAATGCTGAGGGAGAGACTGGAGGAGATCGGGATTAGGGGGAGGATAGAGACCGTACAGACCACAGCACTACTGGGAACTGCACGCATACTGAGGAAGGTGCTAGAGATATAAGTACTGTAACGAATTGTAGCTCTGTCATGATATGCGAAAGAGAGAGGAGACGTTAGCTGAAGACCTGAGGAGACTTATTGTCACTCAGCCTTCAGCGATAACCACTGGGCAACCGGTATGAAACTATAAATAATAATAATAATGATGATAATGATAATAATAAAAATAATAATGATAATAATAATAATGATGTAAGTTTGTAGAAGAAAAGTCAGTAAATCAAGGTGGATTAGACGAAACTTAGTTTTGCAAAACCCCCACTTCCGTAGGTGACAATTTTCGAACAAATCTCGTAACGCTAATTTTCCAAGTCATCTGTCAGTTCATGTGGATCTGATCTAAATTCTTTTCTTTTCCTTATTGCACACCAATGGGTAAAAACCCTTGATTTGATTGTTACCATAATTCCTGAGAGCTTATAGACTAATGATCGAGAGTGTCTGTAGTACTCCTCTACCTATGTTGTCATCGAAAGATCGTTTCCTTTCTTGACGTCAATGATCATTAAGACTCTCTTTTCCTCGCCAAAATCACTGAAGCCAGCGCTGTGCTGTACAAACGGGCACAAATCCTTTGACAAATGCTAAGTTGAGACTCTGTTAAGTTACAGTTGCTTATTTCCAAAGTTTCTATTTATGAAGAAAAAAAACATACGACAACCCATTTTGTTGATAATCCTTTTCGAGGCTGATAACTCCTATCGATAAAGAGAAAGGCAATAGTTATTTGCGAAAACTTTGAGAAGAACATCTGTTCTATGTAAAATGAAATATCATACACTGTATTATGCCAGTAGCTCAGAAAAATGGCCATTACTCTCTGGACAATATAATAGCTAACGTTTTCCTCTGGGCTAATAAGCGACTACTACAGGTGACTGATTGCACATGCAATAAAGGGATAAAATTCAAAGATAACCCCAAAATTTCCCTAATATTCTGCAGAAAATATCCTCGAGAACTTTTGTATCAGCCTAAAATAAACATTATATCATCTGTAGGAAAATTATATCAGGTGCAATTTTAAATCTAATTGGATCTGTAGAAAATGTGGTAGAATAACAACGCCCAATGATTTGAAATATTGAAAGACAGAACTAACAATGGGAGAATGGAGTCTTGCTTATAGTAATAAGATGAAAGGAAAAGAATAGACTGTTCGAAATGTATGACGTTGGTATTTGTTTCTGAAACTATTGACAACAGGGTTTCATTAAAATGGTTATATTTCATTATAAATACGAATGCACAGACCATTTTTTAATGGATTTTATATTTACAAAAGCCTTTTCAGATTCTAATCCTAATTTAGATGTCGATGATAATGATGATGAAAAGAATTGAATCGTCTCGAATGACATCTAATGGAAAATATTTGAGTAGGGTATTTGTATTCTTGGCTCCATTCAGCTCCTTACGTGAAATGAAGCAGAAGAACGCTGATAAAAAAAGTTTAGACAATTATTTATTTTGTCGGAACACAACGAAGTAGTAAGTGGTGAAATCAACAAGGAGAAAACAACGTTTTAAATTCTAGTCAACGACCTCCTGCAAGGGTTGTTCTCTTACGATAATGCAGGTTTAGGAATGGGAGTCATTGCTGGGGATTTGGCTGAGTCGGGATCGCTTGCCTGTTGCATATAGAAAATACCATTTCGTACTAACCCTTATGTGAGACAGTAACGTTCGGGGCTATCTCAGGCTCTCACTATTGTAAATAGAACATCGTTATATATTTATCACAGGCTAACCGGTACTAGATGAAAATCACCCCCTCCCAAACAGGTAGGCTTCAAAGGTGGTTATTGAATTTGACCGCCACCAATAAAACAACTAACCCAAAAGTCATTAGAATACAACAAAACCTTTTGTCTAGTCTCTGTGAATAATGAGGAATCATTTGACACGCTAGAACATGCAGCAGTCTTCAACTCAATGCATGAACAGAGAACTGACGAAAAATGACAAATATATAATCAAAAACATATAAGATATAAAATTGAGCTGAGATAAGATGACAACATAAAGATATTTGAAAGATAAAGATAAGAAAAGGAGAAAGGCAAGAGGATACAATATCACCTTCAAGGCGTCTTTGGATAACTGGCTTAGAGGTTTTAGGAATGAAAATCACAGAACACTGATCTGAATAAAACGAACCGAGAACCAATTTACGATTGCACAAAGAGCCACGGAAAAAGCAAAGCTAGGTATGACACTAAGAGATAGAAAACGACCAACATGGATCGAGGGAATGACTAAGGTGAAGGATATTATACAAATGATTAAGATGGAGCAAAAGAGACAGTAAACGCAGTAGAAAAGAACCAGACACAAGCTAAATGAACGTAAGAGAAGAATTTCCTGGTAGGACATGGCAGGGGACATCACAATCACTGATGTCACGGAAGGAAATGGAGAAGAATTCTGTCCATCAGTAGTCTCATAATGACTGCTTATATATATATATATATATATATATATATATATATATATATATATATATATATATATATATATTAATAAACACTCACACAGCACACACCACTGATGATGGGAAGAATCCAGAAACATGTATGGACTATTGACATATAAGGATTAATAAACCTTACCACCAAACACTTCACTCCTGAGTCTGTCTCACTCTCTAAAGTACACATTATATATATATATATATATATATATATATATATATATATATATATATATATATATATATATATGCCTGATTTAGTCTTCATCTTTCTGTAACTGTAGTGACGTCGTCCCGTTTTTAACTTCTGCTTCTGTCCGGTTTTCCCGGCAATCCACAATATCCCAGCGAGCGATACGTCGCTCATTTATTTAGAGTAGACTCCAATTAACACCTAGACGAAGTTGCTCGGCCAATCAACTTGTACCTCGTCATTAACCCTTGAATTGGTCCGAAATGACCTCTTTTACCAAGATCCAGGAATTAATTGAACACCGACGAAGCAAAATGTGGATTAACTCGGTCGTCTTGAGAGTGGGACTATAATATACAGCGAAACCAATCATTCGAATTAGTGACCCTTGTTCTCGTTCCTCTAATCCATTAAGTGAACAATGGCGGCTCATCTGGAATTGAGACTCATGGACCTTGAACGAAAGGCCGGTGGCGATGTTAGGGGGTCGCAGGTATATCTGGGATCCGTGGTAGTTTGATTGAGACGCTGTTGCTATTATTACATGGTTTTATTTTTACTCGTCTGAAATATCCTTTGTTCAAGCAAAATATGTTGGAATTTTATCTGGTCAAAATGATTACAGCAAAGTTCAACGTTAAAGCTGTCGAAATGGGGTTGCTTCATTAAGATGGATGAGTGAATGCCTTATTAACTTTGGTATTTAATTTCCGGACTTTTTGTATGGGATTTTGAAAAAAATGGGTAAAATAATATGTGCACCATGAAATCGTTTTTAATAAGAATTTCCAGATTTCTTGTCAGGAATTCTGGAAAAATAGATAAATTAATATGTGAACCATAGAGTCAATTCGGCTCCCGTAGAGGTATGATAGTGCTTGAGGTGTTAAAAACTTTCTCAGTCGGTAAAAAGATTCCAGCATTTTAGCTGTATCTGCGGCTATACTATGAGAAAGGAACCATATTCACTTTAACTAAAATGAATAATAAAATCTGGTTAATTAAAATAATTTGGGTTTAGTGACTGGACTCATGACCGCCAGGCAGGTTACTAGATGCTACTTAACCAATGCTTTTATCGACTAGACCATGTGTCCAGCGGTTGAAAGCATTGGTCAAGTGCATCAAGTAACATGTCATATTCCTTTGATTCATTTTATCAGAGAATTAAGCCTAAAGTTCGACAGATTCCTCCCAAAATTGAATACAAAAATGGAAGTGTTATATTATACGGTGTTTACTCAAAATGTCAGTGAAAATTGAAAATACATAGGCATCAAAAAATATCTTTAGATTTAACTACTATAATGCTCGGCATTACTCAGGATGGAAACTATGAATGGTCAAGAATTATGGTTGAAGGGGGCATATTCGGCATCGTAATTTCGATGACTGCAATGAAATGGCTTTTGTACTATATTCATAGCATATCCAACGTTTAATGCATTATTCAAATTAGTGCATTGTTGGAAAACCTCAATTTGATCACTCTGGGTGTAATTCACCAGTTGCAAACAGTAAATAGACATACAAACAATATTTCTCAAATACATATTGTGGCTGGAGTAGAAAATCAGTGTGATTCGTTTGATGGATTTTTCTTCATTCACATGTAAATTACCTTTTCAAAGATTTTTTTTTATCTGTGCCGGACAGGAATTTTTAAATACTCAACTAGGTTTTCGATATGAAGCCTTGATCTGGGTTCTCAATCATTGAGACTCTATACTAGCCTCAGCATGAATCTCATAACAATGATATAAGAAAAAGGTTCTGGTTAGTCACTCAATTGAAACCGCATCTTTTAGCAGCATGCCATGTTTGGAGTGATCGATGATAAAAATGGAAGAAGGGGTGATAGAGTAGTAAGTTACTTCTCTCATCTTTTGTTGGGCTGGGATCATTAAAAATTGGTCTGAATAAGAATGGATGCTGCCGGACACAAACTAAAGGATAAATCTGTCATGAACCTATTCGGGGGAATTGAAAAAAAAACAACAAAACAAACAAACGAGGGAAACATTTTCTAAACGTTATAAAGAGGGCATGCGTGATACATAAGCAGCTAGACCAACTTGAAAACTGAAAAAAGCTATATTGACAGTTTTAGCAGACGGATTCTCATATTGCTCTTACGCTGGATACGACTTCACACATCACAGGTTCACTCTATGTTCCTCTATCTCAGCTGGACTTGGTTCGCTATTTGTGAAGATTGATGCTGGCAACAAATATCCAATGTGGCGTCCCTCACTTCACCTGCAATTTATCTGTAGGTGGGGCTTAAAAAGATAGATTCATGCCTATCATCTGGGAGTCCGTAAGAGATTATTTATGGCGATTCTATACTATTCCGTCCCGTTATTTTATTCAAACAAATAACAAACGCCAGCAATGTATATATATATATATATATATATATATATATATATATATTGGACTGACCAAAAAATATGTTTGGAAAAGCTCTTTAATATTTAGTGTTTAAAACCCTAGAACTTTCCAACACCTCTCTCTATCTGTCTCACAATCTCTCTCTCTCTCTCTCTCCCTCTCTTTCTATATATATATATATATATATATATATATATATATATATATATATATGTGAGTCTGTAAATTCCTTGCATAGTACTATAACATGGAATTCAGTACTAAATACGAAACCCATGAAGGAACTTACATAAATTGCATTGACAGGTACTCGGAAATGATCGACTAAAATGAAATCAATTAGAAAAATATTAGTATATTTTTAATATGTATGTATACATACATATATATATATATATATATATATATATATATATATATATATATACATATATATATATATATATATATATATATATATATATATGTGTGTGTGTGTGTGTGTGTGTGTGTGTGTGTGTGTTTAAATCTCCAAAACGGTTACATGGTAAGCAACTGATGATCCCAACGTCAGATGATTTATATCTTGTGCCAATATAGCAAAGTATAAGGGAGATAGGAGAAAAAAAAAACACTGAAGAAAATTGCATAAATTGCATTGACAGATATTGGGAAATGGGTAACTGACGTTACGCAAAAAGTCTATTGAAAAAGTTTTTTTAATATTTTGTGTTTAAAGTTATAAATCTTTCTACTATATTTATATATACATGTATACCTTGGTATGTTATGGTTTTTAGACTGTGTATATATTTACATATATACGTATATATAAACAACATTTTGGAAAACGCCAGACAGGCGACCCGTTGAAAAATCCCCGCGAACATTCGAACAAGGCTGGCGTGTTTGAGAGATGACTGATGGCCAGACGCGATGTTTCCTACCCACTTCAATGAGACAGAAATATTCAAAAGTCCCCCTCCTACGAGCAAAGATTTGAATTATTCTTGCAGAAATAAAAGCGCTCTAGCAGGATATCGTTAATTGGTGAGTCAGTTCATCGTTTCCCTGAAGGATTTGTAGAAGAAATGGAATATATTTTGGACAATTCATCTAATTGGGTGAAAGGAGGAGCATATGGGATATTTGTCACAACTTTTACATTCTCTCTCTCCCCCTTTTTCACTCTCACGCACCCTCCCTCTCATTTATATATATTTGTTCACATCTACCAGTCCTAATCTATCTATCTATCTATCTATCTATCTATCTATCTGATCTTTCACTGTATCCCCAGGTGTATACACCCATTTATCTATCTTGAACCACTATACACCCCTTTCTGGAATTTACGGGCTGCATTGTGAATCACTCTGCTCCTGAGTGCAATTGCTTTGTTTTATGGGGCATTGAATTGTGTTCTTCGTTGTTTTTTGTTTTGTTTAGACATGATTATTACTTCCTGTTTGTTTTCTTAAATATTTTGGTTATATTGTCTCTGCACCAATAGCTTATTTCATTGGTGTTTTTGGGTGAAAATACTCATTAAAAATAATGGTAAAAAAATTCTAATTACTTGTTTGACATCAGCGAATCAAAATACTAAAGAGATTGTGAAGACAACGAAAAGGAAAAAATAGATTTTTGAAATATTGAAAAATTGAAACAATAAAAATTGATCAAAGAACATGCTAAAATTATTTCCATTACATCGCAGTTTGAAAATTTCATAACTTTTGATCTAACCAATGGATTTTTGTCAAATAAAGTACTTAGTCCTCAACAAAATACTTTTTATCTTTTTCAATACCTTTCAGGAATACTACTCACACAAAAAAAAGCAGGGCATGTATTATATTTTTGATATTTGTTTTTTTCCTGATTTAGAGCCGATTAAAAGAAAAACAGGCCGTAGAATCGAATTTCCGTTGTTTAAATTATGATATAAAAACTTGGAGTGGGGGGACTTGAAAGAACATCCATGAGGTTTTCAGACAAAATGAGCTTTTCATTGAAATAGACATTTTAAGTTGATTATACCCCCAATTTTTTTTGTTTTTTTTTGATGGGGGTAAGGTTTTAATAGTTCATAAAAATAAAAAAAAATATATATAGATAATTAAGCAATATTGTGGAGCAGAGCGTCAAAAAATTCAAACAAACTTTTATTTTTTTGTAAATAAAAAATAACATAAGTAAACACATGAACCAAATCGTTCTAATAGTAATTTTTTCCAGTCACCAAAAGAAAAAAAATTGGGCATCCTCACCTAAGCGACAACAGATCCTAGGTAGAAGTCTTGAAACCCTTTATTGGTAAATTTTAGCCCTATTTCAATAAAACAATATTTGACCAATTAGAAGCCTGAACGCTCTCCCACCACAAAGAGATAATCAAGAAAGTCACAATTAATTTTTAAATACCAAATTGGTTTCTACCAAGAAGCAAAACTTCGATTATACCTAAGTAAGATAAATTATACATTTACGGCATCAGACCAAAACACTGTAGACTAAGATGATTTCTGTCAGAATGTGATAGACGAGTCTACTCGAACATATATATATATATATATATATATATATATATATATATATATATATATATATATATATATATATATATACACACACACACACACACACACACATACACCCGGTACAATCATAAATACTGTAACAATATGATGCATTTGTTAACTATTCTCGACATATGACAAAAACAAACAAATTATTCAAAATGCTTCCCTTTGGGATTTTCAGCTTCAAACTATCAGGCTATTTATCGATTGCCGTACGCCCGATTTGGAAAATTCATGAAAGCTTATCAGAAGACGTTTAAGATATCCCATATTCAATCGTTTTCTCACACACAATCCTTTCCAGCTCTGCTCGTATTTTTTCATCAAGAGCATTGAAATCTGGATTTCCGAGGGGCCAATCCTCAGACGATGAAACTTTGAACGTTGTCCCTGAGCCAATGTGGAGTTACCCATACTTCATGAGCTAGAGCAGAGTCCTCTTTGAGATAGCTTTTGTAAAATCCAACTAATTTGTACGAACTTGCTTTTTGCTTACACTGAAAATTTCTGGAAATCAACGTAAACGGTCGAAGTTTAGCTTGTCTCTTAAAAGGTAATGTCTGATCGATTTTATGGCTGACAATATTTTGTACAGTTAATTTTATGTTTATCGGAGGATCAAGATAAAGATCATTAGGCCTCGTCCAAATACCAAGCTAATTGTTTACCTAGATGTTATAAATGACTTACAAAAGAAATACAAATCATAAAACCTCAAAAACAAAAGACAAACAACAGAAAAAAAACAGGACCAAACAGATAAAATCGTACCAGTTTTTGTAAAAAAAAAACAAAAAAACCCAAACACTGTACGAGAATATTTCATATATATAAATAGTAATTCAACATTAAAACTAAACACTCTTTTTTAAAAATGTTCAGTAACATGTGGGTACATGCAACCAAAATAGCTAATTTGTGCTACTTTATTAATATTTTTTGTCCATTTTATATTACATAGAGGTATGCATTGTATTTCTGGTATATATTATGGTTTTCTCTGTCTGAATGTAGGCTTCACCTTAAGGTTCCCTGTAAAGCAATGGCGGTAGATTCGTATTGGTAAAAAAATCAATGATACTAGAATTGAAAGACGAAAAGACAATTACTGAAAGTAGGTGGTGAAACATGAACCCTTCTCTAAATAAAGTGCAATAGGCTTAATAAAAAAATACCTGCTTTTTATAAGAGCACTGAGTGCGTTGTTTCTCCTCCGTAGAAGTGACTTGTTACATATCGCTGCGTCGGTGCAGCAAACGTACGTGAATCTACCAAATCGTTCTTCGAGCTTCGATTTCAGCACATCATTGAATTGCATGGAGGCCCTCTCTGCAATACCCCATCACGTTACTTTATCCATATAGGCTTTGAAAAGGGGTTAATGTACCTAGATAGGAGTGGATACATAACACTACGAATCAATCTATCTATCCCAGTCCGTTGATATTCATCTATTTACCGAGAGTGCAAAATATCACCGATACATTCGATAACGTTCATTTTAACATCCTCATACTGATTCAAAATTGGATCGACAATTTGAAAAAAAAAAATAAATAAAAAATGATATTTAAATGAGATGGATCTTTGGAAAATAATCACAAAATTTTGAAGTTGCATCTATCTATTTACAAAGCTTATATTAATTTGGTTAAGGGCAACATGTATTTATTGAGCTTAGCTTGGTCTAAAGGGGTTGCGCCAGTCTATCTAGAGGGGAAGGATTGCTTGCGTTGGAAATCAGCATTCGAAATTCTATGTTTTTAGCCAGACTCAAACGCCAACTACAAATGTAACCACACACACACACACATATATATATATACATATATATATATATATATATATATATATATATATATATATATAGTATCATCCAAACACAGCTGTTTCGTTGTATTGCAACTCTTCAGTGTGGCTATAGACTATACATTATCCCATCCAGTACCGCAGGGCAGGATTGAAACCTTAGCTTCAGACCCGGAGACTGGTATCCTCTGTCTACTCCACGGAACTGGACAATCAGTAAGGTTGAATTTAAGCGATATATTTATTTGTCGTATAAATTCATCATTTATCAGAGTGCTCCATTCCATGTTGGAAGAGTATTGCATAAGCTAACCATGAACGTGTTACCTCACTTGGAGAGAGCTCAACCACACACACACACACACACACACACATACATACAGACATATATATATATGTATATATATATATGCATATATATATATATATATATATATATATATATATATATATATATATATCTTTACGGTTCAATTCCTGCTGCAACCCTATTTTCTTTAATTGTTTTTTTTTCTATTTATGATGTCTAGTGTGAGTGATACATCAACCGTGTAACGACGGGAAAAATCACAAATAAGTTTCTGGATAGTATTACGCAATTTATAATTCATTTGTCGGACCAAATATGTCTATTTCTTAATACATACATACATGCATATGAATACATATATATAGATTTGGTGTAGCACACAAACGCAAGCACTCACACACACTCAAACACACACATATGTATGTATATATTTTAATTTAGTCAAAAGTTCATTTCATCGAAACAAAGACATGAAACAACAATTGTTTTACAATCAAAAGTTTGTGAAATCAAACTTGTTTTTACGTATTATTAACGGAAAATGAATAGATATATACAATTGACCAAAAGTTTATTTAATCAAAGCAAAGATATAAAACGCCAATCAAATGTTTATGCAAAAGTGAAATCGAAGGAGGTCACTAGTAGTGCAATCTGTTTAGATATAATTCGCTTTTATATAGAATCGATCCGGGAGGCGAGCTTGTTGAACAATGCACTAAGGTATGCACCTATCCTCTATGCACGTATCGTAGGTGTGTATATATCAAACTTTTTGCACTCAGATTTTTTTTTATCTTTTCGTCCAATCTTATCTCTACTTTTTGCCAGATCGATTCCTTAATCAAAAATGGCTTTTTACTCCCTTTCTTTCTCCTTTGATTCTTTCAGATGTAAGCTTTTCCTTCTGACATTATTCTGTTTTTCTCCCCACTTTCTTTCTGTCTTTTGTTTCCTTTTCACCCTTTCTATTGTTCTTTATTCTATGATTATCTTAGTATTCAGTAGTTATTCCCACCTCGCTTGCTTCCCTTCTTTTTTCCCTTTCGTTCGTTAATTCATTCCTTCCTTTTTCTTTTAACTGTTAACAAATTATCCTTGCCCCACGAATGGCCTGCCCGGCTACCAAGCCATGTGAGCTACAGATTCTTCTCTCTATTCTCGTCTGTATGTGCCTGAGTACACCACAGAGCGTCTTGTATAATAGTTTTTCACTGGTGTTTTTGGACCAACAATGCCCAAATCTTGTGTAGGTATTTTGAGGGGTAATTTCAAATACACACTTTTTTTAGATAATTTTAAGTATTTTTTAGATTACTATTTTTGATACACGTGCGGGCTGCGGTGATCCATTCATGTAAGGTACGGATATTTCTTTGTTTCCTGCTTGCTTGAAACTTCTTTTTAACTATCGTAGTTATTTCCTTCTTTTTGACGTTTTCATTCTTTTCTTTCTCTTTCTTCATTCCACCTCCAAGCATATTTTTATATGCTTCTATATTGCTAATGACCCTCTTTCCCTTTTGTTCCTTTTCTTTTGCATTATACCCCTCTCTTTCTTTTTTTCTCTCTTTCTTTCTTTCTTTCTTTCTTTCTTTCTTCTTCTCTCTTTATCATTCTCATCACTCTCTTTCCTTTCTTTCATTTTTTCTCCCCATCCTCTCCTAATCTTAACAATATCACACCCTCCGTTTCTTTCAGGTAATTCCCCCTCTCTTTCTTTCTCTCTCTCTCTCTCTCTCTTTTTTTCTCTCCCTCTCTTTTTCTCCCTCTCTTTCTCTCTCTCTCTCACACACACACATACACACACACTCTCTCTTTCTCTCTCTCTCTCTCTCTCTCTCTCAAGCATTCGATCAGAGTGAATAAGCCGCCGGTTATACTTATCAACCATTTTCTTCCTACTTTGGCTTCCTTTGGTTTGATTTTCTTCTGGTTCTTTCTCTCTTCAAACAAAACTTCTTGAAAGAACACTGATCCCAAAACAAAAAATGCACTGATACCTCAGCTCATAGAATATCACAAACACATTAACATATCAACACACATACACACACGCGCACACATACTTATATATATATATATATATATATATATATATATATATATATATATATATATAGAGAGAGAGAGAGAGAGAGAGAGAGAGCTCTACTCTAAAACAACTCAACTCCATGAGTAAAATGTTTTATGTATCGAGCACTCTATGAAATAAATCCATTACATTTCAGAAGTGGCTTTATGTTATTGATATATTATTATGTTATGTTATACTGCTAGCCTGATTTGTACCACATATACTGTGTATATATATATATATGCTTGGAGAAAATCGTAGCCTATATTCATGGCCACAGATCAGTCGATTTTTGGCGATCAGATTTTAATAGATCAAGTAAGATAAGCATCTTGAAAATATGTTTTTCTTTTGCAAGACTTATTTATTGGGAATACTGCAACTGACAACTCAGAAAACGAGAAACAGGTTTCCATCGCCATCCGAAAACAGAACCTTTCTACGAGAACTTTCCGTAAGCTGGGGTGACGTAAAACGAACAAACGATTACAATTGAGTCTTTTTAAGAAAATATTTTGAGCGTTACCAGCTCTGAAAAATAACCTTTTTCTTCGTATAAAACAAATATTTGAAATTTGATAAAGAAAAATCATTTGATATTTATCAGTATACCGTAAATGTGCATGGATCTTGAAAATTGCTTCACTGAGAGCTCCTCAGTCAGAGACTTACAAAATGCATTCATAACGATTGGCTTGAAAGCATTTGGTATAAATTGAGACATACTGAAGAGCAAATTGCCAAAATGCTCAAAACGTAAAGTAGATGATCAATACATAATACCAGCTCTGATGTACGGGCACGAAATCGGAAAGTAACAAAATCAATTGGAACAAGATCAGAATCGTACGAGAGGCAATGGAATGAGTAATTGTAGGAATAACTCTTGATGACAGAAAAAGATCAACTTGGATCCAAGATAAAACCAAGTTGAATCATATCGCTCAAGTAATTAAGCAACAAAAATGGTGATTGGCAGGCTATATTGCAAGGAGAAGGGACTCTAGATGCAGCAAAAGGCTTACGGTTTAGTATCTGTGGTAATTGTAGTCAATGTAGTGGGGAAAGACCAGATAGGATGATAAGAATGAAAGGTTTGTCGTTAAGAAGTTTGCGCAATAACGCTTGTCATGAAAATATATGGTAAAGGGCTGCTGCTGATAATGATGACGATGTATATTCGCTTTGGAATGTAATGATTGTTATAAATAAACTAAGGCCTGTTCCAAAGTTGTAGTTTTGCAAGGGACCAGATTTTATAGTGTATTAAGTAGCCATGAAAAATACATTTCAATCCGTCGTACGAAAAGATGGATTCGATGTATTGCAGCTTCTTCTTTTTGCTGTTATCAATTTAGATACTTCATCTGTAAATTGCGATTCATGATTCTAGACAAGAAATCTTAGATCTTGTAATTTATTTGATACATTATCATGAGATTTCTCGAACTGATGATTCAAACAGCTTTACACTCGACATTCTAATGCCTGGTGAGCTGATTAATATATGGTGAATATCAACTTCGTATAATGGTCAGTTGTTGAGTTACATACACATATGTGCATCCATTCACAGATATCTCTCCAATTATGATTAAATGTATATCCATATCACTCATAAATCAATTTGCATAGCTTGTGTGTGTACCAGAACTAATAATCAGGAAAAAAAATTCTATAATTATTTATGAAAAAAAGAAAATATCTTCAGTCTAAAATTATCTGAAAAATTGATCTTATTACCTGGAAAAATACCAGCAATAGATTTGGCAATAGTTGGTCCAAAATGAAGAGAGAGGCCCCCAAAAGCACTTTTACGATTGAAAAAAAAAGGTAAAGAAAAGAAAACCGTTTTTAGATGGTGCTCCTTGGTGCTGTAATACAAATTCTAAATGTTCTAGCCCCCCAAAATGTGACCATGAGCACCAGAACACACACACACACACGTAGATAGACTCATAAATACTAAGAGAGAAGAATCAGCATCCCATTTGGCTGGTAGGTCGGGGCATTCGGAGGGGTCCGGTGATTCGATATGACTGTGTTCAGTGTGTTATTCTTCAGTCTCTACGTCTCCCATTTCCGCCAAGTTATTAACGCGTCTTTTCTCTTCTTTCCCTCTCTAATAGTAAACTCCCGAGTACATGCTTCGGATATAAAACACTTTTCTCTTGCAGCATAGAACACGCAGCCCATAAAATGAAGATAAGGAACGTTTTTATATCTTTGAGGAATAATCTTACATTAAGTGGTTCTGTGTCAGTTTGGCGGTGATGGTATTAACGGATTATTTACACATTCACTTTACTGGATTCACTCTCTCTCTCTCTCTCTCTCTCTCTCTCTCTCTCTCTCTCTCTATATATATATATATATATATATATATATATATATATATATATATATATAATTCTCTATGATGCAAAAAAAAGCATTTTATTCATAGCATCCTAATATTAGATGTTGCCTTAACAAAACGCACACATAAATACAGATGCGTATATATATATATATATATATATATATATATATATATATATATATATATATATATATATATATGTGTGTGTGTGTGTGTGTGCATGTGTGTGTGTGCACGCACGTTCAGTTGAGATATTATCTAATATTAGGATATTACATATGAAATGCTGTTTTTATGTCATAGAGAATAATACTGAGAGTGAGAGATTTTCTAAGGTAATTGCATTTTATATGGTTTCAATGTAAGTTGAGATATCCATCACTGCTAGTGGTTTTTAGCTTTTAATAAGAATTTTGTCCACGGAAGTTGGACCAATTTTCAAAAACGAATTCAAATCAGGGCATAATGTTGATCATGCTATTGATAATGTCGGCACAGCATTTGGGGCGAACACTACTATAGTTCGAACTGTTCAGTGTTGATTCAATAGGTTCCCATTTGAAAATACAGATACTAATAATGGACCTGTTCGTGATGATTAAGATATATCGACAGCAGCCACCAAACATCCACAAAAAAAATCCAAGCACATTTTGGAGACTGTCCGACTTAAACAGCGACCGTATCACGATATCTCAAAGCAATTGGGAAGGGAAAAGTTTCAAAAGATGAGTCTTTCATGAGTTGAACGAGATACTCCATGACAGTCCGGACTCCACACTCCACACTCCACTTGGTTCTGAGGTTATAGGATTGAATAAAAATTTTCGTCCAGTTTTAATGTAGTCTCTGTTCCAGCTGCAGGATAACTGACGCTGATGATAAATTTCAAATCAAAGAAGCAGACGGCAAGAATCCTCGGAACAGCATTTCCATTTTTTCATTTTACGTGGTTTACCGATAGGAGGCAATTAAAAGAAATAACTTTAAAAAAATCGAAATAAAAAATTTGATATATACCAAGGATAAGTTGGGGTTAGGGTTTTTAAGCTTTGTATTATTAAGTCTGATATTTTTTCTGGTTAGTACTCGTGGGGCTAGGGTTCTTAGACTTTGTATCTCTAAGTTTAGAAAGTTCATTATCATCATCAGTCTTTTATTGTCTGTCGTTGGACATAGACCTTCCCCAAAATTCGATAGGCCTCAATATCATAGGCGTCGTGGAGCCAATACTTTCTGAACTTATCAAGTTTACCCTGCTATTTCATATTATGTCGGCCTCAGTTCCACATGCGATCTCTGGGTATCCATGTTGTGAGTCGTGATGTCAGCCAATTGACTACTATTATTGCACCATGAGTAGCCAGTTGCCACTTGAGTTTTCTAATGGAGTCTCAGGCTCTTGTTTTTTTTTCTCAATATGTTGTGCTACCTTTTGATCACTCTAAACATGTTCTTTTCAAGTGCACATTGCATGATTTTCCTCTCGAAGGCCAACCTTTTGGTTAGTTTCCATATTTCAGCTCCGTAAGTGATTATACGATGCATTGGTTGTGTCTACTTTTTTTAAGGACTAATGGAATTTTCTTGTTTTTGAAGGTTTAGAAAATAGATGGTCTACTTTCTCTAGCTTTGCTTTTTCGATTTCGGTCGTTGTGTGTTTATTTCCGATTTGTTAGTTGTACATGACCTTTGTTTTCCTGAAGTTCATGTGGAAGCAAACTTTTTTGCTTCCTTCATTCAGTTCATCTTGCATTAGATGGAAGTCGTGAAGGTTCTTTTTCAAATATGAGGTTGCTTAGATATTCGACGTCTACCTGATTCCTTTATTTTCCTAGTCTACGCTTCTAAAGATCATCTCGAGGCAGGCTGTAAAGAGTTTGGATGAGCTGCTATCAACTTGACTTACCTTTTTTGTGCTGAAAGGGCTCTGAGTCTTTTATGTAGCAACAAAGGACTGTATATATGCAGCAATACTTTAATATATACGGGATGTAAATCTTGTAGAATCATCGCCTCAATGACCTTAGGAATTTCCACTGAGTCGAAGGCCTTCTTGAAGTAGCTAAATGCTACAGCGAGTTGCATTTAATGTTATGATAAGTTCTATTTTGGTTGATTTATTGAATAGAGAGGGCCTGTGGTCGAGTAGCTTCTTTTAAACCTCGGTTGTTCCCGTGGTTGGTTTCCATCTTCCGTTATGGTGATTCGGTTGATGATAACTTTGATGAAAAGCTTGTAGATGAAGTTGATGAGATTTATTGGTCGGTAGTTTTTGAGGTCTTTTAGGTTTTCTTAATCAACCTCGGTTATTCGGCAGCAGGATCAGTAGCCATTTTGAAACTTGAATGGTAACAATTGCCAAGACCCTATTTGATTTTATAATATTCAACAGAGGAAAATAATCATCAAGATTTCCTGAAAAAAAATCCCTATCTCATTTCCTACTAAATGCACACCTGAGACAAACCGTAGATCAGATCGGCCGAAGTGTTTTGGATATAAGAATAAATCAACGGTCCCAACAACTATTGGGAAAAATAATGACTTATCGCAAAGTTACTGAACGCTCCTCGGTTTGAGGCCAACTCTGCCACCACTAAGCTAACAGCCCGTCCATTTATGAATATAAATATCAAAGATGAATAAATGAAAAAAAAATCGACTCAACGGTGTTAGCTGAGTGGAAGAGGTTTGGGAATTTGTCTATGTCATGGGTGGGGGAGGATGTATGAGGAAGGTGGGGGCCGCAGAAAACTTGCTCCCTACGAAAAGTCACCTCGTTATTGAATGCAGTTCGCAGCTGTCGATGTCCACTTCTTAAGTGTTTCGTGTCAGAACTTCAACGAAGTGCACCTGCTGCGTTTGAAAAACATTCGCTCTCTTTCCCTTCACGGAATGCCGCTAGTTGCGAGCGTACCACTTTCGTTTTAACAGGACATAACTTCAGAATAAATTGGGCTTCCTTGCAAACACACACACACACACACACACACACACACACATTCAATTGCAAAATCGCTTAGCCACACAAAAACATACAAACGTGCATGCACATGAGCATAAATACACACATACATACAAACGCACACATACTGGTACACACGTCTTATTTCTTCGCTTGCTGATTTAGATCCAACGTATATTTGGACATTGAAAAAAAAATACCGTATCAGATTCAGCAGTGTGATTTTTCCGCATAGAAAAACATCCGTGAAAAAGCACGCATAAAATTCATACAAGACTTTTCTTTTTTTTTTCATCTCTCGATCTTTGAGGTTTTTCTTTCCTCATTCCTCCCTTTTTTCTTTCTCTCTCTTTGAGTTTGTTTCCAATCATTAATTCATTCATTCCTTCCTTGCTTTCTTTCGTTATTTCTGTTTGTTTCTTATCGTTTGTTCCCTTGTTTCTCTCACTCTTCTTACTTTTCTTCCTTTCCGTCTTCTTTCAGTTTTTGTTGTATCGTTCGTTCCTTTCTCTCTTCTTTCCTCATTCCGTTCCTTTTTTTTCTTTCTCTTAGTTCCAACCCTTCCTCCTTTCTTTGTTTTCCATTTGTTTTCTTTCTTTCTTTCTTTCTTTCCTTCCTTCATTTCTTTCATTCTTATATGTTTGAGGCATCGGCAATACCTACATTTTGCTCATATATGTATAAAGTATTTATATGTGCTCATTCATTTCTCTGCCCTATCCCCCCCCCTCTCTCTCTCTCTCTTATGTATATTTATATATACGCATATATATGGAGTGGGTGTTGTACATTTCATTAAAGAATCTTGCACATGTGTGTATGTATACCTACGAGCGTGTGTCAGGGTGCATCTTTATTTTTTGTAATATAATATCTCGGCCGTATTGATCAATGTTGATATTTTTCTTTTCTACTTTTTCTATCAATGAATAAATACCAATCCCCTTCTCTGTATGTCTCTCATTCTGTCTTTCTAACTATCTATCCATATATATATATATATATATATATATATATATATATATATATATAGATATACGTGTGTGTGTATATGTATATATATGTGTGTGGATATATATATATATATATACGTGTGTGTATGTGTATATATATATATATATATGTATATATATATATATATATATATATATATATATATATATATATATATATATATATTGTACTACACTATACCACAACAATGTACAATAACCAAAAATTGTAGTTCCAATTACGGTGAATTTTGAAGGTGGCATGTTTAGGTGAATTTTTTCAAAGCATATCAAATACCTTTTGCAGTAATTGTATATAAATACAAGTGCATATACCTATTTCGTATCATATATATATATATATATATATATATATATATATATATATATATACATATATATATATCCTTCCATCAAGTCTTCATTAAATCTGTACAATTATTTACACGCCCAAAGCGACATAAAGGCACATGCCCGCAAGTAGGATTCATCAGTCCGACCAACCATTTCAATGCCTTTAAGCTATTCCACTAAGAAATCATTATTACCATCAATGACATCTTTAGTGTCTTCAGGTAAAAGACCACGTGTAATTATTTACTTGCAAAATGAATATATTATATAATGAACAGCAAGATTTTCGTCGCTGTCTGTCTATAAAAATGAACTCTTCCACTTGGAGGCAGCCGAATTGCTAATGAAATATCACCTAACCACCATTTAAGACAGTGGACTCTTCCACTGTAATATGCATTTTTTTTTCTGAAAAAACAAACAAACATCTGAAAGAATTCAAGAACAGAAAGTCCATGGATTTTAATATCCGCTTTACACCACTTTCTCACTTTTCCAGAAAAAAAGGCGAAAAGCGAACATTACGTTTTTTGCTTTGCATCAAGATATTAAAGAGAGAAGGCACACCCTCTTCCTCTCTCTTCTACACCCTAGTCTCTTGTATCTTACACCATCAGAACCTCCAATGACTCAGCTTGATATGCCATCAATGTTTTGGGTCTTGGGACGCTCAAAATTTAGTCTCTTATAAACTAATGGTAAATGCTCCTTCGCTCTATGCTGTTTCAGTTTCCGGAAGGTTTTTATCGAAAGTTCTTCCGGGTAGAGAGGAAACCTGTATGCTTGTGATCTTTTTTCACGTGGGTTAACAAGTTTTATGATTAATTTTTAACCTGATTTTGTGTTCAAACATTCTGATTCCACAAAAGAGAGCACGTGCTTGTGGCAAACTCCTATACCAAACTAATGACGTCACGGCAGCTCGAATAAGAGTTACGTACGCAATAATTCACAAGATGATGAGTTTACTCTCTCAACTCAGGTCGACTCGTTTTATAGCAGGAACTACTAATTGGGGTGTTGAAATGAGACGCGTAGTTTTGGAATAATATTGTATGGAGTAATGAATTCTGTTTTGTTTTCCTTTTAGATTTTAATGACGCTAGGGAGTTTGATCGACGGTAATCAGCTAATTCTAACAAGAATAGATTAATTAGTCATTCAATAAAAACTGTCACGCAACCAAAGGCTTTATGCAGCATGCCATGTTGGGGGTGATCAATTAGAAAAAATGGACACAGGGATGATCAATAAATGAGTAACTTCTCTTGCCTTTTTTTTAGACAAAAAATGTCTGGATAAGAAAAACAAGTGAACACAAAACAAGGAATCAATTTAGCATAAACTTACATTTCAAACTGATCCCCCCCACATACGAAGTCAGCTAGATCAAGTTGAAAACGGAAACAATTCTATGTCGACAGTTTTTAACAGATGGAGAGGAGAGAAAAGAGTGAAAAAGCATAGATGAAAAACATGAAGACTGCTGTGAACATTCTTACATCATCATCATCAGTCTTTTAACGTCCGTCGTTGAACATACACCTTCCCCAAGATTTGCCACAATTCTCTATCATGGGCGTCACTGAGCCAGTATTTTCTGAATTTGTCTAGTTAACCTATCCATCTTGTGTTCTGTTGGCCTCGGTTTCTCATGTGAATAACCCTTAATTATGATGGCTCTGACGTACTGAAAATGCGCACAAACAATATAAGGAAGCTAATTGGTATAGCAGTGTCATATATATTTTACTTTAAAACTTTCTTCTAGGTCCATTGAGCGATTGGGCAAATCAAACTTTTAGTATTGTATAGAAATAAGTGGAAAAGAGATCATTATCGGAGCAAGAGCAAACAAATATCAAGCAATTTTTTAAAAAGTCACACATACAGCCAGCCTGCAGTTTACTAAAACAATTCAAGATACTTGGTGAAGTCAAAAGTTGAAAAGATTGTGGTCCAATCGGAAATCGATTATTTCCTTATGATGTATTTGATAAAGATTGACAACTGGAGTGTGAAACGATCTATCCCTCACGTATATTGCTGCACCTGGAGCTTTATTGGTTGGAGATTTGTAAAAAGTATAAGACAGACGGTTGAAAAGCTGGGGGTTCCTTTATCATGATCCTAATATGGAGAGAGAAGAAAATAACGAATATCGCTAAACCCTGATGAAAGAAAAAAATATTTGGAAGCAAATTTCTGTTGAGTTATCCGAAAAAAAAAACACCATTATATTCCAACTGAGTCGGATGTAGTTATTCTTTACTAAACTCAGACTCCGTACAAGGTCACAGTATCGAGGTGTAAAGTGAGAATCGAACTCATTTCTATAGCAAATTGGCCTGTGAACCGAAAGTAGTAGCCATTGTAATACGTCAGGGTCCATACAGAGTAGAATAAATCTCCACAGATTATGAAGCAATGTGTATTTATCAATTACTTTATTTACTTGTCTACTGTCACACTTTTTACACCTCCGTATGATGACATACTAAAAATATAATTTAATTTTATGTAAAACTTGACAAAAATGCACCATAATTATACATTGGAGAATTGAATATTATTTTTAACTTTCCATAGGAAAACAATTTTCGTGAGTGTAACGTATTCAAAAATCTACACTCAAAAAATGTGACTATCTGCAATTCGCCAATCCTTTTGTATACGACTCTTCCACATTTTATTTTGCATATTTACTCAATTCTATCGTCAGTCAAGTTTAATATTTAGGAAATATTGGATGTAAACAAGACTTATTGTTTTTGATATTTTACAATAGAATTACTTAAATAATACTGCAGATTTTTGATAGCAAACCAAGTTTTGCAATAAGACCTAATTTAGACATGATATTGGCGATATAGCATGATTGCCGGACTTTCAGGCACAGAAAATTCAAATAAAAGAACATGAATATGATGGTGATAATTGTACATTTATTATTTAAGGTCAATTTATAATCGGCGAATTATAACTCAAAATATCCACTTGTTCTTTAAATATAGTAACTTGTTATATGTGCCAATCGCCATGACACAGTGACAGAGTGTCCGTCTTCGGTTCATGGTTCAATCAAAGATTTTTAAAATGGTACTGAATGCCTGTAATCACTAAGAACAAAGACTAGAACCGGGGAACCTATGTCTGAGGCTAAAGGACTACGACTAAATCACGCTGGATATACCGATTCTACCAAAATCAGCAACGTTAAGCAACGTTGTGCCTGGCCAGTACGTAGATGGGTGAACAATTTGGGAATACCATATGCAGTAAGAAGAACGGAGCATCTACAGGCTTGGCAAGCCGGAAGTGGGTCTTGTTAACAATCACCGGTGAGTGCCTAAACCTTCACCACCCTTGATGTGGGTATGAGCGGAGAACGATAATACATACAAAATTGTTTCATGACAAAAATGGCAAATACCTCTGTGGGCAACGCTGATTTCATGCATGAATTTCAGCCCAACCAGACTTCGAACTCTCAACGGTCTCGACGAATGGATGAAAAATTCTGGAAGATTCTTTGTCGTTCCAAAAAGTAAATTCTTTACCCTCGGAAAATGGCAATTATGAGACAAAAATTAGGATGATATGTAGAATCTTGATTCAAAAATCAAGAGCACAGACTTTCAAATAAAACCATAAGCAGAATTTAAGTGAATTCAATAAAATTTCAAATTTTGCGTTACTACTTCGCCACAACATTCTTTTACGTAATTAGAGGGATCTTAATTCTACGATTAATCTTTATCATTATTGGATTCAATTGGATTTTGATTACGGTGTATTCTAAATATTTGCGCTTTTGACGTGAATCATTTTCGGGATCTCTGATACTACATTCGATCCAAATATTGTAAATATGACAAGGAAATCTGATTAGAATTCAGATAGTTAATGGCTGGTCTTCAGGGAAAGTATCCAGCCGTTCAATATTAACAAAAGAGTAACCCACCATGGGAAATAACACCTTAGTCCCTGCCTTAGTACTCCACTCAGAATCTCCAAAACTTAACACAGCATCCCTCCATCTGCTAAGTCCTCTTCTGGTATCACTATCAACTGTCGTTTCACATCCTCTCTCTTTTTTTTTTAAATCTCAGATGAGAAGGAAGCCAGGATTTGTAGATATCCATATCTGGACTGTATGAAGGGCTAGCTGGCTGGTAATGCGATTTCTTGCCCCCCCCCCAAAAAAAAACCTGCGCAAGACCTGTTGTGCGTCTTGATGTCCATCAGTTGTCTCCCATTATTGCTCCATGATCAGTCCGTTGCAATTTAAATTTCTCATTGGATTGCATCATATCTTTGACTCCTATTTTTCCTCAAATACACTGTGTTGTCCTGCGATCTCTCCATGTGATGTTGATCATAATTCTTTCATGTGCACGTTGCATGCTTCTTAGCTTGAGGGGCAGTCTCTTGGTAAGGGTCCATGGTTCAGCTCCATAAGTGACTATCGGGAGGATGCATTGGTTTTATATTCTTCTTTTCGGGACTCGTGAGATATTCATTTTCCTGAAGTTTAAGCTTGCTCTACCAAAAACTTCCCATCCTAAAGAGATATTTTTTGCTCGATTTCTTTTGAGGATTCCATGGAGATTTGTTGTCCAAGGCAGATGAAATGGTGTACTTTCTTTAAGCGTTTCCCTGGCCACAGAGATCCCATTAGACGGGTCACCAAGTCAAAATTTCTGAAAATAGCGAGCTGAAGGACAGAAATTAGCGAACTTGTAACGAAAGTAGTACAATATTTTTTTCATCCATTAATAAGCTTTCCACAGTGATACATCGAGTACACTACAATATTTTAATGGATTTCTTTAAAATTATCACTGCACGAGGAGGGACTGTACGGCCATAATAATGTTTCGTGCAGCAAATACTGACAAATTATCCTATCATTATCGTATTCTTTTAATAAAAATGCGATGATAATTGGATAATTTGCCAATATTAGCTGCATGGAACATGATAATGGCGGAGCAATCCCTCTTCGTCTTCAGAGTTGAAGATTATCAATTTATAACCAAATGTAAAATCAGGAACTAATATGGGAGAGAGGGTAGATTGGAAATAAAAAGAAATATCTTTATGTGTCTTCAAAAGGTAGTTGAAGTTTGTTATCAATGTATGGATAAACATTGATACTTTTTTTTATAAAAAGTGGTCAAACACCATTCAAATTTATGCTTTCTAAATATATTCAAACATTTTTTGAACACCTAAAAATAATATCTCACATCTGAATGCAACCAGAATAGTCTAAATTTAGATGTAATATGTAGATGTTTCTCATCTAAATTGAAACAATGCAGACAACCACCGTGAACAAGCGTAATTTTTCAACAAATTTTTTAGGTTTTTTTTTCGAAATCCAATCAATTGAACACCTAATTAATTGATTTTCTTCTCGTCTGTGGGACAAGTCTTCCCAAAATTTCTAAGTAGCTCCAAGAGCTGCAAATAACAAAATTCAAAATTTAGTAGCAATCTTGTCTATAAGCATTTCCATACTTTCGATACACAACAACAACTATATTTCACGATTAGAAGTATAACAGCCAAAAACACGTAACTGGTAAAAACCTCAGGAAGCAACAACAGTTTTCGATTTGGCACTCAACTCAGAGAATGTCAGTAAAACTATTTCCGTTCCATCTTTTTTTTCGAGTCGATCACGATAGAATATTCTGCCATGTAAATATTTTTTTTATTGGTATCTAAAAAATGTCTGAGTCTGACAGGGTACCCTTCTTCACCCTTAATGCCAGCACCGCGTTTAGCAATGTGTTTCCACTATTGAATAAGGAAGCACATCAAGTGCTCACGTGCTTACTTGGCATTATGAGAATTGTGATTTGGACGACGCGCCAGATGGGATTCCACAGCGGTGAGCATCGGTTCCCGCTTTCTAATCAGAATGGACTCTTTACTCTATAGAGCAGCCTGCCATAATTGTCATGTAAAGTTATTTTCCGTCCATCGTTCGAAACTACGACTTCTTTTCAGTATTGTCAATCAGACATTTCATTCAGATTTACATAATTCTAAAGAGCAGAATACATATGGACTATGAGAGAAGATCTATAATATTTAGTCTTTTATTTGCTTTCATTAGATTCTCACGAACCGCAGATCCACTACACTTGCTCATGAGCTGACAAATATATCTGGCAAATTTCAACTTCGTACGATGGCCAGTTTTCAAGTAATCACGGTCCGTATACCCATGTTCACACGGGCAAATATTAATTCCATTGAAATTAGACTTGGGCATTCCCGCTCAAAGGGTGTACGTTTGGAATGACATCGTTGATAACAACAATCAAAACGAAACTATCGTAGTTGAAACAGAACTAATTTTTAAATGCTGTCATCCTATCATTTAATTTAATCACGTCTAAAGGAAAATTCGACGGAAGAAAACCCTTATTCCCTTTTTCTCTATCTTCCTCCCTCTTCATCACTCTTATTCTTTTTTAATAGACATATTTATATATACATACATATTTTTCTCTCTTCCTTTCCAATCCCCTCTCTATCTTTCTCCATACCAAACATTTCAAGTCTGTAAAACTACGCTTGTGAACGCTGGCAACGTTTATAGTCAAGGGAAAATATATCCAATAGCAAGATCAATTTTTATTGTAAATCAAGGACCCCTTCCTACATCGAGAACTCTATCAACATATCTGGTGGATATCAATTTCATACAATGAATATCTGCTGAGATTGTCAACGTAGAGTCTCCCTCTTGTGCCAAAATGATTGACAGTTTAAACAAGCATGAGAGACGGAATAGATGTGCTAATTCTTTCCTCGTGTGAAGATCTAGCCAGGGCAGTCTCGCCAACATTTTAGTTTTACATCTGAAATTAAGTCATAAAGCATCTTAAATCATCCGGAAATATCTCTGAATATATATATATATATATATATATATATATATATATATATATACAAACTTAAAAAATAAATACATATCAATAATAAATCAAATAAGACTTTAATCTTCAACATTTATTTCACTAAAGTATCAACTAATTCATTAAAATATCACTGTATCATTGTGAGGTAAACAGATCAATTTCTTATTTAAAGAAAAACCATCTAAAAAGCAATTTCTAACATGTAGCAAGAAACTTCACCCTCATTCCAGTATGCCAGCCTGTTAGTCAGTCAGTCAATGTCTGTGATTGACGCTAAGGATGCTAGTGCATCTAAACTTGTAAAAACAAAACTCTTGGCCTTTCAAAATGTTGTTATAGAATTACATTGATTACCAGCGAGGTCGATTTGCGTTTTCAATATTTTGACAGTTTTGATTCGAAAAAGCAGGAATAAAAACAGAAATAGCCTTCCTGGGTAGAGAACGGGTGGGACGGAAACGGAAGAGAAAGAAACGGGTGTTGTTGGGTACAACTCAACGTCTTTCCATTGACTGGATGCACGTATGAGTGCATTAATATTTAACGCCTATCATTGGTTTGACATTTACCGCCAAGATATTAGCGAGTTTTTTATTGGCTAATCTCCATCAAAAGCCATGATTGTTAGTTCATTCTTTCGAAGTACGGAAGCTGGAGCGTGTTAGATTCACCTTTTGTGTTCACCTTGTGTCAATCCAGTTTAATGTTTGCTGTGTCGTTGGTCCTTTGGGTTGTTAGTTTGGTTACACAAATGGTTGGTTGAAAAATTTTAAGATGTTTATCATCAGCAGCGGCAGTTTTTTTTCCGCTCGTCATTTGATATAGTCACTCCACAAGATTTGCAAGACCTCTCTATCATAAGTGTCGCTGAGACAGTATTCTCTGAACTTGTCTAGCTCATAATTTAGTATCATCATCATCATCATCATCATCATCATCATCATCATCATCATCATCAACAACAACAACAACAACAACAACAACAACAACAACAACAACAACATCATCATCATTAGCAGCAGCAGCAGCAGCAGCCTTTCAGCATCGCAGACCTTCCGCAAGATTCGCCGTATCTCTATTATAGGCGCACTTATAGGTTAGTTCATCGAGCTTTCTTACTTTCAAGTGGCCACAGTTTCGCATATGATCTCTTCGGATCCATGTTGCGAGTCTGACATTCTTGCAACATGACCAGCCTATTGTCATAGGAGATTTCTGGTGGATTCTATGATACATCTGACTTGTTTTCTTCTCTACGATAGTGTTCTGTCTTGTGATCTTTCCGTGTTATGTTCAGTATAATTCTCTCCAATACACATTGAATAGTTCTCAGTTTGAGGGCCATTATTTTGGTTAGGTTTGATGTTTCATTTCCATAGAGTGAATATGGTTGTTTTGGTTTTAAACCATTCTGTTTAGGACGAGTGGGATTGTCATTGTCTTGAAGTTTGAGCTCGCTTTACCGAAATCTTACCATCCTAGAAGGATTCTTCGTTTGATTTCTTCTTTTTAAGGATTTCATGCAAATCTGTTGTTCTTGGTCGACGAAGTGGAATACTAAAGTTTTTTTTTTTTAATTCTCTTTTTTCATTTTAGTGAATGAAGTATTACAAGTCATTAATATTTTTTTGCTAGAATTTGCCTTTGTCTTAATTGTTCTTACATTTCATCACAACTGAACTCAAGCTGGGTGTTTTTCAGTAGTATGCAAAAAGTTTAGCATCTCGGATTGGAATAAAGGATAAGTTCCGAGTTCGATTTGCACTCACAGCCTTATATACTGAAGGTATTTTGCTTAAAACACTCCGTTATCACGACTATTCTACTGGAATTTAGTGGCAACTGTGAGTCCATATCTAATCTTTAAACTCACCCCCTATGCCCAATCTCTGTGCTGTGTTAATTATTGAATAGTATTTCAGTCCAGTCTAAAACTTATTTTCTTTATTTTATTAGATGAAGAATTATAAATCTTTTTTTTTTTATTTGTGCTACTATTCAACTTCATCTCAATCATTGTTTCTGGTATTTTATTTACTCACGGCCAAAAGGGACTAAGCCTAAGCTTAGTTGCGATAGAAGCAGCAACGGTTGGAATGAAGGTAAGTAGTAGCGAAAATAAATGATAATGATTAAAAATTATTTGAGTCAGATCAACCATTTGGAGAAGAGTCCGCTGGCGGTCTTTGATGCTAACATCATTTGATTCTGTTTCTCTTAATACTTCCCTAAATGCGAACACATTTTGATGGCTTTTTAGTTTAGGGTCAAATTCTAACAACAATTTCATCAAAACATATTCAGATTTCTACCGAAAGGTCAATCCTGTTTAGTAATTCCTTGAGATGTTCAAATAATTATTCTTCTATGTACACTGTATATATCAGAACTGCAGTATTCAAAGATAAGAATTAAGTGGAATAATTATAACGAATCTCACAGAAGAACAATTTAGACTAATGTATATCATTACATCACTCAGCTGAGTACGGAAAATTCAAGTTGGGAGACGGTTTCGGCCCAGGTTGTTATTAACCTGCCATCTTCAAACTGCTCTATCTAAATTAAGCCATGTATATCTTTTTAGTTATGTTGTGAGTCATCTTTTCCTGAAGAGGCTTATCCTGTCATTAGTTTGAAATGAGAAACCTAGCCATATAGGAAGTAGTATTTTGGGGATTTTTTGTTGATCCCCTCTCGATCGAAATTTTCATAATTGATTCGAATTGATAAGTTAGGTTTATTTAGCACCTCCTTCCCCTGGTTAGGATTAAAGGTTGAGATTAGGAGTTAGTGCAAGAGTTAAGATTCACGTGTTCCTAGTGGGTCTGATGAAAAAGACTCAGAATTTGGGGTCTATCCTAGGTTTTTTAGTATTTGAGTCAAGTTTGATTAATTTCTTTTTAATTTCTTAGTATTTAACATGATTTCCCCGTATTTGTTACTTTTAACGATGATTTGATACAATTTTTTGGTAAATTTGTTAAAAAAAAACTCCGTGGCTGCGTCGGTAGGGGGCATCAAGTAAGGATAAAAGTCATTCCATGAATAGGGAGGTCGATGGCATGTGATAGCTAACCACAATGTTGCGCTAGGTGCTCCAATGGAACAGAGAAAGAAGCCGTAAAATTTCCCTTTATAAATGAAGAAATAAAATTATGTTGGTAGAATGATAGTTTACGGGCATGAAACGGATGACGTCACTAATGATGAGGAGGAAGAGGATTAAAAAGGCATAAGTCAGAGGAAAAAGCAACAATAGAATAATAAGAAAAAGGTTTTCATTTAGAAGAATAACATGCATCACAAACACTTGTACCGTGAAGGGTGCGTGGTCTTACCATAAAGGTATTCTTCCGCCAAACTCTCCCCCAAATACCAGGAGTAGAAACAAACTTTTTACTCTAATAATTACTATAAATTTGTGAAAAAAAAGCACTAAAATTATAAACTATAAGTAAAAGGAAATTAGTTTCAGTGTATGGCACGAAGTCATCCAATGAAATGATTGATTCACAAATATCTCAAATAGCACTGAATCAGAAAAAAACGCATCCGGAAGATTTTGATTATTTTGACACTCCAACAAAAAAGGACACTTGGTTTACTGGTATATTAATAAGTCGTTTTTCTTTTTCATTTGACGGCATGAACTGAAATATTGATTAAATCATTGTTTTTTGAAATGGTAAAAACAAAACAAGACGTACTTCTTGACTCCTTAAAAACACGATTGGTAGAATCCTAATTTACGTGCGTAGACTGAAGACAAATCTTGTTTGCCCCAAAATGAACTGAACCTCATAGGGTTATCTCCCCCATGTAATTTGGTGATATATACTTTTTCAACAACTACAGAAAAAAACGACTTTATTTCCATACAAGCTGTCAAGTTGCTCAGAGTCGCACAAATAGAAGCAATTTAACTATTCAATTCATCGAAAGCAATGACAAGAGAATTTATGAATTCATGTCTGTTTTTATTTCATGAGGGAGATAATATTGTAGGCTTCGCTTCATTTTTAGGCTAACAGGAGTTATCTCCATTTTACGCACGTTAACTAGGATTCTACCTGCCATGTCTTAAAATATTGAACATTTCTGGAACTTTCTCTCTCGTTTGTGTATCTGTCCGAACCAATGGAGCGAATAGTTTATTAGTCTGACTTGACGGAGGTTTGATTATCGTGGCGTTAGGGTGAAGGCCTTTGGGGAGAGAATCCAAGAATTTACGACGACGTAAATAAGCCAAAGTAGAATTTCGCGACTCGTCAGAGATAGTCCAAAGCACAGTTGCCAAATAATTGGAGACTTTTTTGGCCAAGAAACAAAAAATGGCCGAAAGTGGCCAAATTGCTTGTAAAAGCACATGGAAGCATTTATCTCATTACCTATTTCTTTTAAATGATGATTATTCTTGTCAATACGACTACTTGTCTTCATCTTATTTTTCAAATGCTTTTTTTATCCCAATCTTCCGATAACAGCTTTAGTGAAGTTGCGGTGAAAACCAACCGGAAAATTAGAATTAAAGTAAATAGTAGGAAATATTATTTTAATGATTGTTTACAAAACACTACAATAATGCAATATAGATCAAAGATAGGATTCTTCTGAGAGAACAACTGAAACAAAGACAAAGTGAACAAAATTTTGAATTAAGGGCAAAATGCTTTCCTAAAAGGCTGTATTTTTCAAATATGACTGTAAAATGGCCAAAATGGTGATCGTGGTCTGGAGTTAATATCAGTCTAAGATAGGCTTTCAGAGCTGACCTGCGTCAGTCACTAATGCTTTATCGGGTCAGAAGTGGCCGAGCCAACAGGGAATATTAATGATACAATAACTGCAAGATCTCGAACTTTGGCCACCATAAAACAAAACTGAGTCTGAGATGAACGACGCGAGAACTGTTCGAGATTACGCCGGTCGCGACAGAATTAGACTATAATGTACGATGCACTCTTTAGCGAATGGAGTTTTGACCTTGGTCTGTCTGTCTATCCATCGTCAGTGTCAGTTTCTGTTTGTATAGGACTGTGTCTCCCAAACTTCTGACAGCCACCCCCCTTTAAGAGAACATATTTCAAAATCACTCTTCCCGTAAAATCAGCCAAAATAATTCATCGAAAATTACATTACATTTTTTTTCAAATTTTAAGGATTCATTCAATAACCAAAAAAATATAATTGTTCAAAAATATCTGAAAGTACTTGAATAATTAATGTAAAAACAAATCTGGTTAGTCACTCAATAGAAATCGTCACAAAAGCAATGTCTTTTGGCAGCATGCCGTATTGGGAGTAATCAATTAGAAAAATTGGAAAAGTGGGTGATCAATGAATGAATTATTTGTTTTGTTTTTTTCTTGAGGATGGACCATTAAGAACGTCTGATTTTTTAAAAAAACAACAGCAACAAAAAACAAAAAACAAAAAATAAAACAAGCTCAAAAACAAACGGAACAACCGGACGTAGACAAAGAGATCAATTTGATATACGTTTACATTGTAAACTACGAGTAAAAAAAGTATATATAATAATGGGGCGTGAAATCGAAAAAAAGTTTTTTTCAAGCATAATTAAGAGAAAGTGTTAAAATTTTCAACTCTGTAACTTCATTGGCGCAACCAGTACGTTTGATACATACATACATAAATAGCAGGTCAAACCAGCTTAAAACCTGAGAAAACCATTGTTGACAGTTTGGGTGACAGTTTTGGTTGACAGTTTCTAATAATTATTCTGAAGGATGGTCCTAATGTGATGAGACTACTTTTTTCCACACCCGAATCAATATTTGCGAGTAATATTCTTAAATTGCCTTGCTTTCTAACGCCTTATACCACCCTTTGCCCCCCAGCTACCCCTTAAGTAATCCACTTCCCCTTTAGAGTCCCCAAGCACCTCAAGGGGGTGCTTGCATCCACTTTGGCATTCACTGGTTGAAAGTCAACTATCCCAAGTATAGATCGAAAAACAATAATCTCTCTTAATGATTAAATTAAAAGATGTATATTTTCGGAAAAGAATGTTCAGAGAGAGTGTCCTTATAATGTTGATGTTGATGATCATAATAACATTAGTGGTATTAGAAATTGTTACAATGTTGAATAGACTGATACTATACATCACTCCGATGGCGTCGGCCTTATCTTTGCTCTGATACCTTACCGTAGCCGATGAGGATTTTCACAGACTTGGCATTGCTACGTGAAGAAGAACATTGGTTTCACAAAATAAACCTTGTTCAGTTTCGGGGCATCAATAGCACCTCACCATTGCACATAAATTTGATGGGGGTTTCACTCTGATGCTTTTGTTGCACTACTGCTGAAACTACATCAGGGGTGCGGCTATAAGTCGGTAATCTGACTCGTAGATTTTAGCAGAATTCTTTTTTTTTCAAGAATTTTCACCGTAAAATGTTTGACCTATCTTGGAATTAACAATAACCTTGGAATTTGCACGCAGTACATTTTTATGATATTTGAATAGTTTTTCAATTTTTTTTCTGTAATTGCATACTGTCTACCAATTTATTTTCAATGCATAAATTTCTACTTACTCTTAGTAAAAATGTGACCATATGATCAATTATTCTCATTCTATTCGTAGCCACAGACGAGATAAGTTGTCTTATCAAGTCACCAGTCCAATGCCACAGGCGAGATAACTCGTCTCTTTATTGTGAAGTTCTTTTTTTTTCATACTTTCAAGCATATGTTATACATATTACATTTTCTGTTACACATATTAGTCGATTTCTATGAAAATCAAAGCCAGTTTGAACATGTAGCGGGGACTTTCTATTTTCATTTCTTCACGAGAACACCACACAGGAGTTACAACGTTCGGAATTATACTTGACTGCAAATAATCACATTTTAAGGCTTTAACACATTGCTATCACGTCGTTTGAACCTGGGGCCTGAAAAATATTTGTTTTAAAATCAGCATTTGGATTCACGCTCGTGTCACCTCACTTTATGTAACTGGACATGTGATCACCAAAGTTTTTATGATGCACATCTGAAACAAACAGTGGAGTGTCATAGTTTCACTGATTTTTTTAATTTATTTATCTCCGTAATCAGGTGATTTAAATATACAAAGAACGTTCTCTAACATTTTCAATCTGAAGGTCTTCCATGTCTAAATTAGAAAGAATACAAGCCTACGCTGTCATGCAACCGTCAAATGTGTGTAGAAACAGAAAATGCGATACATGAAGTCAAATGAGCAGACCTTCAATATCACGTGACTTGCAGCGACCCTTACAGCAATGTATCTCTTGGCAATCCAAATGAACGTTAAACTGGCAAGCACTCAACTAATGCTACACGAGTTTACAAAATACAAAAGCAAGGTGTTCTTCCCTTCATCCAATGAATCTCAAACGTTTTCACTCAGCTCCGTTGGTGATGTATTCTGTATCAAAAGCAGCATACGCTACAGGCCCTACATTTTCGGGAGCTTTATGCTAAATACTTACCGTCTATCAATTCTGATTTAGTGGTTTTGCACTCACTCTATTACTATACTGCTATTAACTTCTATGAACAACAAGGTTATGTTCAAGGCTCGTGATTCTTGCCAAATATCTTCTTTATTTGGGGTAATCATTTTAAAGTAGTAATCGAAGGAAGAGTTCTATATATGTGATAAATATATGATGTAGAGATACGAAGTTATTTGAAACTGAAGTCGCAGCCGTTTCACAAATCAAAACGAAAACAACGTATTAATATTACTGAAATGTCAAACATATCCATCGCATTTTCTTACTGTATATCAAATGGAAAATGCAATTACTTACAAAGTGAAACGTGTGGGTTTATATATTTATGATGTGAACTTTTGTCTTGATCTTGGTTCATTTTTCGAGCACAACGTTTCGGCCGTTGTAAACTAAGTCCGTCTTCAGGTGAATGGATGCTTTTTTTTAAACATCGTGTGTGATTGATTTTCGTTTCCACGGTTGTTGGCTGTAATTGGTGTCAAATTCAGTGGTTGTCTGAATATAATGGCACAATGTTATTGAGGGGGGGGCTTGGGGCAAAAACATTATTTTACATTTATTTTCATTTTCTGAATTTCGAACCCCTCAAGAACATATGCTACAGGCTCTACACTCGCTTGATCTGGTCCTGATGGTGATTAAACTGTCACTTTTATCTCGGCCTTCTCGTCTTTATTTAATTCGCTCTAACCGCCTTTTCGTACTGTCAGTCAACCTGTATGCTAATTAAACTGGTTCCCTCCCACTCTTTTTCTGCTATTTCTTTTGTTCTCGTTAGATCAAGTAAAGAACTCCGATTTCCAGGTTCTGTCATATTATTTATCATTTCGGGTACTTATTAAACTGTCTTCTCTTCATTTCCCTCCTTCCCTCTGTAAGCTGTTCAATGTCAAAAGAGACACGGACGAGTAAAGAACCATATTATTGATTAATCAACCTCACGGATCGATAAACGATGCAATTATTTTCGTGTTTCTAGTTTCCCTGATCTGCGATTTGTACTTCACAATCCGATTTCTCATGAGCCTAGTATTATATTTTTCAAAAAGTAAGACCTATAAGTGGATTTATCTAGAGTCTTACAGCTCATAAATCCCACAGATGTTGTATATTGATAAACGAGCCTCAAACAGAGGGTTGTGTCTCAGTTAAAATGTTCTTTTTCTTTTCATTGGATTGCAGAAGATTTACCGACAAAGAATCATCGACAATTGATCAGAATATACAATTTACCGAAATGTCTGAAATTGTTTGATAAACGAACGAATTGATGAATAGGATGCCATATTTCTTAGCTCAGATGGTTTCTTTTTTTTCGGATTGTAGATGATTTACCGACAGAAATTCCCCGAAAACAAATCATCCAAGTATACAATTTACCGATATGTTTGAAAAAAGTTAAGAATCAATGAACGGAGGGTAATTTGTCTTCGCTCAAATGTTTTTTGATATTTTGTATTGTGAAAGATTTTACAACAAAAATTCATCTGCAACAATTCATCGAGATATGAAAAGATCTTTGAAATTGAAACAGTCAAAAATTGAATAGAATTTAGTGGAAAGAAAAAAAATGAGAATATTTGAATATATAGTGGCTCTTACAAATAAAGTTTGGATGGATTTATACTTGACTGGAATGACATCACGTCCAAAGAGCCTTTATAAGCAACCACACCTGGAATCCGATCTCATTTTGCCGATTCTGTTTTCTGTTCTGGTAGCCGCTGGTACAAGGCCAAGGAAAAGGAAATGGATGAAAGGAGATGGTATTGCACCAATCTTTCAAGGAGGGGAGGTTTGCTTACATATAAAATCAGAATTCGAAATATTACCTTTTTTTTATGCTTACGAACAACTAACCCACGAACGGACGTACGTATCTCTTGAGCAGTACCATCCAAAATATGATTGTTTGGGACTGAAGTTCATGGTGTGTGGAGCAGTCTACCATAAAAGTCATGTGAAAAAAATGTCTATTCAGTATTTTATTGAGTTTATTAAATTTTCCGAGAACCACAAATCCAAACGACTTGACACTGCAGCACTTGGTGTGCTGACTAATATATGTGTAGCAGAACACGTGTTTACACATTAAAAAAAGGGGGTAATTAGTTTTAGCGTGAATAAGTTGTGGGGTCGGCTGGCTAATCGTAGTTTCACTTACGAAAAGTCTTGATTCGCTTAGTGAATCAGCGTAGATTTCACAGGTAGCTCTCTCTCTCTCTCTCTCTCTCTCTCTCTCTCTCTCTCTCTCTCTCTCTCTCTCTCTCTCTCTCTCCTTGTTGGTTGACCCTCCATAGACACCCTGGGGAACAGCACCAGGGGCAGAGAAATTGAAATTATTGCAGGCGTTCAGAAAAAGACTCATCTCTCCCTTGCCAGCAGCCTGTGGGTGAGAGTGTGGGAACTTAATTGAGCAGCTCGCTGCTTAGTGTCCATATTGGATAAATGACTGAACGATCAACAATGAACGATGATAGAGTTTTGAATATACGATGCTAATCCTTGAAGTTTGTTGTGGAAATTCTCCCTTCAACGTTTTGTACTTCCGTCTGAATTCGAACTTTCCATTTTCCCTCCAAAATCCTTGTCCGGCTTTTCATCGGATTTTCGTGTCACGTGCAAATACGTTTTTTCACTACGTAGAGTGAATATAAACTCCGTACAATGGCCACTTGTCGAGTTACCTCTGGGCATACATATACACACACACATACATATCTTCAATTATAGAGAGATGTTATAGTCACAACCAAGTTGATGATACTAGTTCATATACACGAATCTTATCCTCGTGATACTCTTGACAGACAACTAACAGTGCCTTCAGCCTACGTCTTCAAGTGCCAAATCCTACTGTTTGGTTAATTATGCAGTGATTGTTTGAATATTTGTACGGTTATTTATCGGCTTTTCAAAAGTTTTCAGAAAATAATTGCACGTAATGATATCTCCAGTATTTTCATTTCTCTGCTGTGGAAGAACTTTAATTACTTTTGTCTAAATACGCACTGGATAACTATGACGGGCCAATAACTATATATAAAAGTGTGAACGTGTGTATGTGTGCCCGTAGGAGAGAGTTTCCTGGCGTGTAGGAAAAAGAGGAAAGGGGAAGGAAAGAGGAAAATATAGGGAGTAAGTTAAAGAACGAGAGAAAGATAGAAGGGGGCAGAGAGAGAGAGAGAGAGAGAGAGAGAGAGAGAGAGAGAGAGATCATTGGAAAATAGAAGTGAAAGAATGAAAAGATGAACAGGTGAACAGAAGGAGTAATTTTTGTGAGTAAGAGAGGGAAAGAGTAAAAGAAAAGGGAAAGAGAGAGAGAAAGAGAGTGGGAACGTAAGGGACGTAAGGGTTGATTTTTAGTGAGCGTGTAAATATATGAATGAGAGATATAGAAAAGAAAAGAAGACGAATGAGAGACGATAAAAATGTATACATATATATATATATATATATATATATATATATATATATATATATATATATGCGGAGAGAGTAAGAGACTGAGAAAGGGGGAGAGTGACTGTCTTTAGATAGCTACTGCCTTTACGCCATTTGTTTTTTTGGTTTCTTTTATTGATTGTTATTCCACTCCCGTAATCTGTCTCAACCGATCTGTTTTGTTAGTAACTGCCACGGGAGCGACAAAACACGAAAGCTGACAAGAAATACAAAATATGTTACAGACAGAAACGGACAATAGTTCAACGAGCCTTAAAGTCAGGCCATAGATGCGCTATTTCCATCCAGGAAGATCTAGTAAGCGACATTATTCTCATTAACTGATGAAAGACACGTGAGAATATGACAAACAATCAGGAAGTGGGGCCATAGTTCGATATCTTGGATTGCTATCACAATGGCTATCAAATAGAGCCAATCTGTCAATATAATTTGTCAAAATAATTCGAAAGTGTACTTAGTTTGCCCTCTCATTTCAAATTATATCAACTGACGGAAGCAGACGGCATCTTTTCTTAAGTGACGATTTAGCGTTTGGGACGTTACTTTCAGAAACGCAGTTAAGCAGGCAATGGAAGTGAGGGATGGTTGGGATTTTTCGGTTTGTCTGCCAGTCAGCCGGTTAGTCATTGATGGTCATCGCTACTACTGCTTGCACGTCTGAAAGGTATTTTCTCTGCCAGGGCATTATTCGAATGAGCCACCGGTTCAGTCTAAAAAGAATAAAGCAAGACAAAAACTCACGGATATACAGCTTTCTCTAATATCCGAAAGAACATCTTTTCCATAGAAGATTCCATGAGCCAAAAATGTCGTAAAGCGAAGAAACAATGACCATCAATTCATAGGGGAACATTTTTTAGCGTTTTCCAGACCTCCACCTCAGATGGTAAGATAGTCTGAGTCATCGGAAGTTGAAGTGTTGGGTGGTACAGGAGGCTTGCATGTAGAAGAGAGAAGCAGAGGGTCTGCATTGCCTCTATAGCTGGACTCAGTACTTTAGTTTTCTGCCTTTTATCCGAAAAAGCAAAATAGCGGCGTAAAGTGAACTCAAAAAACGAAGACTGTCAGTATTTGAATTCTTTTAGATGATTTTGTAAAAGAAAAAGAACTAAAACACTCGTTGTAATGGAGAATCAATTCTTTGAAATGTTGTATAATAGATATTTCATCAGTAAAATCGTTACCAGCAAGTGGAAGTGTCCATGGTTCCAGAAAAGAAACCATGCTGTTCACTATATATGTAGATGTTACGATTAGTAGAAGGAAAACATATTAGTGTATTAGAGACAGTGTAATATTGAGTTTAAAGCTGTTGAAAATAAAGAAAAAAATCATAGATCTATATCCAGATACTAAATATCTAAATTGGCAACACCTTTAGAGAAGTAATCTAAACATTTTGTAGTCGTGGTTTCGTATGAAGAACAAGATATTTTTCCTGGCAATTATGACAGGCTACTCTTCACACCGTAAAGTCAGGATCCTTTTAATCAAGCACTATTAGAACCTGCACTAACCTAGTGATCATTATGATCAGCCTTTTAGTGTTCGTCGTTGGACATAGACCTTCTCCAAGATTCACCCGACCTCTCTAACGTGGGCATTCCGGAGCCAGTATTTTCTGAATTTATCGCGCTCGTCAGGCCATCTAACATTCTGTCGGCTACAATTTTGCATACCATCTCTGGGGATCCACGTTGTGAGTCATGATGTCCAGCGGTTGTCTGACTTCTGGCAACATCTCCTGCCCCCAGAGTATTAGTAACAAAAACAAGAATACGAGTATAAATAGTATGGCTACTAATACTTTTTTGTCATTTCAAGAAGTAGAAGTTGTCTGAAACTATAAATATAATACTTACTCGACATCATAGTGAATAATTGAACGACCATCGGGTCAGGATTTGAGAACTTGGAAAAAAATTCAATCGAAGGATGAATATGGTCCGATTTAATACAATTTATTTCATTACCGGATATTTATAGATTGTATTCCAACAGGGAAATATCAACAGTAGAGTAAAAAGCATTTACAAACATCTAGATTATACAGAATCCTGATGTTAATAAACCCGTCTTAATAAGACACAAAAGCAGTCAAAAATGTTTTTTTAGAAGGAATTGGGATGCCGATTTTAGTGGAGCACTGGTACCAATTCCAAGTCTGTAGACAAAATGGTATGACCAAGAGATAGAACACACAAACACAAGCACATATAGAAAGAGATAGAAGCCTTTGCCTCCTTTGGTGGCTACAATTGTTTAATGGTGGCGTCTTTAGTTATTATGACAATATGTATGTTGTTACTGATAATAACAAAAATGAAACAATTAGAAAAAAAGCGAAGTAAAGGATTGTCAGAAGACAGTGTCATGACCGACTGATTGTTTATCGCCTTGGGAAAAACTAAAATGAATCAAAATGGGAAAAACTTCGTCGGAAAAGCATTTAATAAATTGATTCATGTTCTGAACAATCATACAACTGTCTTTCCCCAAACTTCGTTTTTTCGAGTGCTATAACACTTTTTAAAGATGCAGTAGCATCTCTAGCATCGATTGCTGTTTCTTATTGACATACAAAAATGTTAGTTACGTCCAATACAGTGTGGCCATTTTAAATGCAGCCCTTGCAAACGTTACCGTGTTACATCCCTTGCTCAGTGTTGCCAATGTCTAAGGCTCTAAACAGCCAATCAACTTCCTTTTCCGAATCTCGCTTCTTCGATCGGTATATTTTTTTTTAACTGCAAAGAGCGTCGAGAAGTCTGCAAGAGCCCCTACGAGTTTCTTTTAGACCAAACTGAAAACAGTTCAAAGTGTCCATAAGAAATGGAGGAAAGAGTGAGTGGGCAAAGAAAGAGGATTCTCTTTGTTACGTCACACTTCGTCATATCATTTTATTATTCACTTCTCAGGAAAGGGAGGAAGAAAAGAGAAAACGAAAGATGGAGACGAAGAAGGAGAATATATGCAGAGAGAGAGAGAGAGAGAGAGATAGAGAGAGAGGGTGAGAGAGAGGGTGAAGGATCGTATTTGCTAAACGTTTGGTAATTTGATAAGAGAGTGGATAGACGTAGAGCAAGAAAGGAAGAGAGTTTAGTAAGAGTGTAGGAAGTAGGTTTAGTAGTTTAATAAGAGAGTGTGATAGGGAGGGAGAGAGTAAGAAAGAAAGTTATAGTCTAATGTGAGAGAAGGAGTAGATTTAGTTGTTTAATAAGGATATGATAGGAAGGAAGAGATAAAAAGAGAGAGAAAGAAAGAAAGAAAGAAAGAAAGAAAGAAAGGAACAAACAAACAAAGCTATTGTCTAACAAAAGAGCAGGAAGTAAGTTTTGTAGTTGAAAAAAGATAGTCACAAAGAGAAAGAGGGTGAAGGAGAGCTGAACAACACAACAGCAAACGCTGGATCTGAAAGTATTTTAAAATTGCAGTGAATTATAAACAACAATTGTAGCAAAATTCTTTAGCTGTGAGTTGATTGTGTGAAAGCAAATCAGAGGAGAGTAAAAAGAAAAGAAACTGCGGAAGCGGAAATGCACTAAAAGGTAAATAAGATTCGTAGTAAACAAAGTTTTGCATCGTTTCATTCAAGCAGACTATACGGAGTTTATAACTAATGTATACACTTCATATACATTTATATCTACAAATTTCTCATTTCCTAATGAATTACATTTTCTGTTCTATTTCTAATGCAATGATCAATTTTTTTTTCGGATGTTTTAACGGAGATAAACTTTAAAGTCGAATGGAAATAAAAAGTCTTATCGCAGTTGACATTTGTTGCCGATTGATGTCAAAATTATGTAAACCATGTCGCTGATTTTGAACAGAGTGTCTTCTTTTCCTTGTTTACTGATTGTTTTCGTGAACAAAAGGGTTCTTTAAAATGCTTGTTATAAGGAGAGTGGCCTGAAGGGAAAGGCATGGTCCTTTTCATACGAGATCTGTACGGAAAATATCCAACCATATGATATTAACAAAAAATAGTCTACCTAAGGCAATGGTTCCTTAGTCCCCCTTCAACACACACACACACACACACACACATACACACACACACACACACACACACACACGGAGAAAAAATTATTCCAATTGTCCTTATAAGAACCAAGAAGTCAAGAACAGTTAAATATGGATTTTGCAGGGATAACAGACATGGGGGAGGCGATGTATTGCCAAAAAACCTGTACCAAACGTAAAGAACGACTCACTACGTCATTATGAATGCGACTGTGACAAAGTACACTAGCTCACATATTTTTTATCTCACTGTGAACTGAGTAACACGATGGAATTGTCTATATCCGAATTTATAGTGAAGTCCTGTCTGATAGATTATCAAGTCATATCAAGACTGTTCAACCGGTTATCAAAATCGCTGAATTTCCTCAGGACAGATCCCGAGTGTAGTTTAATGCTCACGAGCACGAGGTATTACGCCAGAGTTTGGAGAATTCAATCGATGTATACAGACCGAATGTAGTTCGGACTTTTTGACTGTTCTTTTCGGCTCACAAGAGAAATGTCTCGGAGAAAATGGTTGAAACCAGATCGTAAGGTAAGTAATGGTTCTGGCTAAATGGAAAATGCGTTTCCATTCCATGATAAATAAACCACATGAAATTAAGTAATATTCACCAATCTTATGATACTATACTATCGGGTTATTCAAGAATGGCAATACGTACTGTATAAAGGAATGGTCTTATTGAAAAAAGTGCATATTTGATAGGCGGAATGGAGAAGAATGAAGCTAAAATAGAATGATATGACTATATAAAGCTATCAATAGACATCCAGAGATGTTAAAAATTAATTACACAAAAGCATGAACCATCATCATCAGCCTTTTAGTGTCTATTGTTGGATATAGACCTTCCCAAAGATTCGCCAGAACTCTCTATCATGAGCAGAGCAGGGCAAGTACTTACTGGATTTATTTAATTCGTTACGCCATCTTAATTTCTGTCGGTCACGGTTTTGCATATGATATCAGGGAATTCACGTTGTGAGTCATGGTGTTAAGCGGTTGTCTGACATTCTTGCAACATGTCCAGCCTATTGCGATTTGAGGTTTCCAACAGTTACTATGATGTCTCGGACTCCTTTCTTTTCTATAATATACTGTGCAGTTCAATGATCTCTTCATGTGAGGTTGAACATGATTCTCTCACGTGCACGCTGCATGGTTCTCAGTTGAGAGTCTGTCTTTTGGTTTGGTTCCATGTTTCAGCTCTATAGGTGACTATCGGTAGGATGCACTTGTTGTATATTCTTCTTTTTATGACTAATGGGATCTCCTTGTTCTAGAAAGTCAAGCTTGCTCTACTGGAAGCTTGCCAACCCAGTGTGCATCTGCGTCTTTTGATGACTTCATGGAGACTCGTATACTAACAAACTTTTAATTGGACAAGAAAAATAAAACTGTGTGGACAAAAACCGCGAATCGATCAAAATCACCGTTTAAACCAAAAGCAGTTACTCGTAATGTAATCTTAGTTGACATACCTAAACTAAAACAGTCATTATTCTAAAATGAGTAGCAAAGTAAATAATTGCAATTTATTCCAACCGGCCAATCAGAGTGAGAGTTATTTCCTACAGTAAGTATAAATAATCAGGGTTTAATTACTCTATCTGATGAGCTAAGATAAGAAAAACAAAGTTAACCATTGCAATAGATCGAATTTGCACGTTTAATATATATATATATATATATATATATATATATATATGTGTGTGTGTGTGTGTGTGTACATATATGTATATATATATATATATGTGTGTACATATATATATATATATATATATGTATGTATATATATATATATATATATATATATATATATATATTTATCGTCCGTTGTTGGACATAAACCTTCCCTACGATCCGCCACTCTTCTGTATTGTGGGTGTCTCAGTGCCAGTACTCCATCTAGAATTTCTCTAGTTTGTCTGTCCATCTTGAATTCTGCCGGCTTCGGTTGCACATGTGGTATCTGTGGATTCGTATTGTGAGTCGTGATGTCCATTGGTTGTCTGCCATTCTTGCAACATAACCAGCCCATTGCCATTCAAGTTTTCTTGTAGATTCTATGACGTTTTGGACTTCTGTTTCCTCCCAGATATACTGTGCCATGTTTTGATCCCTCCATGTGAGGTTGGGCATGATTTTCTAATGTGCACGTTGCATGCTTCTCAGTCTGCAGGTTTGTCTCTTGGTTAGGTTCCATACACACACACACACACACACACACACATATATATATATGTATATATGTGTGTATATATATATATATATATATATATATATATATATATATATATATACGTGTGTGTGTACGTGTTTGTGTCAGTGGGCGTTCGTATGTGTGTTAGCTGGATTGAAACGTCTGCATACAGGCAAATTCTGTCTCGATTTGCAGACGCCGTCATTAGATGCGTGAATAAATCCAAAACTCACAGATTGCTGTTATTTTTTTAAGAAAGGAAAAATCAGTAGACATACGATGTGTGGGAAATGAGAAGAAGCTGGGAAAATTGGACAGTTTTTTTTCTATCTGAACGCCTTAAAAAAACACACACACAAGAAGACGCTTAGTAAACAGAAACATTTATTTTTCTCTTCTCATAAACAACTCAAAATTTATTTATCTAGAATGGATACTTTTTTTCTTTTTTTTTTTAAAGAAATTTTTACAATTAAGAAGAGATTTTCCCCGAAACATGAGAGTAGTAGTGTTCATATAAATATCCGTCGTGCACTGAAATGGTGTAAAGCGGAGGAACAATTACCAATTATTCGTATGGGAAATGTTTTCAGCGTTTCCAAACTCAAACAACGGTAATTATGTTAAGTTAGATGGGATCGTCGTTGGTTTAGTTTGTGAGAGGTTCAGAGCACTGAAGTGTAAGATGACATTATGACGGCTCGCTGCAAAACAGATCCTGAATCTTATATTCGCTCATCTTCTATTTTTGTAATAGCGAGAAAGTGGCGTAAAGTGAATATTCGAAATGTGGGGGATACCTGTGCACATATATTCATCGACATTTAAGTGTCAAGAAGAATGTATACTGTAGAGTAATTATAAGCAACTTCTCTCCTAAACAACATCACTATTGCATTTAGTTTAATCCTCACCAGGTATGACTTTGTGCCAAACTTAGTACAGTTAATAGATATTCAAACATCACAAATCACAGTATTGATAAAAAATCTTACGGCATTGAATGCTTTTACTCATCTTGTTCCTCTCAATAATTTGGAATCGTATCCCTTTTCTGATGAACCACTATAGCCATCAGTTGTGCCGAAGGGTTCTACTTCTTTCTGTGTGTGAGTGCGTCTGTACGTTTGTGTGTTCTACTGATCATATTTATTCTACGATGGGACTTTTTTTTCACACGACTTCAATTTTAACGCTACGGTTGTTCAATTATTGACTGTGGTGGCGAGCTGCTTAAACTTTTGGATTATGTGATAGTAGTTTTGGTGAGAGAAAACACTGGTGTAAACATGTTGGATTCCGTCACAGAGTGTCAACGTTGACTGAGTGTTGATATCCATGCGTTATGTTTCTTATCCCGTTTGGCTGTCTTTAGAGCTGCAGCAATTAATGTAAACATAATTGTTATTGTGTTATTTCCTTGTTTACATCGCTGGTTGCCTCAATAGAGAGTAAACAGAAAACAGCAGCCTTTAAATATCAGCATTTTTAGATGTGCTAGCATATCTTGTACCTATTGCCGTCATTGATCGATCGGCTGAATCATTGACATACCAAAACACTCACACCATCTCATATTTCCTCCAACTTCCTCTATATACGTTTGAAAGTGAAAGGGCGTGAACTCACACATTTATGTCCAAACTTCCAGGCTTGTTTCTGTCTGAATGCTCTTCTTCTTCTTCTTCTTCTTCTTCTTCTTCTTCTTCTTCTTCTTCTTCTTCTTCTTCTTCTTCTTCTTCTTCTTCTTCTTCTTCTTCTTCTTCTTCTATTTTTTAAACATTTTCCATCAGATCAGCCTCTTTTACAAATTCATAGTCTTTGTTTTATAGTAGCACTAGATGCCTATTGTAGTACTATTAATAAGTACGTCATAGGGGTCAATTTACTTTTGTAGTGAGTTCGATCGTCACTATGTGCCCCGTTACTAAATCCTTTTGTAAGACTATGATAGGAATAATTACTTTGAATTCTTAATCGTGAAGAAATGCTTTGTGAGCTGATCTCACCAGCCAGTTTGCTGGTAAGTTGAGATTCCGTTCTCATGACCCTAGCTTTATTCAAGAATAAGCAGTTACCGGAAAAAATTGCCTCCTAGTCACGCTATAATCTTGTGTGAAGATCTAGCAGGAGCAGCGTTTCCGACTTTACTTTCAAGTCTACATCAAAAATCATAAGTCAAAGAATATCTTTCGGTAAAGAGACACATCTACATTCTCCAGATGTTTATCTAAAATCTATCTATTGATTACATATATTAATACATTAAATTTAATTCTAATAATCAATATTTATTCTATTGACATACCTATTTTAATTTATCACAAATATTATGTATTCTATTATTGTAAATTAAATAAAAATACTATTTACTTTATCAAAAATCATCTAGTAGCAATTCGTGGCATCAAGATGCAATTCAAAACATCTAGATTTAGATGAAAAAGTATCTAGATTGGCAACTCAAAGCAAGAAACGTAACTCAGCAGCATCTGAATTGACAAAACTGACCGAATGACGTAATTGATATTTCGGTATGTCAATCATCTATGGCAATCGATCTTAGAGATGGTAACGTATCTAAAAACTGCAACAGGATCTCCAATGCATTTGACATTCGGATGATTTAGGTAAAACTATAGTGGGTGAAACGAATTGAGTAGAATTTAAAAAAAGCACTTACCTTATCATTTGCTATATAGGTATAATAAATTAATCAAAAGATGGATAATGTATGATTATTGATTAAATACCTACAGTGTTCGGCTTTATTCGCAGTTTCACTTTCCACAGTCGCAGGTCAAACGCTAGAAAAGATTTTTTTTTAAAGTTTCATTTAATTATGTGCAAAAATGATAATGCTGGCAATTCGTATATGCCAAAAAGATTCTGTATAGAACTCCATCTGGGTGAGAATTATTGGCTTGATAAGGAAAAGAAAAATTCGTTGCTGAGATCTACAGCAAGTTCAAATCTTACACATTACTTTCATTACAGTATATTGTCATAATTGTTCTATTATTATAAGTCATTGTTGTCAATCTCATACAGTACCTGGCTTATGAATTATTCATTGTAGATATGTATTATTATTATTATTATTATCATTATTATTATTATTATTATTATTATTATTATTATTATTCCTCCCGTAATTGCTGCAATCCAAGATAAAACGTGTCAGCGCACACACGTGCACAGCTAAGGGGGAACCAAGGGCACTTTGCATAATTCCTTCTTAATTTCCCTCAACACTTATTTACAATTATGGCTGCATTCAGGCCCAAACGACATTCACGACAAATCGATTTAATATCAGCGACAAATCGTTTGATGCGCATCAACAACAACAAATCAATTTTCCAGGCCTCAGCATTAGCATGCATATCTCCAGAGTTGCCATTTTTGGCAATTCTTTGGCCATATTTGACAAATCTATCCTTTTTGAAAAATATTTGTCAATTAATTTTTTAGTCTGGCGATATTTAAATTTCGCAACGTTTTACAAGTATTATCTTTAATAAAATCCGAATTTTGATGTGTACTTTATTATTGGAATGTTTTATAAACATTCATTACAATTGATTTTTTATACCTTTATTCATCTTCATCTAAATTTTACAGCTGTTTTCAATCGTACTTAACTAATGCCGTAACTGTAAAGTTGAGATGAAAAAAAGCAACTGAAAAACGAAGATGGGAGTAAATAGTAATATAAAAATCATGATAATAATTTACAATATTTTATCTTTTGAAAATTAATAATAACAATCAATAATGAGATTATTGCTTGGATCAAATGTAGAATCAAGACGCAAAAAATGATTCAATTCAAAAGAAGCCATCTCCAGTTTGCACCGTAATCAAAATTCGATTCAGTTTAATCAAAACTGTTATGAAACGTTGAATTCATATCCTTTTAGCTACATAACATACTATTGTTATATAATAGTAACATTTCATCCAAGTGTTGATCAAATTAAATTTTGATTCCGCTGCCATCAGAAAATTTTCATTTTGACTTGAATCAATTTTGAGGTGTGGATCCTTCATTTGATCCAATTAAATTTATAAACAATTCTGGCATTTTTCCATTTTTAGCCATTTTCCTGTGCTTTTGGTCAGAAACGTCTCCAACTATCTATACAGCTAGGTATGAGCTACGCTTGCATGCTATCACCTGTCAAGGTATCACCTCCGGGGGATTTCAGTAGGAAGTAAGCGAGGACTCGCGAGGAGGCTGAGTCGCTCGGAGGTTCGCTTGCTAACCAATGAATTCAATGGCAGGCGATAAAAAGGGTCCTCAGGGCAGATTTGAGAACAAGTGACCGGACTGATATTGAAATGTGAAATAAAAGGCCCGAAGGACAAGGGTGACTTGACCGTGGGCAAAGGAACACAGAATCATTTCGCCCAAACGAAAACTTATAATTAGATATCGTGGTAACCGTAGGTAAGACAGTCGACTCACTTTCATACAAATATTCAACAGCTCTAAGATTAACTTTCAATATTAAAAACGAATGCTGAAAGATGCGAAAAATACTGGGATGATTTGGAGTAATCCTGCTCACAAAAATCCGAATTCATTTCTACGATTACTCTGAATGGCAGAGGCAAATATTTTCCCAGATGTAGAAGTTACTGTTTAGGGATAATAGCTAATCAAATGGAAAGTATCTCTGCAGAAATAAAAAAATCAATGAAAATTTTTAGTTCCCTGCCAAAGTATATAAATAAATATATATATATATATATATATGTTCTTTCAAATTAAAAAGATTTCTTATGTTTAATGTTTATATATATATATATATATATATATATATATATATATATATATATATATATATATATATATATATATATATATATATGTATATATTACAGCTTTAAACACTATCCATTAAAAGAAATTTTTAAAGAATTATTTTGAGTCACCACCATCATCAATTTTGAAATATCTGTATATGTAATTTATATTTTTTTCTGTTTAAAATATGTTTTTGTATTTATGAGACTATGAATCATTCTTTTCTTTTTTTTTGAGATCATCAGTTGTTTACCATGTAACTGTTTCGGGTATTTAAAAAACAAAACAGTTGTATCAACATGGCACCCCAACAGTGTTAATCAAAAACCCTCTTCAGTTATGATTTCGATTCAAAGCTTATGTTGTACATGTAGTTTGTTATTTTATATAGGGTATTATCATAGTTCATTGTATATGGATGTTATTTTATACTTCACGCCATTTAATTTTTTTGAAACAGGACTTATTTAGGTAGTTTCTCCCAAAATATATTGAACGATTGGGATCAATAAGTATAACAACAGACATGACTCGCAGTTCGGGTCACTTCTATTGACTGTTCACCCATATGAATATTAAAACTGTTGTGCTGATTTTAATCTCAGACTGCGTTCTACCATCATATTCCACTGAAGACTGACAATTTTTTCCATTTATCTTAAAGTTAATTTCCCCCGTTGTATACCATGATTCTTCAATTTGTTTTTTCATTTGAATTATCAAAAAAGTATGTTTATTTACATAGTTGAAACGAAACAAACTACTTTATAGCAGGTACTAACACTTAAATGGGATATTCCATTATCATACTTTGATAATTTGTTACTTGGCATTCTATATTCAATCTCCCACTCTGATCAACTACCAATCAACCTGACTAATGGATCAGAGCCGAATGTTTCCTCATTTCCCTGGTTCCAGTCAATACGAATATCTTTCACACTCACAAACACAGCTTCCATCTCCTTTGGTCCCCTAATTCCCCAAACATTAATACACATTTATCTATTTCAATATGCATTATTCATTTATTCTATTTTTATCCTCTTGTTAACATATTCTTCAATTTTTGTAATCATTTCATTGTGGTCAAGCTGATGTCTCGTCATGGCTTCATTAACTTGACTAAAAATCTTTCTAATTTTGTTGTTTTGAATAATCATTTTTACAACCAAAGAAACAATTTTTTTGGTATATAGTCAATAAATCTAAGTGTAGCTCTAGCGATTCTGAAATATTCTAATGATATAATTCCGTAAAAATATTTAAAACTACTTGCTCTAATTGGAATACGTACGATGTGGAATGGAGATGAGTCTCGTTTATAAATCAATTAGTGGGCAAACATTCAATCCTCCATTTCGATATCCAAATCTAAGAATATTGCTTGCACTCCATTATATTCACACTTTAAGTCAAGATCCTCAAGGTATATATTGCTATACGATTTTCTGAATTCTCCTCCATCATTAGGAGAACATGAGTCATAAATAAAAACGAGTATAACCCCCAAAGTTATATTGAAGATGGTATGAAGATGTATTCACGTCTATGAAAATATACATTTGCCTAATAGGGTGCAGGATCAATCCCCACTTGATTACCTACGATCTGATGGAATATTTCATTACTTATTTTAAAGTAACATTCACCTCAAATACATTCATATTCTAAAAAGCTTTACAGCTTTAAGCACTAAACACCATATTACTTTTTCAAAAATTTCTCTTTTGTGTCACTTCAGTCACTTATTTTCCGATATCTGTCAATGCAAATTATGTAATTTTCTTCAGAGTGCTTTTTGTTTTGCATATACTTTGTTATAATAGTACAATGGATCAATTTTCTCTTGTTGGGATCAACAGTATATATATATATATATATATATATATATATATATATATATATATATATATATATTCTTTAGCACAGGGCTAAATAATAGTAGAAAGGCTGCTTTGCACAAATAATAGCTGAGATCACTTGCTTGTCTGCCGGCTTTTAAAATCGGTATTCGTGATCCTGGCTTTAATCTGACTTGAACATCAGTATCAACTAAAATTAGCTCAGTCTCCCAGAGGGTCGAATAGGGTAAAATTGGAGGATGGGGACTATGTAATATTTGTATTGATGGTAATAAAACCCTTCTCACATACCTTGAAAATTAGCATTTAACATCCAGGTTTTAAACTAAGCTAACATATCGATTACTGGCACCGATAGCAAGTATACAACGACTTCATTTCCCCAGTAAAATGTGCACACACATTAACACATAACCACGTACTCAAACTCATACACACACACTAATGCACGCCAACATACACATACAAACAGACACATAAACAAATACACGCCCACAAAAACACACACCACACGATCAAATACACACATACGCACACTCAGCACTCACGAACACCAACGTGCACACTGAAAAACACCCATACATACATCAAAATAATTATCGTATGATATTCTGTGTTGTTTCTGATAAATAGAATTGGCAACTGATTTTTCAATGATAAGTAAAAAAGGCAATTGATTTTTCAATAATAGATAAAGAGCGTAATTAATGTTTTAAAATACTTTTTTAAGTATGTTTATAGACATAGAAACTTTTCTTTTCTAACAGATAAAAATATGCGTATTGCATTTGGACTTTGCCAATTTCTCTTCATATCTAAACAGAAACGATGATTTTTGGTTGAGATTTTGACTTGTTCCAACAATTCGAACTCAAAGTGCCAAGTGAGGCAAAATGAAATGCCAAGTCATTTACCCTAGAGCACCTGATCATACACATCAAATCTTACCACACACAAACAAACACACACAAACACACACACACATACACAAATACACGTATATAGAAGTATTCAACGCCCACGAGCGCAGATTTATAGCACTTGGGCGTGTTAGTCTGTCTTCTGAGTCATTATCCACCTCTACCATTCAAGTTGTATTATCAAGTTTCTGTCTTTTCTGTTTTTTGGTTTGTCTGTCCGTCCATTTTTCTCTCTCTCCCTGTCTGTCCAAATGATACCTGGGAAATTCTCGATGAATATCCTGGAAGATTTAGCTATGGGAAAAGAAATGATTAGATTCAGGTGAGATTAAGATGTATTCTTTATCTTCCATTTGCCCATAACTCCAAACATTCTCGATGACATTTCGTTGAAGGATGGGTTATTGGGTTTGAACAAAGTGATCCAAATCTTTCGATTGATCAAGGAAATCATATTTCGTTTGAAAGTTATTTTTCAATGTCTTTTCATGCATTTCATGTGTTCACTCATATCTGTCAACACAATATATCCAGAAGTTCTCAATGAATTGCAAGACATTTTGTTTAAGGGTGGACCACGGGCCAAGGAAGAAATGGTTTAATTTTGAGGCAGATCCAGGCGTTGGTGAATGTATGCATTCACCAGGTGCTTTCTTGTTATAAATGACAAATGGTACCATGGGAAAGTAACTGATCATCTCTCGAATTACCCGAACTAGTATCTTTATCATTTCTATTTTTTATGACAACATTTCAACTGATATGTTCTTGAGCCTTCATCTGGTGTATGTTGCACCCGATGGTCCTTGATTGTCACGGTGTACTTTAACCCCCCCCCCATAGGAACACAGATTATCAACAGACAAATCCTTACAAAGAAATATCGCATCCACTTGAGAAAAAAACCCCAATGAACGGGAAACAGATGAATCAATTATATATTTTTGATGCATGTCTTGTTTGTTTGACTATCTATTCTAAATAAAAATCGATAAGGACCACTATTAACACGGGAGATGGTTAATGGATTCAGGGAGGCAATGCCTACGCAGAATAAGCTAGCTCTGTCACAGCGAAAGCAGGCGAAAGTCTAGCGTTGTGATTCCCAAGGTGGACACTTCCACCGCCTTTGGGGGCGCCAAAGGGACCCTAAAAAGCAAGAAACACTCGGGGGGGGGAGGCTTTGAAATTATTCAAATCGATGTATCCTACGCATAAAGTCACAGCTAATTTCACCATATAACTCGAATAAACGCTTGAATTTGAAAAAAAAAATCACATTTAATTTTATTTCAATATATCATTTTTGACCAACTCTACGAGATGCGCAGATTTGATATGTACTCAAAGGGAGGTGATAGTTCGGAAAGGTTCTGGGAACAGTATTCTAAACAGATGTACTTTTTGAGCTTAGCTCAGTCTCAACAGCTTGTAGAGACTGAATTAACCACAGAACAGAATTGGTCCACCATCAGGATCTTAATTGCTAACTCTTTGTAAGACTTTCTTTTCTAATCTTTTGATCGTTGAATTGAGATAACTGAGGAATTACCCGCTCAAATGATGCCTGCTTGGAAGAGCTCGGACTTGATAGTAAGTGGAGCAACTTACCCTAATAGTCATCTAAACTAATTTTCCGTCTGTCGGACGAAACTATGACTTCGAAGTATTTTGGTTACTTCTTTTCGGTTTCACTGATTTCGACATTATATATCTGAATTTACATAATTTTAAAGAGTAAAAGTTAAGGGAGATAATTCATACAAACTAAAAAAAAGATCTATTATCTTTTTTATTTGAATGAAGTTTCTTGAGTACAGCTGATACAAACAACTTCAAACTCAAATTTGTGTGCTGAGTAATATATCAAACCATTGTCAACTCTGCACAATGGTAAGTCGTCGAGTAATCTCAGTGTATACACGTAGAGACACACAGAGAGTTTTTTTGCAATCGTAGTCAGATTTATATTGTTTTTTTTTAAACAATGATTATTTTATCCTTTCTCAAATAAAATCGTCTTTGTGAATTCTTATTGCCAACTCTCTAAGTTTGAAAATGAAATTCCTCATGGCACTAATCGTTTAGATATTTTTCGCAAAATAACTCTTGCTGGCAACCTTGTTCTCCTTTGTAAGCGTGGTAGCCATTTCGCTATTTTTGTGACCAAATTTGACATATCTGTCTTTTTTTTCTTAATGCCTCTGACTACGAAATTTTTTGTTTGCCTGTGATTAAATATTTGGCTATTTTGACTTCATTGCAGTTGTATTTATTGATATATTTGAATTTTTGGTATGTACACTGCAATTTAGCAATGTTTTGTAAACAACCATTCTTATTGATTCGCAAGGTTGCGATAAAAAAGCAACTGAAACAATTAGGGTCGTATGACAAAAACAAAGCAAACTACAACACTTCCTCTAATAAAGGTAAATGATAAAGTAGTTGCTTATATAATCAATCTTGGCATGTTTTCGGTCTGAACCGTCTTGAATTATCTGGCGACCCTGTTTCAAAACTGAATTGTACAGGTGCATTCAAAGGATAATCACTTTCAGATATCAGCGACCAAGTGATTTGATTTGATCTTTCATAACGTTTTACTTCTTTGAATGACAAGAATCATAAAAACATCCACGTACACACTTACAAAACTTGATCGTTTTTTTCTCTTCCTCTTATTTCCTTATACTATCTTGATAAAAGGGAAAATTACATTACCAATAGACACTTATTTGTGGCTGGCTCTGCTTGGCTTGGATATTTGCCAAAGGCCACCTAATCAAAGCAATGTGAAAAAAATAAATGATTGTCTATATATATATATATATATATATATATATATATATATATATATATATATATATATATATATATATCAGCAGCAACAGCGGTGGCTGTTGTAAGTCCACTACTGAACAGGGAAGCCATTTTCATCACTTTCCATAACGACGTCAATAACGTTGATCTTGGCCATGTCTTGTCGGCTAATTTTTCCATCTCATCCCTTGATCTTGTATTTGGTCTGCAAATACTGCTTTTTTTTCTACAAACACACACACGCATATATAGTCTGATTGTGTGAATATTTATATTAATATGCACACAAACATATATATTTCTCCACAATTCACACATGCACACACACACACATATGTATAAGTTTTCGAGAAATATATGTTTTCATGTTTATATAATATCTAAATGATTGGATATTGACGACGAATGTTTGCTCGTCTTATTTATACATATATATACGCCATTGTCACTTTTTGTTTGGTTTGTTGATGTCTTTCTGTCACAGTAAAGCGATCGGAAAGAAAGGACAGAGCAAAGCAAAGTTATGTGTTCGTGTACACCAAAGCACACTGCTCCGTGTCTTTGTGTATGTGTCTGCAACTCTGCTACAGCTACTGGTGTCTTTATAGTGAAACAGAAAATAAATATAGACATTTCTGATGTTTTTATTATGATATAAATAGATTTTTAAAATCAAATTTAATTGTCTTATCGGTCATTGATGCAAAGCGAAATTCAACTCACAGAGGCCATTTAACACGGCGGTCTGCACTAGTCTCTGCCGTCGAAATTGCCTCATAGATTATCAGAATGAGATGAAATTTGGTACTGGAGTGTTTTGGAACAAGGTGAAACTTTTGTGTACGTTGAACTATGGAAAAGTGCCCTTGCGCTGGCTAAGGCTTCGGTTATTCCTGCTAAGAAAGCATTTTGAATGCAGGAACTCTAAAACAGTCCATTAGTACACTAGACTATTTGAATGAATGGAGGAAATTTAAAGAATATTACCTTCAAATTTTATTATAGGTTTTAGAAATTGAAGTTATGCTAATCAGCAGACGCCCGCCTCTTTGATATAAATGGATCTATTATTATGTAACGAAGTGCTGGGTTATCTCAGTTCATTGTGTTGTGAACAAAACCTGATTTTTGTTGGAGGTTATGCTTTGTTTATTTATTTTGTGAGCTACAATACAACCACAAAGTGGAGCCGAGGTTGTAAGTGCACAAATGAAAAATATTTTGAAAAACAGAAAATAGGAAAATCAACATAAATTCTGTTCGAGGTTTGCCATAAATGCATTTATATTGAAATAAAGTCTGCATGATTTATCAATAAATTCCATGTTAGTATATCTTCAGGTACACGCTGATTAATGGGGCTAATCCCCCCCAAATTTCATCTGCACTGTTCAGAACTGTAATGTTCATTGTCTTATACATTTTGTTTTTTTTCCATCTTATACTTAATTTGTATAGCAATACCTTAACAGTATCTCATCAAAGTCTACAGTAGCCAAAACTGTATCATTCAAGGTACTGTTGTATATAAACTGACAGTAAATCAAATTGTAACACCTTGAATATATGTTCCAAATCATTCAGGATTAAACGTATAGGCGACATAGCTAAATTACAGTAAATGATCACATACACAGATCAATATGTGCCTCCGTTCTAAAATTAATGGTTATCAACAGTACTAAGTCCTCATATTAATTACACTATTTATCCCTGGGCGTAAACACAGGCCTGTATGCTGACTCTCATACACAGACTGTGCACTTTTATGAGTGTTACTACGTCCCAAGATGGCCGAAGACTGATCATTTTATCAGATTATCCACTAAGCACTAGCATGCACGTACTGTTCCTTGTTCGAAATCGACATCGTCCTTCAGGGTGTTGCAATTTTATTTTCCAGCAGTGTATATTCTTTCAGAATAGATGGTCTTTTAAATAACAAAAGCCACTCAGGTGTCCACACATTGAAGTTCACTTGGGATGGACCGAAATTTCGTTTAGTTCCTGGAATCAAGAATTTACTGTTCACCCACTTGTAAATATTTCAAGAGCCTAAGGGTAGGATTGACTCAAGAAGGAGAAAGTATTGTCGTTTATATCCTTCGAGACGGTCACAATTTAAATGAAGCTATTTCCGCCTTTGATGAATCATATGACGATAATATACCGTTTAGACGTGAATTAACTTCTTCTACTTCTTCTACATTAGTTCTTCTTCACATACTTTTCTTTCGAAATTTTCCCGAGATGTTTGGATAGCCCTGAATTGTGGTTAAATGTTGCATAAGATAGTAAGCATTTCTCTTTCTATTTCGTTGATTTCATTTTCTTCTCCACCTTGCTTTTACAATCGTCGTCGTCGTCGTCGTCGTCGTCGTTGTTGTTGTTGTTGTTGTTGTTGTTGTTGTTGTTGTTGTTGTTGTTGTTGTTGTTGTTGTTGTTCTTCTTCTTCTTCTTCTTCTTCTTCTTCTTCGTCCTTGTCTTCTTCTTTTCAATTTTTATACATCTTCTGTCTCCTTTCTATTAATGTCCCTCATTTTCTTTCTGTATCTCTTCCTTCTTACTTTCTTTCATTTTCACTTTCTTTCTTATACTTTTCTTCCTTAAATCATTTTATTCTTTCTTCCAATCCTTTTCCGACCCCACCATAGTTCTTCTTCTTCTTCTTCTTCTTCTTCTTCTTCTTCTTCTTCTTCTTCTTCTTCTTCTTCTTCTTCTTCTTCTTCTTCTTCTTCTTCTTCTTCTTCTTCTTCTTCTTCTTCTTCTTCTTCTTCTTCTTCTTCTTCTTCTTCTTCTTCTTCTTCTTCTTCTTCTTCTTCTTCTTCTTCTTCTTCTTCTTCTTCTTCTTCTTCTTCTTCTTCTTCTTCTTCAGCCTTTGTTTACCCTACCTTTCATTATTTATATCAATCCTTTTTTTTCTCCTTCTTTTCGTCTTTTACCTCCGACTATTTTGCTCCCTACTTCAACCTTTTACCTTTTAGTCCTGCACAAGTGGGTCATCCATGTTGTCTCAAAAAAAAAACGTTCTAATTTTATGAATTCGTGGACCATTGATTAATTTTAGATAGCTTTTTGTATCACAATTTGTGTAATCGTTGCTCAAATAAGTATTGTATTGTTTCCAGTTTGTAGATAGACATGTCGTTTGACAAACTGCGACAAGCGTCGATACACCCAGACCTCAAAATTCCAATAGAAATTGATCAAGCGACGGATTCCGATAATCTTTCAATATTTATTCACTTTTCCATATAAAGCACCACCCTGTCGGACAAAAAACTCTTTCCTGATGCTTGGCTTATATTTCTCTCATCTTATTTTCAGTTTCTTCCCTTTGCAATTAAACATACCACCAATCGACGCGCGTTGGTAAACAATGTTGGTAAGAAATAAAATATAAGCTCTCAATGAGACAGTTAACAATGTATATTACGTCAGACTTGCTTATCACCAATCAGTATTAAGCCCAGTATACTGCAACAGGCAGCGTACAACAGTGAAATATAATATTCAGACGGAATACATCAGAGGCGACCAGGAATCGAACTTATACGTAGAATACAACACAATTGTACACATCATTTTTAAGCAATATTCTCCTAGCATTTTCGATGCAGGATGTACAAGCCATGTATTTTTAGCCAAAAGAAAAAAAACAGATTGTGTGTGGCTTACAGGCTGGGAATGTTTGATTTCTTAAAAGATAGGTGGCCCTGAAATTAACCAGCCCCTTATCCTGCAATCTTTACCTTCGTTCACTTCTGACTTTCCTTCCATTTCCCAACCTATATTTAGTTGATTGGTATGCAATTTCAAAACTGTTCCAGATTTTGATAATAAACGTCATGCCCACTTAACTTACCTTTGCTCTCAATACCTTATTAGACGTCCTCACACCAAGACAAGACTCGTCCTATTCCTTCAGACTGGAGAGTTCGACATTTATTGAGTTTTCATGCAGCTTTTACAATTTAGTTATCTATCTATCTATCTATCGATCTATACCAGACAGTTCATACTTATCTCAATCCGTCCTTATAAATATACAACTATATATATATTTATCTATCTATCTATGAAAATCTGATCCTTAACCTCTTTTATTGTCCTTATCCCCACCTGAGCTGCAAACATAACACTGTTTCATTGTTTGTCTCCAATTCTACGTACAATGTCACCCAATATTGAATTTTCGGTCATTATCAGCAATAACGTTTAAAGTGACACTTTAGCCTTTAAAACATAGACTCATTTGATATTTGTAATTCAGTTTCTAACATAACAATGGAGTGGAAGTCTGTGAGAGTAAATATCTTTTGTTGATCTCCTGTGCATCGGGGATTGTGGCATGACTATTTCTTATCAAACTATTCCCCCCTGATGACAAGCTGAATTGGATCGTTAAGAACTATCGATCAAAACTGTCAACCCCTCGGCGAACATAAGTTTCTTCAGTTTTCAAGTCAGTCTGACTGGATGGATGGCTGGTTGGACGGATGGATGTATGTACGTATCATGATTTTTGAAAATGAAGACTTTTTTTTAGTGATTACTTCCCAACTAAGGTGAAAGGAATCACCCCTTTTCCAAATTTCCTAATTGATCACCCCCAACATGGTATGCCACCAAAAAAGTTAACAATATCTATTGGGTGACTAACCATGCTTATTATTATTATTATTATTATTATTATTATTATTTGGAATCTCACACCAGTTGCCTAGTGGTAACCGCTGGAGTTTGAGTGACAGCAAGTCTCCTCAAGTCTCCAGCCCTCCTCTCCTAGTAATCATGGGTCACAGTAATTCTGCGATTTACAGTTTCACACTGGTTGCCCAGTGGTTATCGCTGAAGGCTGAGTGACAATAAGTCTCCTCAGGTCTTCAGCTAACGTCTCCTCTCTTTCGCATATCATGACAGAGCTACAATTCATTGCAGTCCTTATATCTCTAGCACCTTCCTCAATATCCTTGCAGTTCCCAGTAGTGGTGTGGTCTGTACGGTCTCAATCCATGCCCTAATCCCGATCTCCTCCAGTCTCTCCCTCAGCGTTTTGGGGACAGTTCCTAGTGCGCCCACTATGACCGGTACTACCCTGGTTTTCATGTTATGCATCTTCCTTAATTCTCTTGCTAGGTCTTGGTATTTTTCCCGTCACTCCCCTTCTTTTTTACTCTATAGTCTGCAGGTACAGCAACGTCTACTATTTGGCAGGCCTTCCTTTTTTGTCTACTATTACTATGTCCGGTCTTCTTGCCTGGATGAGGTGGTCAGTTTGGATGTCGAAGTCCCAGAGTAGTTTGTGGTTGTCATTCTCCAAAACTGCCTCTGGCTTGTGCTGATACCACTTTTCCACACGGTTGAATTCCATTTGTTTGCTTAGTTCCCAGTGTATCATCGTTGCTACTCTATCGTGTCTATGCTTATACTCCTTCTGGGCGAGTTGACTACATTCACTAGTTATGTGGTTTACTGTCTCATCTCTTTCACCGCACACGCGGCATTTGCTGTTTGTCTGTGTTCTGTCGATTTTTGTTTTTATTTGCGATCTCACACCAGTTGCCTGGTGGTTGCCGCTGGAGGTTGAGTGACAGCAAGTCTCCTCAAGTCTCCAATCCTTCTCTCCTCGTTCTCATAGGCCACAGTAATACTGCATTTTACAGTTTCACGCCGGTTGCCCAGTGGTCATTGCTGAAGGCTAAGTGACAATGTCTCCTCAGGTCTTCAGCCAACATCTCTTCTCTCCTTCACCTATCATACCAGTGCTGTGGTTCATATTTTTGCTTTCATTTCCCTTTCTCTGTTAAGTCACTGTTAACAATTAGAGTTGCAGTCTTTATATTTCTAGCACTTTCCTCAGTATCTGCGCAGTTCCTAGCAGTGCTGTGGTCTGTATAGTCTCAATCCTTCTTTATATCCCGATCTCCTCCAGTCTCTCCCTCAGTATCTTTGGAACAGTTTACATATTATCATTATTATTATTATTATTATTATTATTATTATTATTATTATTATTATTATTATTATTATTATCGAGCTTTTATACCAAGGGACAAGAAGTATCTTTAATACCCCAGGACTCTCCTCAGCATTCTGGACGTCTTCAGTGGTGCTATCATCTGGATAGTTCTTCCCCGGATGTGTAGTACCATCAGCCTTTTTGCTACGTTCTACAAAATGATTTCTAGAGCTCCAACCGCTACTGACACAATTCCCACCTTTGTACTCCACGACTTCAACAGTCTCCCTCCCTGCTCAATTATTCCTGTCCCTAATATTTCTAGCACGGTTCCAAGTTCACCTAGTACCAGGGGTACCAACATTGTTTCATAGTTTTCTCTGTTTGCGGGCGGGGTACTGATTATTTAAAGAGTTTTCAGTTTCTTTCGTCTTCTTCTAGAGGTCAGCTGGTGCAGCTACGTCACGTATCGGGCTGTCGTTATAGCAGTGATTAGAAATCGTTCAGAGAACGCATATATCTGCCGAAGACCATTACCAGTGGAAGCAATTTTGCATGGATCTTTCCAAAAATTAAACCACTCAGGATACATATATCTCTAAAACTTTGTTGGCAGATGAAATGACGATATTCCTCCTACTCCAGGAAATCTACCCCCTCTCCTGAATTAAGCAAAGCCCACAAAAAATCCTTATAGTCCTTAAAAGAAATATCTATAACAAATGTGTCTTCCCGATAGTCACCTATAGGGATAAAACGTGAAACTTAACCAAGATATTGGCTCTCGAACTAAGAATCATGCAGCGTACATAGAAAAGTATCTTGTGTGGCTTCACATAGAGGGATCTCAGAATTGCACTGTAAATTGAAAAGAACACAAGTCATGGATATAGAATCAATAAGAAATCTCAATAGACACATCATGTAGCTAGAATGTCAGACAACCGTTGGACATCATGACTCACAACCACGATCCACTTATGCGGAACTGCAGCCAATAGAAAAGACGATGGTGCAATGATTTAAAAAGATATTGGCTCTGCAATGCAAGCTCTTGCAGATCTTTGAAAACGTCTATGCTTAACGACGGGTGTTAAAAGAATTACAGTTCAAGCCAACAAACGGTGCCCAACAGTACAGACCTTTAACATATGCTGTAAAGGGACCTTAAATTATAAAAAGAAATACGTGTAGATATAATCACATATAATCCCTTTATCTACACAGTGAAGTTGTTGAATATTTTCTACTTGCTAAACAGCCAGATAATATGACGTATACGTCTTCTATTTTGATAACAATAGTAATATATTACGTTCGTTCTTATTTTTGTGTAACGGCTATGACTTCAAATACCTCCGTATTCATGAGTTGGATATGCATCACATGGATACTAAGCTCCTATTATTTACCGGTTTAAGATAATGACCCTAATTAAAAGCTGTAATTGATTGAAATCGCTTACCTTGAACAGCCAATCGTCCATAGAAATTTGAAAGCAGTATAGCATTATGGTGATAAAATAGATGCAGAATCACATAATTGGATTTGATAGCTTGCGAGCATTTAGCGTGGGGCCTTTGAAAATGCGGGGTCTGAAGCATATGCAACTTTTGCTACATAACTAATCCGTTAGTATCAATGACCATTTTCGTCTTCAAAGGATATGGTTTCGGCCACTGTAGTTCATTATCAGGTTTGGGCAACGGCTGACTCTCCTTTGGAAACATCAACTAAGACTATATGGGTATTTCTGGTTCTATTAGCGAAACCTTTAACAGTTCCAGAAGGAAAGCGACCCAAATCTCAGATCATAGGAAGAGAGAAAGGTCTGATTTATTTCAATCGAAGCATTAATATCAACGGAGCTGGTCAAAAATCGCCTTTTTCTCACGTAAACGTCCATTGGTTTGGCAGCTTCTTGAAATATAAACCGACTCGAGTTGATCTGGTCGCCCTAACCTTAAGAAGATCATGGCTCTAGACAGAATCGGATGAGACGAAAGTAAGAGGGAGACGTCAGATACAAACGGATATGTTACACATCAAATGAACGCTTGCCAACGTCACAGCTGGGTTACGTCTCATCATTTCTCTCTATAAATACTACAGAATCAGTCGGGCCACGCTTCAGGGTTATTGGAAGTGCGAAGGTGGTATTCAATGTCATAGATCAGTGGTCCCCAACGACTGGGCCGCAGACCGGTGTTGGGCTGCAAAGCATGTGCTATTGGGCTGCGAGAAAAACAATACGGCTTGGCTATATATCTTTGTAAAATAAAAACAAACACGCTATACCATAAAAGCAGACACGCTACATCAGAAACGGTGAAACAAATCAGGATTAGAGCCCCAAGGCGGGCAGTTGTGATGTTTCATCGATACACAGGAAGAAACGATCTTAAAGGCTGAGAGAATGGAATCGTCTCTATGCATATAGACCTGATCAGGGAGATTAAAACATCATGCAACCTATTGGTGACAGTAGTCCCAATAGTGGTTGGGCCCTTGGTAACTGACCCGAATATTCTAGCGAAGAGGCTGAAGTAACTGGAAAACAGCCCTTCTAAGGCCTGCTAAAATACTGAGGAGAGTCCTAGAGTACTGAGGAGATTCGCCCTCACTTGATCTCCGTTGGGAGTCGTCTGTCGGGACTGGTGTGAAAACTCTATGAGTGCAAATAAGAGCAAGATCAGAAGCGCCTTACTCAAACTCCTTTGTTTCATTAAAATCAAAAAAAGTTAACAAAACAAGATTAATATCTTCATACGAAAAGTACCTATCTCATTCCACACCCTTTATCGATAGTTCCTGTTATAAAACAAGTTGACCCAAATTCAAAGAGAAAATTCATCATCAGTTTTTGCGTACGTAACTCTTATTCGAACTTTCATGACGTCACTGGTTTTGATGAGGTCATAGTTATCGCTGTGACAAAGGAAAATAAAGTAAAGACTCAACAGTCTCAGTTTGACACTTTTAATTTTTTTCAAAGCAGAAATTCAATACGTACGAAAAATAGCGAGAATTTGCGAACGCAGGTTGACATGATAAGACGTCATGACATCACTCATCCTTTTCCCTCTCTCTTGATCTCTTTTATCCATTTCTTAAATTCAAAAGTCTTGAATTCCAATATCTGACAAATTCACGATAATATAATTCAGCCAGGCATCAAAGGGAATAGTGTGTTAAGAGATGTTCAAGCCACAATCACTGATTTGGCCAAGAGAATAGACAAAGACGTTGCTTTCACTGTCTTTCGTGTCATATTTTGACTATTCCGTTGTTATGTTGCGGAGTGAATTACGAATATTGAGTGATTCTATATTTCAAAGGCTAAAGCACTATACCCGCGCTTGTTCAGATAATCTAATAATGAGTTAGAGACAATGCATTCACATCTGAAGAGTCACTTCAAATGATATTGTTGATTATGTCGGAAAATGTAATATCAAGTGACACTATAGAATCGCAAAAGACAAACAATGAACATCGAAATGTTTTCAGCCAAGGTAAGAATGAAAACGATAAAGGGGGTTAAGGATTAGGTTCTTTGACATAGATAGATGTCAGCTGGCTGAGGTAGATAGATAGATCTGAATAGACTGATATAAAAAGATAGGTAGATAAATCTGGATAGATATGTATGTACAGAGATAAATCGGAACATAGATAGATAGATAGATAGATAGATAGATAGATAGTTATGATAAGAATGTGATTGTCATGGGTGAGTGGATAGAAAGCCAGTCAAGCAGAAAATTTACTGCAGTAGTAAGTTCCATCCCCCGCCCCCAAGTGACCCATCATCGTGGTACTCTGCTGTACTATGTTAAGCTTGTAAATTACCCAAGTAACAAGATTTTTGTTCCTGGGTATTGGGGGTTATTTCTCTCATAGTAAAAAATATAAAAAATGTCAGTTATTCCCTTCAAACTTTGCTTTTATATCCAGGATAGTGACTCTTTTTAGTTCATGTGGTTAAAAATGCACGTTGACCAATTGAGAATAAGTCAATTTCAAATTATTACTTGAGTTACAAAAGCAAAGTTTGAAGAGAATTATTGAAATTTTCTAAATATTTAAGCTAATAATTCTGAGAATAACTCTTTTAATCTAAGAACAAAATAAGTAAAAGCAAGCCTGGATTGGGTACGTGACCAACGTGACCATTTATTTGAAAACTTGATAGAAAGGTGTTCCTTGATAAGACACTCCTTACCTAAAATTATCTCCCACTCAGGGTCACTCGATCGGAAAAAAAGGTTTATATTTTTAGTGGACATATCATTGAACTTTCGGTTCTTGTCTAATGATGGCATCATTTCAGCAAATAAAGTTTGCAAAATTCTTATTAGGAATAGAATTAGGTAAACCTTTTTTTCATGAAACTTAATAACATTTTTACAGCGGCTATTATTTGATTTATTTCGTTATTGAATCACGTATTCTTCAATTTTTTTCGTTGTATTTGTGTGTGTGTGTGTGTGTGTGTGTGTGTATGTGTGTGTGTGTGTGTGCGTGTGTGTGTGTGTGTTTCTTCTCTTTCTATTTCAATTCGATCTGATTTCTTCACTTGACCATCACACGCTAACATTTGGTAGATAGACTGACGGGAATATATGAGTTTCCTATCATAACCTTTCTGATATCATTTTACGTAGACGTAAATTCCCAAAAGTGACACAACATGACATTCACCGCACTGTACACGGATTTCTTACTTTTCTTTTCTCTTTTAAGATTTCTTTTTTTTTCTGTTTTTCTATCAGCATTTCATTCCATCTTTCTGCCCTTCTCCCCCCTACTCCGTCCTTTGGCTTCACAACTCCCAATCCTTTGTATTCAGGTTCCAATTTCCTCTCCCACCTTTTGTTTTCTTCTTCGTTTTTTTTTTTGTTCCCCTGAAGCTTCTTATTGTACGTTCCATTTGCTTTATTTATTTACTTATGAATCCATGCGTTGCATTATGCATGTATATATGTATGTATGTATGTATGTATGGATGGATGGATGCCTTTGACATTGACTACTAAATAAAATGTTCCTGGGTTTGATTTTTTGCATGAATATTGACTTGACCGGGGGATCAAAACATAGACAATTTTCTTTTTGAAAATTACAACATGGTCTAGTTTTTGCAGGAGATACAATTTACAATACAGGTATTATGCTGAAAGGAATGCATAAAGATTGAGAGATGAGAGAAAGAGAGTGACTGGGAGAGAGAGAACGCTTATATGTACGACAAAAATAACGTTTATGTACAGCAGAGAAAAGGGAGTCAAGTGAGGATAACATTCTTTTTCCGAGGTCAACAGTAATGGAGATTTTTTTTCCATTTTACGAGTTAAAATTGAGTGGGTCTTTTTTTTCTCTTCAGGGTCAAATTCGGAGTGGGGTTCGCTTTTAGGTGTCAAAATCAGGGGGTAGACGTTTTCCAGGTTGGATTTCATCCCCTTTTAGGAGTCGAAATCGAGGGAACTTTTCCTTTAAAAGGGTCAAAATCAAAGGGGTCCCCATTTTGAGGTCAAAATCAGGATCGGGGGATTTTTTAAAAACTTTCTCTGGTTCAAAGATTGCAGGGAATATTTCCTTTTCAGGAATTCAAAATCGACTGGGAACTGTTGCTCTCTTTTTATGAAAACGAAATATTTGTTTTCCAATATTTTTATAGTTGAAATTGTTTTACCCCGAACAACACCGGGTGCCCCTGCTAATAAGCAATAAATGATTAATACATAGATTTATTATCGAAAGTTAGTCAAAGTTGGAGGCTTGACTTCCTCTATCGTGACAACAAGAACAATCCTCACCTATTTTAGGGAAGTTTTGTCCGTCTTATCATGTTAAATCAAACATTATAAAATTTCTATTTCCCTACTACGATTTGATTTCAAGATCGGATACGCTTTTGAATTGTACGGGCAAATTTATTATGAAATAAACGAATTAATCGAACTATCCCAGGTACATTTCCATTTTCCTCCCACTTTATTCACTCGAAATCATAATTATTCGGCTTGGAGGAAAGCAATTGAACCCGAATATATCTTTAGAGGCAGACAGACATTCATATTAAAATATTCATTGAAATGTGAATAAATTCATTTTCCAATGAGATTAATAAAACGAAATAATAAAAATCATTACCGGTTATTGACTTTTGCAGACGATGGGCAATGTTTTTTAATTGTCCGTACACAATGACTGCCGACCGGAATTTCCTTGAAGACAACTAAATTTAATGTAATGCTATGTGATTTCAAATTGAACTATAACGAGATTTAAATGTGAAATTACGAGATTTAAAAACGATAATATGATATTTAAAAACAATGTGATGATATAAAAAACGAGATGGTATGATTTATGATATTTCAATAATAGCGTAAAGTAATGATTCTGGACGAGAGGTTCGCGCCCCAAAAGGGGGTAATTTGAATATTTTGAAGAGCAATTCGGAATGTTTGAGTAAAGAAAAGAGGGTTTCATGGCTGGAAACAGATTCTGGTTAAGGCTTAAGTATTTCATTCCTAATCATGAAATTCTTTCAATCACTAATTTTACTATGAAATCCATATTAACTAAGTAACTAACACTCTATTCAATACCTTATTGAAGTAATGTAATTGTGTCGTTGCTACTAATGTAGTGATCAAAATTTGATTTGGAATATGGAATCTAACCAAAAGATTGACCCTCGAACTGAGAACCATGCAACTTGCATATGACAAAATTATGTTCAACCTCACATGGAGAGATCACAAGAAAGCACAATATATTTATGAAAAACAGGAGTCTGAGACATCATTGACTCCATTAGAAAACTCAAAAGGCATGCAGCTGGTCATGTTGCTAGAATGACAGACAACTGATGGACATCACGACTCACAACATGGATCCCCAGAGATCACATGCGTAATCGAGGCCGGCAGAATAAAAGATGGAGAGACAAACTAGTCAAGTTCAGAAAGTATTGGCTCCAAGACACCCATGATAGAGAGATCTGGTGGATCCCAGGGAAGGTCTAAGTCCGACGATGGCTGCTGCTGCGGCTGCTGCTGCGGCTGCTGCTGCGGCTGCTGCTGCGGCTGCTGATGATGATATCTGGAAACGGGAATTTCACAGCTGAAGATTCACCTGATGTTAGGCATTTTTCCTAGAATCGCTGAAATAAGTTTTTCCATGAAATTATTCCCTTTTACTGTGAATGGCGAAACTTCTCAGAAAAATACCGGAATTCTCAGAAACTATGTACCATTACTATATAATCAGGTAAAGCCAAGAGATGAGCTCGTCTGAGAAATCATCCTTCCTCATCAACACGTGTTTACGATAAATTAACTGGTTATTTCATACATTTTAATTCATTTATAGAAAGCACATACACAACGGACTTTTATCCTACATATTAGTATGAAATAACTTCGCATTCTCTATGATGAAAAAAATCATATTTGTTTCAAATAAGTAAATAGATTTCTGTAGTATTTTTCCACGCGGAGATTGTCGTTCATTCACCGATAAATTTCCTCTAGTTGTATACAAGTCCCTTGTTCGTTTGCATCGCGGTCTGATGAGAGCCGCACTTCTTACAACAGTAAACACGCACTAACGTTAGCTAGCACACAATGAAGACGACACAAAAATTTTAGTGAGTTACTTATTGTTAATATACTGTATCATTTTTACAAAGAATTTCCTTTTTTAAAACCTGATAAATTTCTGAATTTAACATTATATTTTTCTCTAAACTGAATTCGATTTATAATATTGAGGGGTCATGAAATCTTTAGAGTTGTCGAGGTTGGGCATGAAGCTAAGAACCAATGATCTAAGGTCTTTCTATCTGGATTTCTAAGATGAGGAATTATCATTATTGCAAACTCATTTACTCGGAGTTTTATAGTTACAACGCTTTGGTCGACCTTCTTTAAGAGGTTATTTTTGATGCGAACCCTTCAATCCATTGGTTCCTAACCAGAGACCAAATTCATGTATATATCAGCTAAAATAGCAGAATTCTTATTTTGTTATGATAATCTGATAATTCAAATGATATCTTCTTAATCATTTTCGCTTTGAGTAACAAATACGTAGCAACAGCAGTACAATCATAAACTTAAACTAATTCTTATCATAAAGCTGTCTAATTATGCCTAATATAAAATAATTATTTGAAATTATTCTTTGTTGCAACTTATTTAAATGGAGGGGGGGCTAGTAATCTTATTGACAAAAGTAGGGAATGACCTTGAAAAGGTTGGGAAACACTGCTCTAATCAATTAACGAGGGTTGCTTGGACAGCGGAACAGAAACAACCCATCTCGTTGGATTGAATAATGCATTCAGTTTGATACTAATCTCACCATGACGTATGTTCATTTGTTGTATTCAAGATCATCGTGTATATGTATGTTGCTCCAGGAAAGATATGGATCGCAAATGCCCATCATTAGTATCTTTTATTTTGATAAAGAATTGTGAATCCTTGTTGTGTCTTTTGATAGACCAATAGATATAAGTCTGTACTATCAGAAAATTTTGGGATGTACTAACTCTGTGGAATATCGGGAATTGTCTCGTACTGATATGCTAGCCTTAAACTCTGGCACCCACTTGAGGTTCGAAAATCTACCAAAGCAACCGTCGGAGTTGAATACTCAACTATCTTTACCACCAGATAGACGGATCTGGTTAGTTACTGAATAGAAACTGTCTCATGACCAACGTCTTTTAGCAGCTGAGGAGGATCAATATAAAAAAGGAAAGAAACGCCAAAAAAGAATGATCAATGAATAAGTTACTTCTCTTGTCTTTTATTGGTCAGTGATCACTAAAGAGTCTGAATCCAACCCCACAAAAAAACGAACAAGCGTGAACACAGTTGGATAGGAACCTTGTCAAAATGAGCAAAAACTTTCGCCCCCCCACTCCCAACTGAAACTTTTCTAGAGAGGGAATCTAAAAAAAAAAAAAAAATATTTTTTGTTAATATGATTAGGAGTGAATATTTTAATTGTCTGCTCTCTAGCTCCATCGAGAGCAACCGGTATGCATGATACATACATACAGATATAGCCAGCCAAACGAACCACCTCGAAAACTGAAGAAACCTATGTTGATAGTTTTGATTTCTGTTACATAGATGCAGATGTTCAAAGATATATATATATATATATATATATATATATATATATATAGAGAGAGAGAGAGAGAGAGAGGGGGTGGAGAGAGGGGGAGAGAGATGCAAGTGTTTAAGCAGATAGATGCAGATGTTTGGATATATGGATATTTATGTATTTAAAAAGGGATGTATGATCTGACAGAATGATCATAAATTGCTTTATATTATGTCAAAACTCTTATTTGAAATTATATTCTGTCATTACACGGTTAATGTATCACTTGGCTTAGACAGCGTAAAAAGAATAAAAATGGGACTGTTGCAGGAATCAGGGATCGATGGATAGATCCAGATGTTTACATAAGTACACACACACACACACACACACACACACACACACACACACATATATATATATATATACATCACTCTCTCTCTCTATATATATATAGACACACACAAACACACACACACACACACACACACACATATATATATATATATATATATACATGTGTGTGTGTGTGTGTGTGTCTATATATATATAGAGAGAGAGAGAGTGATAGACAGGTAAATAGATAGATGAACGCAGTTGTTTAGGAAGATCAATCGATAGGTGGATGTAGTATTTTATACATATATATACATATATATCGAGAGAGAGAAAGAGAGAGGGAGAGAGGAAGAGAGATGCAGGTGTTTACAAAGTTAAATAAATATATTGATAGGTAGATGCATGTGTTTACATTGATAGTGACATCAGTAAAGGCATCCATATGCGTAATATTCAAAAGGCAATAGATATGTGGAGAGCTTAATTAATTGAGGTGTCCACACATGCGCATTTCATCATTTAGAAGATGTGCATGTCAGCCATTTTGTAAAAACGCATCATGCAGGGCTTTAATAAAAGCGCTTGCTTGTCTCTACGCATGCGCATGCGAACCTTGCTTTTGAAGAGAAGCCCGTGACAAGTACCT
>OY735200.1:84512997-84740497 GCA_963457665.1 Thysanoteuthis rhombus
ATGATTTGGACAAATTCAGCGTTTATCTGCAAGGTGACATTCAAGAATTAAAAAAAATGTCTTTGAAAAAGGCTTATGGTAAACAACTAATTTCAAAGGCTGATTGGTTGTTATAGTTGTAAAATGTTGCGTCAGGTAATCTTCAAGGAACTATCAATTAAACACTCATCTTTCTTTCACTTATCTATAATTGCTTGCCAATTTTTGGCAGTAAAACTGTAATTAGGGAAGTTCACAAATCCAAGCGACGAAATTTCATCAAATACTTTTCATGCTACAGATCTCACTGGTGGGCATCGGAGATAATAAAAATGACTTTGTCTTTATTGGAAACCATCAACCAAAACTGTCATAAAAATTATCAACGTAGGTTTCTTTAGTGTTTAAAAGGGTGTAGCTGGCTATATGTGCATATATCTATGCATGTATATGCAGACCACTTCAATGGAGCAAATGGGCTAAAATTTTGATTATTTACTCCTCATCATGTGTAGAAAGGACTTTTCCCAAAATTTGTCGCCTGAAAGGTTTTTACTTGGGGATCAGTTTACAATCTGATCTCAAGCTTAATTCGTCCATTTGAGATGGTTTATTGATGAGCTTTTTTGATGATTATTACTCAAGAGAGGGCAACAGGAGTGACTTATCCATTGATCATCTATTTTTTTAATTGATCACTCCAACACGACAGGCTGTCAAAAGATGTTATTCATCTGAAAATTCATACTGAATGATTGACTAGACCTGGTTGAAATCATACTTGAACTTGCTATCATAGTCAGTAAGTAAATAATCATTGCATCGAAATTTTCAATCACATTAAAAAAAAAACGTCAATTGAGCAATAAACATGGTCAAAATAAATTTAATTCATGAGATCATCGACATTTTCCTCTGGAAACGGTGAATAGAGTGAAAAAAATCCAGAGATATACGGATTTTCGAAATGAAACTTGGGTGTTATCAATAAACGCGTAAAACTAAGGCCTTAAGAAGGTCAATAGGAGTACCGAGACAAATTTTCAATTCTGTAGACAAAACGGTATGGCTAGGAGCGCTGGAATGAACAACAAATCAAACAAACGCACTCAGGTATGAAGGATAGAACTCTTTGTCATCTCTGATGGCTACAGTCATTCAATAGTCAACTTAAGCTGATGCATATAATCAACCATGAAACGTGACGACGAGCATTCATTCAATTCAGGTATTCAAGAGTTGTGCATTGTTTAATATCTTATATTCTACATTATGTTATGCATTTTAAGTTGATTCGATCATGTTCCATCTTTACACCAGGGCCTTTGAGAGTGATTTCATTAAGCAGTGTAAAGATTTTTTTCCTTCCTGCATCCCCACATACACTACACAAATACCCTCGTCCTCTAGCCATACCGTATTTGTTTGCTGTAACCCTTTTAGCACCACACATCATATTTATTATTTCCATTTTTAGGAGAGAGCATTCAAATATTTGGCATACCACTAAACACACACACACACACACACACACACGTACACATACACATATATGTATAGATGTATGTGTACGTTATGAAAATGTGATACATGTGTGTGCATGTGTATATATATATATATATATATATATATATATATATATATATATATACATATATATATATATATATATACACACACATATATATAATGAATTACAATTAAACGTACGTATATTTGAAGTTGATAATCATCTAAATATGTATATTATGTATATATGTATACATCAAATGCTTTATATATGTATATATATGTAAATTTATGTATATATATACGTATGTTTATATACATATCTATACACACACATACATATATATATACATATATATATATATATGTAGACATAGATAAGCAAACATACAAATACTCAGACACACAGACTCATATACACATACACTCATACATATGTATACATATACGTGTGTGTATATATATATATATATATATATATATATATATATATATACATAAACCGATAAAATATATATATATATATATATATATATATATATATATATATATATATATATATATATATATATATATATATATATATATACATATATATATACATAAACCGAGAAAATAAAGACATAGAATTATATTACCAGCTTTTGATGGTAAAATAGTTTCAGTATGCATATGTTTTCTTCCTTCTTTCTTCTACAATGTCTCACTTTTTCTAGATGAGATTTAATGAATCGTAAATTCATTTCTCCTTTTCAAAACGCATGTTAATTATCTTCCTTTGATAAATTTACTTCCTTTGATATAATTTCATATCTATTATGTTTTTCAGCTTCTCTCAAAAAATGAATTTCAATTTAATCGGCTTGACTAAAGTCAATATGTTTCAGACTCATCGTTGTTAGATCGATGTTGCTAATAACGTTAATACAACATAATGCGCCGAGCAAGTTCCAAAGCTGCTCAGCGCCACGACGAACCGTGCGAGACCACCTGGCTCTACCAGCGTGTTTCGATGGCTGTCGTCTGTGGCTACACTTTGTCCATCGGAACGGTGGGTATACACACAGTTATCCATTAAAGAGAGAGAGAGAGGGGGGAGAGAGAAGAGAATAATAACATCACTGTATTTTCAAGGGTGAGTTAATATAGACATGTGTTTTTTTTAGATCACATGATATATTTTTATATCCTCAAATATCTATTGGAATTCCAATTAAAACCTGAAAAAGTAACATCAGTAAACCCCCCCACATCTCCAAATCACAGTCAATGGCTGAAGAACCCTTGCATCAAAATTTGAAGTCTTCAATAAAATTCAATCGAAATGGTTTGAATAAATTCTAATCATGACATAACTGGTGTTTTACACTGGGAAACATCTAAAATAAGGTAAGAAAAGAAAATCCAGAAACATTGATTTAGGAGAAAACAGGTGCTAGAAATAAACCTGTCAAAATCAGCCCCCCATCCCTCAAAAAATAAATGAAAATATTTTTAGATGCTGTCACACTGGGTACTGATGCTAGTTCTCAAGTCTGTGGATAAAACTGTATGACCAGGAATGCTGGAACACACAAACAAACAGACGCATGTACATATAAAGAAGATAGAACTTTTTGCAATCTTTGATGGCAACGAGCATTCAACATAATGTATTTCAACCAAAACTTGGAAGGTATTGTTTTTTCCCCATTCGTGAATAGGAGACATAAAGAGAAATCCATGGCATCATTTGCTGTTCATAATAGGATTACACATTTATCTCTGCTAACAGAGTCTTTCCTTCTATCTTTCTGTCTGTCTGTCCATAAAATATCTCCAAAAGTCTTCATTGAATTTCGATTAAATTTTGTTGAAGAGTGGGCTATGGCCTGAGGATAAATTGATATCATTTTTGTGGATCTTTTTGTCTAATCGAGAGATATCTTAAAGAAAAGAGCAGTAAATAATAATGCTAAATCTGAATTTCAAGAGAAGTAACTCAATATTTCTACCGTTTTTTTTCTCCTCAATGCATTCAGTTTATCAGTTAGTGTACGGCATTGGCAGAGGCATACACTCTCTATTTTTCGATGAAATCTCGATGAGTAAGAGTTTGAAAATATTTTGTAGGCGTTTATAATGGTAAAAATTAAAATAAGATATTGTAGATCGAGGGAACATTATTCAGAAACGACTTGTCATATAAATCACAATTCAACGCGTATTGACAACCACTCTTTCCACGAGGTGCTTTATATTTGTGGCTTTATGTCTAAACAAAGCTAAGTAAATAACAATTAACAACCTCTCTATGGTTTGCACTCGAAGAAAAATGTTTGTTAAAATTTGAGAATTTACAGAAACATTTTTTTCTCATCATATAATCCTACTGTTTGTCTATTATTTTTCAGTGGCCCCTTCGAGAAAATTGAGTGAATCGAATTTGAGGAAATCAAATGGAATCGCATTTATGACAAGGAATATACTTCGTGGCGTGTATGTATAAGTGGAAATTCTGGCATGCCTCCATATAATAAATATTTATATTACAAGAGCAGGAGAATACGCAGTATGAGAGAGAGAAAGAGAGAGAGAGAGAGAGAGAGAGAGAGAGATTAACAGATGTCAAAGAGAGTATAGAAGACCACGCATGCGCAAGGGACATTGACTTTTTTCTTCCCTTCGATGACGTATAATTTCGACATCATGGCGGTCTTTTTCCGCCATTTTGCAAGTCTCAGGTAGGTCGGTTCGTTGATCGTCGTGTCCTTCCCATTATTGCCACATGCTATCTACCGGTGCACGACAGTTAGAAATGACCGCGCTTGCCAGGAAAAAAAAAAAGGTTTTTAAAATGGGGAGATAAGAAAAAGCAAGATATTGTTAGCTCTTTTCGTTTTTGTTAAGATTCTGCTGCCAGGCAAGAGACAGGAATCTTTGCCTGCTAACAATTTTTTGAAGAATGGCACTGAATACACAAGCGCCTAAGATTAAGGTTAGGGATATATATTTTTACTTCTCTTCTGATTGTTTGTGAGTGTGTGCATGAATGTGGATAAATGTGCATAAAGCAAGAATTATTTTGTTCTCTTTCACAAATTGAACATGGGAAGCCATCAAAGGCGGTGACGGGTTATCTCCCTTTCCATATTTCCTTTTTTTTCAAGTTTTAGGGCCAGTGTGTGTGTGTGTGTGTTCCAAAGCTCCAGGCCATTTTGTCTACAGACTTGAAATTTAGCATCAGTACTCCACAAGACCTCTTCTAAAATGTTTGCACACGTTTGGAGCAATAGATTTTTTTACCCTTTGGGGGCCTTATTCTGACGAGTTCATTAATAACATTTAAATTCCACAGAATTATTGTTATCATTATTATTATCATCATTATTATTATTGTTATTATTATTATTATTACGATTTTTCACCGTTCACTATTCAGTTTAAAGACGATTTATCTAAAAAGATGACAGTCTGCCGAATATTTTAGGGTCTGTTTCAAGAGGTGACTTTCTGTTGATTACACATATAATACTTCTTGCAAAGAAAATATTATATACAGCCGTATTTGGACTGATCTGAAATCACTTCAGTACAACTTTTGCATTTCATCGGAGATTTCCACCACTCTTATTGTGCAAACATATGTTTCTGTTGGCCAAGAAAGCCCTGGAAGAGACTCACCAGTTTCTTTTTATTCGTTAGTGAATTGTACGCTGACAGTTGAATGTGGAATTTACAGTTTAGATGTTTTCTGAAATAGGATCATTTTGCCCACTAATTTTTCAACGAAAACATCACCCTTTTCAAAATATAACAAGCCTGCGCCTCTGGATTGAGAGGCATGGTGAAGTGATTATGCAGTTATTTCTTCTGCATAACGAATTAATAATGAACATGAATATCGAACGACAATAACCATCAAAAGTGGCTAAAGATTCTAGGCTTTTCTATGCGTGCAAGTGTTTCAGGGTTTGTGTGTTCAAGTATTACTGACAACCACAGATAGAAAAATTGGCTTCCAGTAGACTCTTTTTGAAAATGTTTCTTTTTATTTTTGACCTTTTGAGAGCCTTATTCTGACGGGTTTATCAATGTTGTTTCGATTCTTCCGGATGTAGACGTGTGTAGATGCTTTTTTGGAAAACGCCATTGATATCATAAATTGAATTCAGTCTGGTGATCTTTATTCCTCGATGGAATTTTTTATATAACTTCAAAATCTAGCTCTATGGTTGTTCAATATTTAACTATGATGGCCAATTTCATAACAATTGAATCGTGTCAAAATAATACTTGCTATACTTACACATACACACACTCACACACATATATGAATGCATGTACTCTTTTCACAGATATGTACAGAAATATTAGGGAAAGGTGTTGCACCAAAATGATTCCCCGGAAAGAGAACAATATTTAGGAAATGAGACATGGAAAAATCCGAGTGAATAGTATTCGGGCAATAAATCGGATGTATGTATATGATCTTTTGAGTCACTTCGGTCACTTACCCTTCAACTGTTAATTTTAAATATGTAAGCTTCTAAGGAGTTTGTTATCAATGCTTTGTACATAATTTGATATAATGGTATTATGTTTATCTCTCCTTTTGTTGTAATCATCAGCTGTTTACCATATGACCGTTTTAGGGGATTTGAAAACAAAACAGTTATATTTGCAGTGCAACGCAAGGTGTTTGACACCCCCAAATTTAAGCTTTTTTTCATTTGTAGCTTATGCCATACAACATACAGTTTGTTATCTTATATAGGGTATTATCACAATGCATTGTATATGGATAATATTTTATACTATACATCATTTGATTTTTTGAAACTATCACTATCGTCGGTCACCTAAAAACGTATTTAAAACGATGATGGATCAGTAAGTATAACAACAGACGTGACTCATTTATTGTGTCATTTTTATTGCATGTTCACACATGGGAACATAAAATCTGTTGTTTCAGTTTTGATAAGTATTTTCCACTAACCTTAAACGTATTATTCTTCCACGTCGCATACCATCTTATTTCCATCAATTCGTTTTCCCCTTAAGTCATCAGATAAATTAGCCAAAAATACATGGTTGTGGCGAAACCAAACTAAATTCTCTTTCTATATATGTATGTGGAATAATAGATTCGTGCCTGTGTACCGAATCTGTCATATCATTAAAGTTCTTCTCTAAATGAATCTGAAATAAACCAAATCATTCGCCTTAAGGAACCCAAAGGGTAGAAACATAAACATGCTTGCGTAACAAATCCATTATTCCACCATATTTAAAACTGTACTCTGAATGAATGTTTTTGTATGGAGCAATTTTATGAAATAAGCCCATCACACACTTTATATTGAATTGCAGATCTATACATACACACACACACAAACACACATACACACATATATATATATGTACATATTGTAAGGTTTTGCTACAAAAACAGGTTTCTTTTTTCTGCCCTGTTCAGGCGTATGATTCAGTTTATTTTAGATTCGTACTGAGGACATTTTTGGTAGGGGGTCAATTTTTTCAAGGTTTTAAGATCTTTTTTGTTTAGTGGTTGGTTAATGCTTGTTATGTCTTCCTGTTTCATTTCGTTGGGATATTGTGTATGTTGGTTGTTATAAATTATAAATTAAGAGGATATGGCGTAGGAACTGTCTGTTTGTGTAGCAAGTACTTACTTCATCATATTTTTAGCTCTACTCAATGATTAATGTCGAATGAATCGAGAGTTTTATGAAATGAACCAATCACACATCGGATATTATATCATATCATATAATATTGTATTCCTGGTTTGAATCGTATATACAAGTGTGTGTGTGTGTGTGTGCATGCGTGCGTGCGTACGTGCATGTACATATTTGTGTACCATATATATATATATATTGTCTAAAAAAGCATCAAAATATTCTTTTAAAAAATTATCATATATATATATATATATGTTGGTGCATACAGTGACACAGACTTTACTTTGAAGATTAATATTGATATCTTTTATAAAGGGAATCTGATGATGAAATGAATTTTATTTTCTAGGTGGATGTTTAACTCTGAGAAGAGTGTGCCCACCACTCTAGATGCAATCCAAGAATATGGTAAAATATGGAATATGAAAAACTGTAGACGTGATCTTTATTCCCGAAAAGATGTATCTGGTAGATAGCCTTGAGATTCACCTGACGTCAATCTCAACGAGAATCTTGGGGCCATCAGGGAGGAGCCTTTTAAATATGTTCTTTTGGACTTGCCCAAAGCAACAGAATTTCACGCTGGTGATTGGTGAAGTTTTGAATAACTATTCATGAATCCTTTACGTTCATTCAAAAGTACGTTGGAACTCACAAAGATTCCCGTGGCCAAAGCAATTTAAAGTGTTTCTTGAACGTAGATTTGGTGTTGCTTGTAAAATGTCGATTTTCAATATAAGGTACCGTTCAAACTACTGTATACAAACACAGTACTCATATGAGTGAAATTTTAAATAGATACAGTAGATTCTGTTCAACAGGACCGATTAGGAAGAAACAATTTGGATCCAATAAACGGCTGGCGCGATTAACCGAAAAGCTTCACATTTAATGGACCAAGAATTTTTTGAGTCGATGGGGAACAACATTCTATCGGATTTTGATTTGAAAAAAAAGGCTATTTGGTAGCACTGCTGCTTGATCCAAGTACATGGTGCTTCGGTTATAATAAACTGAGTAAATCAGCAATGATTAAATACGTTTGAATCGGTTCTCATCAGATTGGTTCAATTATGTGGCTGGTCATAATAAACGTTGGTCCTATTCAGGGGGACCCACAGTGTATTAGAAAATCAGCTTTGATAATTACACACACACACACACACACACACATATATATATATAGAGAGAGACAGAGACAGAGAAAGAGAGGGAGAGAGAGAGAGAGATTGATAGTGATCAGTGCATAATACGTCCGCAGAAAGATTTTACAGCAGCCATTACGGATACTGTAGAGTAACCTCCTTGAATGAAAGCAATGAAACACATGCTTTGTCTGAATCGGTACACACAGTGTTATTAACGATGGCATAAATACAATTTATTTCCCTTAGCTACTTATTTAATCCGACTTCTCATCATCTGATCTTTGCAGAAGATATTTCATTGGTTTCCTAAAAATGTGATCTTTGTAATAGAAGAATATAAAAATAACTTAAAAGACTTCCTTTTCGCATACAATTTTAGACACTTTCTCGTCATATTAGGATAGCTTTGGCAAATATTTAAATCCTCCTCCGTTTCCACACACACACACACACACACACACACACACACACATATATATATCTATATATATATATATATATATATATATATATATATATATATATATATATATATATGTGTGTGTGTATATATATATGAAAAACTTTTCTCCAAAAAATGTCGTTTTCATCAATTATTTTCAATATCTGTTGATGTTATTCTTGTTATTTTTTCAGTAAGTCTATGTTTTACACAGAATTTGATACTATAATACAATATGTGAATTTTCTTTAATATATATATATATATATATATATATATATATAGAGAGAGAGAGAGAGAGAGAGAGAGAGACAGAGAGAGAGACAGAGAGACAGAGAGTTATATATTGCTCTAAGTTGTATTAATACACGAGCACTTTTAGATTAATAAAAAATATTACATTTTAAAATTTCAGCTACGCTACATTTTTTCATCAAATTATTTCATTAGATATAAGTATATATTTCGTTATAAATGGAATGATATATCCGAAAATGTATCAATTGGATGTGGGAAAAACATCAAATAACACTGCCGAAACGTGATATCTGTGCATTGTCCCTATAACACCGATGAACATCTTTTGAAACCGATCCGATTAGGCTGCCACGGTGGATAATTTAGTTTTTTCCGAAATTGTCAAATTATATCTATCTATCTATCTATCTATCTATCTATCTATCTATCTATCTATCTATCTATCTATATATATATATATATATATATATATATATATATATATATATATAGCAGGCTTTATAACATATTTTACCCACAAGGCATTGCTCCTGACAGTGGACTCTTGTTCCACATGGGAACTTTAAACACATACTCACACAGTGCACACCACTGAAAAGAAGATGGGAAAAATCCCGAAACATATCTGGACCATTTAAACCTAAGGATTAATAAACCTTACCTCTAAACACTTTACTCCTGAGTCTGTCTCAATCTTTATAGTACACATTATATATATATATATATATATATATATATATATATATATATATATATATATATATATATATATATAAAGATGATTTTGATGCATATATGTATGTGTGTGTACGTATGTGTTTGCAAGCATATGCGTGCATGTGTGTATAAACATATATACGAGACATTGAACAATTGATAGATAGAAAGATGACTATAAGGAAATGGATTGACAGATGGTTGAATTATTTACGTATTCCACATCAATGTCAAAAGTTATCATGCAAGGCCTGGAAGAAAAAAAAAGTTTTTATCACTAATTCTCTCGGGAGGTAGAGAAGCCTATTAACAGGTCAAAAGTTAGGCTCTTGAACACTGATTTTTAGAGAGATAAACTGACTCTTTGTCCGGTAAAAAGCTGTGATTTCGAATACGGATTTTCTACGATGGAAAGCAGGCTCATTAACTGGTTAAAGGCAAGTATTTCGAATTCAGATTTTCTAGGGAGGCAGACAAACCCTTTGCCCTTGGAAGATTGACGCAACAAAATCTCCCCACTTAATTCCCCCCTTGTACCTACACCGTACTTATCCCAGTTTAATAATGCTAGAATGCAGATTTGAAAAATATTATATGATTGTTTAAACGAGAGAAATAAACAATTCCTGTTGATGTGAAATTTCAAAAATACACCTTTGAACGCTTATATATGTGGGTTTTAAACTACAGCTTTTACCAAACAAAATCACACACACACACACACACACACACTCACACATATATATATATATATATATGGTAGTCAGTTTTCATCCCAATACTTCAGTGTTTTCAATTTGGCTTCCCTGTCTACCCACCATTTTTTAAAATCGTATCTCGTGTCCCCTGTCTCTATCGATCGACCTATGTCCGTGTTTCAATTCAGCTTGTCTGCCGACGTACCAGTCTTTCATTTTTTTTCATTCTATCTCTATCTCTAAGTATCTATCTATCTATCTATCTATCTATCTATCTATCTATCTATCTATCTCTATCTCTCTCTCTCTCTCTATATATATATATATATATATATATATATATACACACACATATATACATACATACATACATATATATATATATATATATATATATATATATATATATATATATATATATATATATATATATAATTTGGAGTTTTTAGAGGTTTGGCCATTATCCACGCGTCCCTGCACACTTATTTGTGGAATTCTTAGTGTATCGTTTTCCATAAGCTCTCAATTGTACGAGGAGGGACAAAGATAATCGCCCAGGGCGTCGAAAATATTATAATGGTCTAGACAAGACAATGATCGGTAGTGCTTTTCTAATTAGTGGCTTAAGAGTATATGATAGATTTCTTTTATATTCACTGAAACAAGGACAATAAATTTAAATCTAAAACACATTCATCAAATGAGACAGACGGCGAGGACATATTTCAATATCTTTTCTTTAGACTTGTTTTTACGGAGAATTGATTAAGAGCAATTGTCATCAAATATTAGCATTTAATTAACTGATAGTGAATTAAGGATTCATTCTTCTTGGTTTCAGCCTGGTTTTAAAGATCGAATTGGGAGAACAATGCAACCAAACTTCACTACTGATGTCCTGCTATAAAATGTTGAACACGGTACGGATTAAATTTCTTTCTATTCATAATGAACCAAAACATTTATCATATATATACATATAAAGTAGTAATATGTGTGTCTATTTAAATATGTTTGTATCTTTTTTTGTACTCGGGAAGTACGTGCTCGAGATTTTAAAAAATGGAGCATAATCGGCTCCAGCATGTCTCAATCAACCTATGATAGGGTGGGTTTTCAGTCACCAATAGTCAGTGCATCCGATGGTGCCCGTCGCTGACTTCTAGTATTAGTATTCCCCTTAGTGTTTTGATTCAGGTAAAGAGCGAATATTTCGATTTTAAAGTAGTGAGGGGCCTTCCGATTTGAATATTACACAAGTTCTATCGTCCGTATTTGATATTATTCCACATTAAGCTTAATCAATATGGGATTTTTTTTTAAAATTACCTGACCATTAACGAGAAAAATAGCCCAATGAGACTAATGGAGCCTTAGTTACCATCAAACTATTCCATTTAGAGCAAATGATTTACTTCCCGATTTAAAATAGCCACCGTTCTAGATACAAAATAACAGACGCTGATGACAAACTAACCATACCACTAACCCTAAAAATACTAACCGAAACCTTAAAAATCCTAATCCCAATCATAACCCTAGAAATCACTTGAGTAAACCTAAAATACTAGCCCTAACACTAACCCTAAAAATATTAACCCTAACTTCTGGAACAGCAGCCATTTCAAAATGGACATCTTCACAATTTCTCCCTTAAGATCTCATGCACATACTTATCCCAGTTCCCTTCCAACTCTTCAAAACTGCCTGGAAAGTCCTCTTATTGGTTCAACAGCCGCTGCCCTGTCACGGTCTGAAATCTCTTTGGTAAAGCCAAAATTCGCAGGGATTTAAATAGGGACTTACAGACCAAGGGTATGCTAAGCTTTGCCAAGAATCCTGCATGAGACGTGAAGAATGAAAAATTAATTCCCTGTCAATATGATAGTCAGACATTTCACAAGCTTACTCAATGGCGTCTCAAAACTTTCTGCTTGTATTTGTGCAAAGAGATACCCTCTTATTAATTGCAAAGTTATACCATGGTTGCGCAATCGGCTCTCAAGATATTCAAAACGACTGGATATTTCTTGGACATACATCTTACATACAAACGCAGGCACTAAGGAAAACAGTCCACTGTCTCAATAGGGATATAATCAAATTAGTTTTCAGATACTCTGCTTTGATTCAAATCATGTCTTCAGACAGATTCTTTTAGCATCTAACAATAGCAAAGAAAAAGTATCCAAACAGAAGCAGAACATTATTGTTGAAATTGATGGAATGTTTTGGGGCTAATCAATACTTCATGCTTAATAGAATATGTTGATCAGTACTGTCCATAGAACAATGTAACATGACAGATTCTTGCTTATTTAGAAATGAGAGCACTACACACTTTACTTTGGTCGAAATGGTTTGGGGGTCTAGATTAGATTATTTAATTTAGATCAACTCTAAAGGTGAGAGTTGGGCGAATGTGAATTTCTAACTACGACAAAATTATGAGCTTTTAAATTCTTCTAGTTTGAAAATAAGTTTCAACGCAAATACATCACTGTATTAAAGTGCATTAACAAAGGAAGTTTTTACGTGGAAAGAATTTAATGGGTAAAATAAATGCTTTTTTATTGTTGGGTTGTAGACCTATTGATGTAAGTAGGTATATATGAAATGAATGTTCTTTGTTTCCTCTGTTATACCTCAATTGTTTCGAACGTTTATTCTAAGAATACCAAATAATCTACGGCCAGGTTTTTGTTATTGTTCATATATATATATATATATATATATATATATATATATATATATGCTCCTCTATTCAGGGTTGAGCGCTATTTAAGTAAGGTAACTCATCTATTGTAAGCTTATGCAATGCTCTTCCATAGGAATAGAGCACTCTGGTGGATGGGGAATTTATGCGTAAATGAATATATCGCTTAAATTCAGCCTTACTGACCATCCAGTTTCGTAGCTCAAAAAAGGTTTTGATAAAAATTTTCATGAATTCAATCATCAATAAACTAAGATAAACAGTGATCATTATATCAATCATATAATTTAGAGCAATATACTAAGATTTAGGAGATAAATTACCCAACAAGTGGTTTTTGGTTCAACCAATTTTCAGGAGTGGAAGATTATTTTTAGTATTTATCTAATAACTTTTAAAGTTACGGTTAGAACGTTATTCAAAATCAACTGAAATATATTTTGACCTGGATTTTGCTCATGAAAAGAACGTCACAAGAATGACGAAATTATTCTTAAATTATTTATTGTTTTTAATTAAATTTGAAAAAAAAGGTCATTTTATTATTCTCATGACATAATTCTAATATTCTTGAAGTTAAATTCTATCATTTATATAAGATAAAAGTGTTAATTCACAATTTAAAATAAGATTGAAATTCAAATATTTTAATATATTTAATGAACAGATGTAAACTCTGTATTGCCACTTGATGAAGTTCTACAATAAAGTGTAAACATTCTTATACAGTAAGTATTTGAAAGATTTCTATAACGAATATTGTTATTCGTATTTAAAATTTATGTTATACTAATATTAGTAATATTATAAAAGTATGATAATTTGATAAATAGATAAATCAATAAAATCAGTAATTACTTTATCTATTATATCTACAATGCGTATATTCTATATCGTTGGTTTTCATTTGAATTTTTTACTATGACGAAATTCTAAAAAATATTTCAATCCTTTGATTTATCAACTTATATTCGTCCTTGAACAATGAGATTCTTATTTTTCTTCTGGGCACGAATAACATCTATCATCAAAATAAATCAGGGGATGTTTAGATTTGCTAACCATTGACAATTTAACAAGCGAATTTTGTCCTTTTTGTTTTTAGTTTGAAAATTTTAAAAGTGGAAATCCCCAAGGTCATCGATGCTATCTTACCACAAGGCATAGACCCTGTATATGTAATCGTTTTGTAACACATATACCGAGACAGCATTTCATTTAGTAGGTTACGGAAAGACTCAGAGGCCTTTCAGGTCAAAAAGGGGTAGGATAAGGTGCCTTCCTTGAGATGAACTTCCAAAAACCAGACTGGTGATATAAAGGAATTAGAATTGACGGCAAACACTCAAATAACTTTAATTTACTGACGACATCGTTCTTTCTGAAGAAACAATCTACGAGTAATGTGAAACAAACTGAACGAAGAGATCAAAAATTGCGACTACACATAAATGTCAGTAGAACAAATGTCATCTACAACAAACATACTGAGGACAAAGGCAGAGAAATCCAACTTGAAAAAGTAGACGTGAAAAAGTAGACCACAACCCAGGACAATGGATCTCCAAGAAACCATCAAAAAATAAAAAAGAAATCACAATTGGATGAAAAGCTCTCGGCAGAGCAAGCTTGACCATTAAGTACAAGAAAAACCTATTAGTCTTTAAAAAAGGGGCTACAACCATTGCATCCCCTTGATAGTCACGTATGGAGCAGAAGCATTCAATCTGACCAAAAGTGCGTCCCTCAAACATGACACAGAGAGATCACAAGACAGCAGAATATATTGAAGGAAAATCAGGAGTCAGGGATATAATAGAATCAATAAGAAAACTAAAAGGCAGTGGGCTGGTCATATATCAAGAATGTCAGACAACTGATGGACATCACAACTCACAACGTGGATCCCCAGAGATCATATACGAAACTGTGACCGGTAAAATATCAGATGGCATGACAAAATAAATAAGTTCAGAAAGTATTCACTCTGCAATGCCCATGATAGAGATGACTAGCAAATCCTGAGGAAGGTAATCAGGTTTGCAGCATAGGGCGATTTCTCTTTTATTTTCAAACCCTATCCCTATTTATGCATAGCTAATAATGGCGTTCTGATTGTGTCAGCATAATTCAGCCTGATTAATCCATTTCTTTGTTAATCCTTAATTTTTCGCTAAACATTCTCAATCGTAAACTATTTGAGATTCCTAAACATTAATTTTGCCATTCGTAAATCACGATTCATCTTTTCAAATTCCAAACAAGCCATTTTGAAAGTCGCTAAATAACAACAATTCATTCATTTAACTTTCTTTCACTGACATTTTAACAAAACAAAACCCATATTTTAAGATCCCTGACCTGAATAGATAGCGTGATCTAACATTCCATCGTACGGCATGATTTTTTTCAAACACACCATTGTTTCTAATTCAATTATTTCAAAATTAATTAATCAATTATAAATCAATCCTCTCCTTTCAATTTCAACTTCAATATTTGACCAATATAGGATAGATGTATAAAATGTGCTATAAATGTATTAAATGTGTCAGATTCTCCTCAGCCAAATGATTTTTCTTTTTCTTAAATCGATAACCATTTCTTCTTTCAAATTACTATCGATTCTATTAATATCTAAGTATTCATTTATTGACCCTTTGTCACCATCTTAAGGCGTCACTTCATTACACTTTGGTATGTCATGGCTCCTACTCTCACCTAGCTTTATATTTGAATAAACTAGTTCCCTCACGCTGGCTACAGCTTCAGTTTTCCTCGCTTAGGATAAGTATATCATATTGTTACTCACTCGGTCTGTTTCAAATATATTAGAGAGATTTGACAAGAACCTGCAGTAGTGTCACTAATTTTACCATGACCATATAACCCATAAATAATGCGAAGTGAAAATAATAAAACCACTGTGGGTGTTTGTCGAATCTAAGTTTGATATATTTCAAACGTACCGAGTAAGTACTAATATAATATACGTAGTCAGAGTAAGGAGAGCTGTATCTGTAGCCAGCGTAAGGGCAATGCTTTATCCAAGGTGCCAGGAGTATGATTGGCGACGGAATAAATGTGTTCTGGACGCCTCAATGCTTTTAATACATTCTCTAGATCTGAAAGTCTTTGTTTTTTCCTTTTAACCAAGAAAACACTGAGAAAATATTGTTAATATTTTATAAGGGATCTCTTACGTTCACTTACGGTTCTAGCATCTTCTATTGGTCTTTGCCTATGGAGCAATCTTCTGAAACTCAGATGCCATTTCGTGTCAAGATGAGAAACATGCCAAATATGCACAGAATTATACATGCACCCTGTTTTTATCTTATGTTTTCTCTCTCTTGCACGCTCGAGATTGAACATACACATATGTAGACACACACACTCACTTGTACGCACACAAACCCACACACACACACACACACACACACGCACGTGCACACACAAAATAAAATCGCAATTATTCCATATTTTTGCGCTGATAACTAAAATAGTCGGAAATTTGAAAACTGGTGATCAGTTTAGCACAAACTTACATTGCAAATTGAACCCCTGCCAATTTGGGATGAAATTCAAAAACGAATACTCAAATCTAGACATAATAGGAGTGAATGCTTAGATTTTCAGCTCTCTTTGAGAAGAGGGGTGAAAACATGATGATATGAACTGAAACTTCGTGGACCTTGCAAATGTCTGCAGAAACAGAATGGGAGACGTGATGTCACATTATGTGGAGAAACATTATATTGTATGACTTGCAGCTAATAAACTGTGTGTAAGAATAAAGAATGTTAGGTGTGTGGTCACGTGAGCAGAGGGGGAAACACAGAATTTTAAATGATTTGCTAGATCCGTTCTGGACGTTGCAAATCATGTGAAGTTCGGTTTGCGGACGTATGAAAAAACAATCGATGTGAGACGGGGAATCACATGAGCAGAGGAGAAAGACATGATATCACGTGACTTGTAGCCTCAAACAAGCAAATGGGAATGACAGAACATCGTATGACTTGCAGCCTAATAAAACCTTGCAAATTGGTGCAGAAATTGAAAATGGGAGACGTGGAATCACATGAGCAGAGGGGAAAGACATGATATCACATGCCTTGCAGCTTCACACGAGCGATTGAGAAAGGCAGAATCTCACATGACTTGCAGCCATATAAGACTTTGCGAATACGTGCTAAAATAGAAAATATGAGACGTGAAGTCACATAGGAAATGGGGAAAGACATGATATCACATGACTTATAGCCTCACGAGCAAAGTAGGGGGGGGCAGAATATCCACATAACTTCAAGCCTTATAAAACCTTGCAAATGAGTGCTGAAAATAGAATATGTGAGATGTGAAGTCACATGAACAGAGGGGGAAGACATGATATCACATGACTTCCAGCTTCACGCGAGCAAAGGGGAAAGACAGAATATCAAATGACTTGCATGTCATAGCTAAATAAAACTTTGCAAATGCGTGGAAAAATATAAAATGAGAGACGTGAAATCACATGAACAATGGGAAAAGACATGATATCACACCACTTGCAGCTTCATACAAGCAAAGGGGGGAAAAGAATATCAAATGACTTGAAACCTAATAGAACCTTGCAAACGAGTGCTGAAAAAGAAAATGTGAGATGTGGAATCCTATCAGCATAGGGAAAAGCATGATATCACATGACTTGTAGCCTCACACGAGCAAAGAAGGAAGACAGAATATCACATGATCTGCATCGTAAAAAATATTGCAAATACGTGCTGATATGGAAAATGTGAGACGTGAGGTCACATGAGCAAAGGGAAAAGACATGATATGACATGACTTGTAGCATCACACGGACAAAAGTGGAAGACAAAATATCACATGACTTGCAACATAAATATAACTTTGCAATTGCATGCAGGGGTAGGAGATGTGAGGCGTAATGTCACATGAGCACGGGGGAAAGACATGATGTTACATGACTCACAGCTTCACACGAGCAAAGGGGGAAGACAGAAAATCGCGACACTTGCAGCCTAATAAAACCTTGCAAATGAGAGCTGACATAGAAAATGTGAGACGTGATGTCTCTTGAGCGGACAAAAAAGACATGATATCACATGACTTGTTGCTCCACGCAAGGAAAAGGGGAAGACAAAATATCACATGTCATGCAGCTTATTAAAAGCTGAAGTGGGAATATGAGACATGAAGTTACATGAGCAGAGGGGTAAGACATGATTTCACACGGCTTGTAGTCTTTCAGGATGAAAGGGGAAAAAACAGAATATCACATGACTTGCAGACTTTTGAAACCTTACAAACGTATGCTGATATAAAAAATTTGAGACCTGAAGTTAAATGAAGTGGGGAAATACATAATATCACATGATCATGAGTTCACGGGAGCAAAGGGGAAGGACACGATATCACATGTCTTGCAACCTAATAAAACCCTGCAAATGCATGCAGAAACTGGAAATGTGAGATGTGAGGTCACATTTGCAGATGGGGAAGACGTGATATCACATGATATGCAGCCTAACACAGAAAAGGGGAAAGACGGATTATCACATGATGCAGCATTATAAAACCTAACAAATTTGTGCTGAAATAGAAAATGTGAGATGTGAAGTCACATGAACAGTGGGGAAAAGACATGATATCACATGATTTGTTGCCTCACACGATTGAAGGAGGAAGACTTGATCACTTGATTTGCAACCTAATAAAACCTTGCAAATGTGTGCTGAAATACAAAATGTGAGACATGAAATCACACGAGCAGAGGAAAAAGATATGATAGCACATGACTTGTAGCCTCTCACAAGCGAAGCGGGGAGACATAATATCACATGACTTGCAGCCTAATAGAACTTTGCAAGTATGTGCTGAAATTGGATATGTGAGACATGAAGTCACATGAGCACATGGGAATGACATGATATCACAGACTTGCAGCCTCACATGAACAAAGGATAAAAACAGAATATCATGACTTTCAGCCTAATATAACCTTGCAAATGCATGCAGGAGTAGGAAATGTAGCCTCACACAAGCAAAGGGGGAAGACAGAATATCACGTGACTTGCAGCGTAATAAAACTTTGTAAATCAGTGCTGTAATAGAAAATGTGAAACGTGAAGTCAAATGCGCAGAGGAAAAAAAAAGACATCACATGACTTGTAGCTTCACACGAGGAAAGGGAAAACATAGAATATCACACGTCATGCAGTTTAATAAAACCTTACAAATGCATGCTGAAATAGAGAGTGTAAGATGTAAGGTCGCATGGACAGTGGGGAAAGACATGATATCACATGACTTATAGCCTAACACAAGCAAAGTAGGAAACCGAATATCGCATGACTTGCAGCCTAATAAAACTTCAAAAATGTGTGCAAAAATTACAAATGTGGGATGTGAAGTTACATGAGCAGAGGGGAAAGCTATGATATCACATGACTTGTACCCTCACACGAACAAAAGGGGAAGACAGAATATCATATGACTTGCAGCCGAATAAAACTTTGCAAATGCATGCTGAAATAGAAAATGTGAGACGTGAAGTCACGTGAGCATAGGGGAAAGACATGATATCTCATGACTTGCAGCCAAATAAGACCTCGCAAATGTGCGAAGAAACAGAAAATATGAGACTTGAAGTCTCATGAATTTGGGGGAAGACATTATATCACATGACTTTATGCTCCATGAATCATGCAAATGTATGCAAAAAGGAGAAGCTGAGACGTGAAGTCACAAGAACTGAAAAGAAAGACACAATGTCACAGGACTTGAATCAGCGAAAACCCTGAATGTTTGCAAAAAATACAAAAAGGAAGGCATGGATTCACATGAGCAGAAGAGAAAGACATGATATCACGTGACTTGCAATCTTGTGAACACTTCAAATATCAACAGAAACAGAGAAAAAATATGACATGACTAGAAGCCTCATGAACCCTTCAAATGTACAAAGAAACAGAGACTGTGAGTGTTGAAGTCACATGAGCAGAGGAGAAAGACATGATTTCATATGACTTGCAGCCCCATGAACCCTGCAAATGTGTGCAGAAACAGGGAATTGAAGTTTGGAGACACATTAACGAGGGGAAAGAGGTGATATCACAGACTTGCAGCTTCATGATCCCTGCAAATGTGTGCAAAAGCAGAGAATTTGAGACATGATGTTTTATGAGCAAAGGGGGAGGGGGCCTGATATCACATGACTTGCAGTTGCCGTAACAGTAGTGTGTTTCCTAGCAATTCAAATAAGCGTTAATCGAACTTGTAACTCTCACATTAATTCACATGAGTTATAGCGATGTGCTCCTACCTCAAATTAGTGTAAGCTCTTTCATACCAAGGAAAACATTTGAGATACACACTTATGTACATACAAACGTACAGATATGCACGCAAAAACACGTGAATACACATGCAGATTGAAAGACGCACAAACGCACATACATACACGAACATTATAAACGCATGCACACACATGTACACTCACATACACCTACATGCAGTTATGTGTTTACGTACACATGTTCACTTGCATACAAAAACATATAAACACACTAACACAATCAGATACACTTGTGTAAATACATTACACGCACACGCACTTACACATGCATGCAAATATACAAACACACGACCCGTATACACCTACATGCATGTGCACACACACACACACGTATATGGAAGATAGAATCTCCAACAGAGAAGGGAGCCGTATTCTACTCACAGCATATAACAGCTCCGTGCTCCCTATCATTCGTATAATCTTAACAACAGAGAATATTCAAAACTCACAAATACATATTTACAAGAATAATCAGATTATGTCGTTCAATCCCGTTCTGAATATTGCATTTACAACAATAGTTTTGCAAAATGAATCAGAGAAGCAATAAAACACTCGAACAAATTGAATATTTTTATTGGACGCCATTAAATGCCTTTTTAATATTTCCGCTTCAAACCAGTGAACTTGAAAAACATCTCATTTCAACCGCCGCCATTTAAAATTTCATGCTTTCTCTGCTCACAGAATTATATCTTTATCCTTAATATTGGAACATTTTGGATTTTACAAGTATTTATTATGTCCATCAGTATTGCTAAAACATAAACATCCCTGTCCTTGATTTCTACATATGCATACACACCCTGAACGAAGCCATGAAAGACAAAATACGGTACTTGACATTCTATTACATCATGGAATAATTTTTCTCGAGTGAAAGTCCTACAGCATCAATTTATTCTAAACATAAAATAGAGAAATGTTTGAAATAAGCGCACTTCTCCCAGTCTTGCCTCACGAGAGCGTCGTTAGCAAGTGAGTATAGAGCTGGTGGATGCAGGTTCGATTCTTGGACGATACTCATTTATTTATTCACGCTCTGGGGCAGTTTGATTGGCCACTGAGTTATGCAACGTGCACATGAAAGAATTAGGCTGGGCCTCACATGGAGAGACTATAAGACAGCACAATATATTTGGGAAGATACCAGAGTTGGAGACATCATAGAATCCATTAAAAATCTCAAATGGCAGTGGGTTGGCCATGTTGTAAGAATGGCGGACAAACAATGGAAATTGCGACTCACGACATGGATTCCCTGAGATCACATGCATAACCTAGGCCGGCAGAATATTAGACGCAGAGACGAGCTGGGCAAATTAAGAAAGTACTGGCTCTGTGACGCCCATGATTGAGAAGTGTTGCAAATCCTGGGGAAGGTCTATGTCCGACGACGGATGTTGAGAGACTGATGATGATGACGATGATGATGATGATGATGATGATGAAGAAGGAGAAGATCGGTGGTGAAGTAAATAAAATAAAGTAAAAGCAACAGAAGTCTAATCTGAAGGAACAGGAAGCATTCGTTTACAAAATTAGTTAAAGAATTTTAATCGTCCAAAACAACCGAGTCTCTATATCGACGATGGTTATTAGTGTTCTCGAATGGTGTTTTCAATCTAAAAGCTGTGTCAAAAAAACAAAAAAAAAATGGTTAGTTCCCAAACTGGCGTCTCTTTGTCCAGTGTGGAAAAGACAAATACTGTTTTTTCCCAATAATTTCCAGTGATTAAAGAAGACTTGAGTTGATAAACAATGCCTTCAAAATGTGTCTTAGAGGATAAGGTTAAGTTTTTCTTTCATGCTATCACATGGAGATGAATGGTTAACCTTTGGACTTACGAATGTAAAATATGGTAGTTAAACACGCTTACAGAAGCTCCAAAAATATAACTGTACTACGTATTGATCAAATATCAACGCAATAATGAAGTTAAAAGCTATTGATTTGTTATGGTTTTTCTATCAGACATTCAGCATGTATTTGCGTCAAACAAAAACCAAAATTTTCAGATGCACTGTTTCCGGTGTACCGGAACAAATCCATGATCCACAATAATCTGAAAAAGAATTAAGTATTTTAACTGAATCACTGTGTTAATATCTGATCAATACTATCAATAGGTATATTTTTTAGAGCATTTGTGTGACTTTTTGTAGCCCTTCTGTGTTGTGCTGAACCAGCATATTTTACATTCGTAAGACCAAGTTTTTTCTTTACCCTTAATATACATTAATATACTTAATGTACATTGGCACAAAAGCTAGCAGCAATGACTCAGTGAATACAGCTTACTAATGATTGCTCCACAGCAGATATTCTAAGGCGATAGATACAATGAAAAGGCAAGAATATATGTGTATGTGTGTATGTGCGTGTGTGCACATATGTGTGTGTTTACTGATGACATAAAACGGACAAAATAAATATATATAGCGAGAGATCGACTGTGTATATAAGATGTAGGTGTGTTTGTGTGTGTATATAAAATAAAAGATAACGAAGACTGAGAAAATGAATATATGATTGACTTACGGACTAGGAGAACCCCTAAACAGATAGATAGATAGATAGATAGATAGATAGATAGATAGATAAATGAGTAGATAAATAAATGAGGCACGTATAAACATATGTTTATTTGCATGAGTATTCTTGTGATTCATCTAAAAAAATGTCCTTTTCTTCGTTTAGGGAACATAAACAACAGACCCATTCGGGCAGGGTTGCTCCATTATTACGTTTTTTTTCTTGAAGGAATAATTTTTCGCCTGACAATAATCTCCAGTCAGTCGCAAATATTTATGGTTGCAATATAGAAACTAAGGCAGAAAGAAATAACCCTGGGAAAATGAAAGTAACCGAGATCTGACTCTCACTCTTAATAGATAAGGCCATGTACAAATAACCATCCTTCTCCCTTCCATTCTCTCTCTCTCTCTTTCTCTCTCTCTCTATCTCTCCCCCTCTCTCTCTCTCTCTATATATATATATATATATATATGTATATATATATATATATATATATATATATTGATATATGCTTTTTTATACATAATCCTCTCCCTTAACAGGTATGGAAATGAACAAATAACTATCCACCGCCTCTCTTTCTCATACATATATTGCCAAACCTCTAGAGTTGAATTTGTGAATTTGTCAGACATTGGAATATAGTATCTTCGAACTTAAGACTTGCATAAAAGAGAGAGGGAAAAGAAAGAGTGGTATTATGACATCATGTCGTGTCGACTAGCGTATGCATGTTCTCGGTATCAATTTTGTAAACACTGAATTTCCACTTTGAAAAATATTGTCAGATTCTCACTATTAATTTTTGACTTTATATCCACTTGTCACATCAATGTCAATGACCTCATCAAAACCAGTGACGTCATGACAGTTCAAATAAGAATTAGGCACCCTGATGATGATTCACTCTTTCAACTCGACTTGTTTTTTTGTTTTTTACGGGAACTCCTAATAAAGGAGATGAAATGGGATACGTATTTTTAGGAAAATTTTTATGAAGAAATGAATACTATTTTAGATTCAAATGAAACAAAGGGGTTTGGCCCTGGTGCAGCCAAATGTGTATACGTAAGATAGATATGGATGTACAAGTCAGCCATCCAAAAATTTATAAAAGTTCATACATAATCGGGATCTTTCTCACCTCAGTATGCTCCTCAAATCTAGTTAGAATACATTTAAATGGATCCGTATAAATATACAAAATTTTACATATGAATACTTTAAAAAAAAATCATGCAATGCTGTTCCAACATGGAATGGAGCACTCTGGTGGATGAGAAATATATACGATGAATAAATATATCGCATAAATTCAATCTTACTGATGGACAAGTTTCGTGGAGTAGATGGAGGATACTAGCCTCCGGGTCTGAAGCTAAGGTTCCAATCCCGCCTAGTGGTACTGGATGGGATAATGGATAGTCTATAGCCACACCGGAGAGTTGTAATACAACGAAACAGCTGTCTGTGGATGACACAATAACAATATATATATATATATATATATATATATATATATATATATATATATATATATATATATATATATAAACTCGTTGACAATGCATGTTTTTACAGTTGTTATAGCTTTGGTGGTAGTCATGAGAGTGGTTACCCCACGTTTCCTTTACTGACTCTCGTATACATCAAATATCGTGGAATTCCAGAAATAAGGCATTTTCCAAGATATCTGTCGAGAACATAAGGATGTTGGTTCATGCCTTTCGTAAAAGCATCGTGGCTAATTCGAGTAGTATCTGAGAATTTTGAACAAAACAATGGTAGGTTGTTCTCCTTCCCATACCGGTCAGCTCCGGTATCCTCCTTCCAAATATTTGGTTTTACATTCCTTGAACGTCACCGACTAAATCAAAGACCTTGAGAATGTTGGACGGTGAAGTGTCTAAAACGTCATGATTGAAACGAATTTTCAAATACATTGATACACAAACAGCTGTCAATTTCTCTTTGACTTGTTCATTCACCTGCACAATGGCCCAAAAATATGGATCTATAATGATAAGAACAATCTTTCATCTCAGATATTCAAATACGATTTTAAGATAAATGCATCGAATTTAACAGGATTTTTTTTATTAATGTTCAACTAGCATATACTCCATATTTGTCGCCATGACACCTATCGGCTGTTATATTTGAATTTATAAGATTGAACGCCCACACAAGCAATTGACTGTAGCAGAGCAATCGAGTGAATTCAGTCTATTGAAAGTAGAAATCATGAATTGACAATCAGAGATATTTTCAAAGAGACAGCTTGAGATAATTTTACTTAGCAGTAAAATGTACACAGTTCCATTTCACTCTGATATCTGATAAAAAATATGTATATCTTTTCTTTTTGAATACGACTGAGAGACGTTCGTATGAAAACATAAAGACTGCGTAAACGTAAAAAGAGAAAGAACCTCCTAACATTAGAATATGAATCTTTGCACTGAATTCAACGAAATGACACTCAAGCTTCAGTCAATTTCTCTTGGACTTGTGCGATCACCTGCAGTTAAAAATCTGTGACACTCATAAAATGAACGTATTTATTTTGACGTCAAGTGACAAATGCAGGTAAGTTCATTTATGTAAAACCGTTGAAAACGGCTATACAATATTTCTGACAGCTTTTAAGAACTATGAGTGTACTTAACAGGTTATAACAATATATGTTGTATGGTGGGTCAATAATGACACTATATTTCAGGAGACCTATAAGGGGGCTCTAATAGGCTCAAATTGGATTTGCTTTTCTTTTTTTTAAATCTTCGAATCAAGCTAATCCTTGGTAAAACAAAAAACAATCATAAGACATTTTAGAAAATCTGATACATGGACTCATAAAACACTAACAAGTATCATATTATTGGTCGAAACTCAATTTTATTTGAAAATTGACTTACCTACTTTTGTCATTGCGTGGCAGTATTAGACACAGCAACATTTGTGCATGAGTTGGGGCCAGAGGGAGAAATTTGCTCCCAGGCTCTATACGGGCAAAACAATAACAAATTTTAGATTCAATGGTGCAGATGAAATGCAATGTCATTTGTAGGATCTTCAGAAAAAGAAACACTCTCTTTTCCACTGCCCACACGTTGGTGGATTTCATTGTATGAGAAGCAATCCCAGGCAAAGGTAAAGATGAATAAGTTCCGATAGAATGTATGGAAAACGCTCAGCATTACGTAAAAGCATTTATTGAGAGTCTTGTCTCATTTGCTAATTATCATCTTAGATGTAGACTTTGTATTACAGCAGGATAACACAGTCATTCTCAGTGCTGAGGTCAAAAAGGAATGTTTTGAACGCGGGGGTATTACGGTTACTGATTGGTCTGAAATACAGTTTGCAAATTCCATCGGGAACGTTCTGAGGATCTTTCCCAATATTTTTCAGGACAAGGAATGCAATTCAGAAAGAGGAACCGCTTGATTTCTTGCATTAAGCGTTCCCGGGATGAAATATCTCTTGAAACCTGGGAAAACATTCTGACAGCAAAGCTCCCTTTAGGCGAGTTCACACACACACACACACACACACACACACACACACATCAAGCACGAACACACACACATACACACAGAGAGATATAAACGCATACACAAACAAACCCATTCATACACATAGACACACCCACCCACAAACAAGGATGTGAGATGAATAACTTTATTGTAAATAATTTATCCACGAACCCAAAGGGCCCTACTTAGATAACAAACGCTGAACTAAATTCCAAAATTAGAAAAAAACACATTTCTACTTACTTCCTGCTACATATTCGATTAGTTTTTGGTGGATAAGATGCAGATTCTGGCAACTCACTCGGGCGAAATTCTCCATCTACTGCTAAAATTACTTCCAAATTGCAAAAATATGATTCTTTTACTGAGTGTTATCTAATTTGTAAATTACATTTAGAGAAAAATTACCTAATATGTATACGTGTGCCAACCAAACTTTAAACGAAATTGAAATACATTTTCAATCAGACATAAATCCCATTCGAATGTAAATTTAGTATTTTTCATTTCCATAGCGATCATTAAATAAGAATTTAGAATATTTACTATCAAAAGAATATTCTTGCTTGGATCTAAAGTAATATATTTACAGACAAATTTCCATATATAGATATATACATATCTCACCTTAAAAACGGTCGCAGGCTCGATTCTTGCAGCATCCCTATTTTTCTTTGATTGTTCATTCTATTTACGCTGTCTACGCCAAGTGACTTCTTCCTCATGCAATAACGGGACGTCATTTCAAATAGAGTTTTGAATATTACTACGTATTCATATATATATATATATATATATATATATATATATATATGTGTGTGTGTGTGTGTGTGTGCGTGTGTGTTTGTGTATGTGCGTGTGTGTGTATGTAATACTGGTATTTCAATTTTTCATCTTCTGCACTTCTTTCATTCTAAAAGTAAACAATTCATTGACCAAATACTCGGCACGAGTACTCATCAGACTTCAACATGTGACTCACTACGCTATAGTATGGTTGACCATGGAGGTTATTTGATATCACCAGAGTTGATTTCTGGTTATATCTAAAAAAGATTTCAAAGTTGTTGGCAACAATTTTGCACCGATGAAGCTGAATTTTTACATATGGGTATATCTTGTGACAAACGTCACAAATTATTTGAAGTTGACTTTAAAGGTTAATCAAGAACAATAAAGTCATTTCTAGCCAATTTCCCGAATTTCGGGACACAGTCTTGTACTTATGAAACTGACATCAGGCACAGAGGTGAATGTTTCGATGGCGAAGGTCACAGGCAATGTGATAATATAATTCTTTGTCATCAAATTTTTTTTTTATCCTTTCTTACTAGTTTTCAAAGTTGTTGGCCAGAATTCGACATCTAATAATCTTTAAATCAGTAATTGGCAAATTCCTACACGGTGACAGTCAAAGGCAATGTGAAGTCAATCTTGGAGGTCAATCAAGGTCTGCAGGGGTTTCTGATAATTTCGAGCCGGTTGAAGCAATTTATAGCATATATTTTGTGCTATAAAGCACAAAAAATAGTACAGAGGATAAGGTCAAATTCAATTCGATTCAATGTTATTCTGGGTGACTTGATTTCAAATTTAAACAACTCTTTCCACACACTTCGAAACTACGCAATTACATATTGGGGTGTAAATTCGAGCGTGGGCCGAACCTGACTAGTAGGAGATGAAATGTTAGGTAATCACTGGATGATATCAGGGGTAAATAAATTTTGAAATAAGATAGCCTTTCAGGCACACAGAATAACTGTAAAGGATTAAAAAAAGCTTGATTTTTTTTTCAATCCAATTTATAAAAACTTGTGCAAACCTGATAGACGTTTTCATACAAAAACTCTAAAATTATAAAAATGCACGAGGGTAATCTCTCAAGATCGCTTGCCTTAACTCAAGTTTAAAATGCTTTTCCTGTGGCAAACTCTATATCGGTTGTTCTACAATTATATCCCCGATCAAAATGCCACCCAACGTGTGTGTGTGTGTGGGGGGGGGTGATAACATTTTTGTCTGTAATGCTTGTAATATTTCTGAACATAGTCGATTCTAGTCTTCATGATGTTCAATGAATTAACACAGTAAATTGATATGCACTGTTATATTCAAGTTATTTGCAGATAGAGGGATACATACATAAATAGAGGGGGAGAGAGAGAGAAAGAGAGAGAGAGACCATTGATCTAATATTCGGCACGAATACCCAGTAAATATCAAACTGTGACTTGTGACATGAACTATAGTGAGGTTAACCCTGGAGGTCATTCAATGTCACCAGAGGCCGAAAGAGAAGGAGGGTGGGCATTGGACTGGTTCATACAATCAAAGCCGTTTTCTACCTCCGGAAGAGCTCCAGTATTTGACATTTATTTTGCCTCTTTATATCCTATTTTGATATATCAGTGGCATGTGTCACTTTCTTCTTTCTGCCAGGGTTTCTGATTTTGCCCATGTACCTACCCGTGTGCAGGTTCTCTCAGGAACGGTTGTACAAGAGCTGTCCAGTGTATCCAGCCATTTTGGGTAGCTCAAAAACTGTTTGCATAGCCTTGACGCAACTTATCAACCAACCATGGGAGACCTCATTGTGCCTCTAAGAAGAGACACTCTCCATGTAGCTTACTCAGTCAGTAGTGAGACACCATTGATACCATGGGAACGGTGTGAACGTCGGATTCACAAAGTCTATTCTTCGCGTCTTGTGTAAGTTCTGTGTAGCAAGGATACACCATCAAGAACTGTCAGCCTCCGTACAGCTCCCAGCTTTTACTGACTTTTCCCAAATAGATTTCAGATCACAGATTAGATTAGAGAGAGAGAGATAGAGAGAGAGAGAGATAGAGAGAGAGAGAGAGAGAGAGAGAGAGGGGGGGGCAATGAGGTACCTGTATTGGAACAAGCAGATACTCTGTGTTCCTGACCTATGATTGTATCGATTGTATCAATTCCAAAATATGTTTTGGTCAGTTTAAGACAACTTAATTAGCTAATTTGGTAACTCTTCCGGAGAACAATGTCAGTTAACCTTTTCACTCAGTTTTGAATAAAATTCAAGCAGGATGGAATTTGTGACTTGGTTTGATTCGTTTGACGATTAGAATCTATTTAGAATGGCTAAATATAGCATTCAGAACCACAAAATATGACTGAAAACGTATCATTTTGTGCTTGTCTTTCATGTAATGTACCTGTTTTAACTCTCAAAGCCATGCAAGCAAGATTACTATTTTTTCCAAATACTCAAGAACAGTATTATGTATATGTGTATGTGTGTGTGTGTGCATGTGTGAATAGGGGGTACCTATAAATGTACACCAATTTACATATGCTCTGTCCCCGACATCGAACACTTTTCATTCATAGATAAGTCAACCGTCCGAAAATGATAGCAATACATGTGTTTATATATATATATATATATATATATATATATATATATATATATTGATTGAAAACTTAAATCCTGTATATGACAATAGTATAGCCCCCATTTATAAAAATACCAAATCAAACAATCCACCAGCCACTCGGAAAAAGGTCCCAAATTTAGTTACTATTTGATTAACATTAAATTTATCAATGAAAAGGTCTTGTGGGTTTGTAAAACATGAACTAGATTTCAGAAATGAAATATTTTCTTAAAGTTCCAAATCTAAGAAAAGATGTAGAAAAGATACATAATCTGGTTCTACCTCTCATTAGATTAGTAGGTAATAACAAATGTTGGTAAAATCTTTTTGGATCTATTTGAAAGATATTTCCCACTAAACAACAGATTACACCGAATTTTCAACTCGAACAAATTAAAACTGCCATAGGGCAGCATGGATAACGGAGGAGAAAAATCTTCAACCCAGTTGATAAAAGTTGAATAATAAATTGCAAAAGATCGAATAGAAATCTAGATAAAAAATATTATTGTAGAGAACTTGGAAAATGTGTGCTACGAAACAATTTCCTAACACAAAGAAATCGTGTATAAAGCACAAATATAAACACTCACTGATAAAAGAGGTTCTGGATTCTACATAGAAATCTCAAAATCAAATTTCAGGAGAAGATTAACTAACCATAATACATCCTTCAGTCTTGAAAAGTACAAAAACGACACTTCACTATCTGATCATTTCTGGAAATTTGACGATAGAGGAAAAACCCAAATTTAGAATGGAAAATAATTTTGAAAAAAACAATGTGTAGAAAACTTTATTCAAGGTGCCATCTGTGCCCTGAATAACAAGAACAAATTTCAAAATTTTGGGATAAAAATGAATTACTTGATTCGAAGCCAGAGATCGGGGTCAAATGTTGGTACGGTAAGAAATTTACTCTGAGAAAACTGGGAAAATAAAAAAAAATGTGCTAAACATCCTAATACAGCTTACAAAAAAAAACACTGTGAGACTGTACATATAAAAGGAATAGAAAAAAATGAAAAAATAGTGACAGGAATTAAAAATACAAAGTAACCGAACTAAATAACAAACTTGTCTCAAAAATAGTAGAGAAAGATTTCAAAGGCAGATTAAAACTAAAGAAAAATAGTACAACAAAGTAGCGAACCTTGACAAAACCAGAACATCCAAAAACATTGTAGAAAAGTTTTTCCTTCCTATGAAGCAAAAACAACTAACAAACAAATATCATCGTGCTTGAAATGTAATTGTAATGTAACCTGAGTGACAAACCTTAATGAAACAAAACCGTATAATGCTTGCAACGTGAATAATTACAACTCACTCCAATCGTCGCATTTCAAAGTGGAAGTTATCTTCTGAGTATATATGCAAATGTAAGGCCTAAATACATTGTTTATCTGAGGAGCTGTATAGAGTAAAAACATGCGTATATCTTTGTCATAGACAAAATGTATGTATTCAATCGATATATAGTCTCTACGCTAAGTATTGAGCACTGTTAGAATAAACATTTTTCGGAATAATACATACAACTAGTGGTATATATTTCACACACACACACACACATATATATCATTTGTTGTCATATTCATAGATATATAGATATATAGTTTCTGAGTGTATGTGGACGCATGAAATATGCATCATATGACAATTGTAATAGGATTATTATTTAAAATCTGAAATACTCTTCTCGATATTTTATTCACAACATACTTTTGCCCTTTTTAAATTCACTTTATTCATGTATCCATATTTATGCCATGATCTTCGTCGATTTCTTCTTTCTCTAAAATCCCTCTTTCTTTCATTCTTTCTTTCACGTATTTTTCTCGTTTTATTTTTTCATATAATTTGCTTTACTATTTTTTTTCTCTTTCAATGCACTCCTATTTATCAACATGTACCTCTTTCTTTCTTTCCTACCTTCTTTCCCATCCCCTCTCTTTTTTTCTATCACCCTTCCTTTCTTTAAATATTCTTTTGTTTTCAACCTATATTCCTTCTTTCCCTTTCTTTCGTTTATAAACTTCTCTTAGTAGCTGTCAGCAAAAGCTGTCACCGAAACCGTCAAAATAGGTTTCTTGAGTTTTCAGATCATTCTTGCTTGTTGGTTGGCTATGTTTGTATCATGCATCAATGGATCAAGAGGGCTGTAAAATTCAAAATTCACTCATCATGTCTACAACAAACGTTGCTTCATTCTAATTTCAATAAATGATGTTTTTTTTTTCGATTGGGGTTCAATTTGCTATGTGCGTTTTTGCTAAATTGGTCCAATAGCTTGTGTCCATTCATGATTGTATTTTTTTTTGTTATCCAGACTTTTTTAGTGATCACTGCTCAACAAAATGCATGGGAAAGTAGTTATTCGTTAATCATATCTTTTTCCAATTTGTTAGTTGATCAACCCCAACATCGCATCCTGCCAAAAGACATTGGTCTCACGAAAGTTTCTATCGAAACAAAAAATATTTTTTCTCAATTTCTTTGATTGCTTCTTTTGTATTTCTGACACCTTACTCATTCTTCTTCATTTATTCCCTTGGGTTTTCTTTCCTCATTTTTCTTTCTTTGATTATTGTAATTTCTTTTGATTTCTTCCCTCTCTTCCTTCCTTTTAAAATTAATTCACTCGTATCTATCTTTCCTTTCCTCTTTCTTATCGCTCATCCTTTGGTTATTATTTGTTTTCATTTTCTTTCCTCTTTTCCTTTCCTTAAAAATCCATTCACTCGTATCCATCTTTCCTTTCCTTTTTCTTATCATTCATTCTCTTTTCTATTCTTTCAGCTCAATACGATTTTCCTCCGCTCTACTTTTATGAGTTCCCATATGTTTCTTATATCCATTTTATCAATATGACATGTTCCCTTTTACTCTTTACGATTATATATATATATATATATATATATATATATATATATATATATATTCTTACATCAAATTCAAAGTAAGTACACAAAATACAGGCAAACTTGCTCTGATATTCAATATTTTTTGGTGCACAGTTATTTTGTGCGTATTTCCCCTTTTCAGACATTCAGTATCAATTTGCATACCATCTCACACAGATAGAAACCCGTTGGTTGCAAGTATGTAAATCTATATTAAATAACATTGATTCGGATTTTTCACTCCTATGCCAATATTATTAAAAATATTTTCAATAAAATATAAAGGTCAATCAACTTATTATGAAATAATGTCAACAAGTTCTCTTCAACAAGCAATTATTACAATGTGTTGTGCTGAGTGCAGCAACTTTTATTTATTTATTTATCAAATCATGATTTGAAGAATCTTTTCAATGCTCAGATAAAATCAATACATCTCCATTATAACAAGAGCCCTTTCAGTGAAAAATAATTATAAGGTCCAAAACCTCAATTTCATCAAAATAAATAAGTATTCCTGGTAGATGATATTTTTTATAACTAACATATAACACGAATTCGACATTATATGCAAGAATAGTGTTCAGGGCTCTATTGTGAATGGAACAGGTCGTTGTAAATATAAAAAGGCTGATAAGCTGTCATGGGAGATATACCATATGAATAATGATCTCACTCCTTGGTTATTTGTGGCCTAGGATCAACTGCACCTCCTCATTGCACTAAAAAGATTGTGATTTACGCAATTCCTGTGACGCCTGTGACGCCGAGAACAAGCTTACAAATATACAGAAGATGAAATGTTAATCTTTTTTTTTAATTCAGCATTTGCAGTGCCTGAGCTCTGATATTTCTGACCGTATGATTGAAGAAATACAATGAAAATTTTCTTCATGAGGGAAATTGTTCCATTATCTACGACTTCGAAAGTATACTTAAGTAACTTAAGTAACCTGAAAAAATTGTGTGGCCAATTTTGGGGAGATGAAACCATTCATGACGAAACAGAAAAGTGGTTGGAATTATGAATCAGTCACCAAGTTCGTTTCGGTGTGTCGCGGCTTGTCTCCAGTTGTAATGCTTTGTGAACGACGGTGGAACGCAAACTAAATCTGGATGTTATACAAACACCAACCAGATTTCAAGTGTCTTCTGTTTTGTTGTGACGACTGTACAATTGGTTTTTGCTTGAATGCAATCACAAAATACGCATATATATATATATATATATATATATATATATATATATATATATATATATATATATATATATATATATATATATATATATATATATATATATATATATATATATATTCTCGAATGGCAATGGAAGAAATGAATTCATACCTTTTCCGATGGGCATTAGTGCGTTGGTGAACGTGAACACACTTGCTGGAACATGGTCTGTTTTCCGTGTCGATGACCGTTACTCAACTCTGCACCATCCTTTTCTTTTTTTGACTTAGTTTTTTTTTTTTTCGTGGGATTTGATGAAACTCGTTTCATCATTCGTGCTTTATAGTTAAATATATTCAAAGAGTCAAACAACTAATTTGTTTAATTACCGATTCCAGAGGTTTTAATCATTGAAATTTAATTAGTCTTTATCATCATTTTAATGTTTAGCGTTTTTCAATAGGACTTTGACCCGGGCCATCATTCTACAGCTACAAGTAAATAGCAAGATCAGAAATAAAGAGTAAGCCTGTAATGAGTATCGAACTCACACTCTCTAACCAGAGGGAATCCAGTATATGCATTGTTGCTTTGTCCACCTAACGTCTTGATTTTTTCATAGTGCACAGGAGCTGATCTTTACCTTTACATTATCAGCATCACATATATGGGATCATAGATTAAAATTGTAATTTTTTTTGTAACAATTTGTATTTGTTTCAGAGAAAATAGCTGGGAATATAAGATTATTTCCTCTTACTTCGGACCAATGTGAGAAAAAGGTTCCATCTGCGTTTGACCTTTTGAGGAGAGAAAAAGTCCTCATTTGCTTTTCACACCAGGAATTGAAAGAAAAGGTTCCCGCTAAAGTTTGGTACATGAAAAGGACAGAAAAATTCTTCCATCCCGATTTTGACCCCGAAAAAGGAAGAGAGGTACCTGCAGATTTTGATCCCTGAAAGTGAAAGAGGAATACTTCTCGATTTTGAATCCTACTATTGTAAAAAGTTCCCCACGACTATTACTCTTCGTTTTTGTACTGAAGAAACGAAACAAAGCAACTTCCCTACAAGTTTTGAACCATGAAAGTATAAAAGAAATTTTAATCTGGAAACGCAAAATGAGGGCCCAATTTAGATCTCTACCAGTGAAGAAAATACCCTCCTATTTTCACCCCTTTAAGAGAAAAAAAGTTTCTTCACACCGATTTTGAACCCAAGAAGATGCCCAGATTTTCATCCTTAATAGTGAAGAGAAATTGTCCCCTCAAAAATAAAAAAAATTTCCCCTTAGATATTGATCGCTAAGAATGAAAAAGCTCTTCCTCCTCGATTTTGTTGCTCAATATAGAAAGTTGATCCCCAAGCCCGATTTGCTCCCTAAAAGGGAAAAGAGTCCTTCTTTGGTTTTGAAATTTGAAAATGAAAAGAGAAATCCACGTTATTTTCAGACCCTTAGAAGTGAAAAAAAGATTATCCCTCGATTTGACCCCTAAAAGTAATAAAAATCCGCCCCCCGGATCTTAACTCCCAAAATTGGAAGAATATCCCTCCTCCATTTTAACTCCAAAATTGCAAAAGAAACATTCCCAATCTTGAAGTTCCTTTCATTAAATGAAGATAACCCCTCCATCATCAACATTCGTATTTTGGGAAAATGATTTATCACTGAAAAAAATAGGTTTTGCCTCGTAAATAGAAAGCCGATTCATCATTATCATCATCATCATCTTCAGCATCATTAGCAGCAATTTCGTGTCAGTCATAAACCTTACCCCAGAATTCACCTGACCTCCCAATCATGGGCGTCGCGGAATCAATACTTTCTGTACTTGACTACTTCATCACGCCATCTCAGATTTTGCCACCTACATTTTCGCATATAATTCCTTGGGATCAACATTGCAAACCAAAGTGTCCATTGGTTTTCTGACACTTTTGCAGCATGACTAGCCCATTGCCATTTGAGTTTTCTAATTGATTCTATGATATCCTTTACTTTTGGTTTTTCTCTTATCTACTGGGCTGTTTTCTGATCTCTCCATGTGAGATTGAGCATGATTCTTTCATGTGCATGTTGCATGTTTCTCAGTCTGCGGGTTATTCTCTTGGTTATATCCTATGTTTCGGCTCCATAGGTGACTATCGGGAACATTTATTGGTCGAAGATCCTTCTTTTTAATGTGAGTTTCTTGTTCTTGCCCAACCGAAAGTTTGCCATACTTAATTTCTCCTCATTTAAAGAACTTCATGGAAATTCGTTGCCCTAGGTAGATGTTGAAGTCTTCTTTTTTGAGATCTACATTTTCGATTATGAATTTTGTACCTCTGTCTACTTGTTGTACAAAACATTTCCAACCCATCTTCCATTCTTTTTGTGTTCTGTTAAAAGGATTAATTTGTAAATGAATCACAAAAAAGTCTGATGTCTTAGTATGAAATGACGTCATGAGTGTTCTATAATGCCATCAGGGCATTCTTCAATATGAAGCACAGACCGGGGGCCCAGTTCAGCATTTTAGTCATGTAGTGAATAGAATCGCCCTTCCCTTAAAGAGATTGCTCTAGTCCTGAACATTTTAGAGCTACCTTGGTTAATTTCCTCCGGCTACAATGCACCGCTTGGGAAAAGGTGAACATAGTCACAAACTTTCACAAATATAAGTATACATAAGACGAACATGATATGATTGTTTCTTTTCCAGTGGTTACCCTAAGCTGCGGTTTATATTCAGTTTTCCTCTTTAAATGCGCTTTTTTAATGGTCCCTCTTTATCCACGTTCTACTTTTCAGAGGTCCCTACCTATCTGCTGTATCCCTTCTTGTCAGTCCACCCAGACACATCTCGAGAATCTATTCTTGTTCCTAATCGGATAACTCCGTTATTCCTCAACATATTTCAATGAAATTTTGTATATATGCTGGGAGTGGTGAGTTATGGCCGATCCAATTATTTTTTCATAAGCAAAAACGGGGCATCTTGGACTCGAGGGACTCAATAAACAATTAATTACCTCTCTCTCTCTCTCTCAATCGTTTTCTGCCTGGAACTTCAACAAAGTTGCACCACAATTTAAGATCCAGCACGAATTGCAGATTCTGACATTCGCCTGTTTCGCGAATCCAGTTTAATCATTCCCCAGGGGAGTCGCCCCGGTGATGCAGCATCTCCGTGCGAACATCTCTTCTCTTAACAGTTGACTCGTGCAAACTAATTAGAGTTTACCATGAGATTTCAGCCCGATATTCGTGAACTTTGCATATTCGATCGGGATCTCTGACATCCGTCGCGTAAATGCCTCTAGATAAACGATACAAGGAACATTGGATACAGGCACGAATCAAAAGTCTTATTCATTCCCGATTGTTTAGCTATCCGGTGAGCAATGTTTTATAGTTTAATACCATCTCATTGCCAATCTTAAGATAGCATATCAATGCAGACAGTGTCAAAGGGGTTTATGCTATTGAGAGCTAAAAGATAGATACCTTAACGAACATTTTAGATTCCTTATAGTATATAATTTTGTTTCTGATGATAGTGGAAGAGTATCATCTAATACGATTTCAATTATTAAGAAATATGTAAAACGGTACTTTATTTTAATTCCTGTGCACGTTTCGATGATCACATTTATACTTACGACATATATCTTTATGTGAAGAAGTTTTTTGTCATGTATCCTACAGAAGGAAAGCAGTAAGCATCTTCTATCGGAATAGAAATTGATGTGAAGCTAATTTGACAAGTTTTACTTATCTACGAAAAATATTCCACAAAGGTTTTACTTCATTCTAATGAATAAATATATCTATCTATCCACAAATTTAATATTCACTTACCGTGATTCGAAAAGAGGATAAAGTCATCAGTAGCCTAGTCCCTAACAGAATCAGCCAAACTGACAAGTTATACATAAAGACAATTCATCTTACTGACATACAAGGGTTTGTTTTTTTGAAAATCAATCCATTTATAGTAAAATTACCATTACTTATCTTCATCTTAATTCATTAGTCAATTTCAATCGTAACTCTTTATCCAGACAGGTTTGCATTTAGCAGCAAGTAAAAAGGGTTGATCAATAATTTTAAAAAATAGCCTCAAGTGAGATTGGAACACACATCCCAACGTCGATCTAGGACTACAATAAATTATGATACACCAAAAGTTGCCGTAGAAATTCACAAATCAGAATGGAGGTAAAAATTAGTCATAAATGCAGCAGCAGCAGCAACAGCAACAACAACAATTATAATGATGATGATGATGATGATGATGATGATAATGATGGTGATGATGATAATAGTATCAATAATGATAATAATGCAGATGACGATGATGATGATAATAATGTATAATGTATAATGATGTATAATCCTTCATCTGATGCAAACAAATAAAAATATATTAAAAACTGAAATTACCAAAATGTAAAAACAGGAATAGGCCACACATTTCTTTTTCTTCATCAGTATACATGGATTCTTCTGGATTTGTTTTATATTTGTAATATAAGTATTATTATATATTATTATTATATATTATATAAGTAAATCTGAATAACTATCCCTTACTTGCTGTAAATGACTATTGTCACTAGCAGGATAACCTTTCATTAAATCTTCATATAGGTCGCCTCTTTTCAAGTGCTACACGTTGTTATTAATTGGATCACGTTTTCTGTTCAAGTCTATTTTTTTAAAAGATTGAATTCTCAGACTCGGCAAGGTCCGGACCAGCACTGGGCTGACATTTGGAATTCACTGACTTTTAAAGAGTATGAAAACATTTAATTACCGGTTGAAATTTCCTGGATGTGTGCAAAGTGTGGCACACAAAATACAGGTGAATTAAAAAAAAGAAAAAAACGGGTGCAATAAAAACGCAGCAGCAGATCACTGAACCAAGCCAACAGATGAAGAGACCGTTGCCGAGCATCTGAAGTTTTGCTTAGTGTCAGAGTATTGGAAATCGCTCTAGACATACTGCGTTTTGGAAGTTATAGAGTTTTGGGGGAAACGCCATCTCGTATATAATATTCACGCATCCTGGCCATAGCTGACGATTTTTTCAAAGATAGCTACCCTGGCCTGTGTTTCTCTTCTCTCCTTGATTTTATCCCTAATTGAAGAATTATTTTAACCATAACTTTCTGCAACTTGTATGTATGACATTGCCATAAAATGGGAGATAACCCGGTTTTGCAAATTGGTCCTGTCCCTTTTATCAATTTCTATTGGTCAATATAACGAGAAAAAAGGTGGACTATTAAAAGAAAAAAGCAAAATGAACATTCACACACATATACGCATGCGCAATGATGAAAATAAAATTAGAAAAAATAGGAAAGTGAATACTGGAATCGATGTTTCGTGAATATACAAGATTTTGGGTGGCTGGCTTCACCAAAAGTTTTGGTTTATTTGGGGAATTCCATATCTGTCTCACTCTCTTGGAGATTGGCTTTTAAACCAAACGTGTTGAAGCAGATTTCTGGGATTCAAAATTGTAATTCCTTCCCCACGGGCGACAAAGATAATTTTGAACACAAACATTCCAACCAACATTTTCTCCAATGTTTTCTCGTTATATAAACCAATGTGTTGTTTTTCCAAAGAATCAATGCAGCTTTATTGTTTGTTCTTGAATGTCTGCAATTGTTTTTTTTCTGTATTTTTTTGTTTTGACACTTTCACGCAAAGACCACCCAAATTAAATGTAAAAATCCTTCTTCCGTCTTGTTTGGATCTCAGAGTACCCCAACCAAAAGACCATCATTCATAAGAGAGTGAGGCCACCATACCTCCCTAAAGTCAATGGTCACCCCACTCCGGTCTTCCTCCCACCTTATCCTTTATCTTCACCTCCATCATTTTCACCTGTTAATATCTCATCATTATTTATCGGGTAGAGAAAACCTTCGCCCCGAGAGTGGAAAAAGCACAGAAATTGATGGCTGAACCAACTAGCATGTAATACAATTGTCAAGCAAATGGTTTATGATTGTAACTAACAAGGATCAAAACCTCCCTACCCCTTGACTTTGTGTCACATCCAGATTATGCACTTTCCTTGCATTTTGCATTTTGAATATTTTCACAGAACCGATCAATACTAATACTTTTCTTTGTATTTTTCATTGTAGAGCATTTTGTAATTTTGTGAAATAAAGTGTAAAATTTGGATAAATAAACTTGGCCTCTTGGCTCTTGTGTTGATCTGTGCTTTGACAGCTTTTAGGCTGAGAAGTCGATCAGCCCACGTGCTGGTGCAATGTCGTTTGCTGATGAAGGGTCACTGAGGCTCGGCATTGCTAAGCACATGGGGCCTGGAATTCTCCCTTGGCTCCACAAAATTACCTGGCCCAGTCTTGGGGAAGCAGTTCGCCCCGTGGCACCACTATTCCATTGCATAAAAGAGTCTGTGACTCACGTTGCAGAGAGTGGTGCTATTTTTGAACTGCCCAGAATGGGACTGCACATCAAAAAGACCTTGTGTCAAATTTACAGCCGTGGGGAAGCAAATAAAAAGATCGGCCTCTTGGCTAAGATCAAAGTATAGTATCTGTTCTTTGACGCCCTCGGGCTGAAAAGTTGATCATTGTCCGGGATTGTTCTCCAACCTGGAACAACTGATCAATATGCTCAGGATCCTCCTGAGAACATCAATAAGATCTGTCCCGTCAACAAAGTCAAGCCTGCCCAAATGACTTCGTGAGATCATGTGAAAAGACGTGGGGATTCTTGCACAACATGATTCATCTTGTGGACATAGTTCAGCTTATCCCGACGACCTTACAAAATCATACGCAAGGAATCAGTTTCATTGCAACCTATGACTGCACGTTTTCAACGTGGGGGACCTCACCTTAATCCGACTTGATGTCATATTCGTAGTTGTTAGGATGCAAATAAACAAACCATAATATAAACACTAACTAGCATCACCATGACCAATATCTCCCTTTCCTTACCGAGTCAAGAATTTTAAAATGTTCATTGAGAAAAAGCAAATTACTGATTCTTTTTAGACATATCTGAAACTGTCATCACTATGCTTGAGCTTTGATGCCAATATTACATCTAATGTAGAATGTAGACACAAAAATCTATTGAGGTAAAAAGTGCAAATTTTCAGACTACACAATAATCATTATTTAAAATAAAGAATGAGATGTAGATGTGAAAGCTCAACAGGTTATTTCAAAACAAAATGTCGTGGAGCACTGAATTTTACATTACATCCTTGTTTTGACCACCGAGTAAACTGAAAATCTGTGCGTTTTATTTAGACTATTTAGATTAAGGTAACCATTAAAAACGACAATTCTGCAAGCCAATCATAGCCAGTTAGCCGCATTTTACATGAACTGCACAGTGAAGCCAATCGGACCAATTGCTCTCAATCAGACCCCCATCTAAGGGGCTTCCCCACTTGGGTATATTCTAATCTTGTCAAATACACAAAATACATTGCAACATAACTTAACACCACATTGTATGTTTTACAGGGAACAGCGACGATTTTGATTTTTTGTGGATTCTTTGAATATTGAACTGTGTTTGTTTACATTGCTTATTTATTGATTCTTTTTAATTGTACTTGAATTAAATAATGGTAATCGATTATAGAAGAGTGAAAATTATTTCTATGGAATTGTCACTTGCATATTTTGATTGCTTTTTGTTGTACCATAGAGATGTACAATGTATGATAAAGTTTCTCATATTCCTATGATTCTGTTGACCAATAACTATTATCCAGGGGCTTCGCAAAAATGTTTACAGTTGAGCCCTGCAGATCCATAAGCTGGTCCTGGTACAATTGGCTCCACGACTCTCTTGATAGAGAAATTCGGCGAATCCTGGGGACTTTGGAAGACAGATGATATATATATATATATATATATATATATATATATGGAGAGAGAGAGAGAGAGAGAGAAAGAGAGAGAGAGAGAGAGAAAAATAGAGATATTATCTCCTGCATTATTCTCCTATTCGAATTGATACTTAACATCAATCTAATTACCTTTAAAATATCTGTTTGGACTTGCGAAATATCATTCAACACTTTTGGAGAATTGAACTACCATGAAACAAGTAGCGGGCGTTTTCTCTTTCTGATCTAATATATATATATATATATATGTATACATTAATTTTCATTTCCTGGTTATCACCGTTGTTTCACTCACTAATTCGGTCTGCGCAAAATTTAGTTCGTAAACTGACTTATTCTCGAGGTTGGATACTAATATCTATTACTAATATCAATTATATATATATATATATATATATATATATATATATACATATATATATATATATATATATATATATAAGGCTACACAAAATCTGAGGATTATAACTCATGATGATCATTTACTTTGACATTATATTTCCCTTCCGTTTCCTGAAGTAGACCCCAACTTGTGCCCGTATATATCGTGGTCTTATAAAGGTTGCTACTAAGATATTTTATTGTAATATATCTTATTAATTTTTTTCTAAACTGTCAACCAAAACTATTAACATTGTCAATATAGGTCTCTACAGTTTTCAATTGATTCTGCCTGGCTGGCTATACATGTACGTATATTTCATGCGTACTACCTACCATTGGAGCTAAAATGCATTTACTCCTTATTGTGTCCAGAAAAAACATTTTCCACACATCCCAATTATTTACTTTTTTGGTGCACGGGGGGGGGGGGTCAATCTACAATGTAAGTTTATGCTAAATCAGTTCTTTGGTTTTTTTTCCAGCAGGGTTCATGCTTTTACGAGAGGCAAAGAGGAATAATTTATTCATTGATCAACTTTTTTTTTTGCAATTTCGTAATTGATCAGTTTAAACACCGTTATGTGAAAGAATCTGGTGGGTGACTAATCAGACCTGCTAGGTTTCATATTTATGATATAGAATGTATACTTTTTTTCAATTTTACTTGTTGCTGGCTCGTCTGATTGATTTGCAAAAGTGTGCAATTTGATAAGTACTTTCTGGCGTACTGGCGGGCTGGAAAATAGTGGCCCTCCCTAAAAGTGGCGTACCAAGCTGCTGAGGTGCTGGAGTACATAAAAGTATAGCCAAATGGTCAACAGGGAGAGACAGACTGGGATGAAGACTTGCTCTCATAGATAGATAGATAGATTGATAGATAGATAGATATTTAGATAGATAGATAGATAGATAGATAGATAGATAGATAGATAGATAGATAGATAGATAGATATGAAATGATGGATATTTAGATAGATAGCAATGAACAAACTGGGATATATATATATATATATATATATATATATATATATATATATATATAGAGAGAGAGAGAGAGAGAGAGAGAGAGAGATAGATAGATAGATAGATAGATAGATATATAGATATGAAAATACTGAGATTGGTAGATGAATGAATCGATAGATACGAAAAGTAGGGATAGAAAAATATATATGCAATGACTGAGATGGATAGATAGATAGGTGAATCGATAGATAGATACATATATTCATAGATTGATATTAAAAGACTGAAATAGATAGATAGATAGATAGATAGATAAATAGATAGATAGATATGTAAAGACTGGGATAGATTTAGAGATAGATGTTTTTTGTTTTTTGCATAGTGGCTAGAGCATCCAGGGACTTAGCTGAAGGAGGGAGTGCAGATAATTTAAAATCAATACTAAGACCCAAATACATGGCGGTCCCTAAGATTCATGATCTGTAATTCACTTACAATATTTCTACTGGCATTATGCAATAACAAATCACACTAAATGATGGAGGGTTGGCTTGAAGGGACTGGTCCCCCTCAGATCTCAAATCTCCAGCTACGTCGTAGAGGTTACCCGTTACCGTTTCCCTGTTCAACACATTAATCTGACACATTCTCTTACCATACCAAAAACTGTGAGTCCGGCATTTATTAAATTATATTAATATATCCACCTCCAATAAAAATGACATATCTATAATCGTAATTCCGACTATAACTTCCGCTGCAGAATACCGAAAGTTTATCTTGCAATAACCTTCCTCATAACGTCTCCAAAGCTGGGCAACGCTCATCTCCCTTTATTCACTCTATCATAAAATAGATCATCGATTTTGGTTTTGTCGCCTAGCAACCTTGAACCACACACGATGGTGGGAAGTGCGTGTTTCAGGGAATGGATTTCAAAGCCCAGTGATTATTGCACGTCGTTAACCGGTTACACAAGGTTTTTCCCAGTTAATTATGAAGATGTCTTGGTTCCGAAACGACTACCGTTATTTATGGTGAGGGGCCGTTAATTGCCATCGCTATCATTAATTGATCCCTTGGATACTTTTGAGGTAACTGCTTCACTGGTCAAATGACATAATCAATGATTTCCACAGTCACGGCAATATAAGCAAAGTAAACACTCACGCCAATACAAGTTCATGAAAATACACACAGATAGAAAAACCGATAAACGTTCCCAAACACAAATCCTATTGTAGAAGGTTGTGGTTTTGCATAGATACAAACACACACACACACACACACACACACACACACACACACAGACACACACACACACACACACACACATACGCGTAAGCACAGAAGGTGAATGTACATTCTGACATAAAAGACAAAAGATATCAGCTTAGGCGGTGGATATATACGCAATTTACACATACAGGGGGCAGATTCTTATAGAAACAATAAGTATTTACTCATAGAGACAATGCGCATTCACACATAAAGACAACAGATGCTAAAAATCAATATATATATATATATATATATATATATATATATATATATATATATATATATATATATACACTCATATATATGAGGACAATGGGCATATACTTATATATGCTGATACAAAATATTGGACATTTACGAATACGGACAATAGATGAATATAGAGAAGATAGAAATCATCATCATCATTATCATCGTTTCAGCGTCTGTCGTTGGGCAAAGACCTCCCCAAACATTCGCCAGACCTCTCTTCCGTGGACGTTACGGGGCCAGTATCTTTTGAACTCATCCAGTTCGTCATACCATCTTATATTTTGTCGGACCCAGTTCCGCATGTAACCTCTGGGGATCCATGTTGTGAGTTGTGATGTCAAGCGGTTGTCTGCCATTCTCCCAACTTGACCAGCCCATTGCCATTTGAATTTTCTTATGATTTGATAATGTCCCTGACTACTGTTTTTCCTCTAATATATTGTGCTCTCTTATGATCTCTCCGTGTTATGCTTTGCATGATTCCCTCATGTGCTCGTTACATAATTTTCAATTTAAGGGTCTTTGCTTTGGTTAAATTCCATGTTTCAACTCCTTGGATGACAATCGGAAGACGTATTTCTTGTATACCTTTTTCTTTTAGAACCTAGCGCAACTCCCCTGTTCTTGAAGGTTTAGCTCACCCTGCTTAAACCTTGCCAACCAACAGAGATTCCTGGTTAGATTTTTTTTTCTTTTAAGGATTATACGGGGATTTGCTGTCCGAGGTGGATGCAGTGGTATTGATGGACAGATATATATGTAAACAATTGGCACATTTAAGAATCATGCATATATATAAATAAAGAAAATAGATACATATAAAGACAATGGACACACACATGCACTGACACACACATATATACCTGCACATATTGAGACGAAAAACTTTCACGAGAAAACATATAGAGACTCACACACGCACACATACACACACACTCACATACACAAACACACACATATGTATATGCATACATATATATATATATATATATATATATATATAGAGAGAGAGAGAGAGAGAGAGAGAGAGAGAGAGAGAAATGGTACTCTTAGGGACGATTGACGCATTTAAGAGACAACAGATACATATAGAGACGATGCTGCTGCACACATACACACACACACGCACACACACACACAAATATATATATATATATAAATATATATATATATATATATATATATATATATATATATATATATATATATATATATGAATGATTGGTATCAGAGATAGTGGACAAATGAATAAAGTGACAATGGATACAAAAAATTGATGGATACAAGCATGCATCTTCTCTCTATATCCATCTGTATACGTAGAGACAGACAGACAGACAGAGAAACAGAGCAAGACAGACAGATAGACAGAAAGCAAGAGAGAGAGTGAGAGAAAGAGTGAGATAGACAAATGGGACTCTTAAGGACGATAAACATACAGAAAATGCACCCAATAATCTCTACGTGTTTTTTTTTGTTGTTTTTTTAAATTAATGCAATCTCAAAACATTTTTTCTCGGTGTTTCGTTTTTAGAACACAGATATATGCAAGTTTAAAACGTCCTTTTTTTGCAACGCAGGCATTGTCTTTCATCATTAGGAAATACATAACTTTTACAACAGGTATGATCAGATCTATGATTGCAAACATCCACGGAACATTGAAAAATTATTGCTGCCTGTTACTTATGCTTTGTTGTCTGCTTTCTGGTGGGAAAACGCGGGAAAATTGATAAAGAAAATCACTGGAAGATATCACTTTCTTTTATCAAGCATACACTAGATGTCTCACACAGACACATTGCTGTCTAAACAAAAAAAAAAGACGCAAAATAAACAAAAATTCTCCATGTACTAACTTAGTCTAAATTGGATCCAAGCTGCAACCGGAAGTTCGTCATGGCATCAGACATTTCGATTCTATTGATGCTCTCAGGAAAGATTGGCGTATACTTATAGAAACAAGAGATACACGTACAGACGGTGCACTCATAAGTATATTGACAATTGGTACGCCCTTGGTAGTTGAATATATATATATATATATATATATATATATATATATATATATATATATATATATATATATATATATGTAATGATACATATATATATATATATATATATATATATATATATATATATATATATGTAATGATACATATAGACGATCGATATACAGAATATATAGAGAATCAGGGAATGTAAGTGTATATAAGAGACAACGAATACACATACAGACGTTGCACGCACACATATTTCGTCTGTCGATACTCTTAGGGACTATATGTGTATACAAGAGACTACAAGTACCTACTTAGACAAACGATCCATGCATACATATATTGTCGAGGACGATAGGCGTTTATCTCAGATAACAGATACACATGCACATTTACATGCATAGTCAATTATACTCTCAGGGACTATTGGCATATATAAGAGACAACAGATACAACTAAAGACAATGCACATCCTTATATAGTCAATCAGTATTCATAAGGAAATATCGACGTACAAAAGAGACAACAGATACTCGTAAAGACGATGCCCATATACTTATATAGTCAGTCAGTGCTCTCGGGTATTAAGGGTATATTCAAGAGACAACAAATACATATAGAATCGATTCACACCTACGTTCATAGTCAATCGGTAGCTCAGGGACATAGTCAATTGGTATGCTAAGGCATATATAAAAGACAACAGATACATATACAGACAATGCAGATGTACTTATATAGTCAATTGAAGGACTATGGGTGTATTCCAGAAACATTAGATTCACATACAAATGATGAACATATACATACATGGTCAATTGGTACCTTTTGTACTATGGGAATACAAATACGTGTAAAGACAATGCACATGCATGTAAAGTCAATTGGTAGTTTTAGTTATAAGTGACGACGGATACTCATACTGACGATACAAAAATGCATATAGTCTTATGGACTATTTTCGTATGAAAGAGATCCTCTATACACATAGAGACGATGTACACACACATGCATATATATATATATATATATATATATATATATATATATATATATATATATATATATATATATATATATATTCAGTCAATTGGTACTCGTAGAGACCATGGGCGTAAATAATGGACAGAAATACAAGAGCAGATAATGCAGATACATATATAGTCAATTGGTACTCTCAAAGTCCATGGTTATATACGAGGGACAACATATACTCGAACAGGTGAAGCAAACATACATACATGGTCAAGTGGTACTCTTACAGACTAGGGACATTTAAACATAGAGAAAACAGTTACAGATGATGGACTTATATATCTATAGACAATTGATTCTGAATGATGGACTTTTACATATACAATTTACAGGTATACATAGAAATGACACTCAGAAATTATCTAAAAATACTCATGGAACGATAAACACAGATACCAATCAGTCGCAGACACGTTCAAGTGAATTGTAGAAACAACAAACATACTGACACAGTCAAAGTCTCTGAAGAATACATTGTTCTGACAGTGCATATATACACACATTTAGAAATATAGAGACGCACCAAATAATTGTGTAAACACGATTGTGAACTCCAAAAGCACACACTTACACACACACACACACACACACACACACACACACATACATACATATATATAAATATATATATATATATATATAGTATCTTTTATAACATTTTTCACAAATCTTTTCTTTTCTGTATGAGTGAATAGATTTTTATTACCAGTGAAAGGGTGGATTGAAGAAAATATGCTGCCAAATCAAATCATATATGCAAATATATATGTATATATAGTCACTTTAAACAGTGCCAATTTTTCCCCAGAAAATTTGTCATTCCAAGCACTTATTTCACACACACATGCACGCACACACACACAACCACACACACACACACACACACACACACACACACACACACACACACACACACACGTATATATATATGTTATCCACTTCCCCTCATACTAACTCATTCTCCTCAGCCCCTGTATCTATTCTGTTCAATATATGTATATATAGGAATACATATAACAAAACATATCTATTATAGTTGTACATATTGATTACGGGCGTATACATTTATATGATATCATGATACGTACACACACACAGACAACAGACACGTGTACTCATACACAGTCATATACATTCTATCTATGTACGTGTGAATATATATATATATATATATACATATATGTATGTAACCATATATATTTATATCTATAAATATATATATATACATGTGCATATACACATACACACGCACACACACACACATGTATATATATATATATATATATATATATATATATATATATATATATATATATATTCAATCATTGACATATGCGCAGATTGCTTCATCTTATTTACGAGCGATACGTTAATTGCTTGCGCCTCTGATGATAGACTTAGCTTGCTTACGCTGATGGCACCAACAGTGGTTGGATGACTACATGAGATACTCAACACGTTTTGACACTGTCACAGACCCATATCCATAAACACGAGAACATAAAGACATAAGTATGTCATATATCCCAGCTCAAGCGTTAGGACCGTTACATATTCATGGTAAAGATATTGATTTGTTAACTAATAAAACCAGTCTGGGTTATTGCTGTGCCGGAGACAGACAAAATAAATATGTTACTGACAGTATTGGCGAGGTGAAACGACTTTTATGTCAAGCCATTTAACCTGAAAGCAGTTCCCCTAAAAATTGAATATTCTATGAAGTGAATTGACAGTTTCTGAATATAGCATCATATCTGGGTACACGGGTAGAAAACGTTCTTCACGTGTCAATTCTGCGTGACAAACTAGTGATTTTGTCCAAAGATCAAATATTAATAAGCAATGAATATGCAACTGACCCTCCCTCTCCCCACAAAAAAGCTACCATGAAAGCATGAATGATCTTCAGAGAATCACCAGTGAATAACAATAGTGCAAGGAAAGGTTGTGTCATGCTGTCCCGCATGGTCGGTGCATATTAAAGGTTCATCTATAATTGAAACTGGCCCGACAGTAAGCACACCATGCGAAAGTCATAAACAATACATTAGCAGTAACATGTATAGTCCAAGTGTGACACAGGGCAATGTACTTTAACTATTTTTTGTAAGGCTGTCGAGTAAATTATAGAAACTGATACTTCTTCTCCCTTCTTCAAATATAGATAAATAAAACCATTGTCTGTGATGAGGTTATCAGCTGAATTTTTATCTGTATGATGTATCTATATGTTTAATATTTTCTACTGAGTTAAGTGCATATACAGAGGCCTGCGAGGACTAAAAAAGCACCTCAGTTCTATAATGAGAACTACATCTGTTTAAAAGCTTCGGAAGTCACAGAAAATTTAGAAATTTGCCCAAGAAAAAAAAATCTCAAATTATCCAAGTAAAATCATTTTCATCAATTTGGTTTATTATGGACAAACAGCCAGAAGGGAGCCACTTTTGACACCAACAAATATTAAGAAGAGAAATAAGTAGGCAATTGAGATGAGTGATAAGCCCAGGGCTTTTTAGCACAGCATACTTTTTTGGTGAATCAAGACTTGCTCAGTTTTCCAATACTGCATCTGACTCGGCCAAGGCAGTTACGTAAGAATTGTAAAAGGCCAGCAAGAAGTTCATTTGCTGAATATCGTACTCCAAGCTTTGTCTGTGATTACCGAACTTAATAATTCCTTACCAAGACGAGTTGCTGACCTTAAGACGACTAAAGCAAAGTCAAGAAAATATTGAAGAGACAATTCAAATAATTAAACTCGATGCTTAAAACTTCATTTTGTACTTAAAATGCTTGAAGTTGTAAAAAAAACTGTTGGTGTATATTAACTTTTTTGTGTGTCCCTGTATATTTCTGCATTTTTCTGTTATCTGTATTTTAACCACTTATACTGCTCTCAGTGTGTATGATTAAGTAATATTTGAAGTACTATTGTTCTCTGTATGAGCATATGTGTAAGTCTTACCTGCTCGGATTCTCGAGTGAACTGGTGAAAGTTGCATCGTTTATTAAACCTTATTCGTTGTGCCCCGTTGACATGGATTTTTTTTTTGTGTGTGAAGTGGGGCAATTATTGGGTTGGCATAAAGGAAATGAAAAATATTGGGAGAGATACACGAAGCGATTGTCGAAGAGATTGCAGATGAGTAGACGGAAGAAGTGATGTCAGCGCTCTTATAAACCTTGCCGTGGTCTATCTTTGCAACGTCAAGAGGGAAGTCCTAAGAACTCTGAGAGTGAACAGACAAGTGGATTCCTACTGTTGATTGGACAATCCACGGTGCTCAAGCCTCTCCGGGAAAACTGCTCTCAAGACTTTTTTTTTGTCGAAATACAAGATTGGGATAAGTGACTTTCTTCCCAGATTTTTTCTCTACTTGTCTTTTATGCTTGCTTGTGTATATCTACATTTAGTAAGGATTATTAACCTTCTTACCACCATGAGATGCCTTCAATTGTTTGACCTTGCTTTTAAGCTCAACCTCATATCTTCAAGAGAATTAGAAAACGTGAGCAAGAACTGCCATAAGAACTGCTAGTTTTCTTCAGTTTTGAAGTAGATCTATCGATCTGGCTGGCTATGTATGTACGTATCATACTTACAGGCTGCACCAATAGAGATACGAGATATGGAATGTTCAATGATTACTTTTCACGTTTAGAAGAAAAGAAGTTTTTTCCGAACCCCACCCCCAATCGATTTTTCGTAGAGGTTCAATTTGCAATGCAATTCTTTAATAAATCGATCTCTCACTGTGTGGCTGACCCTTGTCTTTTGAAAATTCCAACTTTTTTAGTGATCCTTGTTCAACAGAGGACTAGAGACATTTTTAATTGATTATCACCAACACCAAAGCTGCAAAAGGACGTTATTCACGTGAAATTTTCTATTGAGTTAATAACCAGACCTGTTATCAGATTGTAATGAGTACTGCAAATGTACTATGTTAATTGCAATATTATGCAAACACTTGTTGAGAGAAATCTGAGAATAATTAGAAGAAAATTTGACTTTTCTTCCTGCAGGTTCGCGCATCTTCTCCAGCATTAATCATTTCTTCCTAATAAGACATACGTTCCCTCGTTGAGAACTACAGATATAGAGGGTCGAAAGTGAAGTATATCGATTAGAAGAGTGGTGATAGATTTTATTGCATGGAAGATGAATTGAATTTGGAAAAAAATGATACGGACAGACAAAATCAATAAAAAGACATACGAAGTGAATGTTGACGTGAAAATAGTTGGCATTTTTAAATATGCGCCCTGACTTTTGTACTGGCTTCAAATTGCTTATGATAACATGTCCTTCTGAAGAGCTGTCAGTGATCACAGAACGACCAACTTTGTCGTTTTCAAAACAAAAAAAAAAAGAAAAAATAGAGAAAGAAAGAAAAAATCATAGAAGCAAATTTGTGCCAATATATATCTTTGAATGCATAAGCGGCTTTGAATATTGGTCTGAATATAGAACAGCTTTGAACAGCATAGCGAAAAGACGAACTACGTTATCTCTCATACAAGGTTTATCAAACAAAGGCCAGGGGGCAATGTTTTTTAACATATATAAGTGCCTAATACGTCACTTATGCCATCATTTGCCTAGAATTCTTAGATGAACTACTGACATGAATCCATGAATTATTCATACTAGAGTCCTTATCTTTAGTGCTTAAGTCACAACATTTCGCTTCATAATACTCTTTCCTTCTTTCTTTTGTCATCAGTTATTCGTTCAGTTATCTCTATTAGTTTGCCTTTTTTCTTCTTTCTGTTCGTTTTACTTTTTTCTTTCCTCCCTTGCTCTCATTCTTTCTTCCTTTCTTCTTTCTCCCTTTCTTTTGACAAACTACTATCAAATTCTTGATTAAATTTCGTTTTTCTACTACAACAAGATCGAGAACAACAAAAAAATAAGAACAATCCTCACCAAATTTAACACTGTCCATAGTGATTCGAAACCATGATCAATTGATTGATATGATGGCCTCTTACAGACTAAGCTAAATTTACAAGTCTCACATATATACTAAAGGTGAATCAAAAATATGCAAGGACTATAAAATTAACATTCGATTCGAAACCATGAACAAATAATTGCTTAGTCGTGCATCATCTACGACAATCTATTTTACAGATACTCAAGGTCTTATTTCATTCTAATGAATGGATAAATTTTTACAAAAAGAATCTATCTATCAATACATACATATATATATATATATATATATATATATATATATATATATGTATGTATGTATGTTTATATATATATATATATATATATATGTGTGTGTGTGTGTGTGTGTATATGTAGAGAGAGAGAGAGAGAGAGAGAGATAGATATAGATATATATTCTTTTATTATATGAACAATACAAATGTTTCAGTAATCATCTGTAGTCAGAATAGAAGCAAGAGTAAAGTAGAACCCTTCAGCAACCAGACGTATCTTTTAAGTTATCGAACTCCGTAATATAATCTCATTCATTTCAGTATTCCAGATAGTCTTTATTTTTTTCATAACCCGACTTTAAAATAATCAAAAAGATGCACAGACCCGAAGTGCAGCTTTATGGCTTTTGAAGTCCAGCCTTCATGGAGAGGAAATAATGCTTTGAAATTTTCTCTTGTTTTCATAAGTACGAATTCTTTATCATAAGATTTCTTACTCGACAAAAAAATAAGTCCATAAATAATTGCTTTTAGCGTAATTCAACAAGAACGTATGTTTCTTGAGTTTTAAATCATGTCGCATCGACATCTAAGAAATTCATAATCATCAATAGCGTCACGATGAAAAAATGAGAGATATACTTATAAACTTAAAGAAGAACAATGGTAGACAAATAAATAAGTAACACAAGATGGAAGAAAAAAGACAGCGTAAATAAATAATAAATACGAAAGAAATGATGAAAGAGCAAATGAACGAATGCAGAATAAAAAATGAAGAAAAATAAAGGCAGATTAGGTTAGTCACTGAATTGAAACCGTGATGCAGCCAATGTCTTTTGGCTGCATGCCGTGTTGCGGTTGATCGATTACAAATTGAAAAAGGGGTGATCAATGTATGAGTTATTTTACTTGCTTTATGTTGGGTAGTGATCACTAAAAAAATCAAAATTAAAAAAAAAAAAAAAAGATCATCTTTGAAAGCTACCGGACACAGACTAAGAGACAAATTTAGCATACACTTGCTTTTGAAATAGACCCCCCCCAACCGAAAAAAATATAGGGAGTGATTGATTCTTCGAGAAATACAAATAAAGTTTTATGTAGACATGATAAAGAGTAAATGTTTATATTTTCAGCCTTTTAGTTCAAGAGACTTGGTGAGATTCATGTGCGCTGAATATGTACACGCATGAATGTCGAGTTTAGGTGACAGTTTTGGTTGTCGGTTTCTATCAGGAGAGGAAGAAGAATAAAGATAAAGAACGGGGGAATGAATAATGAGAACAAAAGGGCGTGAATATATGGTAAAGGGAAAAAGAAAGGAAAAAATAGAAATGAAAGTCAGAATAAAAACAAATGCTGATAAACGAACGTACGTTTTCAGAATTTCAAATCACAATGCAATACTCTCACATCAAAGAAATTGGGTCATCGAATGAAAACCAATCCGTTTTATTAGGTCAAGTAACAGTTTCGCACGTATATAAATAGAGCGTATGGAAGGTTTTCGTTAATTTGAGGAAATTTAATGAAGACAACGTTATTATCACAAAAATTGAAACTGCAAAAGCTCTTTTGTTTCTTCTCAGTCATATGATATTATATCATTAATTGTTTGTAAAGCTGACTTGGCATTCACGGAAAGTAATGAAAATTCCGGAATTTAATCAAATATATGTACATTTTGATTTTTTTTATAATTGTACACACACTCATGTATTGGAATGAAATGATAATACGAAGATCTTCTTGTTTACGAATGGTATCTGAATTTATTTGACGTTTTGCCTGTTCATTCTGCACCCCCCCCCCAAAAAAAAATTGATGGACGTACAAGAAATTGTCCCACAACCAGACATGGACTCTATATAGCTGTCAATATATTGTATTCCATCATCATTTTTCCGGAAAAAGCCACGATTAACAGGGGAAATATCGAAAAAAAAATTTAAAAACTTATTTGCACATTAAGTTTTCTCAATTGTCATTACACTCTAGTATTGTCGGATAATTTCTTTTCAATGCACTTGTAATATATTGGGAGAAAAGGGGAGAAACCAAGGTAGAGGCAGAGTTAAAGTAATATATATATATATATATATATATATATATATATATATATATATATATATGTGTGTGTGTGTGTGTGTGTGTGTGTGTGTGTGTGTGTGTGTGTGTGCATGTGTTATCAAGTTTTAGTATTATGATCAAATCAACAATATTAGATTAGGAATGGCAATATTGGGAGCCTTGATAAGAATTTTTGAAATTATTCCGACGATTTGTTCGTATATGAAATTTCTTTAGAAAATGGAGAGAAAAAAACAAGAAGTGAGCTGAATTGTCGGTAGAAAAGATATATGGATGGATTTGTATTTTCTGAAAGGCTTGAATGTTTCTAATTATGCTACACACAAATCAAATATAAATATGGAATAGGCCTTTTTCCAGGAATTGAGTTAAAGCTGCGATTGGGACTGATGTATAGATATATATTGAAAAAAAAAAACAAGAATTTATGAATGGTTAATGTCAACAGTTCACAACCGCTTGCAGATGAGTGCATTGGAAACGAAACGTTGACATTCATCAGATAAATAGCCTTGTAATTTTTTTAAATATTTTGATAGCTCTATTTACTGTGTTAAAAATTGAACACTTTGATTAAACATCAGCAACGGATAAAATCTGTTTTTCTTTTTCTTTTTTCTTGTATTCTTACGATTAGAAAATACATTATGAACTATATCTATCTATCTATCTATCTATATATGTATATATATATATATGAAATGCAACTACCTTCCATTTCAATGTTGGCAAGCTACTGAACACATTTTGATAAAATTCAACGTAGATTTTGGCATCCTTTCCGTCAATTTTGGCTTTCAATTCTTATTTGGTGACTGCTTTCTTATGATTCCTGATTGAAAAAAATCAAGTAAAGTGATTTTGCCGGCCATAACATTGCATAATGTTGTGTTGAGATGATGGGACGGAAATTTGGGAACACGTCAGGCGTTTCTTCCAAGACTCTTATGCATCCAAAGCTGGGTTTCAAAACATTGAAAATCACCATTAAAATGTCTCATTCGTATTAAAAATCATACACCGGATTGTGATTTTTTAAACGTATCACACACACACACATATATATGTATATTCATCAATCGTATCACAGCCCTATATATATATATATACACACACACATATACATATATATATATATATAGATATATATATATATATATATATATATATATATATATATATATAGAGAGAGAGAGAGAGAGAGAGAGAGAAAGAGAGGGCATTAATAGATAGATAGACAGATGGACAGACAGATAGAGAAATAGAGAGAAATCCTGTTGTCAGAAGCATTTGCTATGCGCATTGTTTCTTTACATTTTTGTTAACTTCCTCTCCAGATCCAAACATACAGAGAAGCATTTGTATGCAAATGTTTTCCGTTTTATCGTGTCTTTCTAACCTCATCCACTTTGGGCAAGAAACGGTCATGTGCCGCCAGACGGGCGAGCGTGTAAGCAGAGGGAACTCCACGCAAGTATGTAATCATTGAAATATTTGAGAATTTCAGAGCATTTTTTGGTTTGTTAATCAAATATTGATTATTTGCTAGGGAAATTTGGAGTTATTTTCCCCCGTTTTTTATAAGTTCGAATGAGTTAGCACGCTATCTCTACCGAGGAGAAAGCATATGATAAATGGCCTCGTGTTTTAATAAATCTCAAAGAAGAAAAGAAAGGATAAGAAATACTGGAAGAGAATAAAAAAGTTATAAACAGGTCTGGCAAGTCGCTCAATAGAAACTATCATAACACCAACGTATTTTGGTAGCATGTCGTGTCAGGGGGGATCAATTAAAGATTGGAAAAACGGCTGACCAGAAAGTAAGTCACTTCTCTTGTCTTTTTTTGGCTCTCTAAAAAGTCCGAATTTACTGAAAACGAAACAAAACCAAACCAAATAAGCCAGACACAAACTAAGGGACCCATTTACAATGAATTTACATCGTAAATTGAACAACCCACTGATATCTATTATGGGGTTATTGGTAAATTTAGAAAAAAAATTCTAGATTTAACAAGGATACTTCAATACATATTTTGCCAGGCAGACCAACTTAAAAACTGAAGTAACCGATATTTGACTCTTTTGGTGACAGTCTTGGTTGACGGTTTTAATTTGAGAGTGGGTAGAAAATTACAGGAGAGAGAAGCAATGTAAACAAGAAGAAATTTGGATAAGTAAATGGGAATAACTTAGAAAAAAAGGTTTGGAATTCAAAAGATGGGTGATAAGAATAGACAATCATAAAAGCGCTGAATATAAGAAAAAAATCAGATTTGAAGCTTTAGCTTGATGATTAAGGTGCAGGACCGATATGTGTACGGGTTTTACTGATGCTCATTATATTCCATTCGGTTTGGATGGAGGAAATTCCAGTTTTGATTTTAATAGTCAAATACAACATACACCGCATATCATGCTAAAATAGTCTTAAAAGAAAATTCCCATTGGATCATACATCCGGTGACGAAGTTCCGGTTTCCATTGAACACGTCATCTCTGAAAAGTTCAAGTCAGGTTGATTCCTGGAATTATTCCTGCACGTTTTCATGGCCACCCGCTTGGCAAGATGCACGTTTACCGAAGGGATACTTCCACACTAAACGCACATTTAACCAGCTGCCAAGTGCACGGAGAAAGTTTTCCTAATGAAGAAATTTCCTGCGCTCTTTTGCTCAGTCAAATCGAATCTGGGACCTCCAACATGTGAAGCAGACGTGCTAACCATTACGCTATTCGAGCGGACAAATAGTCAGCAGCAAAAAAAAAAAAAAAAGAAAGAAAATAAAAATAAGATACGAAGGTCTGAATAGTCACTCAATAGAAACTGTCACGAGATGATCATGTCGATGAAAGTTGATCAAAAAACTGAAAAGAAGGGTGATCAATGAAAAATTTTATTCTCTCACTTTTTCTCCGTTAGTGATCACTAAAAATTCTGGACTGAAATAAAAGCGGGAATACTATGTGGCATAGCCCAAGTAACCATTTCAGTATAGACGTACATTGTAAATTGACCCTCTAAGACTTATTTGGGAGGATTATCAAGACATCAAGTCCGAGATATCATAGAATCTATGAAAAAAAATTCAAACAGCAATGGTTTGGACATTTGGCAAGAATGTCAGACAGCTGCTGGACATCACTACTCATAACGTGGATCCCCAGGGATCACATGCAAAACAGTCCACAAAGTATGAAATGGCATGTCAAACTAGATAAATTCAGAAAGTATTATCTCCGTGACACCTACTATAGAGGTTGTTGTTGTTGTTGTTGTTGTTGTTGTTGTCGTTGTTGTTGTTGATGATGATGATGATGATGATGATGATGATAATGATGATGATGATGATGATGATGATGATGATGAAAAAGCAAAAAAAATATTTCTGAAATAAAGGCATAAAGGAATTAATTTTGAAATGTTCAGCTCCATTTGAGTGGCGGCTGCATCGCTGAAGAGCAAGCCTGAGTTCAAGAAACATATTTTGACTATGTTTTTAATCAACGAAAGAAAGAAAGAAAGAAGCAAAGAAAGAAAGAAGGAAAGAAAGAAGCTAAATTGATATAAAGAAACCAGAATAACAAGCGAAGCAATCAAACGTGAAGAAGGAAAGGTGAAGAAGAAGAAAATCTTTTACAGAAAGAAAGAAGTATGAAGAAATTAATTATAGCAGAAACAGGGTGTGAAACAAGGGATGTAATTGGGGATTTGAAAAAAAAAAGAAAGGACCGGGAGAGTACTATGAAAATAAAACATTTATCATTGAGAGTGAGTGTGGCAAGGGATATAATTGGAAAGAAACATCTCGAAAGAAATCAGTCTGAAAGTCAGACTGTATATGCTCTAGCACATGATATTTTGAAATTGTACTTCGTTTTTGTTTAAAATTCCCTACAACGGAGAAAACAACATCTAGAGTTATTGTGTCAAGATCTGGCAAGGGACGTTACTCACATTTTGGTGAGTCAGTCAGTAAGCTAGGGTAATCGGTACCATGGATGCTAGTGTATATAGAAATGAATCAGACTGGCAGATCAGGTAGAAAAATTGGTAATGGAAATCTTGCAAAGAAGAAAATAACGATACGCATAGGAAGCATATGTGGTTGGGTGTAGAGACGTAAATATGGAAGAGGAAAACCAGGGGGTTAGGATTGTTAGGAGAAGTGGAAGATAGAAAAATCTCCGAATAAAATTCATTATGATGTTCATTACGCCCATTCTTATCGGTGTTACTGGTTCACTGTTTACAGACGACCACCTTTTGAGACGATATTAATAATGTATTATCTCAGTCTATGTGAAGCGCCCAGCAATCAATGCTAGTTGTCAGATCGGCATCAATAATGGCTGGAGATACCGAAGCTTTCGGATATGGCTGTGTATACGAAGATTTGTAAGAGGTTCAACCGAAAAGGTTATGGAAACTGAAAGATTCTCCTCAGGGAGTCACACTGGTTAGTTCTGTAATGATAATTTCTAGTTTCGTAAGTGAACAAATAGAAATCCATGTAATATTAGATGAAATATCGCCAAAACTGATATATTGTTTATGAGATAATTTGAAATGATTTCAATCCTCACTCAACAACTCTTTAATAACAGTTTGTAACTTCGATTGATTATTGCCTTGAATCAATATATTTTCATGGTATATATACATTATGGTATGTATACATAATGGTATATATACATTATTGTATTTGTATACATGTGTATTGACTAATTATTTCTCTGTAGATGACATTTTGTGTCATTCCCTTCTCTATCTCATCAAGATTTCGACACGAGTTGTATATCTCAAGATGAAGGTCTCTCAAGTCAAGGAAATTAGTGCAATTTGATATGACCAGAATTAACCTTGGCTGTTCACGCATTTGCAGACTGGAGACTACTCCCTCTGAGCATTTTATATTAAGATTTGATATCAAAATTCTTATTTCAAAGTGAACAGGTTGCTTTTTATAAGATAGAAAATTAGCATACGTGCTGCTGTTTCAACTAGAGATTCGTGGAATATTTCATATTCGCTGTGAAAACTGAAATACTGAAATGATATGAAGAGAGCTGCAAGAATATTTATTTTTCGGATCTGTGAATTGCTCCAATTAGAATACCGCACGGGAGATACTGATATAATAAGAGTTACAAGTTTTGTTAAATCACTTGGAGGCGGAATACTTTTGAGTGCCATCCGATCGGTAGTATCTCATCAGCTGTGCCTCGACACAATAGCTGTCACCGTTTATCACCATCTCCGAATTGTATTGAATCACTATACGATTCCATTTCAAGAAGAAAACAAGACAAAGGTATATCTCGCAGGATATCTCATTACTACATGGGTTCGGTTCCGGCTTAAAACCAGTCAATAATGGAATAAACATAGCGTCGAAATTTGAAATCATACAAAACAAATTCCATCGGAGGATAAACATAGTCAGTATGAATTCTATTCGTAACATCACTGATGTTTTCCTCTGGGAAACATCTAACACCCATTTATAATCATTTAGATTCCGGAGAATCTTATCGATAAACCCATCGAAATGAGGCCCCAAAATAGCCGAAGAACGCTTTTTTCAACGAATAAAAAACTTAGGAAGGGTATAGGGGAGCACAGATGCCGATTTCCAAGTCTATTGACAAAGCGATAAGATCTTAAATAGCTTGAAGTCACAAAAAAGCACATTGCAGCATGTAGGTTGAACCTTCCGCCTTTCGTTGGTTATGGTTGTTCAATATTGTTGAAAATCAAAATAATTGATTCTCAACTTAAAGCTGGAAAACCAATGCAATGATGTTATGTATGTAGCAGTATCAAAGAAGTAATGACGATGTGCATTGGAGCAACATCCACGGAACTGACTTCTACTTGAGAAACAACTCAAAGTTATGCTGTCTTCTACTTAACTGTGATGTTGTTGGCTTATTAGTTGCTTGAAATGCCTCGGAGAGAACAATCACCCGTCGGCAGTTTTTCTCCTGATATGGAGATCGGATCGCTCAAACAGTGCCCACTCCTCAGGCTTTGAGCATTTCTTCAGTAATTCAACGGGCTGAGAGGGCCAAGTTGGCTGCCTGCAGCAGGTTTTTTTTCTGGTTAGTCTAGACTGTCTTACATCGCTGGAGGGCTTCAACTGCCCTGCTATTCTACTAAAATCTTTTAGCCGAGATGTAAATTCATGCTTTTCCAAGAGATGCTAGTGATTAAAAATTACCTTGGCCAAAATTTGAATGCATTACAGCGATTTGAATTCCTGTTAACAGTAAGGCAGCTTCGAACCTGCACTCAAGATTATCTGAGGAATTACGTATACAGAAAACAACAATATTACCAGGTAAATAATGATCTTCTTTAGGACAGAGTAGTTGACGGGCAACACAAGGAATGTTCCGATCCAAAAGGAAAAGACAGAATCCAGTGTCGGTCAAATCCAGCAAAAGTGTAAAGGTTAGTTGCAACGTTCACCAGGCATAGAAACTTAATGTCACATTTACCAATCCAATAGCAAAGACGTCCGCAAAGGATAACCAATTGCTTGTCACGAAAGTTAATAACTTTCTTTACTTGATCTATTCGTTCTAGACGAGCATCACGCCAAGAGGGACAATAAAAGAAAGTTTGCTTTGTTGCCTCTCATTTGTCTTATCTGCCCTCTTAACTTTCGACTGTCCAACTTACAGAACACTGCCATCAACAGTCAGAAGAGTCATCAACTAAATGTGCTCGTAACAAAGTAATGGACCTGTGACGAGACCTTGAATGGAAGTTTCCTATTCCATCCAGTTTACTTACAACACAACAGCAAAAGACATAACAATATAATTAATGTAGACCAAAATGCGCGCAGACTGAGAAGATGTGACTGAAACCAGAAAGAACGAGATACTAGTCTTAATGCTCAATAGGGAAATGTTAGAAATTGATCACAAAATTTTGAACAGCACCTACTTGAACATTCCTTATCATTAGTATAAATGGGAGCAGTAAACATTTCACTGCGTTTTCCATTTCTGGAACAGAAATCATAGTAATCAATATGCAGAGAAAGATGTCTATCATAATCACATCATCATTAGTTCTTTGATACTGCTACATACATAACATCATTGCATTGGTTTTCCAGCTTCAAGTTGAGAATCAATTATTTTGATTTTCAACAATATTGAATAACCATAACCTGTAATCAAACTGTTATTGTTGTTGAAATCAGTCAGCCACGAATACTTTATTTAAAATAAATCAAAAATTGGACAAGCGTAGCCTGTAAAGGTGTTGAAGGGTTCTATCTCTTCTTACATGTGCATGTGTAAGTTTGCTTGTCTATTTTGTGGGGTATTCCAGCACTCCTGATCACACTGAGTCGAAAATTGGCATCAGTACTCCACAGAACCCTTTTGAAGATGTATTTAGAATAAAACGTTTTTGACCTCTATGGGTCTTATTCTGATTCTTATATTAATTATCAACATCTAGATTCACCAAAATCTGATTTTAAAAAAACTCTTTTTCAGATGTTTCCCAGGAAGAAACACCAGTGATGTCATAAATGAAATTTATACTGACTATATTTATTCCTAAATGGATTTTTCTTTACTCGACCTCTTGACGCTACGGTTGTTCAATAATTGACTGTGATTTCAAGTTCATATTGATTTCAAATTATTGCATGATAAATGTTTATAATGTAAATTTTCTATACCAATGAATTTAATAACATGGCAATGGATTCAGAATATCGAATGTAGATTTATAACAATTAATATAACATGTTCCAGTTATTTCATGCGTAATAATATTGTCAGACGATTATTGATATCCATCCCTTGTCCCAAATCGATCATATCAAACATCCCTTTGTCTATTTTAATAACAGTCTAAACAAGAAATAACGTAATCAATACTTATAAATGAACGCCTAACCAACTATAAATTGGATCAAATTTGAAATAAACGCCATTATCTTTAATTTTCAAGACGTTCACAAAAGTATTCAAAGTGATAAACTGTTGTTTTGCTATCATCTGATACTGTTCCGTTCTGAAATACTTTTGCAATGGGAAAAGCGGCATTAACACATTTGTCGCTCAATATTGCCCATATATCAGAATCGATATTATTGAGATAAAAAGATGATGTTCCTGAGCTAATAGATGAAATGTTTGAGAAAATAATGTATCAGCTTACATGAGTTACACAAAGGGCTGTACAGTATTTGCCAAGCTTTTTCACTCATTATTATCAACATCCTTCCAGAGATCTGTGTTGTAAGCCGTAATGTCTAATTGTCTTAAACATGACCTACCCATTGTAATTTGTGTTGTGAAATGGCTTCTATGATATCTCTGACTTTTGTTTTTTTTTCTTTTATACGCTCTGTTGTCTTGTGATCTTTCCATGTGATGCTAAGCATGAACAACTCTCTTGCATGTTGCTTTTTGGCCCAGATGAAGAGCCAATCTTTTGGTTAGGTTCCATATTTCTGCTCCATAGGTGATTATTGTGAAGACGTTGCATACACTTCTTCTCCAAACAAATGGGATCTATTGCTTATTTTTTTGACAGAAGTTTTGGGGTAGGGGATATTACAATCGACTGGTAGAGAGCTGGATAAATGAACAGGGCAGCGAAGTGAATGATAAGCAAATAAGTGAATAAATAAGTAAATATATAAATGAAAATACGGCAAATTCAATTGTACCAATCCAGTTCTTGCAGCAGGGATTTTGGTGACTTCCTCTAACAGTCAACAACTATAAACCTATAAGCCCACTCAACTGCAAATACAAACTTTTCACAAAAATCATCACCAACCAAATCACAAAAACACTTGATGAAAACCAACTACGAGAGCAAGCTGGCTTTAGAAGAAGCTACCCGACCATGGACCACCTGCATTCGATAAATCAGCTGAAAGAAAAAGCAGCAGGATATAACCTACCACTCACCGTAGCATTTATCGACTTCAAAAAGGTGCTCAACTTAGTAAAATCCCCTTAGGTCATGGAGGCCATCACTCGACGAGGTGTAAATCCAGTATATGTGGAAGTGCTGAAACATATATACCACCACAGCAGATCCTTTTTCAGGCTACATAAAGACTAAGACACCTTTCAGCTCCAGAAAGGAGTAAGACAAGGCGATACTAGCTCACCAAAATCTTCACAGCCTACCTCAAGATGATCTTCAGAAGACTAGACTGGGAGAGTAAAGGAATCGACGGCAAGTACCTGAACAACTTTTGCAGACAACATTGCCTTTTTTGCAGAGAACCTACACGACCTCCAACTAATGATAGATGAACTAAATGAAAAGAGCAAAAAGTCAGCCTATATATGAATTCCAGCAAGACAAAGATCATGTGCAATAACCACATCGAAGATGAAAACGCTAAGATCAAAATTGAGGACAAAAAACTGGAGAAAGTAGATCACTACATCTACCTGGGAGAATGAATCTCAACAAGACCCTCAAAAGAAGAGGAAATCAAGCAAAGAATTACACTAGGGTGGCAAGCCTTAGGCAGAAGAAGCTCAACCTTCAAAAATAAGAGGATCCCATTAATCCAAAAAAGAAAGCTGTATAACCAATGAATCCTCCAAATAGTCACTTATGGAGCTGAAGCATGGAACCTAACCAAGAGACAGATTCACAAATTGAGAATCATGCAACATGCACATGAAAAAATTATGCTGGGCCTCTCATGGAGAGACCACAAGACAGCACAGTACAACTGGGAAAAGACAAGAATCAGGGACATCATAGAATCCATTAAAAATCTCAAATGGCAGTGGGCTGGCTACGTTGCAAGAATGGCAGACATCCGATACACATTGCAACTCACCTGAGATCACATGCACGACAGAGACCGACAGAATATTAGATGGAGAGATAAGGTAGACAAATTTAGAAAGTACTGGCTCTGCGACGCTCATCATAGAGAAGTGTTGCAAATCCTGGGGAAGGTCCATGTCCAACGCCTGACGTTCAAAGACAGATGATGATGATGATGATGATGATGATGATGATGATGATGATGATCTGTCAAAAACTAGGGTAATTTTCTGTCTGATTTCTTTCTTTATTTCATAGATTTCATTGGACAACGTGTTTTTGAGTGATTTTTAATGCTGGGAATTTCTTATGTAGTGATTAAATTGTGCAGAAAAAATTTCAACGGATTATTGCACTTGTTTATCACAGCAGTAAAGGCTCATATTTCATACACAGCATATAAGTCAACCTCTGGTGTCTTGAGATCGTACATGTTCAATATATCGAGATGTACGCAGCTATTTACGGTATGTGTTTTTTTTTTATGCACACATGTGTATAAGCTTCTTTGTCTTCCTATAAATAATTGAAGTAATCTATCTATCGACATTGATGAATAAGACTCATCTGTATAAAAGAAAATACGCTAGATAAAGCCACCGAATTCGCTGGAAAATGCACAAACATCTACATAAAGATTATCCAACACTGCAAAAAAACAGTGTTATTTGAAAATAGCAACATTTGGATGGAAAAGAACAATGTTTGCAGTTTTAAAGTAGCTATGGGATCATACGAGTCTTGTGAAGCGTAAGATATAATTGACGTCAACTTAAAAAAATATCATAAGTAATGTAATAGAGAAAAGTTTATAGAAAGATGACTGAATGATTATATTCAGGAATCACAATGATCAAGAACAGACAAAATAAGGGAAAGGATTAATTTAAATTCTCAAAGAACTGCAATGGAAAATACACATAAACCCCATTAAAGATGAATTGAAATATAAACTCGAAGTTGTCGATTCTTTGACGGTAATTTAAACTCATTCAACAATGCATACGAGCCTTAGATAAAAGGGGGTAACTTAACACGTATATATATAGATATATTCAAACTTATTCGAACCATCCACCTCATATAATTGAATAAATACCAGATTCAATAAGCAACTCAACGAACAACCAAATTTTCGACAACAAGAAAAGAACAATCCTCGAATGCTTTGAGAATTTGACTATTAACTAAAATTCAAACCATAAAATGGGAACAGAAATAATAGCTGAAGAAATATCATATGATTCAATCCATCTTTTAACCTTAACGTAAAAAACAATACCTGGAAAATTTTTAATTTAATAGACAAGTATTTCTGGCAAGTTAATATACTGCATAAAAATTTAATGAAGAACCATTAGATTAAGTCATTCCTGCATAGAAAACATGGAAAAGTACTAAAAATGGCATGATGATAACATAATTAGAAATTATAAAAATAAAAACACTGAATCCAACAGTTCACATAGTTGCAATCGTAGTAACTCAAATGAATTCACAATATGAGGAGAATGCAACGAAAATTAGATTTGGCAATCATGAATTGTCACTTAACAATGAAAAACATAAAAACTGAACAACCTTATCTAAATTCATTCGGAAATTGAAAGATGATAACTCTTGGAATCTTTTAAATAGCACCGGAGAGGAATTGTGCTTAGCAGAAGTGCTACTTGTGCTTGCAAGAAGAGCTTAATATAATTTGCTTCCCAAATGATTAAATTCAGAAAAAATGAATTAGTAGTGAAATATCGACGTAAAGGAAAATTTCTATCAAAAAGTCTAGGTATGGACGCAAAGACATTAACTTCAAAGATGTGATAATTTTACTCCTGAAAGATAATGTTTTTGTTTTTTTTGTAAAAATAAGAACAATTGAATCAGTACATATAGATTAGCCGCTTTTACGCAATGTTGTTCTTAACTAAATATAGACTGTGAAAAGGTAAAATTAAGAATTTGGACTTGAGATATTTCTTTTGGCGTTTGCATTAACAGCGGCTATTTAGCTCAATGGTAAGAGCAACGCTACGTTGAAGCGGTTACCGTTTATGAATAAGAATAAAAATGACAGCTACAATTGAAAATAAAACTCTAATCAACATACTAGCTGTTGACATCATAAATTAAACAAGCTGATCATTCCATGTAAAAGGAACGCCAGCTGCTTGCTACGTGAAAATAACGAAGCATAAGTTTTCGAAATACCAAAGGAAAGGAATGCTATAAAAGGATAAAATTTCTTTCAGGGATATATTGTACATATGTTTGTCTAGTCTTAACATGATGATCTAACATCTGTATCAAAAATATACAGGTATATGTATCTTTATATGTATACATGTATGAAACATGTTTTACCCCCCCCCCCTATCTCTCTCTCTCTCTCTCTCTCTCTCCCTCTTACTCTCTATCTCTCTCTCTCATTTGAGTTTTTAGTTCTGCAGAATCACATGTCAATGTAATACAACACAAGCCTTTGGGAAGCTATTTTCCCTGTGATCTCCCCATACTTTACGTTAGCATAAAAATGGTTGTGGATGGTAATGAAAAGACTTTTCGGAAGTGACGGATGGATATGCTGATGGAGAAGGTTATGATATATATATATATATATATATATATATATATATATATATATATGAAGATATGAATGCTCAATCCAACAGAATATGTTAGGAGGCCTTGACAGCATAACACCATCCAAGTCGACTAACGTATCCACAGTTTAAAAACGGAATCTCGATTCGAATAGAATTTCAAAGAAAAATAACACATCTATAACTATTCTGGTGGATTATTTATCCCTTCTTACATGATGTAATTGTCCGTGTTAAAAAATATAAAGAGTATTTATGGATTGTGTATGAACAGGACGAGTGTAAGCACTCATTCGAACCTCCAGCTGGCTTCTTCGCTCTCATTGTATGAGCGATGTCGTATTAAGATGGCTTCCCGTTGTAAGTAGGGTCGATTCCTTCATGAGCTCATTTCTTTAATTGTTTATTCTATTTACGCTGTCGAATCCTACTGACATATTTACCGTAGAAAACCAGAATGTCGGTTCAACTAGAGTTTCAAATGAAAATAACACACACACACGCGCGCGCATATACACCCACCCACCCATATATATATATATATATATATATATATATATATATTCTGATCCATTGCTGGACAAAGCCCTTTCTATCACCCTCCATGCAGATAGTGACTGTGCTAACTCCTGCCATACTGATTTCTAAAGAAAAAAGAGTAATTTCCATTTTTAGCTGATCATGGGAATATCAGGAAAAAAAAGAACGATGACAGTTTGTTCAGATTTCATAACGATGACAGCGCATGCGCCTAGTTATGGCCTCATGATTTTCCTTCGTTAACATTCCTGTATTTTTCGTTTGGGTTTTGATAAAAGGCGGGAATAGATAAGAGGAGTGGCAAAGGAATATAGAAACATAAAAACATCAATCGAATAAAAGAACGTCGAAAGGGAAGACATAAAGAAAATCATTTTCATAAGCGGAAATTCTATCTGACGAAAGACCACATTGGGTAAAGAAAGATTGTGTTGCTCCATCCTTCCAAGGTTAGTGAGATAAATGAGTACTTCCAAATAAATGCACCTTTATGTATGGTTTATGTGTTTCAAGTATACGGGCAGAATATCACCTGGCCCCTCTCCACCAGTTTTGTCGAAGAGTCGAGAGTGAAAGAAAGAAAGAAAAGAGAAAGGAGGATAGACAGACAAAATGAGCTGAAATAGATGAGAGGAGTAAAATGAAAGAATGAAGCGAAAGAGAAGAGCAATAGAAAGACAGAAAAAAAGAAGGGAGAGAATATCTTGGAGTGTGGAAACGGAAGGAAGAAAGAAAGGAAGAAATAGAAAGAGAGGAAGAAAAAATTGTAGAGAGAGTAGAAATTAAAAAAGAGGAAGAAAATCAGAGAAAGAGAGAGAAAGGAAGAGAAAATGATATAAAGAGCAGGAATAAAAGAAAGAGGTAAAGAAGAAAAAAGAAGAGAGAGCAGATATGATAAAAAGGAATAGATAAAAAGAGAGGAAAAGAGAAAAACAAAGGAATAATGATCGATGGAATGAAGAAACTCCTGGAGGAAGAAAATAAAAAATAGATTTAATCATCAGTCTTTTAGCGTCAGTCGTTGGACATGTACCTTTCCCAGGATTCGCCAAATCTCTCTTTCATGAGCGTGTAGGAGCCAATACTTTCTTAACTTATTTATTTCGTCACGGCATCTCATATTTTGACAGTCAAAATTTTGCATATGATCTCTTGGGATCCAGGTTCTGAGTCATGATGCCTAAGATTTATGTTACGTGACCAGCTCATTGCCATTTGAGTTTTCCAATGAAGTCTATGATGTCCCAAACTTCTGTGTTTCCTCTTATATTCAATGCTGATTTGTAATCTCATCATATGATGTTGAGCATGATTCTCTTCTGTGAACGTTTGCTGGTTCTCAGTTCGAGGGTCAATTTTTTTTATTTGGTTCCGTGTTTTAGTCCCATGGGGGACTATCGGGAGGATGAACTAGTTGTAGACACTTTTTTTTAAATTAATAGGATTCTCTTGTACCTAAATGCTAGGCTTGATCAACGGAATGTTTGCTATCCTAGTATGATTCTTAGCTTAATTCTTCCTTCTTTTGAAGGTTTCATGATCTGAACATGATGTTCAAAAATATGATAAATAAAAACGGTCTTCAGAGAGTGCATGCCCCTGCACACGCAAGACTCTAACTATAAACATTCAAAATAATTCATTTATAGCTACGAAGTCAGAGAGATAACAGTGTAAGTTTCGATCTTTCAATTTTTGTGCTATTTTCTTGTTAGATGAAAAAAGAATCATCAATAGGAAAAATTCTGGATTCATCCTAAATTTTAATCGATTTCTCAATATCTTTTTACAAATTCTTCCACAAAATTTTATTGAATTTCAATGAGAACTTTTGAAGGTATTATGTGGGTAAAAATGGATGAATGCATATAGATATATGGAAGAAAAATGAAAAACATTTCTCAATCAAATAATTTCTTGATCCGATCCAGAATGTGAAAATTTCTTTGTCAGTGCTTGACCAACCCTTCAGCAAAATATCATCGGAATTCATTGAGAACTCTTAAAGATAATATAGGGAGAACATTAATGAATAAAAAAGAATATATGAAAAAGGAGTACTTATCTATCAACCAGAGAAAAAATACCAAGATACGCCAAGAAATTAATCAATTTTTCCTTACCTGGTGGTCGAAACTTCCAGAAAATTCCACTGAAATCCATTCAGAACTTTTGGAGATATTATGTAGACAAACAGGCAGATACGAGCGAATACATATACCTTTTCCAACTTCGTTCGCAGTGATCAAAAAAAATGTATGAATCTGCGAATGTAAAAACGAAGACATCAAAAGCAGAAAAAGAAAAAAAAATTGAAAAAAAAGTAAATAAATCAAGAAACGAAAACATATTTGGAAAGATGAAAAAAAAAAAAGACTCCAAAAGAAATGAATCGCTGTTAACAATGAATAAAGGAAAAAGAAAGAGAAACAAGATTGCAAAAATGGAAAATGACATTTGTTGGTAAATTAAGGATGGAAAATGGCGGGAATAAAAAGAGAAGGCTCGCATATGAAAGACAGGTGACAAAAATCAAAGACTCTATGAAATGCGCTGGAATTACAAAGAGGAAACATTACCGATGAAAAAAATATATACAGGTCTGGTTAGTCACTCAACAGAAACCGTTACCTGATCAACACCTTTTGCCAGCAAGTTGTGTTGGGATGATCATTTACAAAATTGAGAAAAAGGGCTGAACAATGAATAAGTTACAAGTGTCGCCTTTCGTTGGGCCGTAATCTAAAAAAAAAACTAAATATGCCACACAGCAAAACACAAACTTGAGCACTATAGGAGACAATTTTTAGAACCGATTCCACACAAGTTTACATTGCAACTCGAAAAGAGACCCTACATTCCACTAAAAATCCGGGGGGGGGGATTTTCAACAAAATAGGTGTTTCTTTTTTTACAATATATAATAAAGAGTGAATGCTTGAATTTTCGGCTCTCTAGCTCAATGGAGGCAGCTGGTTTGTGTAATATATATGTTCATAGCAAGCCAGCCAGAATCACTTAAAAACTGATGAAAGCGATGTCGATAGTTTTCATGACAGTTTTGGTTGACAGTTTCCAAAAGCAGTGAATAAGAAAGAAAATAGAAGAATTAAGAATGTGAAAAGGTGACTATATGACAAAGAAGATGTCAGCGAATATAAATATGATTGTGAAGGTTCCAATAATGATGCTTGGCTGATAGGGTGGAAGAGGAATTGGAAAAAAGGGAAAAAAGGTTCCATGATTAAAGAATCGGAAATGAGAATCCCTCAACGATTGGCGGAAAGGAAAAAGAGACAAGGAATTGCTAGTCATTGTTGATTCACATGATGAGATCAAAGATGTAACAGAGAAAGGGGGGAGGAAGGAAGGAAGGAATAAAAATAAAAATGGAAGAGTGGAAGGAGAGAGAAAGGGATAACAAAGAGGGAAAAACAGAAAGGAAAGAAGGAAGAAAGAAAGAGTGGACATAAAAGAAAGAAAAATAATTCATCCAGAAAAAGAAAAAAAGGGAAAAAAGAAAGGAAGAAGAAAAATGTAGTCTCAAAGAAAGGGGAAAAAAGAAACATAAAAGAAAGACAAAAAGAAAAACAACAAGCTTGAATGAAAGAAACAAAAAATTGAGGAAGAAAGCGTAGAGAAAGGAAGAAAGAAGAGGGAACAAACAAAAAAACGGAAAAAGACAAACGTTAAGAGAAGCAAGGAAACGAAGATAGAGAAGCAAATAGAAAAAAGAGAGATGGACAGAAAAAAAGGGAAGAGAAAGATAAAGAGAGTGTCTAGAAAATAAAAGATGTTAAACAAATGGGTAAGAAAAAGAGGAAGATAAAAAGAGAGAAAGAAAGGACGAATAATCAAGGGGGGAGAGAAAGAAAGTTAAGAAGAAAGAACAGAAAAAGAGGAAGGAAAGGAGATAAAAAAAGAATGAGAAAGGAACAAACAGAAAAAAAGCTGATGACGCAAGCTGATGAGAAAGTCTTTTACAGACTACCTTAGCAAAATCAAGTACAATGTTAGGATAATAAACAAATGGAAAACCGTCTGAAAATAATAGTCTTAATGTCAATGAGAACGAAAATTATTATGTAACTGGTCTGGTTGGTCTATCGATAAAAATCGTTACGTGACCAATGTCTTTTAACAGCATGCCATCTCAGGTGGGGGTCGATCAATTAGAGGAAAAATGGGAAATTGAATGATCAATGAATAAGTTTCTTCGCTCTCTTGATTTAGTATATTTTGGATAAGCTTACATCACAAACTGGACCCCTGCCTCTAATAAGAGTATTTTTCAGATGGATTTTTAACATTTTTAACAGGACATAATGAGAACTTAATGTTTAAATTTCCAACCATCTAATTCCATCGATGCAATTTGTACTCATGAAACCAGGGCCACTTTTAAGCCAAATGAACCAACTTCTCAACTTCACATCAAAGAGGGTCCCGTGATAGGATAATTCACGGTAGTCTTATCAAATGCACACATCAAGACTTAGCAACATGCATCTAACACCAAATTGTAGATTTTACAAAGTACGATTTTTCATTTTCTTTCGAGTCGATAGGGTTTGTTTATACTGTTCAAATTTCAAGTAATATGTTAATCATTGATGGAACAGTGTGAAATATATTTCTCTGAATTGCTGTCAATTCTACAATATAAAGTCTCTGACAAAACTTCATCTCAGACAGTGAATATTGATGACCCCCCGCCAGATCTTTGGGCCAGCCCTGCATAATATATATATGTATATTATATATATATATATATATATATATATATATATATATATATATATATATATATATATATATATATATATATATGACAAGACAGCTAGACCAACATGAAAACTGAAGGAACATTATCTCAGTTTTCCATGACAGTTGCGGTTGACGATTTCTAATTATGAATATAAGGGATGAACGTGGCAGTCATTTCCATCATTTGTTTCAGTACTGAAATGCAAAGCGCAAACCAGTCGCCGTCGTCGTCAGAAACACTCCTTATTTCAGATCAAATTTCAATAAATAAAAATTATCAGTGAAATAAAACGCTATTTCATTGTTGTATTCTTACAAATTAAAAAATACATATTATGAACTATATATATATACATATATATATATATATATATATATATATATATATATATATATATATATATATATATATATATATTTATATATATATATATATATATATATATATATATATATATATATATATATATATATATATATGGGGATGGATGTACAGTAATCCAGTAGAAATGTAGCTGTGATCTGACGATGTGTAAGTGAAAGATTCTTGCAGAAACTATGTTACATCTCAAAACCTTTTTCATTATCATGAAGATATGGCTTATGAGGCTACATGCATTTGACCGTGTCCCATCAGCATCTTCAGAAGCATTTTTGCAATGCAGAAAGCTTGTGGCAATATAGTTCACAGTTTTCTGCCTTCCAAGGGAGCTTCAATATTGTCAAATGATCATATATATATATATATATATATATATATGTGTGTGTGTGTGTGTGTGTGAGAAGATCAGTACGTCTGTATCCAATTAATGGAAAATAATCCTTTTACAAAAAAGATTTCCTTTTTAACATAATCTCCTTCCTTGTCAATGTACCCCACTCAAAGTCCCTTTATATATCCAGTAAACTATGTATTTATTACGAAAGAATAATTCTGGATTGGATTCTTTTATTTCTTAAGTAAATCTTTTGATAATTCCAAAATGTTGGATTTGCTGACGATTCAAAAAGTGTTTACACAAGTCATAATTTAACAGTGATATTTTGAAATGCGCTTATTTCTAATTAGATAACGAGCAAAATCGCACATCTTTAATTACAAGATATAAGAGAAACAATCAAACACGAATATCATTGTCCTGGTCCTTAAAGCAAAGTTTGAGAGATAAATGCTTTTTACGTATAAACAATCAGAAAATAACACCCACTACGCAGGAACAAGAATTTTTTCACGGTGTAATTATCAAAACATGAGTTTCTTAGCAGGAAGATTCGAAAAATATGCCTTACATAGATGGGTGTCCGTAGTAATGATGAAAATCATGAAGATACTACGTGAGACAAAGAAAGTTAGCTTAAGATTGGAGGAAATTATGTCGACATAACAATGTAGCAATCCTGATCAATTGTCAGAGCACTAGGCCACAAAGTACCTAAGTACTGGTTTGAACATGTGCCACTTACAGTCACTGACACCGACAATGCAATAATCGTGTGCGACACGGTTATCAATTCAGATTAGAAGATTGGAACCAATCGAACAGACTTAGAATCAATAGATAAAGATATACACCCACATTGATATTGCAATCCAGTGAGATGCAAATCGAAAGAGAAAGGGAGAAAAATTGATGAATAATCCGAATCTGGAAATCGAGAACCGATCAGTGTTGAAGACGAGGACAAAAACCGTGCCAAATGCCTTCGGAACATCAAGCACTATCAAGGTTGGATTACCGACGATATAATGGAATAAACAATTTACCTGAAATATAGTGTAAGGTAATAGGAAAAGGAAAAAGGAGAAACAAGCCTGGCTACGCTAGGGTCAAACTCCTTTGCTTCATGAAAATTAATCTAAATTAAAAAGAAAATACCGGACAATTTTGCTTTGACCTATTATAATGGAATAGTCAGTGTAGCTGAAAGGAGAAATACATTGTAATGGATTTATATAAACTATTGTATAAATTATATAATATTGTTTTATATGAATAATTTAAGCTGAATGTATACACTAGATCACAGTTAGTCAGCTCAGTGGTCAATCGAGGCATTCGTTAATGTGAGATGGATATTGAAAAAATAAACAATTACATGTATTTGTATTTATACCAATGGGTTATTTGGGCTACTAGGTCTAGTGATGGGGCCAGCATGAAAAATGTGGCTTTTTGATCGTTCATTGCTGAATATACGTCTAGTAAGCCTCTGTCTTGCAGTGTCTGCCGTGTATTCATTATAATCTGCATTAGAGTAAAGGTACTGTTATATGCGCCTTTTGGTATACGCAATATTTTCAACTTCTAAATTAACACTCTTGTAGTGTTGTGTAATGGACGTATGGGGAAGACCAACAATAGATATTAAATTCACAGTTTTTTTTTCTATTTTTCATAACTAAGGATTATGGGAGAGTTTTTTTTTTAAAAATTAGTGCCCCTATGTGTAACGATATGAACGTACGTTTACGCATGTGTGGATGTATACGCATACATATATGTGTGGTGGTCAATATAGTCGATAATGGCTCAGTGTCAAGTCGCCAGGAATGGCAAACAAAGTCCAGTGATGAAGTGGCTCAGATGCAACATCACTTGGCGCCTCTTTGACGTGAGTTACATAAAATGTTAATATCGGACATTTGAGGATCTTACTTGACATATATTTATACATCCATGAGAAACAGTTTAATTCTGATCACATGATCTGCTGAGAACACTGCAAAATTTCCACGGACAAAACATGTCTCTAAACTTTAGTTTGGTGCCTCAGACTAGATAGATGTATCATTTAGGCTTTCGCTCTCAGCCATGTTTCTCGTTGGCCCGAAAAAGGAAGCAATATTATTTATTTGCATCCTCACGACAACAAGTATGACACGAGGGCGGAATTAAGATGCACGAACGTGCGGGCGCAGGATGCAAAGGAACCCGAGGCCTTGCACCTGATTTCGTGAGGACATGGAATAAGCTAGACTTTGTTTCTAGGTTAAGTCCTATAGTGAAAGGGTCACCAATTCTTCGCACATGATTTTACTAAATCATTAATTTTTAGAGGCTACGATGAGGTACACTCGATAAATTATAAAGAACTCGATCAGCATCAAGTATCACAATATTGAAAACTTGATTCTTGCTCTTTGTTGTTTCGTTCAATCATAACGTTTAATATGCTTAGGTTCTTAGGACTATTTTCCTCATTTTGATTTTTTCTTTTTTAACACATTTCAGCCCGACATCCTCCTCCAGGTGGTTGTCGTAAATGGGGAGGATTCTGAGTGCTTGTACGAATGGCCCTCATCGACTCCTACCCGAAAATAGACCAGTGGAATGAGGACATTCTGTCCTCACGCCTTGATAACGATTTCTCGTCCCAGTGCGTATATCTAAATCGTTGATATTTTTCCGCACGGTGGGAACAGATGCTTGATTAGGCTAAATTGTTCTATTCAGGTTTTATCCAAAGTTCTCTCTTGGGGCCAGGCCATTTTTGTATGATATCACATCCACGAATATCTCGTCAACTGCTCCAACATGATCATTTCTTTCATTGTCATCCTAAACACCCAGGCATTGTCTTGAATCACAATCCTTTTCACTACAAGAATTGGAAGAACGAAGATAAAGAAACTTGTCAGGAAATATCTCTCTTAAATGGCTAACTAGAATCAACACGACCAAATTTCCGGAGGATCTTTTCGCCCCCATATTCTAAATACTGTCAAGCCAAACTGTTCGCATAAGATTTTTTTTTTTCAATTTTAATTTGTCAATTTTTCTGGCTTGCTGGCTACACAGACTGCACCAACGGAGCTAGATGGCTTAAAGTTCCAACATTTACACCTTATTATGTCTAGAGGAAAAGAGTTTTGTTTTGATGAAATCTCCATCCCTTGAATATGTTTTTAGTTGGGGGGGGGTCAATCTCTGAATTTGTATCCAGGTGCCTTCAAACTTGTTTTTTCCTTTTCAAAAGAGATTTTCTTAGTGATGAAAGCTCAACAAAAATGATCATCCCCAATGCAGCATGGTTGTATCGTGATAGTTTCTATTGAGTGACTAATTTAAAATATTTTCAAGTTACATAAGCTTCTTGAAAGAAGGGAAAAAAAAACTTTATCCTGCTTCTTTAATGACATTGTCAAGGTCAGGTTTCATTTTGTCTCGAATATCCCGAAACTCGGAGCCAGAGATCTGTATTCGTTTGTTCAATCATTCAATGATTAATTCACTCCGCCTCTTTCCATCAAGAAAGCATTCTCCCACAAATCGATATGTGTTCGTCCATTTCTGACCACCGAGATCTGATCATGAATTGCTAATGAATTTTGGTACGGGTGCAGAATCCACGACAAATGAAAAACGAGAAAGAAAAAAAAACAGGAAAATCGGTACCCACTGGATTTGATTGATAAAAGGATGTCAAGCCCCTGGTGGACATCACGACTCAACGTGGATCCTCAGAGATCATATGTGAAACTTACAAAAGATAAGATGACCTAAGGTGTTAAACTTGTTCAAAAGGTAAGGATTCTGCGACGCTCATGATAGAGAGGTCTGGCAAGTCTTGCAGGAAAGATATATCTTCAGTTTTACTTCCACACACAAACATGGGCCCAACTATTGCACACTCTCGCTCCCCTTCTCTATCATATATATATATATATATATATATATATATATATATATATATATATATATATATATATATATATATATGTATATATATATATATATATATATATATATATATATATGTATATATATATATATATATATATATATATATATATATATATATATATATATATCATGGTTAACGCACTTGAGCGTCTCATTCTGTCATATCTTAATTACTTACCCAGATCACCAAATGATCAAAATGATATTACCCACATTTTCAACCTCGACAGGAAGCAATCATAAAATATTGTAGCCCGATATGAGATAACTGGTATATTTTCCTTTGAACCAATATAAATTTTGGGTTCATACATGCTTTTCAAACAACCCTGTGTAGTATTAAAAATCTCTGAAAACTATTCCTGCAAGCAAACATATATATATATATATATATATATATATATATATATATATATATATATACTTATGCAATTAGTGACTGCTGCTTCCGTCTTTGTTGATTTTTAAATCAAGGTTTCAGCCGATACACTATCCAGCCTTCCTTAGATTATACTCGGTATTCATAGTTTACTGAGTACTTGTCCTTCGCACCTTTCCATCTCTCCATATTGAACATCATTGTGCAGCAAAATCACGTGCCTGCTGTTTACGAATGAAAAAAATAGTCCGAAAATATATATAAAATTGGTCTGGTTCAGAAATGTATTAGAAATCCTCACGTTACCAACGTACTTTGCCAGCATGTTGTGTTGGGAGAGATCAGTTTTTAAAAAATCAAAAAAGGGATGGTCAATTGATTAGTCGATTCTCTCGCCTTTTGTAGGGCAATGATCACTGAAAAGTCAAACCTTTAATAAAATAAGCCTGAATGCTATCAGACATAAGCTAAAGGACCAAATGGTTAGGGCTGGGCAAAATCCGGTTGCATGGATTCATATAAACGTCAGAACACTTGAAAAAATTAAACTCAGCAACAGTGTTCAAACCGATTTTGTTGTAGCTGTGATTGATAATGAACGTTGTTGATTTTAAAACTTCAGAAAGCATGTTCTCCTTTTCTTTTTTTCCTTCTATGTTGTGTTCTGACTTGCTTGTCGACCTTTACCGTAAATCGTTATTATCAATAAATGCAACATTGTTCAAAATGCATAAGTGTTACAACCAAGCCGTTTTTATTCTGCTTGAAGATCTCAGATTCGACAATCCAAAATGTACATCGCATCATCATCAGCGTCATCATGAATAGAAAAATGAAAGAATAAAGTCATCATCATTAACAATAACGAAAAATGGTATCATAATCATTTGATATGACGACAAAATTATAACACTATCATAATTATTAATAACAACGATGAAATAACAGCATCACCATAATCGACAATATAGCTATCAACACTCACAACAAGTAAATACTAACCTCGTAGTGAACAGTAAAACAACAAAATAATAACATTGTCAGTGATAAGTGCAACAAAATAACATAATCGTCATTAAGAATAACAGCAATGAAATATCATTGTCATTAACAAGATCATCATCAACAATTACAATTACGGAACATTTAAAAAAAGTAACAACAAAAAGACATCATATTCAACGAAAAAACAAAAACAACAAAACAACAAATCATCGACATTAAAAAAAACAAGAAAAAATATCATCATCATCATAATCATCATCAACAGCAGCAGCAGCATCATCATCATCATCATCATCATCAACAGCATCATCATCATCATCATCATCATCATTATCATAAAGAAAAATAGCAATGAGAACAAGACATCATCATCGTCAACAACAAGAACAACAAAATATCATCATCAACAACAACAGTAAAAACAAAAAAAATAATTCTCTCAAAATTGATCAAAATCTAATCAGTGCGTCCATTTCGAGGTACCACTTCAAAGTAATCAGTGTTCAATATTAATCTTCTTCAAATTCTCTCTTCTCTCTGTCTTTCTGTCTCTCTGTTTCTCTCTCACTGTTTGTTTTTCTTTCACCTTCTTCGCTTGCAATTGGCCATCGACCATGGCTGCCTCATTTTCATTAAATTATTATGCAACATCAGCACTCAAGCCCAGACCTCATCGTTTCCTCTCTCTCATTCTCTCTTGTGAACTCTAACGTCATTCCAATGTCCGCTACGAGATCGTTTCTCTGTTCGTAACGTAATAACCTCTCAAGAGTTTGCACGCGGTTGCAGCAGTCGGATAAATGATCCAGCCCTCTGACCACGTGACGGCCCTCCTTTGATGTCTTTGCATAAGCGGACCAGCCAAAAGATCTCGTGTTAAGCGATCAGGATGATTTGGATGATTTTCATACAACGCGGTGACTGATGACGATGATGGTTATAATGGAAGGAGGGTCTTGTGATTTTTAGATGAGAGGGCATTTCTAGTACTGATGACAGTCAGTGACTGGATGATTGACAGGCTGACATATCAGAACACTCTCCCTCCCCCTCTTTTCATATGTGTCTGAAAATGCAAAAGGGAGAACTTGTGTTGACTGCATTTTTGCGAGCAGTGTCCTTTGCTAAATCTCCACGCAAGAAGGGATGAGATTGAATAATTGCATTTGCGGTCCCACTTTGAGGCCTTTTATTTTGAATAGAGAATACCATCTTCACAGTGACCACCATTTTATCAGCAATAGTTGCTTATTTCCCTTACGGAGCCAGCAGTCGGTGTTCGAGCTTAGATCTAAATACTGATTTTGTAGGCATTATGTGCAGAGAGCACGGAAAGAATCCAATAGTTTGCAAAAAGTCAATTTTAGCATGCTTATACATCTTCAGTGTTGATAGAAACTGGACCGAACATCAATGTTAATGCAACATATACAAATACAGAAGTAGAAAAAATATTGAATAGAAGTGAATATTGAAAAGTGTTTGACGATCCTGCGCACTGCGTTTCATCGGTGGAGTCTTGGTTTTGGAGAATAGTAGGCTTCATTCCGGAGAAGTCGTCTGATAATGTTCTTGCTCCCAGCAACTATTTGTGAATTTTTCTACACAAGAAGCACTGGAAGACTGCAGGGGGGTAGATGGTGTTGGAAGATGGAGGGTGATGAGTGGGCTTGGGGGCTGAGAATTCTAATTGATACTTACTATCTTATTTTATTAACTTTTCTACCTCTTCATTGTGGGTTACAAATAAATGCTTAATCAAAAAAATAATTATTATTTAGCGTAAAGCAATCTTAATGAAAATGGGGTATACTGTATTTTCTTACATACCAACAAAGAATTTCAATGAAATGACAAAATTGCCATGTCTTACAGATATTTTCACTTTTTACATTTTTTTAAAGTGAAAAAGTGGCGTAAAGCGAAATTGAAGAACGGCCAGATTAAATGTTATTGCTTTTCATCTTTTTTTGCAAAAGCAAAAAAACCTATCATAAAGCAAACTTTGGAAAAAAAACAGAGAACACCCGTACCTTTTAATTACCAACTATCAATGTAAATTGTTGTAATCATTGATTACCGACTCCACAAGGGGGAGCAGATGAAATGCATACCATAAAAGGGGGCAGTTGTCTCAAAAGTTTGGGAAACACTAAGCTAAAGCAACGATGAAATGTCTATATACGTGTACACAATCTCTTATCTGAAATTACCAAAACCGAAAACATTATCCATGGATGTTCCAACGTACCATAGTTCAAGTTATGCGCCAACCATGACCCAACGCCCAAGCAATTACGTCTCGTTTACTCTTGTTGCAATCTTCAAGGGTGGATACAGCTCAGTGAAAATTGTGATTTTCCTGGATCAGCACATGCCACGCAGACGTATTTCAGTGCTCTCACAAGCCAGACATGTCTCTGTGACAAAGGATATTTTGCCAATTCTGGGTTCATCCTTTGATTTTGAAAACTGTGAAAATAGCTAAAAAACACACACAGATCCCACCTATGGACACAATCAACTCACTTGTCTAGCTTAATTACGGTGCCGACGGAACCATTCCAGAAACCGAGAGATCCCAAACTTAGGAAAGTGTATGGTTGTACAACTGTAGAAGAAGAATATCAGAGTGGCCAAGTCAGTCACCTGATTCGAATCCAATGAAAATTATTTAGTGAGACCTGGAAATCGAGTCAAAAAATGAAATCTCGAAGAAAATGTTGATTTGAAAGTCATTAGTCAGAAGATGTTCCAAAATACAGACTGAAACCTGCAAAAAAATTGTAACACCAAATCCTGAGCGATTTTGAGCTGTAATTGCAGCCAAATATTAGAAACGGTCAACCAAAACTGTCAGCATTAACATAGATTTCTTCGGTTTTCAAGATGGTCTGGCTGGCTGGCTGGCTGCCTGCCTGCCTGCCTGCCTGTCTGGTTGGCTGCCTGGCATGATACATTCAGGTTGCAACGATGGAGTTTGAGGACTGAACATTTAAACATTTACTTAGGGACAAAGAAGGGATGAATATAAAACGTTTTGATGTTGAGTAAACATCGATAATATGTTTCAATAAACATCGAAAATCAGTAAAAATGAAAATTAGTGTTTAAGAAGAGGTAGTTTCAACAATTTTCTGTTGATCCTCATCAAGCTAGCCATATTCTAAATAAAACGATAGCCGAAAAACCTAACCTGACCATAAAAAAACTCGTTAAAACTACTTAGTATCAGTTTAAAAAATCTTGACAGCAAAAATAACGCAGACCAGTGTAATTGATCCCTCTAAACAAATGCATAGACTAATTTGAAAACTGCCGCCGTATGCCAGGCGACCTACGATGGTAATTTGAGTTGGTGTACGAATTACAGACAGTGAGAATAAATATTTTGAATACATTATACCATGTATAGTATACGTGGAGTTTCGAAGACCAAATGTTTAGGCAAAATTTGGGGGTCGACTAATTCACGAGGAATAATTTTTTAGGGTTGAAATTGAAACATGATAGGAAGGCCTATGAACCACCCATGGCTTCACAAAGGCATAACATAACATGAATGATTTCATGATTATAAATCGAGGACTCGACTTCTACTCAACTAATGATTTTGTGGGGTTGAAATTGAGACATACCACAAAGGACCAGGAGCAACCCTCGGCTTCGAATTTTGGCATAAATTAATGATTTCGTGGCTGCAAATCAAGAGTCAATTTATACAGGATTGATAATTTTATAAGTTTGAAAATTCAACATGATGTTTTTCGACTGCGAGCAACTCTTCGCTCCAAAAAATTCTGTGAATCAATGATTATGTGACTACAAAAGAATAAACGAGTAATATTTCCAGATATAATGGCAGGACTAAGAACAACCCTTGGCTTCACAAAAGTGTATCATAAATTAATTTAGATTTTGAGCCCATAAAATCGACGGCTGTGTTACATAGACACACACGCATATATATATATATATATATATGATAGATGAAAAATTATAACGAATTTTCGTAGAGATGTAAACTTTGATGGTTTTGATCAGTTGATAAAAGAGTCGCCTACTAACCACAGAACATTAGAGAAGAACATGCCCCGTTGCTGCAGGATCAAACTCCACTCCAGCTTCTATTTCAACTGACGATGATTACTTTCGTATTTGGTGTATGATAAATAAAAGGATTATGACATATTCTCATAGTTATATAATAATTGTCAGTTTGGCTCAGTCGGTAAGAGAGTAGAATTGAACAGACGAAAATCATGGCCGAAATTAGTTTGATTATTTGCTCAAAAAATTGTACGAGGCAAAAAAATGCTAAAAATATTCATAAACTGTCTGTCAGCTATCGTTAACATTCGTGATATTCTCCTGGGCGAATGAAAGATACTTGATTTTCATAATCAAATTGTTTCTTGACGAGTGCTGCAAGGAAGTAAGTTCATAGTGGTGCAATTAATTGCTGAGTAATTAATGCTATTGGTTAATTAGAGGCAAATGAGAAATACGAAAGCTTGTGTCAGATACGGAGTGCAGAAAACCATTCGATTCGTAGGAGGAAAAAATCCATTTTTAGCATTCTTATGATACTTCAAAATTGACGGAATCTGGGCCAAGGGTCAGTCTTTATACAACATATACAAATATAAAGGAATATTCGAAACATGATTAAACACTGAAAAGAAAAGTACAAAAATCAGAAATAATAAGAGCAGAGAAAATCACGTGACCAACGTCTTTTGTAGCATTCTGTGTTGGGGTTGCTCAATCAAAAAGTTAGAAGGAGGGGTGATCAATGAGTAAAATACTTCGCTTTTTGTAGAGATTGATTGAAGATTTGAGAATTGAATTAAGAGTGAATGCTGCTGTACACAAACTAAGGAATCAGTTTAGCATAGACATGACATGTAAATTGAACTCTCTACCTTTATAAACCTATGAAGGGGTTCAGAAGAGAAAATTGTTTGTTTCTTGACAAAGCAGAGACACTCAATGCATATCTGGAACTCGATGCATATCAGTTCAAGTCAAAGATTTATACTTTCCTGAAAGTCGGAGGCAAATCAAGAGTTTCTCTTCCGTTCGTTACTATCCTTTCGAACAGGGGAGGGTGTGACACCATTCCTGATGTATTCCATCCTAATCACACGGCTATGATGGCATTCAGTTTGCCGCTGAGTTGCTGGGAAAATTTGTCCGATCGAAGAGTTTTCTATACTTTTTGAACCCTGATTCTTCTGCTCTTACTATGCTATCTCAGTGAATATAATACACCTTGACCCTCCGTGCCTTTCAATATAAATGTTTATACTTTATAGTTGCAGTAGCATTAATCGTTATGGAAAATCTTACATGTATCACTTATTCATCCGGGGACTCTTAATAATGATTGCATCTTCGTTTTAAGCTATTTCGAATTACTGAAGGGTTCATAAGTATGCCTTTTTTCCGGGTGACGGAGAAACCTATATTTATATTATGTGATAAAGAAATGAATTTGTTTATGTTATCTGTTAAAAACTGCCAAGCATAACTGTGACCAAAATTGCCACCAGGCTTCTCCAATTTTCATGCTAGTCTATTTTTCAGGTTGGCTTGTCGTGCATGTATGGATACAGCATACAGGCCGTACCAATGGGGTTAACGGCTTGAAGATATCCACATTTAAGACTTATTAAGATTCGAAAATAAAATTTTTTGAAGATCCATCGCTAAAGAGGTTTTAGTTTGGAATTAAATTTTCAACGTTAGTTTACTGTCCAACACAATGATAAATTTGAAAGTGGCATTTACGTAATATATATATATATATATATATATATATATATATATATATATATATATATATATGTATGTATGTATATATGTATATATATGTATATATGTATATATGTATATATATATATATATATATATATATATATATATATATATATATATATATATACATATATATATATATATATATATATATATGGCCAAAATACAAAAGTATTAGAAGTCACAGCGACTGCAACAAAGATAAAGACGAAAGCAGACTAATACTATTACTAAAATGCCATATTTGTTGTATTATCTGGATGTGTAGCAATGAAAAGAACCAATTGCCTCACGGCACCAATGAACTTTTTTTTTTATAAATGAGCGTATTTTTTTTTCAAATTTGTTGTCCCCTTTTGAGCATTTTAATGGCTCATTTTCTCCGAGGTATGTAGTGCCACTCAGTGTTGATATCCAGTATCGCAAATTCAGATTCAATAATAGCCCATTTTAGAGCGTTTTTAGCAGTTTCATCCAATTTTTAACGGTTTCCTAATCATATCGGGCAAATGTAGCTAAGATACATCAATGATTATGTTTTTATTGCCTTTTCCAAGTCGATTTAGCGTATTTTTTTTTAGTTTGCAAAACTACGGATATTGGATACTGTAGCCTTGTTCTGGTTACACAGGTATAGCATCACAGGAAGTGTATCTAGGCATAATGTAATATTTAGTGAACACTCGGTCTTAACTGAAGTTTACTCCCAGGGTTTATTCGAATAACGATGACCGGAAGCGATAATAATGTAGCTTTACTGGTAAACCAATGGCGACAGAAATGTCGTTTGACCGCTAGAATAGTCGAAAGATATGCAGCGGGTCATGCACGAGCTTAATCCGGTCCTGATTAGAGCGGTGAATTGAAAACAGAAACAGTTGCATAAATCTATGGCCAGAATAAATAAGGAAATGTTCGTGTACGAAAAACTCGCCGTAACGGTTATCTTTTTACATTTATCGTTATAAGTGGCTATTGTCTTAGAGAAATTTACAATGACGAAAGATGGAATAAGATGAGCCAGCCAAAACTGAAATATAAAATATTGGTCAGTCATTCAATAGAAACAGTCATGCAATCAATGTCTTTTTGTAAAATGCCTTGGCGGGGTGATCGATTAAAACATTAGGAAAGGGGATGATCAATGAATAGATCATTTCTCTCGCCTTTCAATGACCAGTGATCAATGAGTATTTTTCGAATAAGCAAGAATGAATGCTTCTGGACACAAGCTAAGGGGCCAATTTAGCATAAATTAACAAAACCTTTTGTAGACATAATGAAAAGTAAATGTTTAACTTTTGACCCCTTTAAGCCGATTGATGTGTACTACACGCGTAATACAAACAGAGAACCAACAAGCCAATCAGCTAGCTAACCAACCAGACCGACTTGAAATCTGGATAAACCTAGTTTCTGCTGACAGTTTTTAACAATGATTTCTGAACGTTCTATACGATTGTTTCATTCGAACTGAATTCCCCGTTTTCGTTGATATATCACAACATTTTGGCTGCTGTACTCCCTGGTCTTCTTCAGTTGCTGTGATTTGGAATGCAGAACTAGGAGAGAAGGGCACAGAAGGGAAGTTCCAATGATAGGCAGGGAACAGTATTTGAGAATAAAACGGTTGGAAGAAACATCACACGTGCCATGTACAGAAAATTCGATCAGCAGGTTTAACGTAAATATCAGGAGATATGGCGGCCACTGTTCAAATATATCATAGACAATAGAATGAAACCGATATTGCAAGAACACCACGCAAAAATAGAAATCCAGGCAGAATCCAGAAAGGTCACGGGTTCATGGCGCAAATCAGGAGGGGAGAGTTTGAACATCTTGCTGGAGAGTAACCGGATGTGTATGGGAGGAGAAGCACTTGCCCTTCAGAACAAGCTTTGACATTCCTAAACCCAGCAAACATTTGAGGAAGACTAAAGAGTACAGCGGTCGAAACGTCGTGATAAACAAAAGCCACGATGATAATTTTGGTCCGAATATAGCAAAATACAATAGTTACAACAATCATGCAGTGTTGGTTGAAATGTTTGTCAGTTTCTGGATTAAGAAAAACTGAAACAAAATCGCTTGATTGCAACTAGCAAATCCTGAGAACAATTTCCTAAAAAAAAAAAAAACGGCTATAAAAGTATTTAAAAATATCCCATTGCGTTCAATAATGAAAAATAAATTAGGAAAAAAAATCCATCGCGATAGAAAAACTCAACCTAAATTCAAATAATCAAATAAACAAGAAATGCAATAAATTATATTCTTGGTTATTTTGTGCCTTTCCAAATGTGCCCAGATCGAATTCAAACTGCCGGATAAAATCTCGAAGTTTCCTTTTAGTTAGAGCTGAACAAAACGAATGACAAATGAAAAACGAAAGAAAAATAAAAGAATGTTAACAACAGAAACTCCAACGCCCCAAAATATGTCAACGTCAAGCAAGATTAATTCATAAGGATCAGAGATCAAACAATTAATAATGATTTGATCAGCCATTTGGAATATTCATTAAGTTGAGGAATATTCAGAGGCCAGAGGAATTTAAAAAAGAAATTACTCTCAAACACACATTCACTCAAGCCTAATCTACAACACGAGACATTTGATACTGTTTTCTGTCTCCCTCTGTCTCTCTGTCCTTGTCACTTTTTTTCCTCTTTATCTCTTTTCTGTTTCTGTGTCTCTAACTTTGTTGGTCTCTCTCAGTCTCACTCACACTTTCTCTCTCTCTCTCTCTCTCTCTCTTTCTCTCTCTCTCTCTCTCTCTCTCTCCCTCTCTCTGTGCTGTGAGAGAAAACTATTTAAAGAAGTGAATTATGCAGCAAGACTGAGACGCCATGTTGGAATAATAACGAGGCTCATTTTGGCTACGAGGCTTTTCAAGATATATTGAATCACCTGAGAATACGCCCCTGGATTTAGACGTCGCTTTCTATTATTCTGTTGGCTTTTTTTAGAAATAAGGTAACCCATGGTTGCCCTGGACATTAATAAACTGGCTGCTTCTTAAATCAGGTTTTTCATTCTCTTTACCAAAGCCTTGAAATTTCAACGAAAAAATTGCTTGCATTAGACTGAGAAAATTATTGAAAATGAAGAAAAAGATCATATACTTCTTCAATTGTCCGTCGAAAAATCGCCAACTGCATCGAAGTGGAACATAATTAAACGTATGGGTTCTGGTTGAAAAGATTTACATTTGTACACAAAAGGCTCACCCATCAACTTCTCAAATGCCTGATGGGTGCAAATGCTCCAGAATAGATAATGACGGGGGAATATAGGCCATACGGAGAAAAAATTTCAAAAGGGTAACAAGCCTGGCTGCAACAGGGTCAAATTTTTCTCCTTCTTGTATTCTAATAGAAAAATATTACTACAACTTTCGAATTCGTATACATTTTTGATGATAAGTAAAAGTCTTCAATTTAGCTCAGTCGGCAAGTGAGCCGTCTACCGATAATTTTAGATCGAGTTAGGAAAATACTAATTTCGTGTATTGTTTTGGTTTAACATGGCTGGACACAAACACCGTCATAAATCAAGGAAGAATCGTTGTTTTTGTGGTTACGATAAAAAGACACGATTTTTAAGCCTATCTATTCCACGGCCTTATTCGGGTGTACTAGGCAAATATGATTGTGGTACCAGAATTTTCCAGTGGTAGCCAGGCTACAATGTTGGATTCGGGTAATGTAGAGATCCTTTTTCTTCACTTCCTGGGCTGAATGAGCACACTTTTTTCATGCTTAGTAGTGGAAACCAGATTGGATTGAATTCTGCACTTGTCTGTGTTGATAACACAAATAGCAAGAAGGTATTCAATTGTCAGGAATACTCTTTGAATGATGATGATCATTCTCAACATTATTTTAATGTTAATTATCTTTCTCAAAACTCACAGAATGCTAATGACCTTCTCAATACTCTTTTAATGTTAATGAACATTCTCCAATGTCTTTGAATGTTAATGACTATTATCCAAACTCTTTGAATGTTAATAACCTTTTCAAAACTCTTTGAATGTTAATGATCCCTCGCAAAAATCTTTGAAAGGTGATAACATAATTAAAATTCAGTGTATGTTAAGGACCTCAAAAAATTTTGAATGTTGATGACCCTTCTCAAAACTCTTTTGACCATAATGACTCTTTTCAGAATTCTTTGAATGATATTGACCTTTTCAAAACTTTTCATATGTTAATGATTAATTAATGTAAATGATCTTTTTCAAAACCCTTTATATGTTAATTACGGTGTCAAACTCTTTGTATGTTTACGACCTTTCATAAAAAAATTTAATGTAAATTACTTTTTCAAAATTCTTTGACTGTTAATGACCTTTTCCTAAAGAATCTTTGAATGTTAATCACTCTTTTCAAAACTCTTTGAATGTTAATGACCTTTTCCTTAAAAATCTCTGAATGTCAATTTCTCTTTTCAAAACTCTTAGAATGTTAATAAACTTTTCCTAAAAAATCTTTGAATGTTAATTACTTTTTCAAAACTTTTTGAATGTTAATGACCTTTTCCTAAAAACTCTTTGAATGTTAATGACCTTTTCCTAAAAACTCTTTGAATGTTAATTACTCTTTTCAAAACTCTTTGAATGTTAATGACCTTTTCCTTAAAAACTCTGAATGTCAATTACTCTTTTCAAAACTCTTTGAATGTTAATGACCTTTTCCTAAAAATCTTTGAATGTTAATGACCTTTTCCTAAAATCTCTTTGAATGTTAATGACCTTTTCCTAAAATCTCTTTGAACGTTAATGACCTTTTCCTAAAATCTCTTTGAATGTTAATGACCTTTTCCTAAAAACTCTTTGAATGTTAATGACCTTTTCCTAAAAACTTTTTGAATGTTAATGACTTTTTCCTAAAAACTCTTTGAATGTTAATTACTCTTTTCAAAACTCTTTGAATGTTAATGACCTTTTCCTTAAAAACTCGGAATGTCAATTACTCTTTTCAAAACTCTTTGAATGTTAATGACCTTTTCCTAAAAATCTTTGAATGTTAATCACTCTTTTCAAAACTCTTTGAATGTTAATGATCTTTTCTTAAAAAAATCTCTGAATGTTAATTACTCTTTTCAAAACTCTTTGAATGTTAATGACCATTTTTTAAAAACTCTTAGAATGTTAATAAACTTTTTCTTAAAAAATCTTTGAATGTTAATCACTTTTTCTAAAAAACTCTTTGAATGTTAATGACCTTTTCTAAAAAACTCTTTGAATGTTAATGACTTTTTCCTAAAAACTTTTAAATTGTTAATGACCTTTTCCTAAAAAATCTTTGAATGTTAATGACCTTTTCCTAAAAAATCTTTGAATGTTAATGACCTTTCTCAAAATCATATAGAGTATATCTCACTTTGTATGCTTTCTGAATATGTAGTACCTGATTGATACTAAGGCTTGTGTCACGGCTTATGCACTTATGGCTACTCAGAATATGTTAATGTCGATAACCAAGCTCAAAAATCTTGGAATATTAATAATGTTATTAAAACTCTTTGAATGCTGATGACCTTTCTCAAAACTTAGACAATATATTTTACTTCGGATGTTTACAGAATACATTATCTCTATTTGATACTAAGCTTTGTGTCAAAGTGTGAACACCTTGGGGTTATTGCCTTACTTATACAATGAATTATTCAATGTTCTTCGTGAAATTTCAGGAATAGAATGGATTTTTAAACCAATACACTGACACACACACACACACACACACCACAAACACACACATACACACACCGACGCATATATACCAACACCTGAAATTTACGTACTTTTTTGTGTTTAACTCATTAATTATTCCTTATCTTTACCCAATTCTGCATTTAATTTAAATTAATATTCAGGAAATATTGGACATAAATTAGAAAATGCTGGACAATTTTTTTGATATTTTACAATTACCATCATTATTATCATCATCATCATGACCAGACAATTACATCCGTCGCTGGACATAGACCTTCCGAAAGATTTGGGCGACGGCCCTATCGTTAGCATCACGAACGCATTACATCTTATATTTTACTGGTCAGAGTTTCAATTATGATCTCTGGGGATCCACGTCTCGAGTCGAGATGTCCAGCGGTTGTCTGCAAAATTACTTGGATATAGCCGTCATTTTTTGACAGCAAGGTTAAACAAGTATGTAATAATTATGAACTTGTCTTGAATGCTTTATCCATCGTCTTGTTGATAGTCGAGATGACTTCAATGTAGGTGAGGAGCACAGCCACTTGACACACATGTCAACACTGTTGACGGCCAATACCCAAACCTTTGCCCAAGGAATGAGACACCAGCACTCAACAAGCTACTCGATAGATTTAGAAAGGATTAAATTGTCTTGACGTTTGCATCCCCATTCCTCCCCCCTCCGATTGTTCTTCGTCATTGACAGACCCTTCTCCTCCTCTTCCTTCTCCTCCTATCTTCTTTGATCTTTTCTCTTTCTCTTTCCTCAGCTTCTCATTATCTTTCTGTTTCTTTTTCTTCTCGCTTTTCTTGATATTTTCCATAAGTCTCATCTTTCTAATTTCCCTCTCTCACATATTCCAACTTCCTCTCTTTCACTCCTTGTTCTTATTCTTTTTTTTTCTGATTTTCATTTATTTTTTTTTTGCTTTTTATCATTATCTCCGTTTTTTCCTCCCTTGTAATTTCAACTTTCTTCATTCACTTATCTCTCTTTATTTCATCTTCTTATTCTCTGGTTCTTTTGTTCTTCCTTTTTTTTGTTTCTTCTTCTTCTTCTTCTTCTTCTTCTTCTTCTTCTTCTTCTTCTTCTTCTTCTTCTTCTTCTTCTTCTTCTTCTTCACGTGTCATCCTCATCATTTCACTCTTCTTTCATTTCTTCTTCCTTATGATTTTTTCATTCCCTCTTAACTTTCATTTTCGTAACATTTTTCCTTTTCTTCTCGTCCTTCGAATCTTCTTTTGAGCAAATTTCATTAATTCCCATGCTTCACATTCGCTTTCTTCCCCTCCTTCTCAATTCTTTATTTCTTTTAACCGCTTCTCTTCTCTTTTGATTTTCCCTTCTCTTATTCTCTACTGCTATTTTGTCTCTTTATTTCTTTTTTGTTCTTCTCCTTTTTCTCCTCCTTCGTCTCCTTCCTCTTCTTCACACTTTCATTATCTTTGTTATTGTTTCCATCTCTCACCTTTTCCCTCTTCATTTCTCTAGACACCCCAGGTATTTTACTCTTTATTTTCCTTCTTTATTTGTCCGTACTGATTTTTCTTCATCCATTCTACTTATTTTTTCCTATCTCTTTCTATTTTCATCCACCATTTATCTCATTCTTTGGTGTTCTCTTCTTCACTTGGCTGTGTTTTTCATTCTATTTTCCTCTTACGTTCTCTTCATTATTCCATCTTCTTTCTCCTTCTCTAATTCTTTTTGTTTCGTTTTTTTTCATGTTTTTGATCTTTCTTTGCTTTCTTCCTGTTTCATTCTCCTTCTACATTAAATTCCTTTTGACCATTTACTCTACACATAGTCTCTCTTGAAAAAGGGGGAGACAATTCATTATACATACAGTGTTATCTATGTATTCATTCGCTGGTTATCCTGCTCCCGACTAACCCAGCACTTATAACTCAGTGATCCGTCAAATGGAAAATCTCTGACATATCTCCTATTTAATCGCCTTAGTTTAATCTTCATTCGACGGAAACCAATTCTGATTCTTGGAGGGAGATATCATGAGAGTATTAACGATATTGCTACAAGTGAAACATCCTCCCTAGAACGCTTACTCGATTATATGCGTACGGAAAGACGCGTGCACAACTGTGTCAGTGTTGCCATTTTGGCCATTTTATGGCCAAATTTGACAAATTTGTTTTTTTAAGCATTTGATCATGGAATTTTTGATTTAGCAATGTTAGAATTTTTGGTGATTTTTGCTTATTTGCTGTAGTACTTTTGATATTTTTCTTTTTCTTTTTTTGGTGTGTACAGCAATTTTGCAATGTTGAACAAACGTAGCAATCATAGATGACAAAGGGGTCACTTCTTTTCTTGTTTTTGCATGTGTTTGTTCGTTTAAGTGTTTGTTTGTAGTTTCTAGAGCTCTTGGCCATATCGTTTTGTCTGCAGACTCCTCAATACTTCATTAATCTAAAAAAAGTTTTTAAAGAAATGTTTGCTTTTTTTGTTGCGTTGTCTATCGGGTTAATTAGTTACGTCTAGAATCTCTAGACTTGATATGTTTCGAGATGTTTTTTAACCCCTACTATTCATTTCCTGTGCAAAATGCCAGTGATGTCATAAATAGAATTTATCCTGACCATATTCATTCTTCGATGGAATTTTCTTTTACTTGACTCCAATTTTGACGCTACGGTTGTTCTATTATTGACCGTGATGGTGAGTTTTATAATCAATCATCAATAATCCTTACGTATAACTATTCTCCACATCAGTTGCTTTTTATCACAATTTCCATTCTCAAGCTGTCATCGTAAATTTGAGATAAAAAAAAGCAACTGAAAAATTAACATGGGGGTAAGTATTAATTTTTCTTCCAACTAATATTAATGATTTTCCATACTTCATCTAATAGAAACAATTGCTTTTAAAAACAATTTTGGCATTTGGACATTTTCTGGCATATTTACTTGTGATAAGATTGAACTGTGTAGATGCCTATCTGTCCAGATATTTCGATACATAAATGATCGTACGGTGCCTACTGATACCTTGGAAGGAGCCATGAGTTGATTCACGGAGTACATGCTTGGGAGAAAACTCACAGACTACCACTTGTGAGACAACCGAATCAATGCTACTGCTGCAAGTGAGAATTCTCTGTGAACGCTTCTCCGTTTCTAAGCGTACAGGAAGGCGCGTGTGAATCTGTGTACACGTATTTCTATCCTGATAGCCTCAGTACCGGATGAACTATGCTTTTTATTTATCGATTCCGATTCAAAAATTCTACACTTGTCCAATCTCAACTTTTTGCGGTCGACTAGGTTTCTGAGATCCGCGCATTACTACGTTATTCGTTGTAACTTTTTTTAATGTAATAATTAATGAGGCTGTGATATCCATGCGATACATATAAGTCCCATAAATACGAACGTATTAGAAACTGAAGATTAGAAAAAATGATACTATCACTGAAATGTAAAACTTATTTGTCTTATCATATGGCCATAAATTAAATTGTTTTATCTTAGTAATATAATTATTTCAATATAGTATATATATTTCCTTAATTCATGCTCCCTTTATAACACACGCTACAGGCCCTGGACTAGCTTGATCTGGGCTTAAATACATCGATGAAGAAATGTTCGTATGTTAGAATGAGTCATGTGTAGATTCGTCAAGCATCTGTTTAGAATGGAACTCATTGTCTACCACTTTTGAAATATCCATAAAATTGTGCAACAAGTGAGTTCAATCCTAACTGGGTGGCCCTTGCCTCACTGTAAGCTGGAAATATCTCAGTTGATGACCAGGAATTTCCGGTGAGTAACCAATCCTCTTAAAAAAAAAAAGGAAAAAAATCGGAGATAAATGCCTGGAAAGGATCTGTGAGCTTTTGTCAAAATAACCTATGAAAAAATTCCAGGTAAAGAAATCACCTTGGAACTGTGTCAGGCCATCGATTAATTAATGCAACCCTATATATATATATATATATATATATATATATATATATATATATATATATATATGTGTGTGTGTGTGTGTGTGTGTGTGTGCACGTGTGTGTGTGTGTATTTATATAGCATACGTCTGGCAGTGGTGAACAAAGTTGTGTATCTCGAAAGCACTGTCCATGGGTTCGGTACCTTTGACGGTGAAATCTACAATAGGATTATGAAAAGCAAGTGATTCATTTAGTGAGTTGGAACAATGCCTTTGGGGACAACGTGGTATGTCATGAGAAAGAAAGATAAAAGTGTACAATATTTGTGTACTGACATCTTCAATTTATTGATACAAGACATGGGTGGCAAGAAGTCTTCATACTAGACAACTATGGCATTTTTACCAACAATCTTCACGTTGGATTCTAGGCATCTATTTGGTAATGGACATAAGCGTATCGAGTTGGTTGATGTCATTGTGATATCGTTGGAGCCACAGTCCTAAAGCATAGGCGATGATAGGCTGGCCATTTAGAAAGAATGAATGATGAGAGCCTCCCCACCAGGAGTTTTGCTACGAATGAAGATCCTCCTCGTAAAAAACGATTAGTCACAAAGTTGTCTCAAAGCCTCATTGAAAGCTGGAAATATCCCAGTCGATGACCAAGAGACTCTGGCAAGTAACTCTCCTCCTTTAAAAATGGAAAAACTGAGGAAAAATGCCTCGAAAGGATCTGACTTCGTACTTTCTATTCCCAAAGGAGACCATCTCGACCTAATTTGCTCTATCCATGAAGAGGGCCTGACCCAGTAAAAACTGGAACGTGTAGTCATCTACGAAACCCTGAAAATGATAGCTACGGATCACAATACTTGACACATCAGTGAAAAAAGAAAGCAAGACAACCGGAAAACAGGAAAGATATGCAAGAGTACACGGAAATTGTGCACCGTGAATTCTCTTGTTGCCAATTTTCGTACCAGATATTTTAAATCCCCGGCTGGGTTGAAAAGCCTCACCCGTTCTTGGTTTCGCTGAGTGAGTCCTTTGAGTAACATCACACGATAGCGATCCTTGAAAACGAATTTGAGGACGTTATATATATATATATATATATATATATATATATATATATATATATATATATGTGATATCTGTATGTGTGTGGGTGGACGAGTGTGCGCAAGGTACCACCCTAAACACAGAGAATTTGACTTATGAAATGTATTTTTCAAAGAAACATTGTGAGAAGATGTGGTTTATAATTCCAGATAGTGTATTCAAAAGAAGTGAGACATATCACGTGGGAGAGTAGTTTGTTTTCTGACCCATCCTGTATTCTGTCAAACATTGAAGTGTTTTTATCAAGATATCTGGCAATTAGAGGAAACGAAAGGATATGCTCGGTGCTGTATTAACCTTGAGGCACATGAAGTACAGATATCAGGCTCCTAGGCTCTGGGTGGGAGATCCCTGGGTGAATTTACAAGGGTCTGAGTAAGCTATGACTCAAAAAATTTTCAAACGAACCGTTTAGTCAGGTTGGTTGGCTAGATTCAATAAGAACATCCATGCTTATAAATGCATAAATCGGCTGTATCCCAATTCAAATGACAAGAATCAGGTCCTTAAAACACCATGATACTAGCCTCTGGCTGATGTCAGAGCAGCAATGAACTTTTCCAGTGCCGTAATTTAGCTATCTGTATACGTTCTTGTATGTATTTTTGATATTTTAAAATCTAGATTTGATCGTATCCGAAATGTGTATCTTTTCACATGATAAATTAGCCGGGGACAGTTGATGGAAACATAGATAATGTCTCCTTGTCTTCTTCGACCAAAATATCTCGACAGATGATTCATGAGGGCGTAGTCAGTACAAGATATAAATTTGACCGATGTTCGGATCTCTTGATTGACTTAATATGAGGAGAAATCAAAAAGGAAATGAGGGTGAAAAAGAAGACATACGAGACAATTTCGTCGAAAAGATAGTACAAAGAGAAAAACTATGGAGAGGAGACGAAGAGGAAGAAGAAGGTAAATTAAAAAGTGTTGAATGAACGTAGATGAGAATAAGAGCAAAAAAAGTGAAGAAAAAGAGGATGGAAAGGAAGAAGAGATATGAGAAGGAATAACGGGATGACAGGGGGGAGGAAAAACTGAAAATGTGACAAAGGTGTTGAAGAGAGAGTAGAAGGAGAGAGAGAGGGGGGATATGGGAGAAGAAAAAAACAGAAGGAAAAAAAGGAAGGAAAGGTGAAGGGAAAAGAAAAAGAAGAGAGAAAGACGATCGGATAAGTCAGGAGAGGAATGCATCCGAGAGTCAGACAGAAAAGAAATGTACCTGAAAGTTAGACTATGGATGATTGAATGATTGAAATTACTCCTCCGTGACAAAAAAGCTAAGTCCAGTTCCAAAAGAGCTAGACGAGCAATGTTTTCAGTATGCCAATTTGTCAGTCAGTCAGTTGATCAGTGACTGCAATAGATTTTACCGATGCTCTCGCATTTAAAAAAAAAGAATAGGAGAATGGGAAAGATCTATAGATATCTACAAAACGCCGAAAAGCAAAATGACCTCTGCCAAATCAGGTCCAAAATCCGGCTGTTTAAAGAAGAGAGTTGGACAAAGGGTTAGCATTCTGTAAAGGAATTTTTCTTGTCATGGGAATGCAAACGAGAGGTCAAGGAGGAAAAGCTCTGGAAGGAGACGTCTTTTCTTTGCAAAGATTCAGGGTGCATTATGGAAAAATCCGGAAATCTCAAGGTGCTTTAAGGCCAGGACCAATCAACAATGGAACGTTATGCAGCATCACGAGTTTGATAAGAAAAAAACATGGATTCCCAATGGACACCACTGTTTTCTTTGTGGCTCATTGTCTTGTCTATCCCATCAGCGTCAGTGGTCGCTTAAGAAAGGCTTAATTAATCTCTTCCAATTGCGACATAGTTCAATATCATGCAATGATATCATGACAAACTGACATACAGAATGTATTTTATGGTTCAAAAGCAACTCCAATCTTTCTCATGACAAAACGACCAGTTTATCCGTGAGTTGGGTTATAAACTTCGTATAACTATAGATGGATCACTTCATATTTTCGATGTTCAAATACATCTTAACTTGAGTTTTATGTATGATACGATCAAACTACTTTCCTCGTGTATGTGTTCATTTTTTACATGTTTTGGTTGCAAATTCTCTGGTCATCATCGGATGTTTCTGATTCTAAAATTCGAAATCACTACTCAGAGTTTATGCTGCTTTTTAACTACACACATCAAATCCGTTTCTGCATATCCAGGTTGTGTTATTTGGGTACTTCCAATTCTCCCTTACATAGTAGTATCTGTTTTTCTTTTCTCGAGATGTTTCTTATAATGAGAAGCTCCCAATTGTTATTAATATCAATGCTAATTTGTTCTACTGAAGGAAATGTGTACCGCTTCCTTCAATCATCGTATCGTTAATTGTTTTCCCTTATGATAATCAAGAGACTTCTAAAAAATGCGGATTAACGAACGATGCAAGGGAGAAAAATCTGATTTACCCCGATAATACAACCCGGATATACAAAAAACAATATGACATGTATCAGGATTTTGCAAAAATAATCTCAAATTATTTGAGCCTCACTCAACACATCTGGATTTTCCCCCGACACTCGAAATCAATATGTAACATTAAAAATATCCAACCAAAATGATTTAACTTTAGATGTAAAACATCTACGCTCCAAATCTGAAATACTGCCGACAGCTTCGTCGTAACAAGTGTAATTTTCAACATATTTCAAGTTTTTTTCTTTTAAATCCAGTCAAATAATTATTAAATTAACTAATCAAACAAATTTTCGAAGGCCTATTTCATTTTTAAAGGATTTCTCATTAAACATCCTTGACAGGACATTTTTTTCCTGTTGAAGAGAGACACACATCCTCCGAAGAAGTTATTTTCCCGTTGCTATCGACAAAAATGTAAAAAACTGCTTTAGACGTGCTTAATTGATCTATGCTTACATGACTTATAGGAATGATAGAAGAATTTCGTTTGACAGAAAGCCAACGCCTGGTGAGAAAAAAAGAACTTGTATACAAAAGTTTTATTTGCTTTTTTTCAAATAACTGACTATGATGGATGTATACTGCCAATAATAAGAGTAAGTGAAGAACATTACCAGAAACCATTCCAATGGTTTACTTAATAAGTAATCAAAATTGGTTTTCCGTTTCTTTTCACTGAAATTTGAGCATTATCTCTTTGAAAGTGCCGAGAAAAAACTCAGTAGATATTTTTTCTAAATTTTGATTATTCAAGAAAAACAGGGTGTCGATTTCTCTGATTTCTCTGACCCTCCGCCAAAATTAATTTTATAATATAAGTGTTTTATCATCTTTATTTCTTATGTGATTTCAGATGTAAAATACAATCACACTCTTTTGAAACGTAATTACACTGTTTTAAAGTACAATTACACTGTTTTAAAATACACTTTAACTGTTTTTTCTACGTTTTTTAAACTAGTAAATGTTACAAAGAAATAATCGACTAAACGGTCAGTGGTGATAAACCGAGTCGGCGATAAACCGAGTCGGCGAAATATCACTTCGCTTAAAAAGTCAACGAATTGGCTGCAAGGCAGAACTGTCGTCGATTGACTGTATGTCGGCGACAAGTCATTCGACAAGACGACTGGACACGGTTGCGAATGATCTGAAAAATCGACGAATACAAATACGTCCGGTTAGTCACTTAATAGAAACTGTTACCAACCAAGCAAAATGTTTTTGCTGCATGCTGCGTTAGGTGTGATGGGAAAAGGGGTGATCAATGAATAAGTTTTTCTCTGATATTTTGTAGGACACTGATCACTAAAAGTTTGAATTGAAAAAAAAAAAATTAAAAACCGTAAGTTCAGCTGTCACAAAATAAAGAATCAAATTAACATTAACTTAGATCGGAAATTAAAATCTCATTTGGAAAGGACTTGAAAAATGATAAGGAATAAATGCTTAATTTTTCATTTTTCCGGTTCCATTGGTATGTTCTGCACACGTGACACATACATACGCACGCAGCCACGTAGAATCACTTAAATACCGAAGAAACCCATGTTGACAATTTTAATTGACGGTATTATATTCCCCTCCATTATATGATACGCAAGAGACATGCATACTAACATTCGACAAGCTACTGCTTGCATTGTAAATATTGATCTAAAGATTAAATAGAAATAAGAAAAACATGTCTGGTTAGTCACTCAATAGAAACTGTCACATGACCCACGTCCTTTGGTAGCATTCTGTGTTCGAATTGACCAATCGAAAGATTTGAAAAAATGAAATAAGAAAGTAATTTTCTCACTTTTTTTGCAACGCCGTTTGAAATTAACTGAAAAACACAACAAGCGAAAACAAACAAGGGACCAATTTATCGTAAATTTACTTTGTAGATTGAACCTTCAACCCGCTAAAAACCAGTTTAGAGTAGGGATTTAAAAAAAAAGAAACGTTTTTAGACATAAGGAAGAATAAATGTAGAAGATTTCATCCCTCTAGCTCTATTGCTGTGGACTTCACGCGTGATGCATACATAGCCAGCCAGCCAGCCAGCCAGCCAGCCCAACATGAAAACTGTATAAAACTATTTTGACACTTTTGGTGACAGTTTTGGTTGATTGTATCTAATAAATCAACACTGGGTTTAATGAACGATCATCACATGACAATGGAAAATACACTTTTGCAACATTCAAGATGTCTTCTATTCCGAAAGCAAATCTGCCAAGATTCTTAATTAAATCTAGCCTAAAAGTCAGACCATGGATGCACTAGTTCGATCTCATGGATTGCCACCCTAGAAGGCTGTCAAAAGAGACCACCGACAAAATTACAAGAGTTCTATCCTTTGCACATTCACACATTTATAGAAGGTGTGGGTAGAAACGAGAGATGGTCCGAGTGTTTCGATATGTCAGCCTGTAATTGAGTCTGCCAGTTACGGTGATCGGTACTAAGGATACTCACGCATCCAAAAAAAATCAAATTAGCAGTGGATAAAAACATTTAATGACAATGGGAAGTACATTCTTTTAAATTTAAGGTCGCTTCGATTTCCAAAGCAAACATGTCAGTAGGAGTAATTAAAAAATGAATGAGGAAAACTAGGTCGTGCAAAGAAGCAAGAACCAAAAGTTCAATGAGTTTACAATGAAGTTTGAACGCCTGATCATTCGAACCTGAGTGGAAGATAATTTTGGGTGAAATGTATCTTATCAAGGAACGCCTTTTGATCACCTTTCAAGGATATCCAGCTGAGAAAATCGATTGTGGAACAAAGTTTAAACGCCATTATTGACAGATCACGTGAAACAAGCAAAAGATTTTCCTAGGTGAGAAGCATCTTTTCAAGGGACACCTGTCTATCAAGTTGAGTAAATCCGACTTGAAACAGCTGAGAAAATCGATTATGAAACAAAAAATTCAAACACCATTATTGCGAGATCACCTGACCCCGAGAGGAATTATTTTATGTAAGAAGCATCTTATCAAGGAGCGCCTTTCTTCTCAGGCTCAAGTAAATCTGACTAAAAACACCTGAGAAGCGATACGGAGACCAATCAACGGATAGACCCTGGAGACCTTGAGATCTGTGTTGAATGTTTAGATATTTTTCATCTTGATCAAGATTGCTTAGATGTCATAAATTTCTGCTTCAACGATTTTAAATGAAATAAGTAGTATGTTTTTCAATTTGCTGACGACATCGTCCTTTTTGCAGAGAACGTCCGCGACCTCCAACAAATGCTAGTTATACTGAGCAAAGAAAGACATATAAGTTTGCTTTCACATGAACTTCTGTGATACAGAAATCAACAAACATGTCAAGAATAAATACACGACAATAAAAATCGAAAACGCAAAATCTCCCTGATATCCTCAAAAGAAAAGAGACCATAAGACAGCATAGTATATCAGGGAAAAAGAGTCCGAGACATCATAGAATCCTCAAATGGCAATGGGCTGGCAATGCTGTAAGAATGATAGACAACAGATAGACATTGCGACTCACAATATGGATACCCAGGGGATCAAATGCAGATTCGAGTCTGTTAGGAGATGAGAATGTGAGACGAACTGGGCCGGTTTGGGAAATATAGTCTCCGCAACTCCCACGATAGAGAGGAAGAAGGTCAATGTTTAATGACGGAAGGTAAAATACTAATGATGATGATGGAAATTATGATGAATAAAACAAAGGATAGTTTAACAGTATTGGTGACATTTTGATAAAGAAAGTGTTGACAATTGATATATTTCCTTTATATCAAATGTACATCTGAAGAATCTAGATCTTTCTAAATTTTTTAACCAATTTAAGATGTAAATTTGAAAATAGATTTTGGAACTCCGCTTGAACTGATTGTTTGATGACTTAACAAAGCACTAAAGAAAAATATAAATCGACCGGCCCTGGGCAGTTAATCAAAAAGCAGGAGAATTTCATTCGAATGAATCGGACTGGTTGTCCACTTGTAGAGTGTAGTGGTTAGCACGACTGCCTTGAAGACAGTAGATCCCTGGTTCAATTCCCAGTGAGGAGTGTGGGAAAGTTTTCATTTGGATAAATATTCAAGTGCACTCACCATCTAATTGAGTTGAGAAGATTCTGAGCTGTTCGATTGGTGTGAAGGTATCGACCGAATACACCAACGAGGTCTGTCTTTTAAACAGACGGACGCTTTAAGTAAGCCGGGTCAGTAATCATAGAGTTGATTCTCCATGCGAATAACCACAAATTGAGAGATGGTGCACAAACTAGTATATAATTTAAACAAAGACTTGAAGAAAATTCCTCGTCACAGGGACAGGATAAACATTTGATAATTATCAGCATGTTCTGAGGATAATGGATTTGAATATTAAAATATCAACAAACAATATTCATTTGTTAATTAGTTTAATAATAATCTGTACCCATTGCCCATTAATTCCAGACCCCCGGTGAACCGTATATTTTGTCCCTTTACCCCTTACACCCAAACATCGAAATAAAAATCATCATCATCGTACTATTTTTTTTAGATTGCAATAAAACTAAAAAATTGAATGACTTATTTCTCCCACCCAGTTCATTTCCACTTAATAGGACTTTGGGGGTTGTGCATCCTGCATTGAAATTAGGGAACCCTTGCACCATTTTTGATAATGCTTCCCTCAAGGTAGCAGAAACATCGAGTCAGTTTCTCCATTTTGATTTCTAGTTCAATATCGCAAAGAACTCGGCTTTGTGCAAATAGGAAGTTATGAAAAGAACCATAAATTTAATTGCTTAGATAACTCCCGCAAGAAATCTTTAGATTCGTTATTAACGGTCTCTGTGGATATTTCATTATAGTAATAATTTATCAATTTTTCCGTCAGATCCCATACCCCAGAATTTGCTTTCCATACCCCCATGGGATATGAATGAAGCGATTCAGCCATCTAGTTAACAAAAAAATACGTACATAAAAACGTCGTTTTTCTAAATTTAACCAAATATTGTATTTTGTATCAGACTTGATATTTTTCTGCTAGAGGGCATGCAGTAAGATTCTACAAATTGTTGTATCCTAAAGGTACTAATCTCATCACAAATCTTTTTAAATTATCACAACCATCCAAAAATCAAATCATATTGCCTCAAGTAAACTTAGTTTCCCAGCATAAACTATGAAAGTAATTCCGAAAAACATACATAGCTATAAATTTTATTATCAATTTAATTTTGGTAATATTATGATACTCAAACACATTCTGAATATATTTCTTAGTATATTTCTTTTTGTATTACATATATATATATATATATATATATATATATATATATATATATATATATATGTATGTATATATATATATATATATATATATATATATGTATGTATAGAGAGAGAGAGAGAGAGAGAGATGAATAGAGAGATAGATTGATAGATAGATAGATATAATTATATCTCAACGGATCTATTATTAGAAATAAGTATTTAATTGACGTGGTATCATTATCTCTCTCGTTATCTCTCTTTGTATATATATATATATATATATATATATATATATATATATACATATATATATATATATATATATATATATATATATATATATATATATATATATATATGTATATATATATATACATGATCATAAATAGCGTTATAGTATAGTTAAACTATATTCGAAATGATCTCGGGTAATGTACCATATTGCTGAGATAATGTAAAAAAGAATAAACAATTGAAGAAAATGGAGCTGCTTTAACGCTGCATTGATTTTACCATTGAGCTAAATAAGCTGAAAATGTAAGATGAAAAGCTGTAGAAATTCGGTTCTTCATTTCAATGCGATGTATTTCTCACATAATTCAAAACTGACAAGCGGATCCAGAATTTCAAATAGTGAGGTCCAAATTGATTTTTTGTATTCCATCAATCTGATCAAACAATGGATAAGTCATAAATAGCACTTTCAGTTTATGTGTATGAAGTAAATATCTTGTACAGCTATATCTCTTCCACTAATGAGTCAATTTATATTTATATGTATAATAAGTGTCCACAGAATTTTAATTACTTTTTCCATAATGAATGTGTCTTTGTAGCATAACCAATAGAAGGAGACCTATCATTTATTTATCACACTGTGTCAGTATAGATCTCCCTTATTCAGGGTTGAGCACTCATCAAGTAAGATAACCTATTCATTGCAAGCTATACGCAATGCTCTTCCAACCTTTGAATGGAGCACTTTTGTCGATGAAGAATTACGCGTTAATAACTACATCAAGTTCAGCCTTACTGACTGTCTAGTTCGGCGTAGGATAGAGGTAAATTGCCAGCCCCTGGGTCTGAAGCGAAGGTTTCGATCTTAACTCGTGGTACTGGATGGGATGATGGATAGTCTGTAGCCACACTGAAGAGTTGTAATACAACGGAACAGCTGTGGATGACTCAATTATTTACTTATTATATATACATATACACAAAACTCAATGTCTGGCTGTCCTTTCCGAATTGTAAGCCAATATTGTGCATGTAAGAAGCTGCAATTTCTCACAGACGTACATCCTTTCACGTCGGAGGACATACGCCATGTGATTTTAATAGGGTTTTATCATATGATTCTATTAGAAACCGTCAACCAATACTGTCTATTAACCTATTAAGTGACTGTCTATTAATTCTATTATGCGACTTCCTTAATCTGTTTAAACATGAAACTATGATTCAAAACTGGACTCTGACTTCCTGTCCTAAAGTCTGTAGGCCACAAAAACATAGGCTTTGTGGAATTGTCCTTCACCAAAGTTCGTTCAAGATCACTTCTAAGAAATTGAAGCAATTGCATGTATTCTCATTTAGGGATACATTCTTTCAAAACAGTGGTCATCAGTGATGTGTTGTTGACCTGGCAGGTCATTTGTGGTCATCTAAAATTTTCATTCAGACAATGTATATGGGAGGTAATCCCTATTCCTCGATTTCACCAAAAATTTGTAAATATTGGAACAAAGTTATCACATATTTTCTCACTATACTTCTAACGGATAAATATATGTGGTGCTCAATAATATTTTGACAAATTTCAACTCTTCTAATACATAAGCAATCGTTTTGATATTATTAGGTGACTTTTTTCATTATACACATGTATATTTTTGAAAATATCTTCAATTTATAGAAGTAGTGACGGGAATTCCCCGTGTTACACGTGGACGTTTGCTGTAGTCCTCTCATCCAACACAACTGATGTTTTAAACGATGGTTATTTCGGATGATATTTCTGATATTTATTTCATATCAAGTCTTGCAAAAGCGGACAAGCCTATCTATTCTCCTACAGATACCTGTGTGCAAAGATTTGTTTCAATTGAATATTTGAAAATGGTGGTTGTGCTTCCAATCATTGACATCTTTGTTTTATCTCGCTTGGGTTTTCTTCGGAGTGTGTGTTGGCCCACATAGGGTTTAACAGATTCTCAAAACTCGATTATAGGCAAATCGAAATGATTTAGTTTGCGATCAGATAAATGTTTCATTGAATCCACTTTTCTTCGAAATCCTTTTTACGGTGCATGTGTGTTCACTTTTGACAGAAGGAATAGCCAAAACATAAAAACATTTTGAATAAATTCCTCCCTCGGCAAAAAGGAATTAAACTTCTCCAAAAATCAACTAATTATCGCATTGAAATAGAAAAAAATCTCTAATATCTTTCTGATTTGGGAAATCTCTACAGGATATCATTTTCATGTGTTATATTTGGAATTTTTTCCCCAGTCCACGCTGGATATCGCTGGTATATATATATATATATATATATATATATATATATATATATATATATATATATATATATATATATATGTATGTATGTATATATGTATTTACACACACACACACTCACACACACACACACACACATATATATATATATATAAACACATATATATATATATCATTCTAATAAATAAATTCATATTGATATGTATGTGTACATAATTGTCATTAACTGCAATCTAATTACCATTTCGTTTGTAACTACTTACCTATTTATATATATTTCTTTATTTTTGTGTCTATTCATATATCTTTCTATGTAAGTCAGTTCGTATCCATAGATGCATCCATTTATCCATCTGAATCTGTTAATATACATTTATGCCCCTATATCTCTAGTCCTATATGTATGCATGCATACATATGTATTCTGTTGGATGATACATCCATCTTCTAATATATATATATATATATATATATATATATATATATATATATATGTGTGTGTGTGTGTGTGTGTGTGTGTGTGTGTATGTGTGTGTGTGTGTATTCAAATACATGTGTGTGTGCATATATGTGTTAGTCTAGTAATACCTTATCATATATATATATATATATATATATATATGTGTGTGTGTGTGTGTGTGTGTGTGTGTGTATGGAAATAGATGCATGCGTTTGTATGTATAGATACGCTTTGTACAAATACTCAAGTATCTCGTGCTGGGAGTTCTAAATTGTCTAGCCTGATTATGTGTGTGAAGCGTTGGTCGATGGTCATTAATGAAATCATCGACTGCCTTTGTGCAGACCGCGTCATTTCGACTCGCTTGACAAGTTATCCTGTTAGGGCTTCATTCATTTCGCCAAGTGCTTCACGCTGCATTGGTCAAGGCAGAACATGTGACAGTACGGCTTGAAAAGACTAATCTGTCACCATGGATACCATTAGGGTAATTACGCGCGTTTTTGCACCAGCAGGGGGGACTTCCGCGAAACAAATTCTTCACGCACAAAAAAAAAGAAGAAAAATCAGGTCTGGTTAATGACTCAGTAGAAATCGACACGTGACCAACGTCTTCTGGCAGCGTGCTGCGTTGGGGGGGATCAATTTTAAAAAATTGGGAAAAAGGGGTGAGCAATGAATAAGTTACTTCTGTCGACTTTTCTTTAATGATGATAACTGAAAAAAAAGTCCGAATTCAATTATTGAAACAAATCAGGGGACCAGTTAAGCATGAACCTACATTGTAAATTTAACCCCTGTAAAAACGTATAAAGGGGATAAAAATGTTCTCTTATTGGCTTGCAAAGGAGCAAATGATGAAATGTTGAGCCCTTGAAATCCATTGGCACAGCCAATACGTGCAACGTATAGATTGTCAGCAAATTAGCAAGAGCCACTTAAAAATTGAGGAAATCTCTGTTGACAGTTTCGTTTGATGGTTTCTAAATTCAAAGTAGTTATTTCGATTAGTTTTAAGCATGGCTTCTTGAATGATTTTAAAAAACGCCTTAAAGCCATGAAAACATGCACGAATTCATGCACACAGTGAATGACACTAAAATGTAATTATATTAAGTATATTACCATTGGATTTGGTCTTGTCGCATTCATCCGACAAATTACTCCATTCTTAATTGTTTTCAATTTTCAAACAGGCCTCTTTCAGATTCCTTTCTTTTTTCACAGGATTGTTTTCTTTACAGCATTTCTTTATAGTATATATATGTATATATTTATATATATATATATATATATATATATATATATATATATATATATATATATATATATATATATATATATATATATATATATATATATAACTGGATCACACCTGCCAACAAAAGATTGACAGCTGTATTTAAATAATTCTTTAATTGCACTGCACACATAAAGTATCAGAAACCTTATGTCACTGAGCCTTTTATGTCTGTGTTCAACCTGAAAAAGCCTTAATTTTTGAACATTTGAGAATATATATATATATATATATATATATATATATATATATATATATATATATATATGTATGAATATATATATATGTATATATACATAAAATAGGGAATACTCTAAGAATAGAATTTAATTGGTATTTCCCTAGACAAATATTTCAGACATATATGTGAAGTACACATAAAGACATTATTACATGCTACTTTTATGCATCAACTAAACCCGGTTCAACATACACTGATCGCTGACAGATGATGACAGACCTTGTCGTCTATAATGGTACGGATCAAACATTCAAATCAGATGAATATTGAGACGATAGACAGGATTTTCTATCGTTTATCATTCCCGTAGCAGATCAAAGGACAAGTCTGACTATTTCCCAATACTTGAAATATAGTCAGGAAAGTTCACTCGACCAGACGAAATATGATCCATCCATATTTACGAACATATATATATATATATACATATATATATATATATATATATATATATATATATATATATATATATATATATATATATATATACATATATATATATATATATATATATATATATGTGTGTGTGTGTGTGTGTTTGTGTGTGTGTGTGTGTGTGTGAATTATAAATTGCCTTATTCTATATAGAAATTCATCTGAGAATGCTCTCCAGTCGTTATCCGGTTTATATATCACATAATTTAGACAACATGAGTGGAATAAACAATTAAAGAAAACAGGGCTGCTGCAGGGATCGAACCTACCACCGATAATGTAGCTGTTTCAACGTAGTGGTGCTCTTGCCACTGAATTAATTAGTCGCCAATAATGAAAAGGCCAAATGACTGCTTTCAACTCAAATTCTCATCTCGTTTTTTCTCGGTCTATTCGTCTATTTCAATGTGACCGTATGCATCTAATAAATGGACAACAGCAACCCCATTTTCTTTCATTATTTATTCTGTTTACGTTGTCTAAATTGAATGATTTAATAACCATGTAACGACAGGAGTTCATTTCAAGTAAGTTTTTTATATAATATGATGCAATCTATAATTCAATCGGCAGGACCAAATATGTCCATTTCTTGCACCCCTCATATATATATATATATATGTATACATATATATATATATATATATATATGTGTGTGTGTGTGTGTGTGTCTGTGTGTGTCTGTGTTTGAATGTGGTACATGCGCCCAATGTAGTGCAGATTTTCGCCATTGTACTTAGTAAGCCGAACTTATAATTTCCAGCATCTCATTCAGCATAATTCATCAAATTCCTTGAACTTTGGGTAGTACCTCTGAATGCTCTCAGTTCGGAGCGATGGGGAGGCTGATGTCGGACTAAGGGCTTTAAAAGGTTAATAGAGACCAAACACTTGACCAGGACCAATTTTCAAATGTCAAACCCACCAGAATGCAAAATCAAGTAAAACCTATCTTGGTTTGGATTTGAACCTCCGGCAATTCGCTCGAAAACCAAGTACGATAACCATTATGCTACGGTAATACAGTGAACATGCATTACATAAATGACGGGCAGCCGTTGGATACTCCTTCTCACAAGAGTGATGATCAATACAAGTTCAGAAGTTATTGGCACTATGATGCTCAAAACGAAGAACTGGTAGATCTTGAGAGAGGTCTATGTCAACCATCATCATCAGTCTTTTATAGCCCATCGTTGGACACGGATCTTTCCCTGGATACACCACACCTCTCTATCACGGACGTTGCAGAGCTAATATCCCCCGAAGCGATTCAGTTCGTCACGCCAACACATATACTACCGGCCTCGGTTCCGCATGTGATCTCTGGGGATTCATTTTGTTAGTCGTGGTGTCTATCAGCTATCTACCATTCCTGGAAAATGACCAGCCCATTGCTATTTGAGTTTCCTGTTGGATTCTATATCTCAGACTCTGTGCGATGTTGGAAATTATTTTTTCATAAGCACATTGCATGGTTCTCAGTTTGCTACTCAGTCTCTTGGTTATGTTCTGTGTTTCACCTCTGCAGGTGACTATTGGGAGTATGGAGTGGTTGTATACTTTACTTTTTATGACTAATGGGGTTTCCTTGCTCTTGAAGGTTGAGATTGCTCCACCTAAAACTTGCCATCTTAGAATGATTTTTCTTTTGATTTCTCAATGGACTTTAAAACGCTACAACTGATGATGGTGATGATAATAATGTGTAACTAATCCCATTAATCCTCTAGAAAAGGTCTACAAACTGAGCGTCCTCCTAATCGTCATCTACAGAGATAAAACATGAGTCAACCAAGTGAATAGCTTTCGAACCATGAACCAAGAAATGCAAAGTAAATATCCAAGGGGGTTTACAGGCACAGAACCCCAGCTACGTCGGTTCACTTCACTCGTTTATAATGGACCTTTCTGGATCCCAGAGCAAAAACCTTAAACACTGCTCTACGTATGCTTATTTCTTAAAACCTTTTTCCATCACCTGATTTGTTGCTATTATGGGAGCAAAGTCTTGGGAATCAGATTGACGACCCTATTCCTGCCATATGCACACGAGAACTGTTTTGTTAAGGAGGCAGAGGGTTTGATTAGCCTGAAATTTAACTCTGTTTTTCATTGAATTAATATAGAGACGGATGCCCTGCTTTGCCCCCTTGTCTCGCACGCCTCTGATCCCTGTCCCTAGACACAAAAGTTTTATTTGGTAAAATCCACGTGGGCAGCAGTCATAGAAATCATTAAACACGTCAGAGAAGGAAATAACATAATTTTGAGAGACAAAGAGAAAGAAAACTCAGGGAGATCATATAAACGGAGGTACGATAGAAATTTTAAAACTGAGAGTCAGATCATAGATGTGCGACTTCAATCTCATTGATTCCTTTGAAAGCCCTTTTCTTTGGAAGCCCATTCTTTTCAAAGCTCATTCCTTCAACACCTTTTTCTTTAAAAGCACTCTCATTAACTTCCTATATGTAGAATTAATTCACCAGAAATGGGCAACATCTATATGAACAAAAAAAGCACGATCTAGCTCCAAGAGAACTATATCGGCAAATGTTGTTTCGGTTTGTCAGCTCGTCAATCAGTGAAGGTCATAAGTAAAAGGGATGCTCGCGAATCTAAAAATCAAAAAAGTCAAATAATGTAGATATACATTTCCTCATGACCCAAGTCTGATCGAATGCAATTTTCGCTTATTGAAAATGGCCTCATATCATCTGTACGTTTCGAACAATTATGTTTTCTAGACAAAAAAATATCCAACACGAGATTATTATATAATATATATCTGAAAAGGGAACGAATTCTGAAGAAATTTGAAATCTACCCATAGATTTAAAATTGTAGAACCTATAAATTGCTTTTGGTTTTTTATTGAAGTTTTCTTATTGGTTATAACTTTATTGATATTCATTGTTCCCAAGTCTGGTCGAATCAACCGTTTGGTCGGATGTCAATAGTTGATGGGATATATATATATATACATATATATATATATATATATATATATATATATATATATATATATATATATATAAAAGTAGTTATATGATTCGATATAATGATTATGAATTGCGATATATTATATTGAGAATCTTATGTGAAATGGTCTCCAATAATTACACAGTTAATTTATCACTTGGCTTTGGCAGCGTGAATTAAATAAACAATTAGAAAAAACCTCCATTTAGTAGTTATGTTCCCTATAATTGTTTATTCTTTCTAAGTTTTCTTGGCTGAATGATACATCCAACGATTAATGACGGGAGATCATTTCAAATAAGAGTTTCAATATAATATAATGTAATTATTAGTTATATATATATATATATATATATATATATATATATATATATATATATATATATATATATATATATATCCTTCCTGTTAAGCTGCATTCCTTTTCGAAGATGTAACGGGTGTTTTGATTTAATAGTTCCCCTGTAATCAGTTCCCATAGGTTCGTAGATGACTCTTCCTCCTTGTTTCACTGAGGCAGGAAATCCCATAGATTAGTTTCTCCCGAGAAACACGGTCATTTGCCTGAGTCTCCACGTCATGAACTGAAATATTTCTAGCTTTTAGTTAGGCCTTCAGACAATCTTTGTACCTCAACTTATATGGGGAATTTTTGCCGTTAGCAAACTCTCCATGGAAAATCTGCTTAGAGATTCTTTCCTCTCTTATCTGTGTTAAATGACCTCCTCAACGTAGCCTATGCTTCAGGGCAGTAGCTTCAATAATATCACAGTGACATCCCTCAAGCACATCGACATTACTTATGATCAGTTCCCAATGCACATCTCTGATCCTTCACAAATATTGTTGGTGAAAGCTCCTCAGCTATCTTATATGATGACGAAAGGCCACCCACGTCTCGTGTCAATAAAGTAAGGAGATGGGCACATGAGCATTGTGCACACAATTCCTCGTGGTATGCAAAGCTGTTCCCAAAAGCATTATTCCAGCTTTCCAGAGGTATAACTGGCTTTTAAATCCGATGAGCGTTTTCGCTGTCGAGGTGCAAAAACATGTTGATAATGCTCCCCGAGATGAACAAAATTGCCCACCTCTCCTGGACGTTTGCCAAATTTGGCTCGATGTACAAGTTGCCAGATGGAGGTTGAAACATCACATTATCCTTGTGACTGAGAGTGATTCTTAGAGCTGTGAAAGCTTTAGTGAATCTATCAAAGAGATATTGCACTTCATCCCCTGCCTGGGCCATCAGACCACAATCGTCTATTTTTGTTAGATATCTCACCAAAAGTATTCGTACCTTAGATTTTGATGCGAATCGCTAGATGTTAAATAGATTGCCAGAAGCACGATTGTGAATATAGACAGCATGATTACAGTCCTTAAATGCCATGTAGAAACCATGGTAACGTACGGTACAAACAGTATAGGTGCTAGAATATTTCCTCGTTTCATTCAATTTTAACAAATTTTGCTTTTGAGAGTTTTCCAAAAATATCACCCATGTCATCATACCAACATGGAATGATTGTAGAAAAGGATTGGACTTTTCCTTAGAATCTTCCATAATGCAATCCTGTCAAAAGTGTCAGTCAAATCAACGATGGCCTGATACAAGTCTATACCTTTTTTGAAACATTTTTCCTATTTTTGTTTTGCCGAGATCATACCAATGGCTCGACGGCCAGTATGGAAACCAGAATGCAATTCAGAAAGAACATGATCAGCAATATGACGGAGCAAATGATCCGACGTTATTCTATAAAACATTTCACCAACTAATGACAGTGGGTTTATCCCTCTATTATTTCGACCGTCATCTCAACCACCCTCTTCTTCAAACGGTATAATTCTTACCGCATCTCGCCAGTACCTTGGAACGTTTTTTTTCACCCTTTGAGTGCAGTGGTATGATCTGTAAAGAAGATGGTCGATAAACCTCTCTCAGAAGATAATATGAGCTTTGTTTTATTGGTCGTTTGCTATTTGTATCTCATCAACTATTTTACTCTCCAACATATTTTACATATCATCGAGTCTTTTCAATTAAGTCTATTTCTTTCTTCTGTTGATAGTCTATCCTATAGAATATTTGAAAATAGCCTTTCTCTCTTCAGCAATAACTCTTCGATCCCTACGTCATTCTGATGAAACCAATCTTGATGGTCTTTCTGCGAAGACCCTAGAGCCTGACAGGCAACAAGATATATCGATTCTCTCTAAGTGTCCCCATCAATTCCAACGTCGATATCGTCCGTTGCAGTTCAGAATACCCTTTGAACTATCCTATCTTCATGGCGAGAGGCATTCAACGTAGTAGGGAAACAACCGCCGATCCAACATTTCACCTCACAGCCAACTTCGATTAGGCATGTACTAACTGGTTCAACATTCGTGTAGAACTCACATCGTGCAGACGTCTTGGAGATCGCACATCATTACAACTATTATAATCCACTATTTCGATCCTGGATGCATTCAGGTTGTTTTATATTTCTTTTCTTTTGGAACGTAGCGTTAGTAATGAACATTCCTAATTCCTCATGTACCTGAAGCAGTAGAAAACCGTTTCTGTTACTCTTTTCAGTGTCATTACTACTTAGCCTCTCACAAGTCTTGTGGTCTCTGCCAAGCTTAGCATTGGAATTACTAAGAACAATGATTTTATCCGGGAACATTACATTGAACGCTTTTCACAGCAAGATAGAAGGACAGCTTATTTTTTCTCAGCCGTTGATATTATGGGTATTAACACAATGACTAGGGTTAGAAATCACCTCTTCATTAACAGAATTCTTATTCTAATAAGGCGGCCAACTATACCAAAAGGAAGTTCCTCGAACCCCTGAAACAGAAGTTTCTATAGTAAAGGCTTCCTTCACGAATCCGATTCTCTTCCCTTCAAGCAAAAAGTGTAACCTCCATATTGCTCTGTTAAGTGACCCGACCCCCCAGTTAACTTCGTTTCCGACAGCGCGGCCATGTCCAGTTTGTAGCGCTGCTATTCTTTCGCTACCAAAGCCGGCCTTCCTTCTGGGAATTCTGATGATGATTCTGAAAAAGAGGTATCTTATAACGACCTCACATTCCGACAACATTAAAACATTAATTAGTTTTATCAAAGCAGCCGGATGACGATTAGATCAAGGTTGCTATTCCCTTGGTTACCTACCGGGCTACACTCTTTCACATTTTGTCGATCCAGAGACCTTATTACCATTTACTTCAATATTGTGAGTCTTCATAGGGCTATAGCCAGCTGGCAAAGATTAGGTTAGAGATTTCACCACCAGAGAAAGTATAATGTCAAAATAGCGAAATTCCCTGGTGTGCAATTAGAGAGAATAGATAGATAATATAATACCATATATATAAAGGACACGTAATTTCAGCTTGCCTGGGTCGCAAGAACACTAGCGCTGGCTTAGACCGAAACCCACAGCTTCACATAATTCATCATCATCATCATCGGTAGCAGTAGCAGCAGCCTTTTAGTGTTCATCGTTGGACATAGACATCCTTTAGGATTTGCTTGATCAGTCTATCATGGACGTCACGGAACCAGTACTTCCTGAACTTGTCTAATTCGTCACGCCATCTTATATTTTACCGGTCACAGTTTTGCATATGATCTCTGAGAATCCACGCTGAGAGCTGGAATATCCATCAGTTGTCAAGCAACATGACCAGCTTATTGCCATTTGAGTTTTTAAATGTATTCTCCATTTGATTTTTGGCCTGATTCTCTCATTTGCATGTTGTATGGGTTATTTTTTAGTTAGTTTCCATGTTTCAGCTCCGTAGATCACTAGTTGGAGGATACATTGGTTGTAGACCCTTCATTTTAAAATTTTCAGCTGGTTCTACCAAATGCTGACCATTCTAGAGTAATTCTTTGCTTGATTTTTTAGGGTTCCATACAGATGCATTGTCCTATATTCAGTGGTCAACTTCTGTTCAAATTTCCGTTTTCGATTTGGATTTTTACGTATTTGTCCTCAACTTGATTGTTCTACATGACATTTGTATTTCTGGAGTTTTTATGCGGTTCAACTTTCATATTGACTCTGTTCAGAAGAGATCACAAAGTCTGGGGGGGGGGGGTGCAAAAAGGACAATCTTTTCTGCAAATCTAAGGTTACCTACGTATTTGCTGCATATTTATTTTCCCTGTCCAAGTTTAGGAGGATTATTTCGAGGCATGCTGTAAAGAGTTTGGACAGGTGGTTTCACCTCGATATCACCCCGTCTTACTCCTATTCGAGCTGAGAGGGCTTTGAATCTTTACGTTGCCAAATAAATGAGCTGCTGTGTCGGTTTATACGTTGCAAGGATCTGATATATACAGGTTTTACTTCTTATTTGAGGGGATTTTGAATGAATTAAGGTCTTCTTAAAGTCAAGAAATGCTACAGTGAGTGACATCTTATATTTTCCTTTCTGCTTTAGTCGATTTACTGAATGAAGATGAGTCGAGGGTTGAGTAACTTTTCAGCTTCTTCTCGTGGTTGGTTTTCATCAAGCTCCAGTTTTGGTGAGTGATTGATGCAGTAAAAAGTTTGTATATGAGATGGAGTAGGCGTATTGACCTGTAGTTGTTCAGATCTTTCGCATCTAATTGCTTGTAATGCAATGTATTAACATTATGATTGCAGTGTTCCAATTTTCCAGGACTTCACTCTGTGTTAGGCGTAAGTTGGAAAGGATGGCTGGTTTCCTGGTGATTTCCAGGGTAGGTTATTAATGATGTTACCTGGTCTTTAGTCCCTCGTTTGGAGGAATAGATATCTTGGTAGAATTCTTGAGCACGTCTAACAATTCAGTCTATATCTGCTTATAGGTCTCCATCTTTTTCGGAAATACGAGTTATTTGCTTTTTTCCTGTTCTGAAAATTTTTTTCTAAATGTTAGAACCGTTACCTTTTCAAGAATGTTTTTAATGACTGCTGTCACGAATCTTTTCTTCTCTTCGTTTCTTTTGAATGGTTTTGTTTAATTCAGTTGCTTCAATCTTTTCTCTTGCTGATGTCAGTGGCTTGAAATTCCTCATGAGAATCTTGGTATCTTCTGAGAGTTAACTGATGGTTTGCTTGTCATTTGACTTCAACATATTGGCAGCTTCTATCAGAGAGGTCTTTATTTTGTTGTTCAGCTTGTTGATGGTTCGATGGTTCGATGAGGAGTTTATACTTGTTTTTTCAGCTCTAGTTTGAAGGACCGAGTGAGCTGTTTCTAAACAGGTATTGGATGCAGTTTTGTGTAGAACATTTTCCTGTGCTCTTCGGTTGAATTTGAGTTTTACATCTCATCAATCTGCTCTCTACATTGGCTTGAATCAGAATCTAAATGTCTTTCACTCTGTTGCTTCTGTTTGCTACGATGTAATGGATGAACTTCTTGGTTTCGTGATTGGGGCTGCTCAAAGTCCATCTACTGGGATTATTCTTGAAGAAGGTGTTCATGATATTGAAACAGTTTGCTGTTGCAAAATTGACAAGATTGTTGTCTCTCTCATTGCGTGCTTCGTGTCCGACTTAGCCGATGCTGCTTTCATGTCCTTGTCCTACCTGAGCGTTGAAGTCTCCCATGATGATAATGGAGGATATTTGGTATCTTGGGGCATGAACATCAATTCATCGTAGAAGTAATCTATTTCTTCCTTTGTTGACTGAGAAGTGGCTGCGTACACTTGGATAATGTTCAGTTTACATCTCTTTGAGAGTTAGTTGTACGGTGACTCTGGCTACACGATCGGAGACTGCTTCGAATCATACAACGTTGTCTTTGGGTTTTTCAAGGTTAAACAAGCCCATTTGTTTTCCTTTTCTTTTCTGCAGCTATGAAAAGGTTCTTCACTCTTTAGCTTGATTAGCTCCATACCGGAAATCTCCAAATAGTTTTTTTCAAATTTCATTTTTAAGATCATTAGATGCATCTCCGTAGAGAATGTTCCGATGTTGTAGGTACCCACATATAATGTTGTTTTCTTGGTGACATTTTGTTTTGAGTTCTGTTTGTTTGGGTAATTACATTTGAAGCACATCACCCTTACCCAAAACAAGTTATGTATCTGTACCGGGCGAAACTGTAGACCCATCAGAAATGGTTATTCCTTTGGTATGTTTGGGTAATAACTACTGGAGCACATGAGCCCCACCTAAAGTAAGTGGTGCGGCAGGGCTTTTAAGGACCGATGACCCAGCTGGAACGGCCTGTATATAATTGATCAAGCGGACCATTGGCTGGCACAGGACATGTTGTCATGGGTTTTGGTGGATAGGTTAAAATTGATTTCGATCAAAATAGCCTCTGAGCTCGAACGGCCCTGTGTACCCATTGTATTTCTTCTCGTTGAGGAGAGTGATGTTGTACAGAATCTAAGTTGTATCAAAAATGCAATACATTAGTAAGATATATATCTAAGGCTTAATGGTGGTGATTCTATTCAGAGTTGAAAAGAAGATGTAGGTTAGCCTTTCCACTGGAAATTATTCACACTGTATATTGTTTTAAAGACCTCAGCTTTCTTCTTCCCTAATTATCTTTTTGGCCCTTTACTCAGTAAAAAAAGAATATATATATATATATATATATATATATATATATATATATATATATATATGTGTGTGTGTGTGCTAAGTTTTTTTTTCAAAGAAGGGGCACTTTCCTCAAATCCCAGTAAACAGAATTCAAAAGTTACACCAAATGAGTGATAAATTAGTTAGATATATATCAAATATTAACCAGCGATGATTCTATTCTGAGAAGAAAAAAGTACCGTCGCTGCCGCTGCGAACGATGATGATGATGATCATGATCTCACAACGGCAGTAATGGTCCAATCTGGTCTGGTGTTGAAGATAAACTTGCTGAGCACTTATGAAAACGAGGCACACACATTTTTAGATGCGCTAACATTTCTTTTACCGGTTGCCGTCATTGACTGACTGACTGCTGACGGACTTACATACTGGAAAACATCGACCAACTACCTTTACCTCTCATTAAATGGACAGATTGATAGATAGATAAATATATAGATGGATATCTGAGAGATAAAGGTAAACAACTCGTGCATCCATGGTCTATCTTACAGGTTGTTATTGAAAAGATACCGAATTTGCTCTCCAATCATCCGAAAAGCATGCACTTAAATTCTATTGGACAACTCTCTTTCCTTCCCCAATTCAAGTAATGTAAATATTATACTGGCCCAAGTCTTGGAGTCGGCCTTTCATAAATCTATATCAAATAGTGCTTCTGAAACTGGTGAATGGTTCACGAAAAGGTGAATGAAATTATTTGGGGGATGAATGAAATTATTTCAGGGGCGAATGAAATTAGAGAGGTGAAAGAAGGTTGAGTGAAACATGAATGACTGGTGAATAAATTTATCCAGATATTTATATTTTTCTGAACTTAAAAAAGGTGAATATCTTGTGGTAAGTATACACTATAAAAGAAAAAACACTGTTTCTAAAAATCTAACTCCAAGACGGCTATTTACTGACTTGATTTGATTTAAAACAGAAAAATTGACTGATCTAGCCATCAAAGATAGCTAAATGTTCTATCCTTTTTTTTTTGTGCGTGTATTTGGCCTCTCCCATCTCTCCTGGCCATACTGTTTTGTTTACAGACTTGGAAATCGGCATCAGTACTCCACAAGGCTCTTTCTAGGAATATCTTTTTTTTTTATTTTCCAAAAAAAATAGTTTTTCGATTGTTTTGGGGTTCCAAATAGGTCTTTGTAAATATGTGGGGGTTGTTTGGGGTGGGGTAAAAAAGCTTTTTTGACATTTGGGGGCCGTATACTGACGGGTTTATTATTGACATCTAGATTTCCTGGGTTCTCCATGTTTCTAGATGTTTGTTTTAGTTCTATATTAGATATTTCTGGTAGAAAACGACAATGATGTAAGAAATAGAATCGACTCTGGTCATATTTATCTTTTGACCAAATTTCCCAACATGATTTCAAATTTTGACGCTCCGTCTTTTTTGTTTTTTTCTTCTACTATTGACTCTAACCTGAGTCATAATAATTTCTGTGTTGATTTTTTTCGCCACGGTAAGGTTTTTCTGTACATATTTTAGAAATGTTTGAAAACATTTACTCACAAAAAAATTCGAAATGAATTATGTTTAAAATCATTTACACAAGAGAATGAAATGAAGAGGATCAAAGACGTAAGGACATTTAGTCATGAATGGATGGAATTTTGAGATAGAGACTCGAAGGTAAATGACCCGAAAAAAGTTTGAGAAAGTCTTATGTAGAGTCTGACCAGATGGTTGTTTTGTAGGATACGTTGTATCAATTGGACAAAATACTTCTTACCCGCTTATTATACACCTTTTAAGTACATCGGATTATATAAGGACAAAAACAAATACGAAAAAACAAACGTCTTGATTAGATTTCGTTGGGAACTGAAAATAATAGCTGGATGATGAGGCTGTGATGGATAGAACTGGAGAATCATCTCTCTGTATCTCAAATCCTAAAATCAGAATTCGATGGTGTAGAAATTAAACAGGTTAAAAAAATCACTACTCTTTCTTGCCGAAATCCTTTCTTTATTATGATGCTGGTTGGTCCAGTCTTCCTAAACATTTTTGCACAAGGTCCACTTTTTAAAGCATATATCTCATCAACTTGTCCCCGCAGAGCAGGTCGAGCACGATACACTGAAAATTGAATTTGTATTTTTGGCTGTTTGCCTTCACTCATCATCCTTCGTCTTCCAATACCCCCTACCTCTATCTTGTCCCCAAGTACCTACGACACTTTCAGCGCTCTCTGCCATCCACATGACTCTCAATGCCCCCTTGCCTTCTAGTGCCCCCTTGAGTATTTTAGCGCCTCCAAAAGACGTGGTAGCACCCGCTTTTAGAATCACCGGGTTAGTCAAAGAAAACAATAAAGTTGGAAATGCAAAAACTCCAGTTTCGCGAGTAAATACGAATGAATTCCATGGTATCTTCGGATATTTAAATGTTCTGAATTTTATGGCCACCCCAGACCAACTGTGTTGTTGCTAAGCTAAAAAAGTTTTGATGAATGTTGTCGTTATGGCAGCGTCGGTAATTAAATTTGTCCTTTTGTTAAGATAATTATAAGGGTTTGCAATTCACTTTTAATTGATTTTATTTTGTTATTTCACCGATGCTGAGGTCACGAAACACAAATAGTTTGATGGCCATTTGCAAAAAAGAAAAGGCATTGTTTTTTTTTTCAAGCAATTCTGATTACTTCTTTTCGGAATTGTATAAGTTTAAGAGACCAGACAAAAGCACATCACTCTACACGATAAACTAACTATAACTGAAGTGAGTGTGCGCTTAACGCAATTACTCGACAACTATTCATTGTACGAAGCTGACATTCGCAAGATATATTAGTCAACACACATGGCAGTGCTGAGCTGAGTTTTTTTGTATAAGCAGTTCTTGTGGGATCTGATAAAATGAATAGAAAAAAAAGATAAAAGATCTTTCTTCGTAGTTTCTTTAAAATATTTCGTTTGACTCCTGCTCTATAGAATTATCTAATTTTGGATATGAAATATCTACTTTGGCAACATTGGAGAATAGTGACTGAAATTTGAAGCTGTTGTTCCATACGATAGACAGACATTTATTTTACATGACAATCATGGCAGACTGCTTTGCAACCCATGGAGTCCCATTCCAAACCTGCATCTTTGAAATTGGCGCTGTCCTATTCCCTGAAATACGTAACTTATTAAGAATTAATAGAGAGAGCTTATTACTTTACATACATATGCACAAAGTCCGTCCGGAAAGTATCGACACATTCTGAACATCCTGAGAAACGATTTCACAGCTTTGAACCTACTAACCAAAGAGAACATCAGTGCGCATTCACGAACCAGATATCTTCTGTTTGATTACTCTTTCCATAGTGACACACTGTTAGGTGAACTTGTGTACTGTGTGGCCGTTGCATTCACAATGATCAAACCTGTCCATTCTTCAGATTTCTCTCCACAAAAACTCACCCATACCTCCTTCATGCTGAAGTAATAGACGGTAAGAAGCTGTTACTCTTATCGTCAACCTTGATAAGAACTATTCACTACACACAAAAAAAACACATTGAGATTAGAGTCTTCTCCTATCCACTTTTCTCTCTCGGATATATATATATATATATATATATATATATATATATATATATATATATATATATATATATATATATATATATATATATATATATATATGTATATATATATATATATATATATATATATATATATATATGTATATATATATGAACAATTATGAGTATACAATATATACATATGCATGCTTCAAGTTAATCTTTGTTCAAAGACAGCACTCAATATCATCCGTGAAGCAGTTATAAAATTAGTAAAGATTTTTTTTCAATAATTCATTACAGATTGCATATCTTTTTGAGAGTTTTTCTTTGAACAGAGAATACAATCTGTTATCAAATATTGAAAAAATATTAATTCTCTCTCTATCTATCTATCTATCTATCAATCTCTCTCTCTCTCTCTCCCTCTATCTATCTATCTATATATATATACATATATATATATATATATATATATATATATATATATATATATATATATATATATATATATATATATATATATACTATAAAGGTGTGTCCCACTATTAATGTATGATTGTGCTTACCTCCGACGTGGATATGTACAAACATCTTGACCAATAGTTTATATATATTTCCACACATTGATGGCATATACAAGATTATTTTAATTAGTGCTGTTGATTTGTTCCAAAATTTCCTGAACCAATTAAATCCCGTAATATTTTCAAAGTCTTATTATAATTCTATTTGTTCTATTTCGTATAGCAATACCATAACCGTACAAAATCAAATCAACAATAATAATTGCATATATATACTCCCATGCATACACACAAATGTGTGCACGCACACACACAGAAATATATATATATATAGAGAGAGAGAGAGACAGACAGAGAGACAGAGACAGAGAGATTCATAGATACATGCCTGGATACATGTACAAGGGTGGAATAATAAGTCAGTCGTCTGACACCAAGTTATTAGCTGAATTTCGATCTTAACATTTCACTGTACGATCTTGAATCAGCCATAAATATTCGTCACAGAATCGAGTGCATAGACAAGGACGCTGGAAAAATAGATAATTGTATTATAAAAGAAATGCTTTTTTCACTACTAAGCTGCGCACAATATATATATATATATATATATATATATATATATATATATATATATATATATATATATATATATATATATAGAGAGAGAGAGAGAGAGAGAGAGATAGATAGATAGATATAGGTATTGATTCTGAGGGTTGAGTTATCTATAAATAATCAGTACTCGATATCAAGGATAGAGCATATATAAACTGGTGTATATAGCAAATTAGTGCTCTGCGGTGACTACGTCTCTCTCTTTGTATGGTATATGGCTGAAAGAACACACACACACACACACATACACACAAACACACACACACATATATATATATATATATATATAGAGAGAGAGAGAGAGGGAGAGAGAGAGATAGATAGATAGATAGATAGATAGATAGATAGATAGATAGATAGATGGATAAGAAACTCTATTTGAAATTACCTGCAGTCATTATATGAATGTCTCATCTTGATACAATGGAAGAAACAAAATGAGACTTCTGCAGGAATCGAACCTCCGACCGATAAGGTAGCAGCTTCAACGTAGCATTGTTCTTTCCAATGAGTTAAACAGCCTAACATATAGATATTTATATTTTCACAAATTGCTTTATATATATGTATATATATATGTATATATATATATATATATATATATATATGTGTGTGTGTGTGTGTATGTGTATGTGTGTATGTTTAAGTCTGTGCACGTGTGATCAATGGTTATATACATGTTTGTTCTTCAAATGCACAGTTGCGCTGATATGCCTCCATCCCTTTCCCTCTGTTCGTACGATAAATTCAAACAAAAATAAAACGAAAAAAAAAACGTTCTTTTCTCCTTTAATCAATGCGCAGACCTCCATAATCCACTGCAGTTTTATCTGTCGAGATGAATAAGGAGCCCTGGAAGGAAAAAATATAAGACTTTTCAAATATCCATAAATAATAAATTAGAACATGTTATTAGAAGCCGTCAACCAAGACCGTCACAGAAACTATCAACATAGGTTTCTCCAGTTTCAAAGTCAGTCCGGCTATTTGCTTTCCTTCCTACCTGTCTGACTGGCTGGCTATGTACGAAAGAATCTCATGTAAAGGCCGCACCAGCGGAGCTGGAAGTCTTATCGTGTCTTTTTTTTCTTTTCTTTTCAGATCTGCAATAGGATAGTTGAGTAGTAAGCGGTTCAATTTGCAATGTAAGTTTTTATAAAATTGGTCCCTTAGTTTGTGTCTGGCAGCATTCATGTTTTGTTTTTTTGTTTTTCGAAAGTTCAGATTGATTTTGTGATCAACGAAATGCAAGAGAAGTAACGCTCATTGATCAGCCTTTTTTCAACCCCAACGCGGCATTCTGTCAATGGACGTTAGTTATGTGACGGTTCCAATCGAATGACTAACCAGACCTATATGATTTAATTCAGCGTTTCAATTTTTTTTTTTTTCAAAACTGTAAAACAAAGCATCGGGAGGAAATAAATGGAGAAATATGTTATTTACAATGTATCTTAATGACGTTCAGTTTATTTTGCATTAATATATCGTGCATTAATGATTGTGTTTAATGTTCGTAAAACAACAAACTAAGATGGCGTTTTATATCATTATTTTGTCAAGGCTCTGCGTATGACGTCAGAGGCGTCTCGATGGCCACGTTATATGCTTGATGCTTTGCATTGCAATATTTTGTCGAGGAAAAAAAGGCTGCTACGAATACCGAGAATGCTGGGAAAATATTTCAAAGGAATTTCATAAAAGAGAAAAATGTTGGCATGGTGACAACTGAATTTCAGAACAGGAAAAAAGCTGATTTTTTTTTCTAGATTTCAATTTCATTTATCAGAGACCATCAACTAAATCTGCCAATATCAAGATAGGTTACTTCAATTCTTAAGTAGGTCTGGCTACCTGGTTATGTATGAATCTATCGTTTGTACCAAACGCATCAATGAAGCTAGACAATTGAACTTCACAGCTGATTTTGTCTGGATAACGATGGATATTTTTGAAAATTATTCTCGAAAAAGGTGATTCAAATGGATGCGCAAAATACAATCTAATAATATGCTAACTTGGTCCACTCGTTTATGTCTGAAATATTCTACGCTTCTGCTTTGAAAATCCGGCTTTTTTAGCGAATATCACTCAACAAAAGGCTAGGGATGTAACTTATACATTCATCAGTCTTTCAAACAATTTTTTAATTGATCACTCCTAACTCAGCATGCTGCCAAATGCGTTTTTCATGAAACAGTTTCTATTTAGTGACTAACCAGGTTTTGTTATGTATCAACCATTTATTTTCACGGATCTTATACTTATACAATTGTAGAATTACAATTATGTTGACTTCCTTCAAAACCAATGAATATTATCCTTACGAAATGTGTTGATATGCAGGTTGCACGAGCTGTCGCCCAGATTGCGAAGTGCTAAGGGGGTACCTATCATTTTGAGACATTGAGATTTTACAAATTCAACCCTGGGGCCCGGCCTGAATATATGGGTGTTCTTTTTCACATGGCCCAAACGACCCTGTGTGGAATTTTACTCTCATGTAGATGCAACAAATATTATCTGTAATTGACATCTCTGGGACGCGTTGCACTACTTGTGACAGGGGTCGGTAAATGCTTTTGGAGGCGGGCTGGATTAGAAGTGCGTTTATGTTTCAACGGCCAATGATCATGAAGGGTTGTCGAAACGGCTCGCTTTTTTGAAAATTACTTTGATGTTTATCGTTATAGGAGTATATAACTACACAAACTTACTTGTTTTATGAATCAATGACAACGATGGAATTCTTCGTTGGGGACACAATCTTAAAGAGTTAAAACATTTTGAAATTAGATATTGATTCTTTTGAGGCCACGGTAGACTTTGGTTCTATTCCCAGATGAAGGTTTGATTATTAATTATCCAAAGAAATATAGGGAAACCATATCATTCTTGTATGCAATGTTATATATTTAATGCAGGCAGGAGGAGAAAGAGATACGTGCCGTATTTGACAAGCAGATAATTTATGCTGACCTTTGACCCATGAAAAATATGGTGGTTCGGGCACTATGTAGCGTACCGATATGAAGTTGCACTTGGGGAAGATGGGTGCAAGACTGTTCCGGAGAAAACGCATTATTTCTACCTTATTGAATCGGAAAGTCGAAACATGGTACCATCTATATATTAGGACTCTTAGCATCATTCACATAGAGGGAAAGAGAGACACAGACAGACAGAAATAGACGATGCAGACAGACCGACAGACATATGATAATAGGAGCATAATAAACCCTTTACTGTCGTGGCCCGGGGTGAGGCCCGTAGGCTCTACGCGTCTCTCTCTGACTGACAAAAACGGTCGACCTAGCACGGGGTTCTTTTCTATCTCTATCGCTAAAATATCCTATACCATTTTTCTACGAAAATAAATCAAATAAAACGGATATAAATCATGTCTCATTCTTTTTCTTGGTATTTTTCCTGCTTTCACTTTCGTTTCTCACGCCTCTAAACATACAGTCTGCCTTTCTTACTTCCGTTAGAATTGTTATATTCCTTCACTTTTCCCCTCTAGCCCTTCTTCAGTTTGTTATCCCTAAAGTCTTAATGGCTTTTGAAATAACTAGTTTGTTATCCTGTGGACACTGTAGATGGGCCAAATGACAACGCTTATCTTCTATAGTCTATATAGGCTTGATCTTCAAATAAATCTATTCAAGATATCCCCATCATCCTTAGATCCTTAACGTGTGAAAAAAGGTTAAACTTAAACTCACTAATACACACATGAACATGTGTCTGTGTCTGTGTGAGTAATGTATTTATAATCATATTGCATCTCTCAAAATATCATTTGAAAATAAAATGAAATATTTAGAATATGAAGATGAAATATTTAATCGAACTTGCTCTCCAATACCGTCATATTTTCACAATACCTCTGAAAACACACAACTCACAGTGTTCACCTCTACCGCGGAACCGTCGATACAAACAATCAGACTATCAATTGTGTGCTTACTCTGCCTCTAATCTGATGACATTTTTATAGTTTTTGATCTGGTTAAAGATACCCAGTGTTTAATTGGCTGGAAGAGTATTTGCCTGTTCAGCTGCTGACTTGTCAGCCAATCAAATGAACAATTCATCCTTCACGTGATCAGTGGGGTTGAAGACATTGCGTTGTGATGAATGGACATAGTGCGTGCTTAAGATTTGCATCCGGTCAGAGCAAGTGGGACCCATCAACAACTTCCAGATACTAACGACAGGACTTCGATTATTTCATAATTACTAGACACTGTTGCACTGAAAGTATTATAACGGATTTTATTGATTGCCCCCGGGAGGGTACCGTTCGAAACCTATGGGTAGTCCGGAAAAGAAATAGAGCAGAGAAGAGGAAGTAATTAACTATTTCTCTACTGCTAGTTTGAAAGAAACCACACACAAAGAGGCAGCAGAAAACGGATGCCAGAATTATTCGACAGAACAGCAATGTTTCCTGCAGCAAACTTGAGACTCAAAAAAAGGGTGATTCACTGATCTGACACCTTAAATGCTTATGCTAAAATGTCGTTGTTTCAAATTTGTGCCAGGTTTTTTAAGAGAAATTTTGAACCAATTAGGGACTAAATGAGACTTTTTGTATTCAACTTTCTCTTCACTACCATCTTATGGTAATCCACCGGAATGGCCTTCTTGTTGTTTTGATCATTTGTGCTTTCCTGTGAGCAGGTGTGCCTCGTAGCGGCATTACTGTGTTACAATGCATTTTCACCCCCCTGCCCGGAAGAAATGAAAATATTCAGAAAAATATTTGAGAAGTTTTCAGTACGATGGAAGGGTCCTTGCAGAAAAAAGCAGGATTGTGAGTCATGAAAACACACTGCCTAATTTCCCCATAAATATCATAGACTCAACCCCAAAAGAAAGGGATGAAACTGACACGATATAATAATAGCCTTGTGGGAGACAATCACATCAGAGGATCAAGTCATTTCCACATGAATCAATTGAAAACCCTGAAAACCCTTTATCTTTTGCTTATCCTATAATTACGGTAGGAGTCAATATTACAAAAAGAACTCTTTTCAATCACCAATACAAATGAATGTAGGTTTATATACAGTAGTGGGTACACAGGAGTACAGTGTATACCTAATTCTTAATTTCCATTTTTTCTAGCTACATTTTAAAAAAAAGGTAAGTAATGGAGGCTTACTGTGCCCCTCGCTATGCAGATTCACTTCGCTCATCCCTGATGGACCCACCTATGATCCCCAAAATCCTTGATACAACCTTACTGTACACATAGTTCCAAAATCACAAGCTTTATTGTATACCTACTTCCCAAAACCCATCTCTGGTAGACATTGCCATACACTTAGTTCCTCAATTATATTTCCATCATTGGGGGACATTGCCGTACACCTAATTCCCCAAACCCAACCTTACCGTATACCTAGTTTCCCAAACCCATTTCTATCACTGGGATACATTGCCATATACCTAGTTCCCCAAACTCAGCCCTACCGTATAAGTAGTTACGAAAACCCATTTCAATCACTGCTTGTGTAATGATCTTTTGTTTCAAGTCGACCGCGTCTCTTTCCGCGTTGATCTCGGTGTGGTTCTCGGCAAAGGCCACGTTTAATGTCAAATGAATGACAGCCATTGATTCATCACGACGCTCACACCGCTAATCATTTCGATCAGTGGGCCAAAAACTGTTGGAAGCCTCCAGAGAAATAATTCCACTCTATTTATTATAATAAGTGTTCAGAGAATCCAAGGTGAAGACCAAGGGTTACAAAAGCCAATGGAGGTTATTTACCTCTTTATAAGGAATAAAGCAATTTGTCAGTCTTTGTCGTACATATATATATATATATATATATATATATATATATATATATATATATATATATATATATATATATATATATATATATATATATGAGTATGTGTTTGTGTGAAGGGGGAAAGGAGGTAAAGAAGAAAAGAAGAAAGAAAAGGAAGAAGGAATGAAGTGAAGAAAGATGAGAAAGAAGAACAAAGGTAGATTATTGCATCAGGAGAGTTTATCAACCCAGAAGGAAAAAATACCCGACGTTCGGGGACATAAATCTTAATTTTGAATTATGTAAACGTTTAAATTTCATTCATTCAACGTCTAACGTTATTTAAAGAGAAAATGTCAGTGACACATAATAGCCCTATTCAATGTTTGCATCAATCCATGACCTGCGACAATCATTTAGTCCAAACTAGCTGAAATCCATTCTATCGGCCAGATTCCAACCAGTATACATTTATGCGTACTAAACAAAGAGTAAAAGTTAAGTTAAGCATTGTATTCATCTAGTAAACAAAACACTCACTCTAAAACATTTAAAAATAAACTTTTCCTCAAAACTTTTTCTCTTAAAACATTTCCCATGTCTTTTGAGTATGAATACCACATTTGCTTGAATTGCATTGTTATATAAAGGTCTGCACGGTGACAGAGGGATCCAGGGGTTTTTTTTCTATTATACCGTTCGTTTCTACAGTATAATCATTTAAAATGTAATTCTGAAATATACTTCATGCAATTATTTAAGAAAAAAAATCATCAGCATTGCATTTGCATTATACATATACTTATGTAGTTAGAAGCACTTGTTAATGCTTTTTGATCACTGACAACCACTTTTAATTTCATTACATTTATTTTGCTAAGAACATATTTAGGTGAAAAATTACACAATTGTATTTTATCATCAAATGAAATCTCTTGCAATGTCCTCAGTTTACGTGTGAGCTATGGCAGCCCCTCTTTTCTAGTTTTCTTCGATTTCAATAATTGGCGTACTTGAAAAGCCACGTCTACTATTTGACAGATATTTCCATTGTTCCTTATAATCAAGCGTGGTCTTCGGGCCAGAAGTGGTCCGTACTTGACACTGGGTCTTTCGACCAGTTTTTATTCCACAAATATAGCCTCGGCGGGAGCTTTTCGTTTGCATTAACGAACTTAATCAATTGCAAAATTCCCAGTGGATCGCTGTCCCTACCCTGTTGCGTTTACTATCATATTCCTTTTTTTCCACCCCAAGATGGCATTATTTATAATTATCATTGTCATATTTGAATTCATCATCATCATCTTTGTGATCACTATTATGGGAAATTGACTATCTCACCTTTCTTCTTCAAATCATCATTCTTTCATACAGCTTCTCCCGTCGTTATCATCGGAATCCGCATCATTTATACCGAATCGAAAAAATTCAAAAAAGCAACCTCAAAGATGAAGTGACATCATTGTTATTGCCATTGTCAGGCCTTTTCAACTAAATACAGTTAAATGCAATAAAGCCTCGCAATAACCAACTGATCAGGGTGGAGGGTTGTCGTTAATGCCAAAAGTTCGTTATACCCGATGGCTGCCCCTCTTTTGGTGAATAAGTAATAAGTTCGGTAAGTTCGGTAGTTCACTGCATTTAAAGAACATCTGCAATTCCCTGTTCTACTTTAGATCTTGCCTAATGTGTTCAACAATTTTGTTTGATAAATAAGAAGACATTTTGGTACTCCCTGATTTCGTGGATTCAGACGAATACAAAACTATTCCTTCCGAAATATCATACCGGTGTTACCCGAAACAATGAGATGAAAAATTTGTCTAATTAAAATGATGAGTCTGCGATCCCTATTTTGAATTTAATTTTATTTTGAAATTTGAAGTTTTAATTCAAAATTTAATCTAATAAACCCAAATTTTATCTGAAATTGTACCAGAGAATTCCAACGTATCAGAATATTAGAATACAGAGAGTTCCCGATTTCTAATTTGATTTTAAATAATTATAATTTCATATCATTTTTTTTTTTAATTTTATTGGGTTCGTATCTCTTTTCAATTAATTTTGCCGGATTTTTATTTCGATTCAATAAATCAAAAATTGTCACGCGACAAAGAATTTTGAGGTTCAAAGTTTTAATTTAAAATTCAGTCCAATTGACCCGGGAAGAATTATCCTTCCCGGTCGTAAAAAAGATCCTTGACAAATTTTTAATCATTAATTTCTTATTATCATTTGTACCAAAATTTTACTGGATTTTATCACATTTTACTTGAATTTATTTTCTGTTTCATTTCATTTCTACTTCTCGCAACATGGATTTAGGTCTTTGTCCAACGACGGACGCTAAAAGACTGATGATGATGTAGATAGGTATAGCACATACGAAACTGCAAGAGACATTTGACGGCACTAGTTTGTTCTGTTTTAGAATTAAATCTAATAGAAAACCTTCGTTTGAAAATATTGTTGATAAGTTGAAATTGTTTGCAATGCAAATATATATATATATATGTGAATTATAGATTGCGTTATGTTATATAGAAACTTATCTGGAATGATTTCCCATCGTTACACAGTTAACACAATATTCAAATTGTCAACTTGAATAGATTAAACGATTAAACAAAATGGGGCTGTGCAGGAATCGAACCTATCACCGGGATGCTGCTTCAACGTAGCGATGCACTTACCACAGCAGTAAACAGCCTGCTGATAAGGTTAAGGCCAAATAACTGCTTTCAACCCTAATTCTCATCTCGTTTATTCTCGGTCTTTTTCTTCTCTTCTAACACGACAGTTATCTCATAGTTATTTCATAATTACCATTCTATGTGTTTTAATTCATTAACAACCTGACTCATCATTGGAGATGCCACTGCCTTTTCTCAATTTAAGCAAAATAATGTAATCAGTTGGACTATAAATTTTCTTTCCTTGTTATTTTACTCCCATCCCATCCCCTCTCTCTTTCTCCTCGCCTCTCTCTCTCTCTTTCTCTTTTTCTCTCTCTCTCTCCCCATATATATATATATATATATATATATGTGTGTGTGTGTGTATGTGTGTGTGTGTATCGCTACAAATGTATGTATATATAAATACATATATATGTGCATAAGTGTACTTACATCTATACGCTATCTATCTATCTATCTATCTATTTATCTAGATAGATAGATAGATAGATGGATAGATAGATAGATAGATAGACAGAGAGAGAAGTGGGTATTATATGAAATTTGTTCGTATGTACGTGTATGTAATTAGGTAGTGATCATTCTATTCTGGTTGGATCAAAGGCCGCAGTCGAGCAATATTTTCAAAACTCCAAAAAGCAATATTCGAAAATTTCCTCGCTAATTTTCTCTAAGTATAAGAGAACGCTTATCTGCATTCAACGAGAGAAGATATACTTTTATCTTTATGCATACACACATACATATTCGGGGTATTGAGACGGATTAGTTTGTTCCTCTGTCAAGTTACTATGACTCGTTCGAAATTTCCCACATCTCCCACAATCACTTGACCAGGATAAAAAGTGTGTTGTGGGCTGTCTATGACTTGTGAGGGTTAGCAACAGTAGGTAGAGCTGTTCATGTGTGTTGTAGGTTCTGTGGTAAGACCCAACAAACATTTGACAAAACGTAATTATATATGTAAACGTTCATAGTGGCCGACATAGTTACTAATACCCCATTATCAGTATCCACGCCAGGAATTAAACTTATTGAATATGAATACATGCAGAGAATATATATGCCTTCACACACACGTTTGCGAACATGTATTTGAAATTATCTATCCTTCTGTCCGTCTATCAATCAATGTTCATTTCTATTTCTCTTCCTCTGTAAATATATATGTGTACGTGCATATATATATATATATATATATATATATGTGTGTGTGTGTGTGTGTGTGTGTGTGTGTGTGTGTGTGATGAAATGTTTATTTCTTCTGGAGAAATACCATATTTTCCAATTGTTTGGTTGTCGCCAATTGGGCTAATTTCAAAATTGGTTATTTCCGGTTGCGACTAATTAAATTGGAGGCCAGCAGAGTTCAGCAGACATAGTCAGATCCGTTCCTTTTTCATCTGTTAATTCATTTGCACTAATGAAATAGTCAAAGAGAAAAAAACTATCTTTCCTTCCAAATAAAGTAATTTTAAATATCTAATTTTGATATACACTAGAAATAAATGTGGAAAGATTATCTCCGCTGTCGTGACATCTTTCTTTCTAACGAATTCTTATCAACGAAACTTTGTTCTATCTTGAATCCCATCACTTTTTCCACCAACTGTCCAATAAATTTATGGTTTAGCCCCATAAGAATCATAAGCTATTGACATGTCTGCGATGTTTCTGTAATAGAGTTTCTCCCAATTTTTTTTTCATTCAAAACTCTTTGACCATGAATAGCAGGGAAGCATTGAGTTCCATTTATAAAAATCTTTGGCCTGACTAAGTTTACGGTACCAAGCGTTCCATACGGTCACCTATCAAGTTAAATGACCAAGTTCGATGTTGATGAACGTCGGAGATCTTTCGAGAGCCGGCGTGCACAGCAGGATTCGACAGGACAAATTTATTTACAGACGTTATATTCAAGTGGAATTTTAAGAATATTGTAGAAAAATTATGAACCTTTGTTCAATTAAGGTAGGATTTAGGTATAAAATATACAAGCTCCAACTATGAAACTAACAGTAATAAAGACGCTCATTAACATTTAGTTATTCTGGAAGATTTCGTTATTGACTCATATGACCAAAAAACTATTTGAATCGCATGTAAAAATTAATTCTATTTCCTTCATGTACGTTATACCAGTATATCATAATTTTTTTATCGCAACTTTTAGTAGTTTGACCTCGCTTCCAATTCTCCTCACATCTTCAACCAAACATTTGTTTGGAAAAATTAAATTGTAATATGATACGTCGATTACGATATTATGTAGATGCATGTTTAAAGCATTCCCAGAATCATTTGAGAAAATCTCACTTTTTTTCTGCGGGTTCTACCTCCCTGAAGAAATTACTCACGCTACCAAAGGGACATAACCCTTGGTTAGAAACCTCAGCTGATATGACATGAATATTATGCTTTTTCCAGTACGAAAGAAGAGAAAAATTCGTCTTGGAAGCTCTAATAATGTTACGATGGAAAATCAATGGGAACAGAATTTGAAAATCTACGGTAATTCTACTCAGTATTATAATTTGATATGATTTTCAGAATAAATGAAATCAATGATTGAATTTATTCATTGAAAAGTGTCTTTACAAAAAATATAGCGAAAATATTTTTTGGATTTAAATGACATTCAACGCGTTGATTTAAAATACAATACCGCTTGATCATCGGGAAAATTTTATATGTTTTGAACAATAAATCCTAGGTTAATTCAAATCATTTTGACATTGCTGCGAAGAATAAACTGTCCTGAATTGGATTACTTAAAATTTCAAAATTAACTAAAAGATGACTTTGTTTGGCAACTTTTTAAATTATATGGTAGATTTATGGTACTTTAAAAAATATCCATGTTTAACTTTTTAGATGATATTATCTAAACCTTAATCACATTTGAGAAATTTTAAAGAATGTTTCAAATTTATTGTTTTATTCTTTCCTTTCCTGAAAACGCTTGAAATGTTATTATCAAATAATAACAGTGTTTTAATAATCGAGAAATAAAATAATTGATTAGCTATACTGCAGAATTAGCATGTTCTGTTAACAATAAAGGTATGACTTTAGCATGTATGAAAGCATTGTCAGGCAATAATCAGATCAATTTTCTTTGTTGATTTCATGACTATCACTGTTAAGATATCTATTGATTGGATCATCTAATCTAGAGTAATTTTACGGTATCAGCAAGTGTTGGTATGTCTGTTTGAAGCACTCGATCGAGGCTAGGCAACTTACGGCCCGCCAGCCAGATCTGGTCCGGGAGGGAAATTTGACCGACCTGCGCAAACACATTGGAATACTCTGCCTAATTTTTATGTTTTAAAAAATTGGGGGGTCTTTTTTTAGGATTCTAATTGAAACAAATTGTGTCTACTTTGGGTTATTTGATTATCAATTGCCATTTTTGTTGAGTTCAAATGATTTTCAAACGTCCGTTATCCATTAGATTGAGGTAAAATATAACTTGTCATCACAGTAAATAATTGAATAACTGTGATGACAAAATCTGAAGTCATGTAGAGAAAAAAATCTAAGAATAAATATGGTCTGAATAAATCCTATATTTGACATCAGTGACGTTTTCCACAGGAAAACATTTGAAATAGAGTAAAGCAACATCTAGAAACATCTAGATTCTGGAAAATCTAGATGTTATTGATAAACTATACCTGTCAAAAGACTAAAAGTTGGTGAAAAAAAAAGCTTTCCTTCTAAAAATCGAAAATTTTTCTAGCAAGGGTCTGCTAAAGTACTGATGTCCATTGTCTGCAGACAAAACGATCAGGCCAGGAGCCTTGGAACACACAAACACACGAACACTCGCTCATGTAAAAAAGGATAAACTCTTTACCACCTTGGTAGCTACGATCGTTCAATTAGATGTTTGTAAATAGATGATTCCAATATTTGCTTTCACATAACATTCATCTGGCCCCGAGTCGTTTATACGTGATCCGACTCGAAGAGGCAAAGGTCATCAAACCCTGAGCTCTATTTTTGAATGGATAAACATTATCTTGAGCTGTCATCGTCGACTTTCTGCAAAAAAAAGTTTGCTCACATTGGAATAGCCTGGTTGGGCTTATTGTCTATTTTTAGTTGCCAAATAGATCATTTATATCTTTGAATATCTCAAACGTTCAATAAATAATTTTGGGCAAGCACTGAATATACTTAGCTACTCACTGATTCATCTTTCTGGGGAATAGGTTTTACAGTTGTATTTCATTCCTTTTATCAAATATATATGATTTCGGAATCAATTTTACACATTACTGCATACAATAAATATTTTAATAAATCTTTTATTTTATTCAATATAGATTGGTTAGATTGGACGATAAAAATGTTTATGCTAGATCAATAAATACATTTGTGTATACATGGGTGTCTCTTTCTTTGTCCTTCCCCCTCTCTTTCCCTCTCTCTGTCTCTGTCTGTCTGTCTGTCCGTCTCTCGCTCTCTCTCTCTGTCTCTCGCTCTCTCTCTCTCTCTCTCTCTCTCTCTCTCTCTCTCTCTCTCTCTCTCTCTGACTGTCCTTCTCTGAGTTCGGACTTGTTTGCGTATGTCGATGTATGTGCGTGTGAAGCCTTATGTCCGCAGAACTTCCTATGATATCCTGTTTTTGCTTTGTTATGACATCATACATTTATACGGTAAGCGCAAAAAAATAATCCGATATATCTTTAAAGAGATCATTTTAGCATCTTTCTACAGCTTCAAAATGGACAGGTTTCGGACCAAAGATTAAGAAATAGAACAAATGTTGAAACAAAACTAAACAAAATTATGTACAAAAATCAGAAATCTTGAGCCCAAATTCCGTCAATTTTGATAGTGTATAAAAATGTAAAAAAAAAAATTTGAAATGTATTGGATATTTGCACCCACTGTACATACATAAGGTCTGCTCGGATGGCATAATGTTTGGTACGTCTGCCTCACATGCGAGAAGGATTCAGGTTCGATTCCCATTATGAGCAAAGAGTGTAGAAAACTTTCCATTTCGACAAATTTTTCTTTCAGCAGCTAACTGAGTAAGCCCTAAGCTGCGTGATTGGAGTCGCACTCTATTTCGAAAGGTCAGTAAATTAATGTCGTCTCAGACTGCCAGCGCAGTATGAGTCTTTGTCTTACACTGACATGAGTCGACTTATATGCACATACATACAGAGACTATTATTATAATATAATATAGATTCTATACGCCAGAGTTACCGGAGAGTCTGTGGTCAAACAAACCGTGCAAAGGATGCGTGTTTAATACAAGGTCAAATGAATTTGTATCTTGTCGATTACAATATTAATGGAAAAGCAGTATAGAAATGAATGATGATAATTGCATTATCCATTATCATTTTGGCGAGACGCGAAATGAAACACGTTCCTTTAGTCACCATTTTACGCACATGCGTTGTATACGTCAAACAATTGACATAGAAACGGAATTCCAGCTTCAACGTATTTCCATATATATTTTCGAGATCAAACTACTTCTCGATATGTTTTGTTGTCATCTCAACTGAAAGGAAAAAAATTGTGCTGACAATTTTTAGAGCAAGGAAATGAAAATGGTCTTAAAATTTTAACAAGATTTTCGAGAGAGAATTGCTGATGTCATTGCAGCATTGATTGAGGAAAGGTCATGAAGCTTTGTAGGAGATTCCATGGATATGTTGACATGGATGGTGAACAGATAAAGTGAGGGAAAATTGTTCGTCTAACAAAACACCGATAATAATTTCATTCGATTTAAATCTATGCACAATAAGTGCTGCTAACAACTTGAAGTTTAAAACATTTATATATATTCCACAATCATTTCTATTTGATGACAGAGATCTTAATAATTCACCAAATGGCGCTTTAGTAAATACCAGTCCCTCCTGCTGACGGAACTCACGTACAATTGTTCTAACTTGGTGTGCAACATTTTTCATCTATTTTGTTCGTAGGGAACAGTGCTTCATTTCACTCAGTGATCACCGGCAGATAGTCCTGGAAGCTCAATAGGCTGAAGCGTAGAGCCAGGGAGACTTAGACAGAAGTAAAAAAAATGAGCAAATAAAGTTAAAAAAATAACAATAAAAAAAAACACGATCAAACAAAAGTATTTTCAGATATACTTCCTCTTCTTGAATCAATTCATTCCTAAAGATAGTTTATAATCCGGGAGTTCGTAAAATGGGACATAATTATTCATTGAAAACAATGCATTAGGGTTACATTCTGGAATAGAAAGAATTATGTTTAAAATAGATCGTTCCAATATTAAATTGAAATTTCCCCATACATAGGATAAGCATTATCAAAAAATGACAATTTTTGAAAGCCATAAAAAGGAAAATTTCCAGCGGATATCTGAAAAAATTCACTATATTCTCGCTGATAAAAAAGCAACAAATACTTATAAATTCCAATTTGATTGTATTTCTTTTTTTCCAAATCAAGGTATGGTAGGCTGTCTGGCTTTAGGGGACTCAGTCCTATTTGTACTTTCTAATTTTAGTAATGCATTACTTTGAACTTCTTTATTCTTTCAAAGTATTCTCAACATTATAGGCTAATAGCGTGATCTTTCAATTCATACCTTTAGGTGAATTTTCATCGTGCTAAATTTGGCTCGTATCGTTTAATTAATTTATATCATCGATTGTTTTTTAAGCTATAACTATAGCGCAAGTTATTTTCCACGGTTGGGTATACAGAGGGTAGTCAGGACATCCTTTTCCTACCACCTCCTCTGACGAAGCCTGATTAACAATTTTGTTAAATCTAGACAAAGAAACTCAAATGATCCCACATAATCATAAATCAACCTTAAGAGCCAAAAATTTGTATATCAGTTGTTTAAATGGAATGATAGAATAAAAAAACATTTTAGATGCCCACTGCTTGAAATTTTGGCCTCTACTCAATATGTCAGTATTTAATTGTTAAAGAAAATCATTATAAAGAAATGAATACATACGACTTTTGTCCTACATCAATCTAATCAACTTTTGTTATTGAAATAAAGAAACATGTCAAAAATTTAATAATCAGTCTTTCTTTATACTCTCTTGGTTTGTTAGACTCGACTGCAAAATAGATGAAATCAGTAGCTTCGAGTCACACCTTGACTCTTTAATGTCTTGCAAAGAGGAAGGTCTTCTAAACATCAGGATCGTCCTGCACCCCTCCGTAGTGATCCAAGATGTTGAATTCCTGAACATATAAAACAAAAAAATACAAACATTATCAACAGACCTCATCAATGACACTCTAATGTTCCGCGAAAAACATCATAGGTAACTGCAAAGACATTTATGACCTGAAACAGAAAATACAACAACACACAGACACAGAAGATTACGGGAAAATCCAGGACATTATCAGCATTAACATTGAGAAGAGAAAAAACAACTCAACCATATCAAAACAAACAAATACAAAAATGAAATAAAATACATGTGTACACTCAGAAGTAACAATTTACGCAGAAGGAGAACGTCAAATAGACAACATGGTATACAAACCATCAAACCACTATTACCCAACCCCAATCAACTATCTATACACCCAACTAGAACCAATACCCATAGTAGAGCATAACACATACAAACAACATTAAACGTGCTATAATTACTAACCCAAACAAGATAACAAACATGTACAAAGGCTTACACTAGTAACAGAAACAAAAATACACATACAAACACAATAGCAAGAATAATTCTACAATTACAAACAACTAAAACACTAATCACCACAGAAACCATCTTTCGAGCACTTCTCAAACTCCCATCAAGAACGACTACAAGAAAATATCACTCTCACTCTTACACACGGACCCATTCATAACATTCAAAGAACAAGACAGACCATCACCCTAGCCTGAAAGCAATCTCTCCATTATCTCACATATACATACCACTAAAAGACCAAGGAGTCCCCCAACTACTACACATAGAAAGGGGGCAGGAAAACATAATGCTATCCCTTATAAGAACTTTAATAATCTTAAAAAACAGCTACAACATTCTATTCGTGTCAAAGACGACCCAAAAAGTATAGTGATATACAGACGATGTTTGTTTTATATATACAGGAGTTTAAGCTGAACTAGGGCGATTCTCCGCACACATAAACTCTACACATGACTCTATTAAATTTGACTATGAGAAGTCCACTGATTCCATAGCCTTCCTAAATTGCCTTCACTATAAACACATAGAAGAGGAACTACCATTTTCAAAAAACACTTAGAATTAGGAAAATTTGTTCTACAGATCGTGAATTTAATGAATATTCATAGAGAGATACAAATAACCAATTAAAAATTACCACGATCCCCAGAAGAAAAGCCCTCAGACTCTCTAATAAAAAATGCCAATCATAATCACCTTCAACCAACACACTCCCACCTCTGTCACATATCAATAAAAGATAGAATATACTTACAATCAAAACAGAACTCAAAAAAATATTCCAAGAACCAAGTGTCACTGCCAATCGCAGACACCAAAGACATTTTTAGTGGTAACACTATATCAAACAACGGAGTTTTACATAACATCATCCCTAACACTGTTGAATTCTTCAAACCGTGCAACAAAAGAAATAGCCTAAGCTACGAACACTTTAATCACTCGAACACCTTCATAAGCTCTACCACTAAAAAGACAGTTCACATCTACCACAATTCTAGCCACGGAAGCAAAAATGGTATCCATCTCCCAGAATGAGCCAAATGCAAACTGTAGTATATACGCAAGTCTGCGTATTATTTCAATATCCGACTTAAGTATTGGCACAGAATTGATTGCCCAAACCTATGCCTAGGAAAAATGACATTTCTATCCCCGTGGTCACAATTTCGGCACAGATGTTAGATTCACAATCATAGGAAAAATTGGAAAAAAGTACGCTGTCCGACAGGACTAAAAGTCCAGAACTACATGAAGATGTGTGGATCAACAAACTTAAAACTCTTACAGACTCAACCTCTAACACCATAATCTTCTCACTCCTAATTACTATTTATTTACTAACTCACTATCTTCCAAACACCCCTTGATATTGATATACTCTTATTGCCCCCAAACTCCACATATACGATTTGGATTCCCACCTACATATAATTAATTTTTAAAAAACTTACCTTTCCCTACCTATACAAAATCTCCCTTTATGTATATCAATCATTAGGAATCACATACAGTCACATAGACCCTAACCTATAGACACCTACGTATGTTCTATTTCACTTGTCCTACTCAAAGTTATCTCACTTTTCAGTTATGTACAATAACCATTAAGGATATAGAACATGAATTTCCCGACGAATATTTGATCATACATAACAAGGGCTCCCTCGAACATAACCCCTCTACCTTGATTAACCTCTGACGAGCACAACCAATAAAATACCCTCAACTGCTGCTACTACATCTAACAGAATATTCAATCAAACTACTACAGATTTCTTCACAGGCAAAATACACTCCAGACCCACCATCATGACCTCCAAGGAATCCTCACCCTTAATTTCCATTTTAGCTTTCAATAGAAAACATCATGCTAAATTTGTTTTCTACGGACACTTTTTAACCACTAAAATTATAAATACATGCTATTAACGATGGGAACTCCTCTTGAAACATGTATGGCATACTAAATAATGATTTCTTTTTGATTAACTAATCAAAAAATAATGTTTCCATATACTTTTACTGCTGAGTATGTCTCATAACTTTTAGTTACCTTATATATGCATATATATATATATATATATAGAGAGAGAGAGAGAGGTCTCCATGATTTGTCAAAAAAGGACAGTCTCGGTCAGTGTGTATACAGATGTTGCTAAGTTTAATCATCGCAGTGTAACTGGTTTTTGAGAAATTTACAATGGCTGGATACTTTTTGGACGAACGTCATATGTAAACAGACTATGATTGGCTGGCTAGATAGATACGAAAAAGTAGTCGTCCATCCGGCGGACTTTTTTACTTATCCATCTGTGTAATATCTTTGACGTGCGAAGTGCACAGTATCGTCTATTTATCATCGTTCAACCCCATCTGAATAACGTTTTACGTTCGCCCAGCTTCCATTCAAAAGCCAAACGGAGTGAAAACAAGATTTGTTTCTCTCTTCTGATCTTTATCAAACGTTTCTGCCACAAATCATCTCATACTACATTACCAGGGATCGGTGGCAAACAATGTCACTGTGTTAGCTTGAGTTGTTTCCTAAGAAAACGTTTTGTGCCAATACGTAACAGTATCGTTGGCTGCAATGTGTTTGCCATTGTTTTCTCTTGGGGGTTGTGTGCATCATAGCGGACGTGATTGAAGTGAAAGTTATTTTTAACTTTCAGCTCGCCTGGTTGTAGATGTGTTCACGTGTGCTCTAATGGTTAAGATTGGTGTAGGCGTTTGCCTCGGTGTTTATCGGCAGTGAAGTCTTTCTGTATTTGCACACAAGTCCGTTGCCAAGGTGTCTACGATTTGAGGGGCCCTGGAATTCAATTTGAAAGATACAAATTAAGGTTCATATTATTGAATAGTACGTAAGTGTTTTGTAAAGAAATGCCACTCATTTCCTGGTTGAGAAATATAATTTCAGTATGTTGGATACAAAGGCTCAGTGGGTAGAGGCCCAAGTACATTGCTTTGCCCGGGGGCCTCAAATGTTCTTGAGGCAGTACTGCTTATTGCAGGAACAAAAATCTAAAAGATGAGAATGGGTACGAAGTAGAAAGATACATAGATAGATAAATACATGTATACATACATAGGGGAGAGAGATATACCCGTTTGTATGTTTATTCGTTCATTTCCCTTATTTACCGTCGATTTCTAACTTTTGACATATTCACTCACATGAGATAAGTATACGAGGCACATGTACTTATACAAATCCTCTTACTTAGAAGATGAATTCGTTTATATGAATCTAAGAAGTACAACAAATGCCAATATCATGTCATCAATTGTGTTTATGGATGATTCTAAAACCTAATATTATTCATAACTTCCTATTCTGATGTCAATTATAAATACATTCGCATAATATACTTTTATATTGCATATCAGGAGATTTCTTTAAACATCTGCAAAGGCATGAACATGAATAAAGATTCAGTGAGTGCAAAAAATATTCAATGCATTTCAAGACGATTATTGTGACATCCTCATCCATCGTCAAAATTGACAGAATTTTGACCATTGATTTTAAAAATTTTTTGTACAGAACTCTCCAATGTTGAACATTGTTTCGATATTACTTCTGATTTCAATACTTTTCCACGTTTAGGACAAACTTTGAATCGCACAAAGTGCCATGGAAAGTGTGCAATGTTAGGGATAACTCTGAGAAATAGAAGAAAACAGAGGGAGCAAAAGACTGATCCATGAGACATTAATCAAAGCGGAAAAAGATGAGACAAGATAGAGGGATGAGATAAAAAGGTTTGCTGACAAGACAAGGCAGAGGTTAGCACACTCGCGGTTGCTACGGACAGGGATGGGGTAAATCTTTGTCCAGCAATGGACCTATAAATGGCTGCTGCTGAGGCTGGTGATGATGATGATGTTGAAATATGTTGGACACTTTCTGCAGACACTAAGTTTATTTTTTGTTAAACAGAAGCCAGATATTCAGTGAGCTTATTCTCATAGATTTGTTCAGTTTATAAAATTAAAATATCTCTCACCGACTATTCGAAAAAAACGTAATAATAAGATTTTATCAATTCTTTTTCCGAGAAGAATCATTCCACAAATTCCGAATAAAGGTGGTCCCTGCTTTTCTAATATTCGCTTTATGCCACATTTTCGCTTTTTCGAAAAATGGTGAAAAGTGAAAATAGTGCTCAATTTCTGTCGTGCCAAAAATGTATCTCCTTGATTGTAGTCTCCGGTAGGGTTGACTGTTATGATTTTTATTCATACTTGCCTTCATCTTTATTTTCTCTCACATAGCTATCCCGTCGCCTCTTGGGGGAGAAGGAAATTGCAACGGCGATACATCTACTCAACGATAGTGCCCTTGACAGTCATCAATTTTTAGTTCAATTGATACAATGCGCCAAATTTTGTGGTCCGTCTCGCCACAAAATGGACTAAAAAACTTTACCTATCAACGACCCTGTCATCATAAAGGCGGTGTCGTGGTCATAATAACGGCGGTCGTTGATTGAACGTGCCCAATTGGAAATTAAAAACAAGTGGTTGAACACAGAATTAATTGTAAAAGCGGAAGACGAGACAAGAAATTGAGTTATATTCTATCTTGGGTGTGTGGTCGGTAATACTGCTTGTTACATGGTTAACAGGACAAAACAAGCCTGTGAGCTGCAAGGCCAAACTTCATAACTACTTTTATTCCAACTGAATATGATTATTTTGTATAGTATAAATCACAAAAGGAAATTATATATATATATATATATATATATATATATATATATATATATATATGTGTGTGTGTGTGTGTGTGTGAAATATGTATCATACATTTTTATTCACATCTAAAACATCAATTTAGCTCAGTCAGTAAGACAGCCTCATGGAAATCAGTTGGTCGTGAGTTCACAGCTACATTCAGCAAATTACATTAGTCATTGTTTCAGCATTGATGTCGGGCTATGTGATGTCACATTACTTGAGGTTATTGGTACTCCCAATCATTCTTTCAGATACTTACTGTTTACTTATCAAAAACTCCACTCATGACATTTTGGGGATTAAACTACTCCACAAATCATTTATGGCAATACAGTAACACTGGACACAGTAGCCATCAGAGATGGTGAAGGGTTCTACCCTTCTTTATATGTGTGTATTTGTTTGTGTGTACTAGCGCTGCTGGCTATACCGTTTTGTTTACAGATTTGAAAATTGGCATCAGTACTCCACTAGACCCCTTCTAATCTTTTTTTTATCTTAATATTTGCAAAAAGCCTATTCTGACGGGTTAAGGATATCAATATTACCTGTAGATGTTTTCGTTGTTTTTTATATGTTCATCTGTGAAAAAACACTACTAATGTCGTATTTAGAGTTTATTGTAGTCATATTTATTCTTCGATGGTATCTCTTTACGTGGATTTTAATGCTACATTTTTTCAATAATTGATTTGATGGCAAATTTATCGACAGGTTTTAAGTTATCTTCCAGTTCCATTACGTCTTCCCAGCGATGGCGATCAGTAAGAGGTAAGGAATAGCAACGACCGATGCTCTAAACGCTTCTCTCGCAGATTGCAGGGATTTCGTATCCATCTATGGAAAACTTGATTTTCCCGACCCAACTCTATTAATGATAGATTATGGCACTTGGCGGTAATACTCTTCAACTGAAGAGGCTTTGTGAATGGATTACGAAATGACACTCATGGGATTTTGACTTTAAGCCATACGTTGTACATAAAGACCTACATTGGAGGGACAGTTTTTTTCCGCTATCCAATTCTATCCTCCACACTGTGCATTGTCATGCCAATTACTTATACAGATTGCTCAACCAATCATGATCTAATTTTTGCTATTCAGCAGAATAATCTGGATTTGAAAATCCCATGTATGTACCTACAACCCCTTGGCATCACGACTAACAAGGTGGATCCACATAGATCATTAACAAAACTGTTGTCGATAGATGTAAGATGGTGCTATGAACTATAGACGATTCAGAGAGAGTTGAACCCGTGACACCCACGATGGAGAGATCAGTCGAATCTTGAGATAGGTCTCTTTCCAAAGACGGATGCTAAAAGGCTGCATTGATATAAGACTTTTGATCTCTTACGAAATGCAAGATTTTATATATGCCTCACTAATGTATTTATTTGTTATGATAAAGCATTATTATTGATTACATATACCTGTATCCATCTATTTCTATGAATATATACCTATGTCTTTCATACTGTCTGCCTCTCTCGCCATCTGTATGTCTGTCTCTGTCATTCCGTATAGAAGATAAGTATATATTAAAGTTAGGTAGATAGGAGTGAGTGTTTGTCTGGTGGGGGTTATTTCCAAAGTGCTACAAAATATTCTCGGTAAAGTAAAATGCAAAATGCACCCCTGGATAAAGGATATTGATAAGAAATATGATACAAATGTGTTCGTGTATTTCCTGGTGTAGATAATAGTCCTCTTTACCCATCAAATTAAAACGGAAATTTCTTTAGCCAAGCTCTTCATATATCAAAATAAATTAGCAGGTTAGTTTTAAAAGGGTTAAACCAATATTTAGTCGTCATTTCAGTATAACCAGTATTTCAAGATAATTCCCCGAGAATTTTTTCTTCGTTTCCATGCTCGCCATACATCAAATTCAGGTATAAAATACCTTAACAGGTTACTCTTGAAAGGGTTAAAACAATATTTAGCCATCATATCGGTATAACCATTATTTCCAGAAAATCCCCTCCCCCCTTTTTTTTTTTGGTTCATGCCTCTTTTTTACCTTTAGATGTAATAATTTTTGTTTAGAGTTGATGGATTATCAAGAGGGAACTTGTAAAGTTTTATGGTACTTTTTTTTTCAGATAATACTCCGACAAATAAAATTGATCAAAACGAGAAAACGGAAGTGTGATTTTAAGAGCTAAAATCAAGACAAGATGTTATCCCTTTTGAATCGTGTCATGCAAGCGGTAATGCCACATCTAGCATTTAGCTGCGAGAAACTGCACAATGCAATATTCAAATCGAAAACACAATATTCCGTGCCGTTCCGTGGAGACAAGCAAAGATGGCGGCCTTTGTTTCAAAGCTAGATATTCACCGACCCGTTCAACCCTCTCACAAACTCCCGAGTTTAATCTTGCTCACTATTTCTTATCGTCCAACCCGTTTGTCTCCCTTGTCTGTTCAGTCCCGCCTCCTTTTCTTGTGGAAGTCAGGAAAAGCCATGTTGCTAACGGCGTAAGCGAAACACAACTCTAAACATGAACTCCACAAAACATGGCTCGCAGGAAAGAAAAAAAAGGAGAAAAAATATAAGTATGTTCAGACTCAGAATCTTTTTAATCTTTTCCTTTTTTTTTTCTGTGACGCTATCAAATAAGTAACGCATGAAAAAAAAGGTCTTTGTTAAGGTATTATATTCTACGTACAACCTGCATTCTCCCCGTTTTCCTACGCTTTATTCTCTATATAAACGGTTTGTTTCTCTCGCCATAGCGGCCATCTTGAGTCAACATCCATATTATCTTGCACCCCTCCCTCTTTCTTTTATCACTATCGACGATGGCACTTCCGCTGCTAGTTTTTTCTTGCGTTTTTCTCTCTTTCCGGTCCGAACTTCTTTTTCCCTTTTCCGTTCGGCTCACTCCAGAATGTGTGTATATATAGATACACACATATATGTATATTCTAACAGAATATACATATGACACTGGCAAACACTTAGGTAAACGTATATTTGCTTACATTTGCTTAGATACGTAAGCAAATAAAGAAGAAGTTTACACGTGAAATCAAGAAAAACAAAGTAGATATGTTTCAGTAGGATTATGAAACAAGCAATTTCGTGAAATCTCTAGATATTTTGTGAAATTCCAGAATATTCCAGTTACCCCACTTCTGTAGCCTGATGTCAAACTAAGCTAAGCTTAGTCTATATCGAGTACCTTCAGTATTTATGGTATACGATGAGCCTAGTTTGATACTAGACCACGATAGAGAGACGCCCAGTGATGATCGATTTTAGTACAGTAGTAAAGGTTAGCATCACGAGCTTGTTAGACATTACTACACTGAATGTAAAACTGGAGATTCCATTAAATATCTAAAATGGTCTGTGATTCAAACTTGCTGTATCGTATATATATATATATATATATATATATATATATATATATATATATATATATATATATAATGCATTTGAGAGTACGTAGATGCTTGTGCTATTCACAAGGGGAGAAACGAGGAACATTTCGATGAATAGATGTATATTTCCCAGCTAACATATATGTACAAACATTTAGATACTAACAGATATAATCCAGAGGGGACGATTTTGACATCGGCTTATATAAACACATGGGGTAGCATTTCAATTTTTCTTCAACCTCGACTCTTTTTGATCCAAAGAAAGATAGATGAAATTATTATGAATACGAAATGAGGACATATATAATTGATGCACTTTTACTATGTCACCATGTGAGTATATATCAGGGCAGTGTTCAATTGAAATATGCACGCAGCTGGCATTCATTATTACCCAGCCTGAGGAAGTCTGCTAATGGGCTTCGTTCTATCAACACGTATCCCCGTGTTATGCAAAGTTTTGTGACGACGTGTGAGAACATCTCTGCGATATTCATCAGAATGGACATGAAGCTTGGTAAATCTGCTACAAAGACACTAAAAAATGATTCATGGCGGTTCTTGACGAACAATGTTTTTTTCATAATTTAGCTGTGGACATACTGATGTACCTACGTGATTGTATGTATATATATATATATATATATATATATATATATATATATATATATATATATATATATATGTGTGTGTGTGTGTTTGTGTGTGTATGTAGTACTATTTAATGGATACTTCGGTGAGTCAATCTATCGAAAGCATACCACATATATGTATGGCCTCTTACTGTCTTGTAAGTTCTGTTACATTCTCATTTATGTATCTGCCTGAAATATACGTGAATTGAGTCATATATACATGGAGTGCGATCCCATTTTCAGGCAACCTTATCTAAGGGTGAATCCAGGATTCAGAGCGGGCTGGAGGCAAATATATACATTTTTTAAAACTCTCCCTGTCTAATGAGACATTGAATGTAGTAATTTTTTATTTATAAGTTCAATTTGTGAAGTCTTGGAATTATTGGGGGGGGGGGATATTTGTCGTCGTCGTCATCATCATCATCATCATCATCATCATCATCATCATCATCATCATCATCATCATCATCATCATCATCATCATCATCATCATCACGCCTTTAGCTTCAATCGTTGAATATAAACTCTCCCCAAGATTTGCAAATACTTCATCATGGGGATTTACTTACAAAAATTCAATTGTGGTTTGTCCGAGCATGTGGTAAGGGGATAGGTCCGGGCCCCATAGCTCTCTGGAACTGCACCTGGTCTCCCTTCAAAATATTTCCACTCTGCAAACACCAACAAATACTCGCGTGACCTCAGGAAGAACGTCTATTATCACAAGCAGTCGATGCAAAGTTGGTTGCCAGTATCGGATGAAATTTCCCCCTTTCTGCCTTCCATACCGATTAAGCATGGTGAAAGTCCGTTTATTTCCAGCGGGAAACCTTTGGTCGACTTCCTGTCACTGGGTCACGTAGTTTGTATAGATCTGAAATTTACCAAACATTTTCGGTCTGCCTCCCCGTGGCTTCAACGTATCTCCTCAGGAACCACCACACACATACTTACGAAGGAGCACAAACCTATATCGTGGTAATAGGTCTACTACAAATTTAAAGCAACTGCCAAACAATCGCTATCAACAAGCGTGTATATTTTGCAAATCAAACGATTTTCCCAATTTATTTTGTTGTATGAAAGGGCAAGTTAGTAATAATCAGTTTTTGCTATTCCTCGTATTTTTTTTAAAGGGTACGCCCCAACATGTACCTGCTGAAATTATTGTTCAACCAAAAATATTTTTGAGTTACTAAGAACCATGAACTTCTGGGGCGTACCTATCAGAGAATGTATATAATGGGAGATATCATGTAGGGGTACGGTAGGCCCTTCTGGTTCCCCGACTATAGCATGTTACCTATAACTACACTGTGTTCACAGTTTTGAATACGATGAGATGCATTTCGGGTAGGCATATCAGCTTCTCAGCATCATACCGTGTTACAAAGACACAAACAAACGATCGCACTTCTTTTCAAACTCCAGTCCAGGCTGGAGTAGACTTTGTTTTTCCACCGTACGACGAACAAAGCAAGAAGAACATTACCAATAACCCTAACCTGATTGAAGGGAGCACGCTCTTCACTATTTGTCTGTCACGCTGAGCTAAACCGATAAATAAAAGAAGCATTTACCTACAGTGATTTGAAATCAAGACTAAATGCTTGGTAGGCGGCTCTTTTATCGACAGAGCCAATCTGACAAGTCTCAAATATCTACAAGTATTTATCACATATAAAATGCTAAGTTGCAGTATTTTTTCTGCCCCCTATGTTTTTATTTCGATCTTTTATTGTCTATTCCAGTGGTTCTCACAGCCTTCTAAGTGTATGAAGACTTTTTTCTTTAGAACCCTGATTTAGGAAATAAGTTCATGTACTTAGGTATATATATATATATATATATATATATATATATATATATATATATACATACTCCATTTGTTTCATCCAATACAACAGTACTAAGGAATGCAGCAGCTCAATTTTTAAAAATTGTTTTTACTCTATTTATGCTGTCTAGGTCAAGTGATGCATTAATTGTGTTATAGCGGAATGTAATGTCAAATAAGAGGTTCTATAACACAATTTATAAGCATTCTGTTGTATCATATATCCATTTCTGAATATATATACATATATTGGTGAAGAAATATATGTGTGTGTATAGATGTGTGTACAGGGTGCGATCTTAACCATATGTTTTTCGTATTGTATTTTTTTTTATATTGTAGATTTTAACCCTCCCCCCAGTCAAAACTTGGACTGACCAATGAATTTACACTGTGAGTAAGGTTCAGAAATCAGTAAGTGAAGTTGGAATTTCCTTATTTTAAAAGGTTAAAAATCTCTTGACCGTTTTTTTGAAAATCTGTCTCAAGTGAAACTGAATGATGATGCCACAAAAGGAGAGAAAAATCTTATTACAAAAACCTCTGAATATTTTCCGTTTCCTTTCTCTGTGGAGTCGCTTCTGCTTTGGGGCTTTTAAAATTGAATGTCGACCTTGCATTATATGTGCCTTAAGCATTCAATGCTGCTTTGCAGTCCATTTCAATTACTTTTTCGACGTTCTCAGCTCTTTCATATTTGCCCCATGCTTCTGCGAGGATTTTTCCAGATCCCTTCTCCTTAGCTTCGATGACCCTTCTGGTGTGGATCAAACGATTTCTGAAGTTGTTCTAGTCTCATTAAAATGTCTCATGGCGTTATGGATCATCTTCAGAAGATCGTCTAATTCGTCCATCATTTGATTGTTGTTCAGTTGAGCCTTTTTCAGGACGAGTATTTGGTTGCTTACTCATTCGACGGCTGCTTTTACTTTCATACCAGTTTGGAATAGATTAATGAAACTCTGAACAAAGAAAAGACAGATGTCTGAGTCCCTGTATAGGAAATTTCAAACTGCCAGGGTCAAAACCAAAGTTTATGAGACTTAATTAAAGGTTGGGTGAATCTTTATGATACTTTCTGTATATGTGTTCAGTTTTGTGGGTACACGCATTCGGAGTCATGTAATTATGTATCTACCAGAATTTATTGCCATTGGCTCTTTGTACATTTCTTTTCTTATCCTCAGATTATTGTTATCTTGATATGACTAAACATATGCACATACACATACACTGACACACACACACACACACACACACACATATATATATATATATATATATATATATATATATATATATATATATATATATATATATATATATATATATTGGAATATTGCAATATATATATGTGTGTGTGCGTGTGTGTTAGTGCATACCTCTGTGTGTGTATATTTCCTGTTGTTTTCATTATTATTATTATTATTATTATTATTATTATTATTATTATTATTATTATTATTATTATTATTATTATTTGCAATTTCAAATCAGTTCCCCGATGGTAACCGCTGGAGTTCGAGTGACAGCTTGTTCCTTAAGTCTCCAGCCCTTCTCTCCTAGTACTCATAGGTCGCAGTAATACTGTGGTTTACAGTTTCACACGGGGTTACCCAGTGGTCATTGCTGAAGGCTGAGTGACAATAAGTCTCCTCAGGTATTCAGCCAACGTCTCTTCTCTCTTTTTCCTATCATGTCAGTGCTGCAGTTTGCATTTCCGCTTTCATCTACCCTCCTTTGTTGGGTAACTGTTGACAGTTAACGTTGCAGTCTTTATATTTCTAGCACTTTCCTCAGTATCCATGCAGTTCCTAGTAGTGCTGTGCTCTGTACAGTCTTAATCCTTCCCCTTATCCCGATCTCCTTCAGTCTCGCCCTCAGTGTCTTTGGGACAGTTCCCAGTGCGCCCACTATGACTGGCACTACTTTGGCTTTCATGTTCCACATCTTCCTCAATTCTCTTGCTAGGTCCTAGTATTTCTCCTGTTTTTCACTCTCCTTCTTTACTCTATGGTCTGCAGGTACAGCAACGTCTACTATTTGGCAGGTCTTCCTCTTTTTGTCTACAATTACCAAGTCTGGTCTTCTTGCCTGGATGAAGTGGTCAGTTATGAAGTCAAAGTCCCAGAGTAGTTTGTGGTTGTCATTCTCCAAAACTGCCTCTGGTTTATGCTGATACCACTTTTCCCCATGGTTGAATCCCATTCGTTTACTCAGTTCCCAATGTATCATCGTTGCTACTCTATCGTGTCTGTGCTTATACTCCTTCTGGGCGAGTTGACTACATTCACTAGTTATGTGGTTTACGGTCTCATCTCTTTCACCTCACAGGCGGCACTTGCTGTTTGTTTGTGTTCTATCGATTTTTGTTTTTATATAGTTTGTCCTAATGCTTTTGTTTTGAGCTGCCATAATGAGCAATTCCGTTTCTCTCATCAGGTTTCCTTTTCGTAAACACGTCCATGATTTCTCGTCTACCTCATCTTGTATCTGCCTTTTAAACTCTCCGCACAATTTTTTCTTTTCCCATTTTTCTTTTCTTGTTTGCTGTGCTGTTCCATTGTTTTCTACTTCGTTGTTTGTTGCGCTATCTCTCGCACTCTTTATGATTTCAACACTATTTGTTAGTACATACCTATCTAGGTCTGCTTTATCTTTCTGGACACAGTCTTCTACGCTGATGAGCCCCCCCCCCCTGCCACCTTCTTTTCTCTTAAGGTATAGTCTATCTCTGTCATCTCTAGGGTGTAATGCTTTATGCATTGTCATAAGTTTCCTTGTTCGCCTATCCATTGATTGGAGTTCTTCCTTTGTCCATCCTAGGAATGGTCCTGTATATGTAACTACTGACACAGCCAGGTGTTCATTCCTTTTATTATATTTCTGCTGTTTAATTTGGTCTCTAATATTTTCTTTATCCTTCTAAAGTATTCTCTTTTTATTTTCTCCATCATCTCTTCCCGTTTTATTGTGTAACATTCAAGGGCGCCCACGTATTTGTATCGGTCTTGTGCGGTCAATGCTCTGATCTTACTGTTGTCCAGGAGTTCGATTCCTTTAGTCGTTATAAGCCTTCTTTTGTGCAATACCATGATTACACATTTTTCTATTCCAATATTATTATTATCATTAACTCTATTTTATATACAAATATAATAACTGACAATAAATCGGACACATATCTTCCCCAACTGCTCTTGTACTTCAAATCTAAGTAATCATAACCATACACACACACACACACACACACACACATACATATATATATATATATATGTATATATATACGTAGCTCCTTGACCTCCTCACCACCCCTCCTTCTACACTACCCCAAACATACCAAAAAATCCAACTCCACATCACTACCCCCTACCTTGACACACTCTGCCCTCCCCAAGACCAATTGCTGCTGCTTTACCAAAGACCTGATACCATCTGGACATTCTTCCATTCAGCAGGAGGCCTCCAGCAGCCCTGACGACAAAACTCACCCACAATGCATAGCTCCTGGCACCGGACTCTGGTTCCACATGGTACATTTTAATACACACTCACACAGCACACACCACTGATGATGGGAAGAATCCCGAAACATGTATGGACTATTGACATATAAGGATTAATAAACCTTACCACCAAACACTTCGCTCCCGAGTCTGTCTCTCTCTCTAAAGTACACACACACACATATATATATATATATATATATATATATATATATATATATATATATATATATATATATATATATATATATATATATATATATATATTCCCCATACCTGTTTTCTCATTTCCGTCTTTCTCCATTCATACCAATGCTATAATGTCTTTTTTTTTGGACAACATTTAGACACATTTCTCCATTATTTTTAAAACTCTTTTTTCATCATTTTCTCCACACGAATCGAGCAAAGTTATGCAAATAACATTTTTTAAAAACCCTATATTGTGTTTTCTTTAATCCTCATAGATATTCCTTTCGTGCGTTGGCGTTTGGGTCAAATTAGCGAAAACGAATCCTCCATTCTAAGCCCCAAACTGTTTACAACGGGTTGTTTACACCAGTGATTTCCAAAGTTGTAGATACCACCCCTTTGTGGGAGCAAGAAGACTCAAGGGGGCCGCTTTATGGCAAGGTGACGGTAGGGGAGGCCTCAGAAAAAAGGGTTGGTCTGTGGGTTAAGGAGCAAAGAATGCAAATCAAGGCCAATCCTTAATCAAAGTTGTTTTTCAGACACATGGACTATTATATTTTTGGTTATAAAATACATGCATGGAATCGAAAAAACAAAAATTTTCTGTTTTAAGGTATTCTTTTCGTCCAATTTTAGGTGGTTGTTATCTGCACTTAGGAGGGGATGGTAGTCCGGAAAAGTTCGATAAACACTGGTCTATTTAGGGATGAATAGGCGGTATCTTTTTCTTTTGATCTTACTTTCTTTTTCTAGGTGGTCAGTCTTATACTGATGCTACTATAGATATTTAGTTAATCTAATCACTAGTCAATGCATCTTATAAATGCTATCCCTTTCTTTGGTCTTAAATGATTCTACAAGTACGATATATGATAAAATCTGTTCCTAGAGTCCCACATATCAACGATCTTGACGCTCAAGATACACAGGGTATCTATAAAATGAACAAACAGTTTAAAAAATATATTGAAGAAGAAACATCTAAGTATTGGCACACATGTAGCAGATCTTTGTATGGAAACACAAATTTGATATTAGAACTGTTACTCGTGGGATGCTTTTTCTATTTGCACGATGGAATTTTTATATATATATTTTTTTTTACATTAATAAAAAAAATTGGTCAGCGCTACTGGACACACCATTTACCAAAATATATTGCAAATTAGCATGAGCACTCCTCTAAGCATCTTCTAAAAACTTCCAAAAAATTCTAAAATTTTCTTATTTGGAAATTTGAAAAAATTGTTTCTGTATGGGGTTTTTTGTTGTTTTTTTTTTTTCACCTTCTAAAATCTTGCATCATGGCTACCAGGCTTAAGATTCCCTTAGAGCGTTTAAAATCCCCTACACATCTTCTCAGGACTTTGAAATGAAATGTAACATCTTTTTTTAATGGAATCCTATTCAAAGCTCTTCTAATCAACTGGATCCAACTTCTAATGAACAACCTTGATGACTTCTACAAATCTGTGCATCGTAAGAGTCAATATCTTAAATACTTTGCTTTGATACATTTTTGAAACGATCTATTCCTATCCGATTTATTTCTGTTGGAAACACCCTATGTATTTGAATGTTTAATTAATCATCACAATCTTACTTATAAAAGCTTTTTTGAATTATATGTTTATTGTTTCCGTATTTTACTAATTTAATTCAATATACATCTTGTATCGTAACTAATGATTCCCAAAGTAGGCTCTATCATCCCCCACCCCAAAGCGATAGGAGACTCAGGGCAATGGGGGCGTTTGGGAGGTGTTACAAAACAGGAGATGGAGGACAAGAATCGATACTTCCTACACATATTATAATGTGTCGACTTATTTTTTTGATAATTAATTAAGTAGTTTTATGTACTTTTTTGGTTATGCGCTTAAATTTTTTTTAAATCAATGAAAATCAATTTTCAATGTTTTATTCATAATCGAATTTACGGACGCAGGATGCTGGAATATATCTGTTCTTAAAGAGAACAGTTGTTCAGAAACAATTGTTCTAAATTAATGTAATTTAACTATATATATATATATGTATATATATATATATATATATATATATATATATATATATATATATGTGTGTGTGTGTATGTGTGTGTGTGTGTGTGTGGTATTGGCATTATCATACTGTTACTTACCAGCCTCATCTTATTACGATACAACACTAGTTTAAGAAAGGAAGATTGTGAAAAGCCATTCTAGCAAATGGGGAAACCTTGCGTGCCTGAAAAATATCATCATTCGAAAGCCTTGCTCGAACACGGACCCATGGCAAATACCTAATTATTTCAGGTATGGAAAAGCTCATTATATTCTGTCAACAATTTACATGATGTCTGTGAAAAAGCATTGTGAATATCTCGAAAACTAGTCAACAATTTACATGATGTCTGTGAAAAAGCAGTGTGAATATCTCGAAAACTAGTCAACAATTTACATGATGTCTGTGAAAAAGCATTGTGAATATCTCGAAAACTAGTCAACAATTTACATGATATCTGTGAAAAAGCATTGTGAATGTCTCGAAAACTAGTCAACTATTTACATGATGTCTGTGAAAAAGCAGTGTGAATATCTTGAAAACTAGTCAACAATTTACATGATGTCTGTGAAAAAGCATTGTGAATATCTCGAAAACTAGTCAACAATTTACATGATGTCTGTGAGAAAGCATTGTGAATGTCTCGAAAACTAGTCAACAATTTACATGATGTCTGTGAAAAAGCATTGTGAATATCTCGAAAACTAGTCAACAATTTACATGATGTCTGTGAAAAAGCATTGTGAATATCTCGAAAACTGGTCAACAATTTACATGATGTCTGTGAAAAAGCATTGTGAATATCTCGAAAACTAGTCAACAATTTACATGATGTCTGTGAAAAAGCATTGTGAATATCTCGAAAACTAGTCAACAATTTACATGATGTCTGTGAAAAAGCAGTGTGAATATCTCGAAAACTAGTCAACAATTTACATGATGTCTGTGAAAAAGCAGTGTGAATATCTTGAAAACTAGTCAACAATTTACATGATGTCTGTGAAAAAGCATTGTGAATATCTCGAAAACTAGTCAACAATTTACATGAAGTCCGTGAAAAAGCATTGTGAATATCTCGAAAACTAGTCAACAATTTACGTGAAGTCCGTGAAAAAGCATTGTGAATATCTCGAAAACTAGTGACGTGGACTTGATGTAACTTGGAAACTAATCAGAGAATGATTTTATACTACATCCATTAATACACACTCTTTAGTTGGTCAACTTGTTTGGTAGAAAGACTCAATTGATTGAAGTTCTGTAATGCGTGTCTGTTGCAATCGTAATGCCGATTCTTCATATCACATGCAGGGTTTGGAATGCAGCATTGTATCACCCAGGCCTGAAAGCTCCGTCCAGTCAAAATGTGTGACTTTTCCCAAAGCTAAAATTGAAATTGAAATTACTGAACAAACGTGAATGAGTTCAGGAAGAAGGCAACGAGACAGCTGATAGCGATCCCGAAAGAGAACTTTAAAGACTGTTTTGAGAGATGAAAGGGACAATTGAATAAGTGGCAGGTGGATACTTTTCGGACAAACCCAGTGTAACGATGGAATAATCAACCTAAACATAGACATTTCTGTTTTGAATGTTGTTCTGGTCATTTTTTGCTTTATTAAGTTTATTCAAGTAATGTTTCCTCTCCATAACTGATGACACATACTGGAGTATGCAAGCGATCCTGGAGTCCCCGTTTCATGTGCATGCATGTCTAATCGAGTCCAGGGCTTAAATCCTATTCTTACATTTCATGGCTGCCTATGGCAAGGTGCCAGTCCATGTAAGGGATACTTGGACCTCATTCACACGGCAATAAGTTGTGTTGAGGACAAAGGGAACAGATGAGTTTCCCACAACCTTTACTTTTAGCGGTAATCAAACTACGGATTTTCTGCGTTTCGATTGTCTTTTCACTTTTTTATCGACATAATTTCGTTGTTTCTTTCTCCTACTTCCCAATGTTCTCATTGAACCAAAACCTCAGGCGGGCAGTATATTCAGTAATCTAAATGTTGTACTAAAAAATGAAATTATTACCTCAACCAAAATATTTTTATATGATTGTGGCTGGCCGGCTCGCGGGCTATGTATGTATGCATGTAAGTGTCACATATACTAGCTGCACTGATGGAGCTAGAGGGATGGAAAAAAACATTTACTCCTAATTTGGTCAAGTGAAAAGAAAAATATTTCATGAAAATCCTCCCTTAAAACAATATTGCAGGATCCAAATTAAAATGTAAGTTTATGTTAAATCTGTATTTTGGTTTCATGCAGCGTTTACGCGTGTTTGATTTGATAATTTTTTCAAAAATTCTTACTAATGCAACAAAAGGGGGAAAATTACTCTTTCACTGATCAACATCTCTCCCAAATTTTGATCGATCAGCCCCAAAATGGGGCACAACCAAAAGACATTGGCTATGTGACGGTTTCTATTGAGTGACCATCCAGACTTATCTTCTTACATAAAAAAAAACAAAACAAAACGTAATCTCCATACATATCTTACAGTTTTGTTTACAAATCAAAATATGATTGAAAACACTCACTCCCCATTCAAAGTTATTGGTTTCTGTTGGCTTATATACATGATATACATATTTATATCAAAATGTCGAATAAAATATAGATCATACATCTGATTTACTACCGTATACACCTAATCGTAAGTTTTATTCAATACTATGCTATTTGCAAAGGAATGAGACTTTTTCATGTCAATCTGAAAAGATTGTATATATATATATATATATATATATATATATATATATATATATATATATATACGTAACTTCCCAAAAATTGTACATTGATATATGTATGTGCATGTGCGTAAATGCACCTCTTTCTCTCTATATATCTATATCTATATCCATCTATCTATCTATCTATCTATCTATCTATCTATATATATATATATATATATATATATGAAAGAGGACAATGATAGAATATACAACAAATATGCATATATGTATCAATATATTGTGTAGTTTTTTTTCTTATAAATGTGCTCAATACCATCAGCAGAGCGGTTATAAAAAAGTAAATATTTTTCTAATAGTTCATTACAGATCGTACATTCTGTTTCACTGAGAACAGATTTCTAAATAAAAATCTAAAATTTGAACATCTTTTTTAAGCGAGTGAACAATCTGTGATGAACCATTGATTTTTTTTTCTTACTAACGATAAGGTCTATGTCCAATGACGGACGTTAAAGACTGATGATGATATATATAAATATATATATATATATATATATATAGATAGATAGATAGATAGATAGATAGATAGATAGATAGATAGAGAGAGAGAGAGAGAGAGAGAGATAAGGACGTTAATGATTTTCGTTCTGATCACATCTGATTTGGTCACATGATCAGTCTCTTTCTATCTGTTTGCATTTGTTTCTACATAAAATTCATTCATGGACACTAAGGTATGTTTTTTTATTAATCTTTTTATTTATGTATCAACCGTTAGCACTTTCTGATGTTTGTAAAATCTGCAATCCCTACAAGAAATAAACATGTACCTGGCTCTCCATTAATCTAGCCAGCTATGTGCATCTGTGTGCCTCGGAACACAAGTGTGGGTGTGAGCATTTTATATGCATTATTTGCTGTTAGAGAGGAAGGTTTGTTCCAGTCTGTCCACCTGAGCGAACCATTGAATGCAAATCCTCAGTTTAAGGCAGTTATTTTCAAAGGGGGCAAAATGAGGTTGGGCGCTGAACTGTCACTTGCAAATGGAATTTTCTCGATAAAAAGAGTCAAGAAATAAGAGGACGCCACTCCACTTGGTGAATTACAATATATATACTTTTTGAAAGATTGTTTCAATCATTAATTCCCGTTTCAGTTTTTGTCTTATTTCATCATGCAAACACGCGGAGAACGGCCCAACGCTCTAGATATTAACTGTGAATAATTTATTTTGAAATTTACTTGGCTTAACCTAGATACGGCATTGATGAATAGCAATGTTCCTCTCGTGAATACAATGAGCCAAGGTACTCGATATGAGTATTTATTCTGCTAAAGGCATTAGACAATGTACGGTCAGCAGTTCTCAATGTGGGGACACACTTGCTCCGGGGGAGGGCTAAAGATGAGCTAAAGCGGGGTTGTGTGTGACAGATTAAAAGCAAAAAAAAACCCCAAAGGTACAATAGAGAAAGAACGGTTTCAAAACTTTAGTTGAGAGTGTTCGATCTGCCGTTTGCAGGCCACACCTTACCCTAAAGCTCCGTTGCACAGGTGTTTGGACTATTCACGTACAGGCCTCAACCACTTAGGATCAGTAAAGATATATTAAACCACACAAGGCCTTCATCAACATATAGATGGATAAACTTATGCCTACATCAAACTCACAATGTTGTATGAGTAAGAATTGATTTCCTACCCATTAACTAAAATTTGTTGCATAAGCTTGCTGACCATTGCATATTAATCAACATAATCACACACACACAATTATGCACACACACACGTAAATATATACACACAAACGCTCATGTAAACACACGGATTTCTTCTTAGTTTCGGTTACTTTGTCAAAAGGCCAGAAATGTGATCCGAGAATCAAGCTAACTAAACTTTGCCCTACAGCATTATATTACCTTATTTTTGGGTAGAATGACACATTTTTGCCACCATAACTATCACATATATAAACATATATATATATATATATATATATAGAGAGAGAGAGAGAGAGGGGGAGAGAGAGAGTAAGAAAGAGGTAGGGTAGGGTACTTGTCTACTCCTGCTACAAGGTAATGCTCCCTTAACTCTGGAATGGAGCCCTTTTTGCTTACTTCGATCCTACTATCCGTCCAGTTATGCGTAGGGCAGGGTGAAAATGTCTGTCTCTGGGTTTGAATCGAAGGTTTCGGTCCTACGTACTGGAGGGGATATTGAATAGTCTATAGCCGCACTGAAGAGTTGTAATACAACAAAACATTTGTCTCTGGATGCCACAATTATCAATTATTAATACATACATACATATATTTGTAAATATATACAGACCCTCCCATACATGACGGGTGGATGTATTCAGCTCGGATAACTGATCTGATTATAAAAAAAAAAACAAACAATTACACGGTCACAGAAAATTGAAATCATGTTGGGATAATCCATAATTCGAATAATTGTTATCCGGATATCCAAGATTTCTTTGTGTTTATGTGTGTATGTGTGTGTGTGTGTTTGTGTGTGTGTGTGTGTGTAATGTGCAAATATATACGTATGTACGTATGTAACAATGAAAAAAGACTCCTTATCTTTGGTATATAAAAGCAATTTTTATTTAATCTTTTTAATTTTCTCCTGACTGGTTCCACTGATATGGCATCTTCCGGGTTAGATTTCTTTTCAAAAATCAGTCACTCAAACTATATTTGCTTCTAAAAAAAACCGTTGTTAAGGGAAACCAACTCAATAAACATACATATGTGTGTGTATATGTTTGTCTTTCCCCCACTCTCTCTGTCTCTCTCTCTCTCTACACAGATATAGATATAGATATTCATACATATATATGCATATCTCTCTCTCTCTATATATATATATATATATGTGTGTGTGTGTATGTACGTGTGTGAGTGTGTGTGAGTGTGATTATCCGTGTATGTTTGTGTGTGTGTGCGCGCCTGCGTTTGTGTGAGAATAGATTCACCAATAAGTCGAATTGATACAAAATAATAACGGATGAGAGAAGAGAATGGATTTCAAACTTAAATGAAAACGATGAAAGAAAAAAGAAAAAAAAAACAAGTAGTAGGCCCAGCGTAAAAGTATTGCATGTTTACGATGACGGAGCGGCGACACCAACCAACCAACGCCACACTGCTTGTTTGGTTAGGAAGCAGCTTTCCTCTCTCTCGCCAAATCAATATATCGATTAGAATTTTATTAACAGAGGTTTTCTCATTCAGTTGGGGTAAGGGGGCTAAGAGAGTGACTGGCTTGGCTAACAGTCTTCTTGCTTGATCGGAGGATTCTCGGCTGGAAGGATGTACGTGAGAGGAAGACTGTTTGTCTTGTGGACGTTTCGTTTCTCCACAATTCGTTTCGTTTCGCTTAATTTTGACGATTCCTATCCGTGGTCGATCGTTAATTATATAGAACCTTAGACGATAACTCCTTCTCAGTCATTATCGTCGAACTCCTGTCCGGGTCTGTACTGGACATTTTTTTTCTATCGTAACCAGAACAAAAACAATCCTCGACAAATTTAAGGGAGCGAACTCTCCACCGTTTCTCTGACCCGTCACTCTAAACAAAACCGATATGTAAAATTGACAGCCCGAACCGTGATTAAAAATCAACAACAACTGATTAGTAGGCGGCCTTCTTATCAGCTGAGTTAAATTGACAAGTCTTACGCATCGACGAGAGTTTACGATAGAAATGCGCTAAGGCTCATTTCATTGCAATTGATAAATATATTTATAGAAAGGAATATTTTGATATATTTTCATTTGTACATATATAAAACATAATTTGCAATGATCAACCTCGATTGGAATAGAAATGGAAGGGATTCTGACCCTACAACTGCCAGGATTATTATTAATACTTTAGTAGTAGTAGTAGTAGTAGTATTTGCATTCTCACACCTATTTCCTGGTGGTCACTGCTGGAGACTGAGTGACAACAAGTCTCCTCGAGTTTCTAGCCAACCTCTTAGCAATTTCACAGTCCACATTTGTGCTGTGATTTACAGTGGTTATCGCTGAAGACTGAGTGACAGTAAGTCTTCTCATGTCTCCAGCCCTCCTCTCATATCTTCCTCACCTATCACAGCAATGCTATGGGTTGTATTGCCTCTACCCAGCCTTTCAGTGGGCTGTCAAGGTATTGCAAACAGCTGGGGACCGTAGATCTCATTAACTTGTATTCTCCTCAGTATCCGCGCAATTCCCATCAGTGCTGTAATCTGTATAGTCTCAATCTTTCCCCTTACTGCAAGTTCCTCCAATCTCGCTTTCAGAGTCTTTGGTACGGTTTTGAATGCACCAACTATTACTGGTACTACCCTGAATATCATGTTCCACACATTCTTCTGCTCTCTTGCCAGGTCCTTGTATTTTCCCAGCTTTTCACTCTCTTTCTTATTACTCTGTGATTCTTAGGCAGTTTATTATTTGGCAGGTTCTCCTCTCGTCCACTGTCACTTGGCCCGGTTTCCACGCTTGGATGGAGTGGTTAGTTTGGATGTCAAAGTCCCTGCATGATTGATGGCTTCCATTCTCCAGGGCGGTTTCCGGTTTTCGCTGATATCCTTTTTTTCTACGTGGTTGAATGCCATTCGTTTGCTCAAGTGCCAGTCCGTTAATGTTATTACCCAATCTGTTTTTATACTCGTTCTGGGCTACATGCCTACGATCCCTAGTTATATAGTTTCGGTCTTATACCTTTCTAAACATAGGCGGCAATTGCCGTTTGGTCATGTTCTGTTGATTTTTACTTTGATATAGTTTGTCCTGATGCATTTGTTTTAGGTTGCCATGATGAACGATTCTGTTTCTCTCATCAATTTTTTTTGTAGCCATGCCCATGATCTCTTGTCTGTATCATCTTGTATCTGTCTTTTGAATTATCAGCATAGTCTTTCTGTATCCATTTTTCTTTCCTTGTTTGCTTTGCTGCTCCTTCGTTGGCTACTTTTTTGCTGTTCGCTGCGCTGCTTCGGGCGCTCTTTAAAATATGCTCACTGTTTGCTTATGCATACTTTTCAAGTCCAGTTTTGGCCTTTTAGACACAGTCCTCTGTGCTGATTTGTCCTCTACTGCCTTCCTCCCTCTTTACGTACAGTCTATCTTTGCAATCTCTGGGATGTGAGGCCTTGTGCATTGTCATAAGCTTTCTTGTTCACCGGTCTATTGATTGGAGTTCTTCCTTGGCCCATCCAAGGAATGGTCCTGTGTATCTTACTACTGATACATCCCACATTTTCATTCCTTATATAAGATTCCTGCTATTTAGTTTGGTTTCGAGTATTTTCCTGATCCTCCTAATGTATCCTCTTCTTATTTTCTCTATCATTTCTTCCCGCTATATCGTGTCACATTCGGGAACTCCTCGGTAATTTTATCGCTCCTGTGTTGTCAATACTCTGATCATTTTGCTGTCTAGTAATCCTTTGGGCATTAACAAAATTACACCATTTCCTACTCCAAGCTTCATCCCAAAATCATCACTATTTTCCTTCACTTTGTTGAACAACATTTCGAGTTCTTCCCCGTACTTAGTTTTATACTGTCCATGTACATGGAGTAGTTGGTTTTTCCATTTGTATGAGAGAATTGGTATCCTTTGCTGATTCTTACGATTCTTTTGAGTGGTAACATGGTTTAAACAAATAGTAGTGGGGACAGAGAGTCTTCCAGGAAGATTCCCCTTCTTATACTCACCTCTGCTAGGTTTTCTCCAGTAGCTGTCAAGTTCACTTTCCAGTATATCATAGAGGGCTATAAATCTCACCACTGGCTTGCTGATTTTGAATGTTCGAGTATCCAGCTAGGAGGCACCATTACGAATGCTTTTTTTTTTTTTATAGTTAATTCATTTCATTGCAACGTTTTTCTTCTTTTTTTTTCTTACTTTTTCCAGGAACATCCATACATGAATTTTCATATATATATATATACATCCTCTTATCTATTTCTCCTGTCAGGATTTTCCACATTGGTGGTAGACACGTTATTGGTCGATAATTTCTTGCCTGGTTCCTTCCTCCGTGTCTTTTTCAATGAGGGCTGTTCTGCCTATTGTCATCCATTCTAGGACCTCACCTCCATTTAAGCAACATTAGAGTTGGTTGATGAGTCCATCGTGTAATGTGGTGAATTTCTTGAACCAATATCCGATGATCTCATCAGGTCCTGGTACTTTCCAGTAGGCTTCTTTCATTTTTTTAGTTTGTTTAATTGATTTATCAATAATTGAACAATCGATGCGTCAAAAACTGAAGTTATGTAAAGTAAATTTCATGAATGAATAAATATGGCCTGACTGAATTTTATCTGAGATGTCTCTGGCGTTTACAACTGGAAAACAACAAAAATAGAATGAAAAAAATCATCTAGAAAAATGTGTTTTTTTTTTTTTAATTATGAAAAGGTCAAGTGGAGTATTGAAACCAATTTTCAAATCTATAGAAAAACCGTATGACCAGTACCGCTGGAACGCACAAACACTTTGACAAACACACCAACACAAATAGAAGATAGAATAAAACCCTTCATCGTCTTTGATGGCCCCAGTTGTGCAAGAAATAAAACGTGAAGTAGAACAACAAAAAGGAGGGGTGATGCAAAGATATCATTTATTACCACTAACAATTGTTATAAATAACCCCAATCATAGCTCTAGATTTTCCAATTATTCTCCGCTAACCATTTTATGAAACCTTTTTAAAAATTCATTACCTTTACTCTTTTCCGCTCCTTGTTTCTTCCCGTGTTGAATGACCAGTAAGTGATTTTTCAAATCTACAATCATTATTACTCTTATTTCCTCTTATGTACTATCGATATTTACTAAGGTTAATCTTAGTACAATACAAGGCTGAGGAAGACAGTATTGCATTAGTATACAAAATGGTGAAGTCTTGGCTATTTCGAGAATCAGTACTTGTATTTTGGTTTTCATGTGGGCTCGAACACCGATCACTGAAATAGACAACGTAGGTTTCTTCAGTTTTCAAATTGGTGCTGCTGGCTAGTTAGTTGGCTATATATATGTATCACGCGTGCAGACCACACCAATGAAGCTGGAAGGCTGAAAAATTACTGTTCATTATGTCTACCAAAATGCATTTTTTTAAATACTGCATTAAGTTAGTTTTGAGTGTGAGGTTCAATTTTCAGAAAAGTTAAATGCTAGACTAGCCCCTCTGTTTGTGTTTGGCAACGTTTATACTTTCTATTCCGAAAATTAGGACATCTTTAGTGATCACTATCTAACAAAAGGCGACAGAAATTATTCATTGATCTTTTTTCACTATCTTGACTGATAACTACTGCTGAAAAACGTAGTGGTTCCAGTAGTGATTTACCAGAATTGTTAATACATATGAGCTGTTTTGTATTACAAAGAGTCTAATTAACAGAGTCTAACCTAGAACCTTTCATCAAACATGTATTATTTCGTTTATGTATCAGTCATTAGTTAAAACTGTGAATTTTCCCTGAATATCTGAGATGAAACTACAAAACTATCAAAGGCAAGGTCTATCAGTATTTGAATTCTACTAAATGATTCTTTTTATTAGGAAAAAAATGAAAAGAATGTCGTTGCAACAGATGAGTCCATCTGTTTCAAATGGTGGGTTTGATATATTTTTATCAACAAACGTTACTTCCGAGTGAAAAAAATCGATTCTTACAGAGAAAACCAAGAGACCACACTGATCATTCAATAAGTAGATTATGATTATTGTTGTTGTTGTTCTTGGTTGTTTTGATAACGTTGTTATATTTGCAATTATTATTAGAGCAATCATCACGTGGGTCTCAAGTGCTGAGTTTGTCTGTCCTTTTGTGGAACCGTTGCCTTTAGAACCGTGTCTACATTTTTTCTAATCACTATATCGGTCAAAAGATATCTAATACTTTGCAATTGTAAAAGGTCGACGAAGCTAAAGCCTTGAAAGAAAACTCTAATACAAAGGCGCCGTTTTTAGATGATAGCCGTCTATTACTATTGTTTCTGTGTGCACATACATCAGTACTCATGTATAAAAAAAGCACATACATGTATAGAATGAGTGATATAGAGATAGACAGAGAGATCTATGTGTCAGGAAATTCATATTCATGAATAAAAGTATGCATGACTTATACCCTGTTTATTTCTACGTATATCAGAACAAACACATTATATATATATATATATATATATATATATATATATATATATATATATATATATATATATATATATATATGTATGTATGTATGTATAAAGAGAGAATCTTCAAATTGATTTGTATACACTCTGATATTCTTGTATGTATTCACACATATACACACACGCGTATATATATATATATATATATATATATATATATATATATATATAGAGAGAGAGAGAGAGAGAGAGAGAGAGAGAGAGAGAGAGAGAGAGATAGGGAGGGAGAGAGAGACATAAAGACACTACGCGTTTCCCTGAAGGTACCAAACTCTAAAGACAGTGTTTCAGTGAGTTCATGATTGAAATGTAGTAGTGACATTGACCGGCTTCCATGAAAAAGAATGCATCAAGCTACGTTGGTCAGTTTTTGAGCTAAACGTGCCACATTTGACATGTATGTGGAGCTCATTTAATTTTCGTTCAAGTTGAACAACAAACGGCAACCTGTTCGATGAACTGAATCTTAGGTGAACCACGAGGCAACGCTCTCCTTGCCGTCCTGTTTTCTCTATTAGGACCTCTTACTGACTATTTTGTACCAGAGCTGGAATCTACCCAAAATATGCACCACAAGGCCTCTATACTATCCATCAAAGCAACTTACTGGATGAAATCCTAAACAGGAAAAATCTGAGGAACGGAGTATCGACAGTTTAGATGACTATTTTGGAAGAGACAAATCTCATAAGGTTGTAAGTAAGACAATAAATCTTTTTTTGCGAAAGGGTCCGATTACTTTTCCGACACTCCTTGCACACACACACACATATACAAATATATATCGAGAAACAGAGAGAGACAGAGAAACAGAGAGGGGCAGAGTATGTGTGTGTACGTGTTACAAAACCTTCTGATTTCCTTTTCAAAGATTTATTTACTGGATTCTCTTTACATTTATACATTTATTTCTTCGATTATGCATAACCGGAAATGATTTATTTCGATTGTCAATTTCAGATTTCAGCACGGAACAGGACTGTGAAAAAGAGTGTGAAGATGACGATAGAATAGGAACAATTCATCCCCAAAAAGTTCACGATTACCATTTTAACTCGATTGGCTCTTCTTTGATCAATCTTCTACTTATATAGGATGGCACAAAAGCCATGAAGGGGTTTAAATCAATCATAGTCTTTTCATTTTCCTCTCCCCAGATATATATATATATATATATATATATATATATATATATATATATATATATATATATATATATATATAACCTTTGTGAACTCAATACGGAAAAGTACTTAACTGGGGAACTAACTAATATAGTAGAATTTCACATTGAATACCTTGTTTCATTAACGATAATCCATTTTCCCGTTTCTACATATTGCCATCCGAGACGATGATTCACAGGATCTTACATTTCGGCACATTTTCCTTTGGGGTTATTTAAAGCATGAAATCTATGGAAAGAGACCAAAAACTTCACACGGGGCTGAAGATTATTATCCGAGAAGAAATACATTGTCTAAGACAAAGTATCCTTTGAAATATCACGCAGGCAGTTTTTGGAAAAAAAAAGTATTTGTTGAAAATGACGGGCATTTGGAAGAAGGAACTTTCTACAAATGTATCCATCAAATTTTGTTTATATATCTCATTTGTCGAAATCAGTTCCCAAAGCAATAATTAAATCTAAACTGATATGAATATTCTGCCTGTACATATGACAAAATATGAGTCAAATTCTGTTCTTCATTGAATTTCGACGGATAGAAAGATATCTTTTTTCCCCGTCTCATCTTCTTGATGTTATGACCAAATTGCGTTGAGAACACCGGTTTTTGTACGATCAACAGAGTTGAGCAATGTTGAGTCGAGTGATTACTTTGATGGGTGTCTTACTGGGTATATCAGTTGCTTTATGGAATTGGGATTACCTTGAAAGTTTCTCCAGATGATCACGTTAATCCTGCAAAGGAGGAGACCTATATCTACAATATTTCCAACAGCACAACGCTCCCCACCACCCCTGACTCACTGACTGGCCTAGCTGCGGACACCAAGAGAATGAACCCGTTCTTGATTTTCCTATGTTAGAAACTGCCGACCCAAACTGTCAACATGTTCTGTTTTGTTTTTTTAAGTTGTTCTGGCGCTAGAAAGCTGGGATCTTCAACATTTACTCTTAATTGTATCTGAAAAAAAGTTTGTTTTTTTTGTTTTTGTTTCTTTCACCACTTCCTATAGTAAATTACTATTCTATGTACAGAGTAAATTTATGGTGACTTGATTAGTACTTGGTATCCTCTCGATCTTTGAAAATTCAAACTTCTCAGTGATCAAACCAGAGGCAAGAAATGTCACTTTTTTATCAATCACCCCTTATCCGAATGATTTGATTGATCATTCCTAATAAAGCATGCTGCCAAATATGATGGTCACATGACAGTTTCTATTGAGTGACTAACCAGATCTATTCTTTTTCAAGCTCATTCTTCTACCAGATTTCTCTCTCTCTCTCTCTCTCTCTCTCTCTCTCTCTCTCTCTCTCTATCTCTCTCAATATTCTTCGTGATTTATCGCAATTGTAGCCTTAAAACGTGCATATTTTTCACCCTAATCTTTTTCTTTTAATAACTTCTCAGTATTTTTTGCTTTAGAGGTCATAGTTCAGGGCTGACTTATGAATTCAGATGACTGGCACCCAAATTACTCTGCTGTTTGGTATAACCCCCAAGAATGGATCAATCTCAGAATTAATAATTTCATGCACATCATATATTGAGAAATACAGCATTTTACCGTCTCAACTTTCTTTTATCTTTTACATCCGAAGTAAAAATAAAATTCTTTTCAAGATTTTGCGAAAATTTTATTAAAATTGTTTGAGCTTTACCAGCGCTATTATAAAAATAAAATCGTCACTTTTTGTTAGAACCCAACTTAATCATATAAAGAGAACAGCGCTACAGCGTGTGCCCAATATGTTATTTTCTCTTTCTTATGCAAAGTTATCCTTTTTTCCATTTTTTTCTTTTCTTCTTTCGCACTCTTTCTATCATTCTTTCCTTCTCTCTTCTTTCTATTTCTTCTCTTTTCTCAACTCATTTTTCTTTTTTCTTTCAAACAATAATATACTTATTACTGCATCCTTTTGACAGAGAAACTCCAGGACCTACAACGAATGCTAGACGATCCGAACAAAGAAGTAAGAAAGCCAGCCTTCACATGAACTTCAGCAAAACGAATGTCATGTACAATAAACATGTCGAAAATAAACGAACAACGATCACAATCGAAAATGCAAAGCTGGAGGAAGCAGACTGCTACATCTACCTAGGACAACAAATCACCATGGAATTCTCACAAACGGAAGAAATCAAGCGAAGAATCACTCATGGATGGCAAGCCTTTGGTAGAGCAAGCTCAACTTTCAAGAACAAGAAAATCCCATCCAAAAAAGGGAGGGTATACAACCAATGGATCCTACCGACAGTCACCGATGGAGTTGAAACATGGGACCAAGAGACAGACCTGCAAACTGAAAAACATGCATTAGGCACATAAAATGTGATCACGCTCAACATTATATGAAGAGACCACAAGTGAGCACAGTATAATACGGGAAAACAGGTATCCGAGACATCATAGAAACCATTAGAAAACTCAAATGGCAGTGGGATGGCTATATTGCAAGAATCGTAGACAACCGCTTGACATCACGAAACGACAATATGGATACCCAGAGACCAACCAAAGCTGGCAAATAATGAAATGGCGAGACAAACTGGACAGGTTCATTATTTCCTACAGGAGCACAAAAAGTAATAACAAATAGGAAAAAAATATAATCTGCTGAAAATGATATATTCTATCATTTGGAACAGCTGAAGTGCAAGGAAAACCGGGAATACGAATTCCACCCAAAGCTTCAATCGGTTTAGTTACCCTCCACGAATAAGAAACAATTGGCATAGTGCCTTGGCCAACGAAAGATTTGAGGTTTACATGTATTTGGAAGCCTATTAAAATCATGATTAAAACCTATTGAGAATGTACTCCTACCACTGGATTTCAATTTGTTTATTCTATATGAAAAAAGATGTATCAATGAACACACACAAATATCCACACATATTGATTAGTCAATTTTTAAAAAAGATTCATATCATTTTGAAACATTAGTGAGACCCAAATCTTATTAATTCCCAAGGTCCTCTGAACACTTTTACCAACTATATTTGACCCCAAACAGTCCCTTCTTGGAAATGGCCTGTTATTTGCAGACTCTCTCCCTCTTTTCTTTCTTTTAAGTATTTCTTGTAGTTCTGCAGACAAAAATCAAAGGTTTTCCTGTTATCTTTTCCTGCACATTTGTTACCTTCACTTTTATTGTGCGTCCTGTCCTCTTTGATGTTTCTGATGTAGTACTTAGAATTGGTGTTTTTTCTTTCTCTTTTTGCCGCCGTTGTATTCCTGTTGGTGTTGTTATTGAAGTATCTATTCAATCATATTACAGATTCGGATACACTAGACTGAACGCCATAGAGCACAAGGTTTGACTGGATCGATACAACAATGCATCTTTTGTCGGCGACCGGATCCACGACTGGAAACAACGATCGAACCTCGACTGGAGGCAAATGGTCGCCTTAGGGCCTTTGAGATCTGGTGAGACTAAAGAACGAAGGTTACTTTAAATACAATATCTATCGAACCCCCTCTCTTTCTTTTTCTCTCCTTCTGTCTCTCTCTCCCTCTGTCTCTCCCTCTGTCTCTCTCTGTCTCTCTCTCTATATATATATATGCTCATTTGCACACAAATTATACATATGACCATGTGAAGCAAAGCAATGTATATATATATATATATATATATATATATATATATATATATATATATATGTATAAATTATTTGAGGTGACCTGCCTCTATCAAGATTGACAATGGATGTATCAGCTTTAGAGGGCGCCACTGCTTTGGCATGTTAGGTATTTATGAAGAATGGTACACCCAATTGCCCTGATCAAGCAATATCTGACAACAGGTCACGGCACACGGAACAGGTAAGAGTTGTTTCCTTTTTTTATCTATTTCTCTATTTATTTATTTGCTCATTGACAATAGAGAAAATTAAATCTAAATATCCTTAGCTGGAAATTGAAGTTTTCTCATTCCGTTTTGTGGGTATGAACAACATGAACAAGAATTTCACCGGAAGATCGTCATTTGAGAAGTTTAAAATCTCACAAAAATAACAGCATTTCATCTGATTTCGATAAGATTTTCCATACTTATTTAATGAAGAACAAATTTCTAAAAAACATGGATGCAAATTGATACGGGCTTAAGCAGATTTTTATATGATGACGTGAAATATATATACTCCAGAGCAAAAGACAAGAACATATTTACCTGAATCTGTACATTGAGCGTGAGTCTTCCTTTTCGGAAAAGAAAGGAACAAATTACGTTTCTATCAATAATTAATTAACTCACAACAGTAAGATGTCTGGGTTTTTTCTACCTTCCTCTTCCTATCTCCTCTCTTTGGAGTACTTCAAACAAACATGACATACACTGTGTCCTTTTGGTAAGTCAACAATTATATAACGAGAATGTTTGTCATTTGCAATTGAATCACAAATCTATATTTACTGATATTTTCGTCTTCCGCAATGAATGATAGAGATATATCTGCGATCAGACATAGGTCAGTCCGGCGGGTATAAGTCGACACACTACTCTATCTTTATATGTCTGTATCGATTAAGAACAAAGCCAAGCTGTCAACAAATGTTTCTTCAGTTTTTAAGTTGTTATGGCATTCTGGCTGGCTGGCTGTACGTATCACGAGCACAAGCAGCACCAATGGAGCTAGAGGGCTGAAATTTTCAACACTTACCTCTGGTTATATCTATTTGCACTTTATTTTTCAAACTGAATTGGTCCTTTAGTTTGTGTCTGGCAGCATTCACGGTTTTTTGTGGAAGATTTTGGTTATTATTTTACTGATCAATGCCCAACCAAAGGCAAGAGAAGTATCTCATTCACTGCTTACCCTTTTTTCCCAAATTTTTTTGATCACCGCCATTACAGCATGCTACCAAAAGTCGTAGTTCACGTGGCGATTACTATCAAGTGACTAATCAGACCTGTCTATTGACATAGCTATAATGTCATCTCTCTCCAGGTATGTCCCCCCACGCACACGCACATGTGACATACAGGAGATGTATATATAAATTGAAATAATAAAACTGTTTGTAAGTACCAAACCAGTTGATTATTTATATCTGCCTCAACAGGGAAGCTACACCATGATATTTCTTCACAGTCATATTCTCAAGATTGATGACTAAGTGATGAATAAACATAAAACGGCCTTACTAAATATTCTGGATTTATTTTTTGATCTTGAACCTTCAAAGAACATCGATGTCTGAAAAAATGATTTATTTTCGTGTATACAGACATAAACAGGAACATCTGATATGATCATATATAGATACATGTGGGTAAGATGACAACTGGAAAGTGGAAAAAAAGTTGACATAGAACAGGTGTTACATCTCGAAAAAATTTTATATCACGTTGGCATGTTCTGATGCATTTCGATGCTTTTCCAGATAACTTGTAAAAGTTGCAGAGAAAACTGTATACTGTTCACGTGTTTGAAATTTGCAGAATAAAATGAAAATATTTCTGTCTTGTGAGTTGTTTGTTAAGATAGGGAGGGAGAGTTTTCTCCACATTCGTTGCAAGTTATCCTGAAAAGGTAGTTGTCAACCATCAAAATGCAACAGAACATGCTCACATGATAATAATTTTCGTGATGGAACTCTTGTTTTCCTCTTGAATTTTTCGTCACTTTCCAATTATCATTTTATCAACATTATATCGCATCACCTCACATCAATAAAACAAACATATATACGCACGTGTGTTTGTGTGTGTATATGTATGATGAAAATGTAAGCAGCACTTCTTCGTTGATAGCTGCTTCAATGTACTGTTGCTCCCTATCAGTCACAAGTTTGATTCCTGAAGCAGTGCCATTTCATTTTATTTGTCATATTCAGTTCATTTAATTTATGTTGTCTTGGTCAAATGATACATTCACCGTGTAATGACAAGATATAACTTAAAGTAAGAGTATCAATATAATAAAACACAATTTATAATCATTCTGTCGGATCACATATCCATTTTTTGATAACACACACACACACACATATATATATACATACATACATATATATATATATATATATATATATATACATACATATATATATATATATATATATATATATATATATATATATATATATATATGTATATATATAAACAGGTTTGTCTTTGAAAAATTCGTACAAATTTACAAAAAAACGTTGAATAGTATCAGATATTCTTGTCAGGATGCCATTGATTTTCTGTCGTAGCGTTAGTTATGGTATTAGCAAAACACAATTTGCATTTCTAAGGTTGATAGTAGTCTTGGATCTACTCGGACATAATATAAAGAGAGAAATGATAGTTTGTTAAGGGAGTAAGCCACCTAATTTCAAATTGTCTGACCATTCCTAACTGTTTGGTGGCAATCCCTTCTCAGCCCCTTGGAGAATGAAAAGCAGGAAAATAAACATCAGCAAGAATGCAAACTAAAATCGTCATTGATCTGAAAAAAAAAAAGACAAAATCCTTGAATCAATGGTTTGTGGTATCCCTAGTTTTATTCGGACGCTGGATAGAGAGAAACAGCGATCGAACAGTGCACTATGCTTCCTGCCACTCCCCACTCCTACCGTTGTACGAAGTGTTTGGTGTATGGTAATAAGGAAAAATATAAACTGAGCGGCAATGTTGATTTAGATCTTCATTAAACCAGTTTGTATGTATGTTTTTTGGACAAATCTGTACCAATTATGAGTCCTGCTGAGTCCTCCGTTGACCACATCGTTGGAAATTTTAGCAGAAAATGTTCGAAACGAAGTATTTGATATCTTGTTCTTCCCAAGCAAATGACCGTCGGGAAAGCATGTTCTGAAGGGTTCAAGTGAATAGAAAGACATGACAACGGGAATGGTCTAAGTACTCTTCGATAGCAGTTGAATCAAGACTGGAAGACGGAGAAAGGCAATTGTAAATTGAATCCCTAACCAAAACACTATTTCAGAGGAAGGGGACTTGAAATCGGAAATTCATGTTATGATAAGAAATAAAATTTGAATATTCCTATTGTTCTACTTATGCAGCCTGTACATGTGACACAGACATACATAAATAACCAATCAGTCAGCCAGTCGAACCAATTTAGGAAACTGGAGAAATATATGTTGAGAACTCTAGGGGAAGTTTTCGTTGATAGTTTCTAAAAATAATGATTTCATGATTTTTTTTCTACGAGTTCAAATTTGAATAGAATAGGATTGTCACTGCCCGAAATATCAATCAAACATTGTTCCCTGTCCATGAAGTGGTCGTTCCAGAAATGTTAGTGAAAAGAAAAAAGTCCAAAACATCATAAACCAAAAGGAAAAGAGCGATTATTCGATGATGATATTCAAATACCTTCGAAAATTTATTGCATTCAGTCACATGGAACCCGTATTGATTGAAGATTTTTGGACACACTTTTTTCGGTCCAATTATATATCCTAAGAAAATGGCTTATACTCCCAGCCCAACCTCTATATATATATATATATATATATATATATATATATATGTATATATCAAAGATTTTCCTGTTATCTTTTCCTTCAAATTAGTTCCCTTCACTTCTACTGTGTGCCCTGCCCTCTTTGATGTTTCTGAGATAGTACTTAGAATTGGTGTTTGCGTTTTTTTCTTTCTCTTTTGCCGCCGTTGTATTTCTGTTTGTGTTGTTATTGAAGTTTCTATTCAATCATATTACAAATTCAGATACACTTGAGTGAGCACCAAACAACACAAGGTTTGACTGGATCGATACAATAATGCATCTTTTGTCGGCGACCGGATCCACGACTGGAAACAAGCATCGAACCTGGACTGAAGACAAATGGTCGCCTAAGGGCCTTCGAAATCCAGTACGACTGTTTATTAAAGGTTAATTTATCTACAGGGACTCTGTTCCCCTTCTCTCTGTCTCTGTTTCTCTGTCTGTCAGCCTGTCTGTCAGTCTCTCTCTCAGTCTCTCTCTCTCTCTCTCTCTCTCTCTCTCTATATATATATATATATATATATATATATATATATATATGTATATATATATATATATATATATATATATGTATATATATATGTATATATATATATATATATATATATATATATATATATATATATATATATATATATATATATATATATATATATATATATATATATATATATATATATATATATATATATATATATGTATATATATATATATATATATATATATATATATATATATATATATATATATATGTATATACGGACACCTCTCCAACGAACGCCCCTGAAAGAACTAAGATCATAAACAACAACAAAACGTCGACAATTTCAAAATCCCCTACCAATGGTTAATCAGGAAAACACTCTAGTGGTAACGACAAATATTTTCGAACCCAATTTACACCTGCCAGGAGGAATACCAATGATCCGTAAATCAAGGTAAATTAATCACCACCCATTACACACCCCACACATGACACCCACAACCAAGTGAAAAACAAGCATGCCCACCCACAATCATTAAAAATGGGTTAATGCTACAAGAAACCCCAAAGTCAACAATAAAAACTTTACAAAACTTTTAAAGCAGCTTTTACGAACTATTGGAGTTAGATATGATCCACCTTCAAATTAGTCAAAGTAATCTGGATATGCATTGGAATAACATAATCAGAAGAAGAAACATGAGATACACTCAAACATACGAAACTAATACGATTTTATCTTCCCTCCAAAATACATACCCTTGGTAGACCTGTGATCTCCTCATTTAAATGTCATAAAAATATCAAAAATATATACACCACCAGATCCAAACCATATCAATGTAAATACAATCCTACATACCTGATATTACAGACCTTTAGAATAAAATAAAACTCATTATAATAATATCCTAAAATGCTATTTTAGTTATTATGGATGTCAAATCCTAACGCTCGAATATTCAACGTAATGAGTGACTTTAAGCCCTTGAAGAGAGCTTTTACAATAGACCCAGGAAAGAATAAAGTCCAGAAATACCCACGATCCTTATGCCCCTCACATTTACTTTAGATAAATAACACTTCATCCAAATCAAAGGTATTGTTATTAGTTATGAGGACAGTCGCAGAACCTCATATTGACCCCAATATCAAGAACAATAGCCTCTTGTAAGTCAGGTACATAGATGACATCTTTATATACTCCGGTGGAGAAACAAAACTTGACAACTTCTCTAAACACACAATATATTAAACCCACTGACACATATAAATATGTCAAGTCAGCCCATTTCTTACACCTCAAAAATAACCTGCTATACTCACAAGTAGTCGGAATCAGAAGGATTTGCTCCGAAGTTAATGAACTCAATACATCAACTTACACAACGTTTATCATCACCTGGATACTGTAACACCCAATTTGATGATGAAATTAAATGAGAAATCTCAATACTCAGAGATGATGCCCTTAAACTGACTCAAAAAAAAATAAAGATGTCAAATCACATACCACTCATTACTTCCTTTCACGGCACATTCTCACCATTATCAAAAATAATTAAAGATGTATGGGAGATCATAACTTTAAACCCTGGAGAGAGAAAAAATTCTAAGTGACCAGGTAGACTCTCTCAACGAAGGCCACACAGTACTTTGTTGTAATACCATAATGAATAATAATGTGTCCAGTAGAATGAATGACCCCAAAACTATTTAATTCTGCAGCCATACTATTGCAGAAAATATCTGTTGTAATTGCTTCAATCTCACTAACCTCTTCACTAGTTCTACCATTGAAAAATACATTCAATATTTACCATTGCTCTATCTGTAAAGGCAGCAACATTCTCTTCCTTCTCAAATGCGCACAATGCAAAATACGGTACGTAGGGAAATCTGAGTGGCGATTCAACATCAGACTCAATAATTACAGACGTAGAGTTAGATCCACCAATTATAACAATTTACTCCCAATAGAGCAGCGCTTTCGCCTACGAAACCATAACTTTCACAATTATGCCAAGTTCACCATTATTGAATGGATAGAGAAGATTACACCTCACAAGACCACAAAATCGGCGAGAATCATGGAAGCATATGGATATTACTTCTGCAAACTCTTTCCCCTAATGGACTGAATATCGAATTAAACAACCTGACGCCTAATTCCAACCCATAAGATTATCACCATCACTACAGAATACCCAAACTGCTCAGAAACCCTAACATACACCCACAAGCCAAAAGATTATGATATACACCAAAACCAAAGATTTCTTTTCATAACAACCCAAAGGTGACCACACCTATCCTCACACCTAGGAAAAGAAAATTATAATCATACGAAAAGAATGAAATAAATAAACAAATAAATATAAAAACGATGGAAGATTCAAACTGACTGCGTGTACAATAATAAGAGAACCTTTAATCACTGGTACATCTCCCAATAATGAAACTATTCCCATTTTTTTTTTCGCAAAAGGTGTCTTTGAAACCAGGATTCCTAATCATCATCCTTACCTAGTGTTAATCCCATTACATATTTCCTCCCAAGCTGGAATATCTCCAAGGCAAACCAGACTCTAGAAGACCTGACCCCTGGATGACCCAATTTCACAAAAGATTTAAAATGAGGGGTCCAGTTTTACTGATTTTCCATAACCATATAGTGCTCTACCAACACTGGAGATGTTAGACTTTTCCGCTGAGGATGAAGGTTTTTAGTTTTAAAACTAGTTTGGAATAACTCCATGTGAATAGATAACTCTATATACAAAACACACTCCGAATACGTTACTGGTAGAGTAAAACTATATATATATATATATATATATATATATATATATATATATATATATATATATATATATACAAACAATTTATGTAATTGTTTATTTTATTTACACTGCCTTTGCAAAATAATACATTTATTGTGTAATAACAGGAAGTAATATAAAACATTTGAAATTATGTATGTCTAATTATACGGCCATTTCTAAATATAATAATTGCCTACGTTGAGAAATATGAGCCAATATGGACAGTGAATGAACAAGATGAAAATTTGGACATGAAACAGTTTGGGGGGGGGTCCACTTACCAGTGGACTGTTTAGCTCAATGGTAAGAGCGATGCTATGTTGAAGCAACTACCTATCGTTTGCAGGTTCGATTTCCACAGTATTTATTTCAACTGTTCAGTGTGTTTACACGTTTACGATGTTTAGACAAAATGGTGCATTCACTTTGTAATGATTAGTGGTAATACATATATATATATATATATATATATATATATATATATATATATATATGTGTGTGTGTGTGTGAGTTTGTGTGTGTGTGTTTATTAAATCAAGGCTGACAATGAATGTACTAGCTTTTTTCATTATTAAAGCTGTCTTCTGCTTTTTGAACGTATACTAACGATGCAGGTAATCATTATTCGAGTCATGGATGTCGAATGCCGATTTTGAAAGCAGGTTTTCTAGAATCTATAGATTTGCACACCATTTCTTTCTCCCAATATCTCCCCCACAAAGCCAACTAGTAATTACTTGAAACGCTACTGCTTTTACCGAACGAACCATGCCACCGAATCACACGTTTGATCTTGAGGCATACGCTTCGATGTATTGTACAGAAGGATAAGTACATTGCTGTTATTGTGTAGGAAATAAAAAACGCAGATAGAAATCGGTCGGCTTCTGGACTTTAATCAAAGCAGGATTATGTTCCTGTATCCATATGATGACATGCTTCGAATGCTGCGTTCGTACATGTTCATCTTTTCTGAGAAGGTTCTACTGTAATAATTCCTTTCTCTTTTCTAAAAAAAAGTTTTCATTTTTAGTCTCGGAATCACAGAGTCGGAAAGAAGCCTTGCAGAAGATAAGAGAAATGAGAATATAGTCTATCATTCTTTGAGTTCATCTGGTTATATTAAATATTCCTATCTTCCCGACTTTCTCCTACAATTTGTGAAATCTTTTCTTTTCTTTTTTCGCTTCGCTTTCATTCTTCAAAATTGCTCAAAATTCATAATGGCCCCTGCAATCTCAGGAAATAAAAACAGATTTTGTGCTTATTCAAATACTTGTACTTTTTTTTTTCAATGATGATATATATATATATATATAAAGTATTTCTCATGAGAATTGAAAGAATACAAAATCTGTTTTTATTTCCAAAGATTATGAATTTTGAACCGACAGGCATGGGAGTCAAAATTAACAAAGTAGTGTGGCAACTATTCTCTGTAACAATAAGAGTTGATCCATGCATTTTCAGGGAATTTAACTTTCAGAATCACAACATATTACTAAATGCATACCTGGTTATGTTGATTATAAAGGAACGGTTCTTCACGCGTGATGTTCCTGCTTTTGAATCTCAGACCAAGGCTTCTGATCTTTATTATATATATATATATATATATATATATATATATATATATATATATATATATATATATATATATATATATATATATATATGTATGTATATATATATGTATGTATATATATATGTATGTATATATATATAATCATACATTGCGTTATATTATTTAGACACTCATTAGGGATGATTTTCCATCATTACAAGATTAATTTATCACTCGTCTTAGATAGCGTAAATAGGATAAACAAATGAAAATGGGGTTGCTGCAGGAGTTGAACCTGAGGCCGATAGTGTAACCACTCCAATGTAGTGATAGTCTTACCATTGAACTGAACAGCTGCCATTAATGCAAAAAGGCCAAAATAACTGTTTCCACACCGAATTCTCATCTCGTTTATTCTCAGTCGACTCATCTCTTTCTGCACGACAGTTACGTATTAAGAAAGGAATATATATGATCGGGCAAAGTGATTATAAATTGCGTTATATTATATAGAAACTTATTGGAGATGATATTCCATCACTACAATCATGTACACGAACTGCGTAATGACAATAGTTCATCTCAAGTAAGAATTCCAATATAATATAATGCAATTTATAATCATTTTGTCCGATCATCAATATATATCCATTTCTTCACACACACACACACACACACACACACACACACAACACACACGCACACACATACATACATACACACACGCACACACTCACATTATATATATATACATATATATATATATATATATACATTGCAGGCTTTACTTAAACCTTCCCGGAAATAACAGGTCAAAACATAAAACATATGGGTTGGAAATCATGATGATTGAACTCCATCGAATCGAATTGGCAACCATGTGATACCAAAATCACACTTGACCCAGGGGAGGCTTACAGGTACTACACTTTGCCCAAAGATGATCTTGATCTACGCAAGGAAGAGATGTTCATTTCCTTTGGGTATATCTACATACTGAGACAAAAACCTGCGGTTGCTACAGCTTCCCGTCATTTTGTTCCTGCTTCTCCCAAGTCTTCTTCTATTTGATACCGACAAATTGTAACTCAATCATATATTATCCAATTTAGGTGCAAATATATTTTCATCCCTCTGAGAAAAGGAGAGATATGGTCATGATCTGTCATGAACTGGCAACTGCTACACACTCACACTCACACACACACACACACACACACAAACACAGACACACACACACACACACACACACACACATATATATATATGAAGCATTATTAATGCAAGCATGGGTACAACCTTATTCCATATATATATTGATGCATCAATTTGTGTGTGGGTCTATATCTGAGCACACACTTATGATTAAATAATCTCTATCCTTGTCCAGGCTCTTAATTTAGTCGTTGACACCGGGAAAAAAACACTAGAATGGCCTCTCCAGTGCACAAGCATGGGTGAATTGTGAAGGGATCTTTGGATACAATGTCGAATAAATCTATTTGTCGGCCTCAGGGATGTAGTCAAAAGGAAAAGGGAAAGTGGTGATAAGCTTGACATCATCTTGGCTGCAGGAAATGCCAGATAAAATTCATAGTTTGCATTCAACTGCCTCGAGGACGCCCGATTCTCTGGTTTAGAATAAGAGTTGTTTTTCTCCTAGATTGGTTGTCACCAATTGCTGGAGAGCACAGTCAGCCTGTCCATTTACGCAATTTGGGTGGGGAGCGAGGAACCAAAAGATGAATTCTTGTCTTCCCACAGACTATTCATGATGGTTTTAAAGGGCTCATATTTCGTATTAAAAACAATGAAATTCTCAAATAAGTCAGAGATATATTCAAGGATCAGTTTTTCAATCATTCATCATAGATTATCAATTTACTTTTTTTCTGCCTAAGACGGAGTTTCTTTAAAAAATTATAATCTACAGAAATGTTTGTTTTCCTTAGCAGAAAAATCAAAGGACCGGACAGATGAAATAAAAGAATAAAATCAAAAATCGGGACAAATATGAAGGGGAAGTGGAAAAATCAATATAGTATGTATAGAATTACGTATGTATACCTGCAGATGAAAGAAATCCTTTGATGTTTGAAGATAGATAGACAGATAAATGTGAATAGTTTATAGATAGATAAATAGATGGGTAGACAAGTATATACATGGATGTTAATAGACAAATATAGATGAATAAAAATGATTGAATGTATTGATAAATATATATGGGCAAACAGAAATAGATAGTTGTTTGCTTCGTGGCTGAGAGAGTTGTGTAATCGCCTCCGACACCAGTGGTTGGTTTTCAAGTTGAGAAAAAGCTTGAATTTCAAATGCTGTTTTTCTAGGCTATGAAATATTTTCCACTTTGAAACTTTTTGGAGCGTTATCTTCTGTAAATAATTTCTCCTATATAGTCTTGTGCTACACTTATCCAGATCAATTGAAAATTCTCTGTCCTCATGTCACTCTACAATCTCAGGTAAAATCAAGAATTTCGAATTCTGTTCTTTCAACATATGCAGACTGAAACTCACAACCAGAGGAATTGCCACAAAGCAATCTTTCATTCCCTCATTCCTAATCCTCCCTAAGCTTTAGTTTTGTGGCAGACTGAAACAAGTTTTGTGGGTGTTTATTTTATGTCCAACTGTTGATCTATGTATCTCAGTCTGTGTCCACTAACTCTATAGTTTTGCCGAAAAGGTCCCTTTTTTACTCATTACAATAACATATATGCATAAAAAAAAACCTGCAAACAAAGTAACGGTTTACACTGAATACTTGACTTTTTTAGATGAAAATGACGAACAAAAAAGATTCTGTATGTAAGAACTCTTATCAAAATCAAGTTTTCCGTAGTAAAATTTTGTGTTTTAAGACTGAAAAACTTTCTCTTTTAATAAGAGGGAAACGGTCTAAGCAATATCTTCAACACCTAAAGCAGCAAAGCTTTCCAGACTATATATATATATATATATATATATATATATATATATATATATATATAGATAGATAGATAGATAGATAGATAGATAGATATGGAATTATATATATATATATATATATATATATATATATATATATATATATATGTATATGTATATATATATACATATGTGTGTGTGTGTGTGTGTGAAATTATATATATACATATATATATATATATATATATGGTGGATATCAACCCCATAACGAGTAAGATAACCCCTTGAGTTCATTTCCTTTTTACCCCTTTGTTTTGATTTTTTTTGTTGTTTTTTGTCGTTTTTTATTGGGGGGGGTTATCTAATTAAAAAAAAACATTCTAGATAAGATTCCGTCTTTTTTGTGGGCTTTGAGATGGCTTTCAAGATTTTTAAGGTTCTATAGCAAATCATACAGGTATTCGGTTCCATAATAGCTCCTGCTTGATCTGATTGTCACTTGGATACGCTGCATTAACATATCTGGACACACTTGACTGTGACGAACAGGTTTTATTACACATTGAGCCTGATAAGAGGTTTGTATGTCTTGTATTACTGAGCTACCCTTATACAGCAGAACACGACTGCAATATGTGTATGCCATTCCTGCAATATGTGTATGCCGTATCCAAGAGAAAGTTCTCTGTCTTCCATCAATGAACTCTTCGAAGCAACTTCCCTTTCAGCCAATAGTTTAGCTCCCCTGCTCCTTCCCCCTGTGAAATCTTTTGCTAAGCCCTCTCAATGTTCAATACCCACCGTTATGTCCTCTACATCATCATTCAGATAGTATGTATACCTTTTCCTGTGCTTGTGTTGTGGTAGTTTTTAACCAACAAGCTCTCCCTAGAATAGTTGTTTGGGAGTCTGCAATCATCTACTCGTGACGTATGAATCACCAAGCTCTGTCTACCTTTAACGATACGTTTATCAAAAATCATTGTGTGGTTACAAACTCCGTAGAGTAATTCCTTCAACTGTGGAACAATATCTTGTCGAATGGCAAACCCACTATCTCTTCTTGCTTTTCTATAGACTGACCAATCCAGACAAAAAGTGTTTCCGTCAACCCAATCCTACTGATTACCTTCTATGGCCACACGGCTCTCGGACAGGGCGGCCATATCAAGGGTTATTTTGTAAATTCTTTAGCAACTGTCACAGATCTTCTTTCAGGTCCGACATAGATTTATGACAGGCAATGTTTGGGGAGTTTGTGGTTCACTCGAGCAAATACGGGCACTCGGGCAAATACTTGTAAGCAGTACCCACCTAAAAAAGGTCGCTTAATCGCAAATGGGTCCCACCAAATCTGTTGCTGACATGACAGCAAGAGAAGAACGTTACGATAAACCTTTTGTCGCCTACGTATTGGCTTTTAAGTGTATGCTGCCAACTCATTAGATCTGCACACATCATTATTTGCCCATCAATGCAGAGCTTTGAGAGAATAATGCTGATTAAAATATCAACGAGGCACTCGACTGAGATGGTACAGCTGTCTGGGGAGAACAAAGCGTACCACTCACTGGGTGCATGCAAACATTAACCAGACAACAAACAGAAATAAGACGACCAGGGGATAAAGAGACAGCAGGTTTTATCTCAGTGTTTCCTTTTCTTTGAGCGTTGTTTCTAAAAGACCCATTTACCTTGGTTGAGTGTCCGAATTTTTCTTCACTTAGATAAAGCTTTAACGAGGGTTTGGGGTGTATCACTCCCAGGAAAGATAGACACCTAAAATGTTTCCTTTTTATTGTCTTAGTGATTTTACGTGTAAAGTTAATTTTTTTCAATTTTTGTAACTAGTATCTAATGGTATTATTGATACATTTTCTGTTTTTTTAAATATTCCTCTCATTGGTTTAAATGCTTTAATTTGCTTATTCTTGCAGAATGTGATCTCTATTCTAATCTTGATAAACTTTAAGATATATAGAATATACGCCATATATATATATATATATATATATATATATATATATATATATATATATATATATATATATATATAATGGAGTAAAGATTGGCTACACAAAGACATTTATATTTCTGCTCAGTTTGAGCTTTGTCAGCTGAATGATTCTGTTTATTTTAGATTTGACATTTGGGGGGGATGGGGATGGAGTGCTAAATTTCTTAGTTGGTAAGATCTTCATTTTATTCTATCTGTATATCTTTTTGCTTTGTGCTTGGTCATTGCTTGTTGTGTTTTTATCTTATTTGATGGAGATGCTATTCTTGTTGGTAGCTATAGATTACTAAATAGGAGGCTATCAAAACCTTTGTGGCATGTTTCCTCTCTGAGAGTATTTTATTCTTACCTCAATTTGTTCCCTTTTATATGACTTTACTCATTTATTAGATTATTTTGGATTTGGTCTGATATAATAAGTCTATATATATATACTCCATCATCCGTGTATAAAGTATTCATTTGTGAACCAGACAATATCATATTCAATAGCTTAGTATCATTTGACAAAATTGGACTAAATAGATGGAAAAATACGACACTAACCAATTATGTATTCGATATTTGAAATGCATAATAATCCAATGAATGCTAGAATTAAAATATGAACATGAAGGAATGCAAGCAACGTCCCTAAATTCGGATATCAAAATCGAGGATGGAATGTTTATCTACAAGTCGTTTCAAAAACGAGACAGTTTCCCGTTTCGGATAGTGGGGATACCTTTTAGAAAAATAACAATTCCAGCGTGTACATTTTACGGAACAATATTATCGGAATATTTGGAAATCGCTGGAGCAACTCAGCCCCCAAATTGTTTCTTCAATTGTGAGAATGGTCAGGGTGATAGAATTAGTAGGCTTATTGGAAAATTTAATAAAGCCATGATTAGACATTCTGATCCCTTTGAAAATTATCCGCTGGACCTGAGTGTTCAGAGTGACCTGAGTGACCAGAGTGAAATCACGAAAATTGAAGAATATGTTAACGAGTGTATAAAAAATAGTATAAAAAATAGAGTATATTGAAATAAAAGAATTTACAATATTAGAGGAATTAGGTAACCAAATAAATGAATCTATTCTTTGTCAGCATTACAGATCATTGTATTGACTGGAATCAGGGAAAGGAGAAAACGTTTGGCTCTGATCCATTTGTCTGAGTTATATGAGGTCGGGCAGGGTAGGAGATCGAACATGGAATATCATGCAACAAATTGTTTAAGTATATTTATGGAATAGCCTATTGAGGTTCTACTACCAGCTAGAAAGTGATTTCACTTCGACCATGTATACAAAAATACTTTATCTATTTATTCATTTATTATAATCAAAAGTGTTAAAAAAACATTTGATGGGAGGTAGATGTTAAACGACCTGGAAAGATTAACATTAAGGTGATTTAAAATAATTGTCAAATTTTTCGGTTGAATAGGTTTGTAGAAAATCGACTGGATGAATTTTTTTCTGTATGATTAATATTCTTAAAGATGATATACTAAGATGGTTTTCATGCTGTCTGTAATAAAAAAAAAAATGACACAGCAGATTTAATATTCACATGGGTGAACATTCAATACGAATGACACGATGAGTGAGTAATGTCTATCGTTATACTTACTGATCCCTCGTTGTTAAAAACGTTTCACCGGTAACCTACGTGAGTAAGCCTTTTTGTCATAAATGTTTCGTTTTTTAAATCCCCGAAACAGTTAGATGGTATACAACTGATGATCCCAACAAGAGACAATTTATGGATTATACCATAATGATATAGTATAGGGTAAACAGGGAAAGAAGAAGACAACGCAAATCAAGAATTCAATATAATACAATATCCGATGTATTAGGTGTTCGGTACATAGTGCTGAATTGAATTAGACGTTTTTAACAATGAGGGATCAGAATGTATAACAACAGGCATGACTCGTTCCTCGTGTCATTTCCATTGAATATGCACCAATGTGAATAATAACTCAGTAGTTTATAATTCAAATAAAAGGAAGATCCTTTTGCCAAGAATAATGGACACATCACCCTGTCCCCCAAAAAGCCCCAAATGGGAGTGTGATATAAACGGAATCATTCGCTTCAAGATGCCCTAAAATGACAGAAACATAGATGTATTTGTGTAGCGATATATATATATATATATATATATATATATATATATATATATATATATATATGGGACAATACATAGTGGCTTGATATATAGTAATTAGCTGGATAATGTTCGATTTTATTGATATTCAACCTTTCAACAACACATTGAGTGCATGGTCAAAAAAGAAGAATATGCAGAAAATATTTATTAATAGAGTAGAATAAATGAATTTCCAAGATTATATGCGTATCTATATCTGAATGTATGTGGTAGTATGTGTGCGTGTGCATTCGTGTGTCTGTGTGTGTGTTCGTGTGTTTGTTTGTCCTTGAACGTGTCCTTGACATTGAATTATATGAGTAGATATAAAGACAAAGAAAGCGTGGGAGACGCAACTAAATTGAAAGAACGCTAGAAAAAGAGATGTAAATGAAGTGAAGAAAAAAGAAGTCAATTGAATGTTTATCTACGTCGGAATAAAGATAAGACAAAACATGAAATCAAGTGATCAACTAAAAACTGGAGGGAAAAATGAAGCGATTGCATTTTGCTTGGCTTCCCCAACTTCAAAGCTCCGTCTGCTCTGTTTTTATCCATCAACTGTAAACACGTTGTGTATAGAGGTGAGTGAGCGCTTTTTTTAGATATTTTTTCCTTCCTCATCTTTCATTTGGGGGGATCAAAAATACCTAGTTTTTTTTCATTTGGAAATGATACCTTTCTATGTTTCTGATATGCTGGATCCAATGAAATTAGCATCGTTGCCAGTGAAGAGTTCAGTGTCAGATGACCAAGGCAATCTGGCCCACCATCGTGAGTGATGAATGAATTTAACGGCAGTTTTTTTTTCTGTGTGATATTAAAAAACATACAATCCTAATATGCATCACAGAAGGCATGTATGGGCTCACCCTGATTTCAGATTATTTCAATATCGATACAAGTATCGTATACGTATATAATTAGCATAGTTGACAAAAATTCATAATTATTGAGCTTCAAATGAAGATAATACACACACACACTGTTGCTTATAAGTATTTGAACAAACAGGAACTTCATTTATATAGCTTGGTTTTGATAATTAACAAAAGAAACAATTTCTATTGCAATCAGTATGACAAGGCAGGCATCTGCGGATGTTTTGTGGTTGTTATAAAGTTTGGATGGGTTCCAATGAATGGGAGTCTTCAAAATAGCCATATAAACCGTTCATTTTTTCAATCTGGCATATACGCTGTTTTTATCTTGAAGATACTGTTTTTTTATGAATCAGTAATGCGCAACTTTAGTAAATTTCTTTAGTGTCAAATTTATGTTAGTTCTTCATTCTACTGCTTATATTTCGACGCTCATTAAATTGCCAAATAATATTATCTATTGGAGAAAGATTTAGAATATGCTTTGCAGCAATCATATAACCATTAAGTGCAATTAACTGCAAGGATATACGACGTAATTTGTAGAAATATCGCAATGCCAAGTTTTTTTGAAAATCTTCTTTGTGTAAGAATTAATTTGTTTAATGAATCAAAATAAGTATTTGCTTCAGATTCGAGCAAGGAGATTGTAAATGCTTACTAACATTGCTCGTTGGAAAATTTACCAGATTAGTTCGTTGAATATCCCAAAACTAAACCATAAGTTTCTTGTAAAGAATGCAATCATAGACTAAAAAAAGCACAACTTGTTTGATGGAGATTTTGCAGAAAAAATTGTCATGTAAAATAGGTGTTTTTTTTTTCACTGAACTGTGAACGTATTCAAATTCGTACATGTTCATTTTATGTATATATACATGTGTTTGATGTGTATGTGTATGTGTGTGCGTGTGCGTACGTGAGCATGCGTGTGCATGTGTGTGTATGAGCGTTTTCTAACACAATGGTTTTGATGGTCTTGAAATAACCAGTGATCTTAACGCAAACTTGCTTCTGTTTTCGCATAGTTATATCTTTTTTTTTTCAGTATATCAGGTAGACATGAGAAGAGGGTTGAACAAAGAACGGGATTCCCTGATTTCAAATCGTTTGATCACTCCTAATATCGTGTTTGTAACAATTTATCCGCCCTACGCTCCGAGGCCGGGACAAATGAATGCTTTGCCTGTACTACCTGTGCGTGCATAACGCTCTTTTCTCCACTATTGGAATGCTTACTGGTCTGTTATATTATATGTATTGCATGGTCAAATTATTAATGCAATTCGTGAAGTGTATTTACTAGTTCCCGTGATTTGTGACATACAATCACTTAATCACGTTGTGTTTGCCTTAAATAAGATCCTGTTACTGAATAAAGAGATCCTTTGAATCCCAACAGCTATGACTGTTATTGACAAAGCCACATATTACGTGTTATATTATTTATTGCAGTGTTTGTCTGGATTTCTGTGATGAAGAATCATATATATATATAAATATATATAAATATATATATACATATACATATACATATATATATATATATATATATATATATATATATATATATATATATGTATGTATGTATTTACGTATGTATGAATGTATGTATGTATGTATGTATGTGTGTATATATATATTGGCTCAAATCCAATCCACTGATAACCATCCTGTCAGACTAAGAAGACTCTTTAAAGCTTTACATAAATAACTTCTCATGAAGATAAGTAACAACGCCCACTTGAGTGCTCAAGTTGATCCCTCGTATTCAGCAATATTTGAGCACACCTTTTGTGTCCTGCTTGATCTAGGATTATATAAAGATATCGCCGATCAGATTGGAAGATTTCAGTTTGCTCCATGATCTGCTTCCACTGTGACACGTTTAGTGCAGACGGGTTATAGATGTGCCAAGCTCATTTGTTGTACAAGTTATTAATCAAATTAATCTGATTATATCTAACCAAGTGTAGTTCACATTATAATTACCAAAAACTGTGCTACAGGACTTGATTGAGTTAGAGTTCGGCCTTTAACATACCTTATAATGGGATTGAGAAGATACACATGAAAATTAAAACGCATCTATTTCGATTCATACATCTTCTGGGTGTGCGAGGATACGACCCCAGTGTTGTTATATGCCAGGGTTCAACAAGGGTTACGGCCCTTACAATATCAGACCACCTTGCCCAAATGATTCAACCGTAACTGATCAAGATGCATCTTGTCTCCCGACAGTGGTAGGCTACGGTTGTCCACGCAAGAAGTTAAAACGACAGATTTATGCTTCACAATGTTTTATACTCCGAATATGCATACTAGCGAAACGAAAGCCAATGATTGCAACCTACAGATTACCATTTTTTAACTGATAAGTAATTTAATCTTTTATTTGATATACAGTCTTATAATACGGTATGTTCTAAATGGTAGTTCAGATAGTAGCAAAGGTTAAGGACCCAGAATTCAGTTACTTTGTTTTTGTTTCTACTTCATGCAACTATGACCTCTGTTTCAAACACCTTCGCCTCTATGTGTCGTATTTGCATCACATAGACTTTACTCCCTAATTATTTACCAAGTTGAAAAAAAAACCCCGTTAAGAGCAAGTGCAGAATTACTGAATCAGGATCGATAAATTACAAGACGTGCAGTATATGCTACTTAGTTACGTGGTTAATTTGGTGCAGGTTGTCCAGTGTTCTCTGGGTGCTCATTTTTTGCATAGCGGGTAAAATTTACGGCATTAAGAGGAAAAGATGCTGAGTGCTATCTTAGTGTTTCTTTTCAAGTGACAAAAAGTTTATCACTATTTTCTATCTGCAAAATTAACATTTCTGTGAAATAAAGATCGGGGAATATCTATGTTGATTCTGGAGAATTTAAAGGTTATTAACAACCCCATCATAATTATCCCAAGTACAGGGTCAGGTTGTTTACACGCATCAATTCAAATCACTCAAAATATTGAACACTAGTTCAAAATTGGTGACAAAAGCTGTTCCATACAAAACGTCAATTAAACAGTAAAGTGAATGATGTGTGAGTTTTTCTGGGACTCTCTGGTTTTATTCAGGTTCGGGTCACTAATAGGCGTGTGGATAGTATAGGGGTAAGCAGATTGAAAAATGGAATCTGCAGATGGTGTTCAAACTCCAGGTGAAATGCCCCGCCCCCATGGTAGGCTCCTGTTTCAAAAGGCACACGATTCAAACCAAAAAGCCCAGTTAGGAGCAAAGAGCACGATTTGATACGCAGTCCAGCAGTCTTAGGTCTTACCTTCGGACCCAGGCGGACAGGGACAAAAGAATGAGATCGACTCATCCTCTTTGTAATTCAAGTCAAGTGCAAGTCATATCAGACTCAGGTTACTCAGAACAGAAGCCATGGCCATCTTTAAATACTGAATCCGATTTCGTTAATCCTTGTTCGAAACCAGCTGAGTCCCCCTGTGCCCCGTTCCCAAGACTGAGTTCACAGATTTATTAATTGATTAAATGGCTTTTGTGTAATAGAATTGATGGAATAGCATTGCCTCAGAAGTTTTTAATAGTGCATATCTACATACTACGTCAATATTATACGTGGTTCAATGAAAGTAAGTCACACAACTTTTATACACAAGAGGCTGGGTGGTTTTGACCATGGATATGAATAAAACAAAGGTTACCAGCATGCGACAGAATTAAGCATGGAGAAGCGATAGCTCAATAAGGGAAGTTTCAGTCAAGCCGGAGCTGCATAAAGGTAGTGTTTAAGAAAACATCATGGTGGCCAGAGCTGGTCAGATGAAATTATAACAGCCATTCAACAAGCGTATCCATCAAAGATGGTGAAGGGTTCTATACTTTTTTTTTATTAGTACATGTGTTTGGTTATAAGTTTGCATCGTCCCTAGCCATACTGTTTTGGTATACTGGCATCAGGTCTCAATAGACCCTATTGAAAGAATGTTTTTTGGAAATCCTATTGGCCATCTTGAGGTCTTAATATGACGGGGTTATTTCTAATATCTACACTCTTTATTTTAGATGTTTCCAAGTGTAAAACGCTAATAATGTCAAGAATAGAATTTGTTCTGACCTTATTCATTTTTCGATCGAATTCTTATGCATGACTTCAAATTTTGACGCTAAGATTGTTCATTTATTAACTGTGATGGCGAGAACCTAGAGTTTATTCTGTTTTCTGACCATAACAAAAACAAGAACAATCTTTGCCAAAGTCACAGTAGTGAAAATTAACATGACCCAACGTGATTTATGATCACAACCAACTGATTGGTTGTTTTGTCTCTTACCAAGCGATCTAAATTGACAATTCTTACATATCGATCCTAATTTATGATAGAAATACACCAATATTTGCTCTTTTTATTTATCATATACACAGTGCAAAAGTTGTAGCGATCAAGTCTGAATAGAAGTTGGGGTAGTGTTCTAACCCGCATAGGTCCGACTTATTTCATTTTTTCTTCTTACATCAGAGTATCATCCTTAGCGTGAGTATTTTGCTACTTTTCACTGATTTCCAAGAATTTCGAAACAACGCTTTCCAATCCATATCATTACGCATATTGTATATCCGGTGTTAGTGTATTTCTGAAAGGGATCAATCACATATGTTGCCAACAAGATATAATACCACAGTTTGCTGCTCTTGTCCCTAATCGAAGCGGCTAGCTTGTGTTAACAGAGATGTCAATTATCGTTGAGGAGAGAATCCGATGCAAAAGTAATTAAATTAATTAAACCTGCTACATTAATTGAACTGCGATTTGAAGCAGGTTGATTTCAAGGTCTACGAATGGCGAAGCAGCCCGAAGCACGTTACCCAAGGGAGGTCAAGCCGATGCAGAGATACGATGGACATTCATTTCGCGACTCGAGCGCCAACGTTATTCTCTTTTCTTTTCTCTTAGTTCTAATGTAACCCTGCACTGTTTTCAAAGTCTGAGGAGAGAAATGGAACCTTTCAAATCACGAAATGGAATCTTCTCTACCGTACAGTAACACTTCTAGACTGTGTTAACCAGTCTGCAAATATCATTATTAACTACACATATAGATAATCTTTCAATTATGCGAAGTATATCTACTTAGATGAATAATAATACGTGGATAGAAATTGCCCCGGCACCCCCTTTTATACAGTATTAGAAATATTTTACAAGTGTCTTTAAAGTTTACTCAGCTCTTTATGACTTTTGAAATCGACATTTTTGAAAAGAATAAATAAGTAAAATAACAAAAAATCGGACGAGAGAAAAAGGGGGAGAATTTTTATGCCATCAACTATCGTATCTTACGACAAGACAAGGTCACAAAAGTGAAGCGGTGAGTCCCATTTGAGATAGAACTTCAACACTCAAGTAATGGTTTGCGAGACTAGTTTTCTAATCATATTAGAGCTATCGGTTGGCAGAAAACCTTCCGCTTGATAACTCTGAAACGGAAACAGTCGCGAATTGGAAATTGACCCATTCGCAAATTGGAATTCTACAAAACTCGATATCAGATTTGTGAGTCTTGGATTAAAGACCAGCCAGCCGGCCTTTTCAACATTATCGATTAAGTTCTGTGTGTAGATTTAAATATACAGTTTATTTCATGCGATTTTTTTCATTGAATAATGCATTTTGGTAACTTTATCTCCTTTTATGTGTCATGTCCTTTTAAGACGATATCGTTGAAGGCTCTCCACAGCTTCCTTCTCATTGTGACCCTCAGCAACTCCCGCCCTTCTACATGTTCTTCATGGTATTCTCTCTGCCATCTACCTGCTCAAATCCTTTGTGTAGGCTACTCACTGCCAACCTCTGCTTTTTTGCCTTATGAACATCCCATGGATGTCAACCTCCCTCATTATGTGTCCCAAAATTTGAAATCATGGGTTTCTTCAGTTTTTAAGTTACTTTGGCTGGTTAGATGGCTGACTACGTATTTTTGTATCACGTGTACTGACCGCATGAATAAACTTATGGGGCTGAGAATTTAAACATATACTTCTTTCGCCTATGAAAATAATAACTCTATCTATTAAACAACGCACCCTGAATAGGTTTTGAGTGTGAAAGGTAGATTTGTGAAGTAAGTTCATGCTGAATTGGTTCTTTAGATTCTGCCTGACAGTATGCACACTTGTTTTTTGTTTGTTTTTTTATTTCTAACTTTTTAGTGATCACTGCCCAACAAAAGGCGAGAGAAGTAATTTGATCATTGATCACCCCTTTTTCCTTTTTTTTTCTCGATTGATCACTCCAGCATGGCATGCAGCCAAAAGTCGTTGGTCATGGGACGGTTTTTATCGATTGACTAACCTGATTCGTTTCCTTGTAGATTTCACTCTCTACAGAATTTCTTCAATTATCTCATGCTTTGTCAATGATTTCATTACTTACGTAGTGTTTACAAACATGGAGGCAAAATTAGAACTTTGGTGTTCTTCTCTTGTCAGGTGAAAGAATGAAAACCAATAAACACTAGTTGAAAGCGTCACACTTGAAGGTTATAAATGAATGCAGGCGAAATTCCGTCAGTCAAGAAACACTGGAGTAGAGTTTGATTTGAATTATTGTTCATAGAGGATAGTTATTGACGGGATCCAATGAGTCTCAGATTGTGTTGAATAAGGGGAACGACACGGTACGCCTTCATCATTATCCTGGGGAAGCCATAGCATCGGTATGCGTTGAGAGAAAAATACAAGTAAATGATTTGACAACGTACTGCAAGAGAATATTGTTCAAGATATCGAAAAATCCATCAAATGAAGAGTGGCCTCGTTCTTTTATGATGAAATACACAATGAAACTAAAAAGTTATACTTTGATGACTGATATTGACGACATGAAATTATATTAATAAAAAATTTTGAACTAATTCAGGAAACTTTTCCCTCAACATACTGTGCGTGTCCATTGATGTATTGATGTAATGCTTGCGAACGAATTATGTCAAATCTAGTCAGTTTCCCGAATTTTTCACTATCAAATAGTTGTGAGCTTGGATCAGCGTATTTTACAATAAACAAAGTCAACAGAGATATCGCTAACATATCAGAATCAATAATTATATGATATAAAGTTTATATGATATAAACCCAAATAATGCGACCTTTCGTTACTTTTTACTTGTCTCTGACAAGTATTGGATGCTTTTAGAGGAATAGTAGCCCCTTTAATTACATATATATATATATATATATATATATATATATATATATATATAGAGAGAGAGAGAGAGAGAGAGAGAGAGAGAGAGAGAGAGAGAGAGAGAGAGGGTAGATAGATAGATTGATATTCAAGGTGTGAGTTTTGGGGACTAATACGCTACGGTAATACCCAATTTATCTATTTGTACAGTATTTCTAAATTCCAACCCCCTTTTTCCATAGTTGAAACATTTCAGCATTTTTTTCTAGTTATCTGAAAATAAAATCTAACCAATTCTAGCCACTTGTAAAGCCAGCCTTATATTTTGGACGCGTCAAATCGAAGATTACCCATGGAGAAAATAAAGGGAAAAAAGGCGGGGGTGGGGAAGAAAAGCATAAATATGCAATCATTTCATATTAATAGTCAAAGGAAGATTGTAGAGCTGATCTAAGGGGCTGTAAATAAACAGAGCGGGTCATTTCCCCAGTCACGCAGAGACCGGATCGTAATTTTGTGTTTTCTTCGAGTTCTCTAGACAGATATCTCGAATAGAAGAAAAAGATAGAAAAAAAACATGTCTGGCTAAATTGGTCGGAAAATTATCTACTAATGATAACATTTTTCTTCTCCCGACCGACTTTCTCAAAATTTTGAAAATTTTTTTCTCAGTACATTATGTTTGTTTGTTTTTTTTTTTCATTTTTTATTAAATTATATTTTCACTCTAGGATTAGTATTTACTCTCTAAAAAATGTCCTGGTTATTTGCTTTCATTCATGCCTATCTATTTCTTCTTTCTTTCATTCTCTTTCTTATTTTTCTTTCATTCTTCATTTATCTATTTACTAAGTTTTATAAATCAATGCATATACATATATATATGTAAATCGACTCGCACACACTCACACGCACACACATATGTATATATGTGTCTTGACTATATATATGTGTGTGTGTGTGTGTACATGTGTGTGCGTGCACGCGTGCGCGTATGAATTCAAATTATTTTTTCATTTACTTTTCTCTTTACACAAGAAGTAAATACGCAGTTTCAATATAATAGAAACAACATCAATATTATTTACTTACATCTATTTACAGGTGTGGCACAGTAAAAACAATCAATAATTTGAACAATGTCAAACCCTGCCCCTAACCCAATCTATACTCCAAGCCAAATTCTGATTTCAATGTTTATTCACATCACCCTCAGAATATTAGTGCTTTGCGAATGGTGAGAATAAAGATGCAATATATTTGATCACCTGATAGTTGTATTTTAATCAAATATAGATTATCAACGAACATGTTTTTCGGAGTTATGTTTTAAAATTATTTGATGGATAAGGTCTGAGATTTAATGCTCCATCTAAGATGCTCAATAGAAATAACTCAACCGAAAATTACCTTAAAGAATTTTTATTATTCTGATTAAGATAGTTTCCAATTCATAAACGCGGAACTGAATGCCCAATTATTACGAAATGAGGATATTCAGAGACTCCAATAACGACGGCTATTAACAAAATTTTAATGATGTGTGATTTCTTATAGATGAATGCTTTTTGTAATAAATCAATCGTTACTTGAGCTTCATATATTTGGACCGATCAGTTTCTTGCCAATTATTTGTTGGAGCAATACGATAGCTTATAAATTTGTCATTTCCAAATTTCTTGAAAGGAAGATATTCCTGACCGTTACTTCCCTATGGGGGTACACGCAGCTATTACTGGGGGCCCTTATGAATGAAAAGGTTTGGAACTACAGTTCCAAACTGCTAAGGAGGACCCGAGCAGACTGACCATCTTGGATATGTTAACAACGTGAGTCATACGCCTTGGCTCATCAGTTGTGATGAAAACAGCTACATAAAAATACACGAACAACTGTTTTTAATTCTCATTTTTAGAATCGTTTTTTTATAAGTAGTTCAGTCAGACTTTTAAAAAAAGACCCAATGCTATCTGAAAATTTCTGGAGAATATCTGATTTGCAGTTTTATATAAACATACATATTTTCACTTTTTGACACACAGTTATGATTATAAGGATATGTAGGCTACATATTTACACGAATAGATTCACTTGCTGGTCGATTGTATTGTATCAAAATTTTATATTAGACTAATTTAAAGACCGCTAGTTCAGTATAATCTCTCCCCCCTCTCTCTCCCCTATCTCTCTCCCTCTCTCTTTCTCTCTCTCTCTCTCTCTCTCTCTCTCTCTCTCTCTATATATATATATATATATATATATATATATATATATATATATATATATACCGTTTTGTCTAGCGACTCGAAAATTGGCATCAGTACTCTACGAGACCCCTTCAAAAAATGTTAGGGTTTTTTGGGTTTTTTTTAATGGATTTATCAATAAAATTTCAATTCTCCAGATTATATATATTTCTAGATGTCGTTAATGGAATTTATTCTAGTTATATTTACTTTCTTCGATGGAATTTATCACTTGGCATCGAATTTCTACTCTACTGGTTTTTAAATTATTGACTATGGTGGTGCGACATTCTTTAGCGTTTGACAGTGGATAATTCATTGCAATGTCCACGATTCATTGCTAAGAACGACGGTATTTTACAGGTTGTATACTGTTTAACGGCATTGGGAATGGAAATAGCGAGCTTGGTTCAAACCCCGGCGGTGACAATGTGTTCACTTTGCACGAATGCTCTTGGGTCCCAGCCATGGATAGAATGGGTGCATTGGACTCTGAAGCCTTGGGAAGGCTGCAAATGTACGTGAAGGACAATATTTACTCCAAAGCAGGAAGTGGAACCTCTTAAAGGTGGTTTGACTCCTAATTTGACGTCTTTTCAGTAGCTCTGGCAGCCAAGCTGATGTCAGGTATACTGTTCTCTGCTTTTTTCTGGACTATATCTACGATTGACGACTGGGCATCCCAAAATCTCCACACGCTTCGCCTCTTGAAAGGCATGAATCAATCTTCTCAAGTTATGGTTAAATAAAATGTCATTGGACTCTCAACCCATTTTGGGTAAACACTTTATCGGGACAACTCTGATTCTAATTAAAGCTTCCTGTAATACTTACAGCTCCGCGGTGATCCACTGTATCCTTGTCTGTCTTTTCGCTGGACCCAGGCAGACAAGGGCCAGAAATAAGGGCTGACGACTTACGCCAATCTGCCTTAGTATCATTCAAGTCATTTCCAAAGATTATCTAAACAGAACACTGAGCTCATCAGACTTAATTCATTATCAATAAGCATGGACCTCTCTCACTCAAAGTTAACAAATTTGCTGTTCTACTTATAAAAGGAACGGTATGATTCTCTTGGTCCTGTATCCATCTGCGTAGACCACTTCCACTTAAAGGTAACAAATCAGCAAATCTACTGTGTGATTTTCATTGTTTCTCTGTCCGTAATCATCGCCTCTTCCACTTAAAGCTAACAAGTTTGCTGCTGAAAAAATTCCTACTCACCAGTAAAAAATTTTTTTCAGTTTCTTTAAAAAAAAAAATTGATACAGGTAACCCCCGCTGTTCTTTTGCACTTTTTTGAAAAAAGCGAGAAAAGAGAATAAATTTCCAGCTTTTGTTCTGCAGCGAGCCATTATAGAGGCAGTGCACACCCTCCCCTTCTCCTCCCCCAGTCTCTTCTATCTTTCCAACCACGATCTCTGATAACTCAGCCTGACATATCATCTTCCCCATTTCAGAGGTTTAGGGACACTCAAATATTTTCCCTATATAAATTGATGGTAATGTATCCTCGCTTCATACCATTTCAAACCACGAAAAGCTTTCATGGGAAAGCTCTACTTTTTAATAGCGGGGATACCTGTATATCCGTGATTATTTTAAACGGGTATTAACAAAAACTTGCTTTCAATTTTTCCTTATTGAGTTTCAACTGTTGAAGAATGTGTTAATGGTGACAGCCAGGACATACAACTCTGAACAATTGTCAACTAAATGAGACAAAAATATGAATATATTAAAGAACAAAGGAGAGAACGTAATTAAAGCAATGTGTGCAACTTATGAGTTACTTCCCTTGACAACAATAAACACATAATTTTCGACCTGAAACACATTCCTTGTTCAGACCAAGATTTCAATCACTTCCTCCCTATTCCATGATCCACTCTCGCATGAAATTCCATCGAAATTTATTAAGAGCTTTCGGATATACCGTGTTGCCAGACGGTAAGACACGTAAAAACGAATTGACAGAAAAAAGTCAGAAACGGGGTAATATAGACACCTCTCCAATCTTGAAAGCTGAGGTGAAAAAAATAAATAGACAAAAATTATGGAAAGACGAAAAAAAAGAATTCGTATTAACAAAATAAGCAAGATTTCCAATAGTGATAATGAAGACCATCATCTTTTTAGCATATCCCGGTTAACAGTACAAAGATTCCATCGGTAGCCATTTTCCTTTCATCTTTGGCAGGCTTTTTGACATACTTGGACAGCTGCCGACAGCCGACAAAGCGGCCAACGAGAGGACAAGATACATTTGAAAAATCGATACCACTATCCATTTTGATTCTAACAACAATCATGTAACTTCTCATAGTTGTTATAGCACTTTTTTGGTTAGTATATGTTCGTATAGCTGGGTTTCCCATCGAGTGGGCTACATCATGTTTCCCAAGTGGGCCACTGAGACTGCCTTAGAATTAGGTAATGCCTGCGTTTATTTTCCCCTGACAGGCATTTGGCTATACCATTTTTGAGATAGACTTGACAAATTGATTCCCAAGTTCAGTGTTCATTAATTTTTCAATTTTTTGGTTTCCTTTCAATCAGCAGCTCTCATGGGGTTTTGACAGCAAATGATGTGTGTCTATAAAAATGCCCGAAACATGTAACCTGTCAGTTGTATCGTAATACTCTTTGTTATTAATAATAATTGAGATTGTAGAAAATCTTCACAAAAAATATTTGTGTAAACGTATTATCATTATCATTGCAATGTGAAATAGTTGTTTGTTTTTTTTTTAATACTTTTTTATTTGTAAAAGGTTGTGCTTTTTAAAAACACTCTTTTGAATTCGAAATTTTGCTAGCTATGATCCCCATTGGGCCATGACATGTCACTCTACAAATTAAGTGGAAATCATTGTCTAATGGGGGTAACTGAAGCAACAATTCTAAATCAAAACTTTCTGACCATATTCGCCTTTCTGAGCCTCCCTGCAGATATTTGATGAGCCTTTTTTACTACCAGATAATTATGTTTCTAGAAAAATCTATTTAAATGAAGTGCCTGACTTTTTCTGTTTATGGACACCTCTATTCAAAGGTTACGATCTTGCCTCGCCTATCTACCTTTCGTAAAAACGGACTCTCCCACTTGAATGATATTTCAATGGAACCTCAAATGAAATTGATTAGATGTAAATATTTATCTACCCTATCAACAACTTCGAAGAAAATTAATGGATAAGTCGTTCGAACTCGAGAGAAATGGATGGATATTTTCACTAAATGCACTAATGCTACAAGTATATATATATATATATATATATATATATATATATATATATATATATATATATATATATATATATATATATATATATATATATATAGTTTATATGAGTTTGTGCAGATGCCTGTGTTTCAAACATATATCATAAAAATAGCGGATGAATTTTGTCTATTTGATTTTTTGTTAGGTTTGTTCTTGTTTGCATACAGACTAAACAAGATCGAAACAGTGTAAAATTTTCGCTAGATCTGAAATAGTGAATAAGTCATTTTCATTTCCATTTATCTATATTCGAAAGAAGAATCTGTTATTTCAATACACGTACTCTTATCTATCTCTTCGTTTCTTTCATTCTCTTACTCTCATATGAATATATATATATATGTATATACAATTTCTTTTATCAAAAAATAATCCATAGAAAGTCAAAAGTATCCTTGAATTTCTCTATAACTAGTCTACTTATATAGAGAACAGTCTGACTTTTTCTTCATCCGTCTATAACATTCGTCTCTTCAATCGAAAGGTCAGAATCTGATAAAAATATCTCTTATCTGCCATTTGAAAAAATGACTTTTTCATGGAAACGATTGCAGTGTTAATTTTTTTAGATCATTTCATAGAAATTCAAATATATCCATTATATATCCAACAACTACAGCAGCAATCTATCTTGAGCATTGAATCAAATACTTATCACCGTGAGACAAAAATATTTATCGTATTAATTCATTTTACGAAAAATATTCACTGAAGAAATTGGTGTACATTGGAGTGAGACCATGGCTTATGGTGTTCTAACAATACCAAACCTAAAAATCAGACTATTCAATTGTGTGAAGATCTAACAAAAGTAGAGCAGTCATGTTTTGAATTGAGTCTGAAAACATCCTGAAATACTTGGACTAATCTAGATTCCATTTTAAAACCTTCTTTCTAAATTTTACAAAGAGAAAATGTACAGCGATGAGAAATTTATTCCAATAATCATACAAATCAAAACGGTTCTGACATAGACTCTCTTGGTTTCAATAGAACAGGAAGTATTTAACTGCCAAACATTCCAAAAATATGTGACTTCACGCACCCTCAGAACTCGGTGTCCTGGGTGACTACTCTGAAGACAACAGACAAGTAGCAGCTTTTCATCTGATCATATGATTATTGGTTTCGAGAAATTTTACGACTCAATATTGCTCCGTTGTGAAAAGTCTATTGGAGTAGTAGCTCGTCTAATCGAATTTCCACCGGGGGAAGAACAAATGAAAAATCGATAAAATGAATAAAACATACCGATATTTCAAATTCGGTATAAATCATCAGTCTTGTATTTATAGACAATGAAGAATTACAGACGAAATAATGAAAGAATTTGCAAAGAAAGAAAGATATTATTTTTTGTGTCTAACTCAACTTTACTTCCTAACAATTAGTACGTTGATGCCGTCAGACTTAACTATTCTATCAAAAAGTATTTTGACATTTCAGGTTTGATAACGATTATTATTAATTGAAATGGTATGAATTTGTCCTTTTTGGAAGGACTATTTTTGACGAATTTATGCGGTGTTTTTTTTTGGTATCGTTGTTCGTTGTATTCATTCGTTCTGTAATTGATTTATATAACCTTAATTCTAACATTAAGCCAAACCCTAATTACTGACCCTAACACTTTTCCTGAACCTAACTTACATCCTTCATGGTTATATTTGATAAAAATACTGTTTTCGATTATCAATATTTTGCTCTCATTTGTTCCATGGTCGACTTATCATTTATGATAAGAGGAATTGGAGTATATATGTTTTCAAGTTCAAAAATACAGTTTTAATTGGTTGAGATCGTTTATCTTGCTCCGATATATCATATATACATAGGGACCGAGTTTACTCTACTTCAACATGTCAACATCATCATCATCATCATCATCATCATCATCATCATCATCATCATCATCGTCGTCCTTTACTAAATACGTATCATTTTATCGTACGTCGTTGGACATATATATTGCTCAGGATTCGCCACAACACTATTATGAACGTCGCAGAGCCAATATGTTCTTAATCCGTCCAGTTCGTCACGCCATCTCATATTCTGCCGGTCTTGGTTTCGCATGTGATCTCTGGGGATCCATGTTGTGAGTCGCAGTGTCCATTGGTTGTCTGCCATTCTTGCAGCATGACTAACCCATTGTTATTAGAATTTCCTAATGGTTTCTAAGATGTCTTGGATTCCTGTTTTTCCTCAATATACTGTGCTGTCTTGTGATCTCTCCATGTGATGTTGAGCATGATTCTCTCATGTGCACGTTGGGTAGTTTTCAGTTTGAGGGTCAGTCTCTTAGTAAGTTTCAAGTTTTAGTTAATTACCCTCTAACAATGTTTTGGGGATATTTTGCACAACTCAGTGATTACTTAAAATACCCATTACCAATATCTTTTAGACCGAATCTGCCTTTCAAGTACAGATATTCATAATACAGTTTATTGATCACGTAAACATGAAATATCAATATCTCCGAATGAACCTCACGAAATATCAATGAAAAACCCAAACAATAAATTTTCTGAATTCATTGATGTCAATAGAGCAAAACTAAATAATTAATGCTATAATTTCTTGAAAACTCATTCAATTGAATTAATATAAAACGGTAATATTTCTAAGGTCATTTTACACGGTCGCCATGGTCAATTTGATAATAAGTGGAGAATACTTTAAACAATAAAATGGCTTCTTAATTTTGAGTTAATAAGAATAAATCGAAGATCGTTCAACTAAAAAGCAAGATGAATGTAAAAACTAATCGAAATCAATAATGAAAATATGGTGTTACAATGATTCATACGATGCTAGAAAAAATGAATTGAAAATAGCTTCCATGCAACTCATATCATTTCACGATGTCTCAACTTGATTATTTCATTCCTAGCCTAGTAATTAGAATATCAATTTAGAGTGTTATAGATCAATACACCTTGCACAATATTTGCATATTTTACAAAGGATATTTAAAGTGTAATGTCGGTATACACGAGCTATTTTCATTTGAAACTCTTTTTAAACCGACACTCCGTTTTCACATGGTGAATATGCCAGTCGGCCTAGACAGCATGAAAAGGGTGAATAATTAAAGAAATTGGCTACTGTAGGAATCGAACCTGCGTCCAGCTGAACGTGGAGCCCAATTCTTTTGTTGCATATTATCTTTATGCTGTCTAGACCAACTGGCATATTCAACGTGTAAAGATGGGATGCCAGTTCAAATAGAGTTTCAAATAAAAATAATGCATTTATAATCATTCTATCCGATTATACATCCATCTCTTTATAATATAATGAACACCACAATCATTTGCTATTTGTCACTTTGTCCGTAACAATAGACTCTTCCACGTGAATGTAACATATTTTTTCAGATGAATATATATCCTATCAACAATTTGAAACAAAGCAATCTCCCACTGAGTTTTAGTTACATATCTGTACGTTATGGTTATTATAGATAGGAAGAAAATATTAGTTTATCTACTACACAAAGCCAACATACAATGGGAACAGACATGGGTTACCAGCAGCAGTTTTCGTTATATATCCTCACCTAAGTGAATAGGAAGAGGAATCTGAGTGGGTTAAGGAGAGCTGTTCGCCTTCTCTGCGTGATTAAATCAGGTATCAATGCTCGTAGACAAAGCCAGTGGCACAGTAAGAGTTTAATAACGGCAATGAGAAATATTTTGTCATGATTTTTGATCGATAGTATCGATCGTCAAAAGATCGATATCATTGAAACAAGCGGAGACATAAAGATTAGACTTATAACTGAATTGGTGACATTGCTGAGGATTTTGAAAAGTGATAGGAGCTTTTAAAAGTCCCATAACTCCTGGGTAGGTCATATTCACTTTAATGCCCTTTAATGCAATGGAAGGGTGCTACACCGTAGATGTAATCTCCTGAGGCTGTGCACATCTGCATTTGTACCTTTTTCGGCTTCGAGCTGATTTGCATGTGTTTGTGCGTTTATGTATATATATATATATATATATATATATATATATATATATATATATATATATATATATACACATATGTATATGTATATGTATATATATATATGTATATTCATATATGTATACATATGTGTATATATATATATGTATATATATATATATATATATATATATATATATATATATATATATATATATATATATATGCCTGCCTGCCTGCCTGCAGGTCTGAAGCGAAGTTTTTGATCCTACGTCATGATACTGAATGGGATAATGGATAGGGTATAGCCACACTGAAGAGTTGTAATACGACGAAACAGCTATCCGTGGATGACACAATTATTTAATTATATATATATATTACACTGTATGTCAAAGGGCTGACCCATATCTCCATTGGGCCTCAAAGAAGAATTCAATTAGGGGGGCGTCCAATCGCCTTTCAGAGATTCTCTGGTGGCCACAGGGCACCAAGTAGTTCGCTTTTGCCTTGGGCCGGCTCTGTTCTGTCGATAAAGGTTTTGCGTATTCGGATTCATAAGACTATGAGCGCGTCTGTATGTACATGCCAGCTCTAGCACACATCCTCAAACTTCATCTTTACCTAAGTACATGAAGATACCAAACGGTATGAAAGAAGCACATTTCATTGGCTTCAACATGCCCATCTACATACCAGCACGCAGTCCAGCTCACAAACACGTTGCAAAGATTTGGTTTCACCCAAACTTAATTAAATCGATCTTCTCGTTTTCAAAAGCGGTAAATGGGAAAATAAACCATAAACATAACATTAAAATATATTTCCATAAAGTAAAAGGCAATACTCAATTATTTCTGACATGACAGATTTTGCAACGAAGCACGCGCAAAAATTTCCAAGGTTCGAATGAAACTTTTTGTTCTGGATTAATGAAGTTTTGTTTTAGTTTTTGTTTTCTCAAGAATGATCACAGAATTTCATTTCCTGATTGGAACATCCAAACAAAACATGTTTTGGACAGCAGTTGTTCCACGCTCTGCCATTAGGGTATCGTAAATATTTGTTCAAAAGAATCAAAACAAGTGCCACCGATACGGTACTTGAGATCAGAGCCGGTCTTGGAGTCCCTAGCAATTAGCGTAAGTTTCACTTCGATGCCCTTTTAAAATTTATTATTATTATATTCCTGGAAAATCTGACCTTACATCAGGAAATTCCTTATATCGACTTTTATTTTGTTACATTCATTCATTTTTTTTATTTTCCCTCTCGTATTCGGAAAGTCCTACCGTCTCAGACATTTGACAAGTGCCCCTTGCACCTGGCATCCTGGGCGACTGTCTGTGTTTTAAGTACCTTGAGCAGGCCCTGTTGAGATGCAGCGGTGGGCACAATAACTTTGCATGAATATAGATGTATTTTAAAAACTTTTTCCAATTTTTTTTTCCTTTATTGAAACCTTTGAATTCTTTGTCAACGCTACAGGACCCACCATTCAAAAACCTCAAAAATGTGTATGCTCACTCCACTAGATATATTCTTGATGAATTTTGATTGGGTTTTTAGAAATTGAAAAAAAAAACATTTTAGTGTAATGTTCTTATTTTTTCAAACATGCAAAGTTGACTAATTTTTTGAAAATTCATTCCCCTCGAATGAACTATTTAGACTTTTTTTCAACGGATCGTTGTTCCCAAAGGGGCAGGAGAAGTAACCCCTATCGATTAACCCTTTCATATATATATATTCCATTGATCACCCCCAACATGGTATTCTGGAAAACGACGTTAGTCAAGTATCAGTTTTAATTGAGTAACTAAACGAACTGTATTTTATTGTTCTGTAGATTAAGTATTTTACTACTCTATCAGAGCATGAAATATAATTTTTACTACGTTATCATGTGGTAACATACTGAATGATAATATTGATGAGTCACGTGACTTAGCATGACGGAGAACAAATGAATAATCGAATAAAATACACATAGCGTATTACTATAATAAGATTATCTTGAAACCGAGATCTTGTTGCGATTGTGTCTTTGTCATAACTTTCACATATTCTATATAGTAGCTATTTTCATCACCAATATTGTCACGATCAGTCCACCTGTATCCTTAGTTGTTCATCATATCAGAATTTTTTCAGTATCACTGGTAGCTGATTACCACTAAGTCATCCAAGCGCCCGATCATGCTTGCCTCTTTCCAAGTGGTCTTTATCGTTTAAAGTATCGCTGCTCGTATTTCATCTGTCTTCTTTTGATTACCTATGTATACTTTCCTTGAGGAACTACAAGGACCTTTCTCAATCAACAATATGCACATCATCCTTAATAGGGAATGATGATATTGTTTTGAAATTTATTTGCCTTTTTCTTTGGTATATGATTTAATGTCCACGGTAATTTTTCGTCCTGATCCTATTGCAACGATTTTATTCTTTTGCTGTGACAAATACTTCGAACAATCGTAGCCATTGAGGATAGCAAAGGGTCCTACCCTTTTAACATGTGTGTGTGTGTGTGTGTGTGTGTCTGTGTGTGTGTGTGTGTGTGTGTGTGTGTCTGTGTGTCTGTGTGTTTGTTTGTTTATGTTATTTTTTCTGCTCGTTTATTTGTTCTAGCGCTCCTGGACGGCCTCAGCAATTGGCGTCAGCATTCCATTCCCCACTCCCATCTAAATATGTTTATTTTGATTACCGGAAAAGATTCTTGAATACCTTTCTAGGGCCTCATTTTGATGGGTTTATTTGTTTATATATTTTGGTTCTCATGGTGATACTGTTTTGTCTACAGATGAGAATATTCGCATCAGAATTCCACTAGACTCTTTCTAAGAAATATATTTTTCCAATTTTGGAGAATAAGCTTCTTTTTTATTTCACTTTTTGGGAGCATTATTCTAGCATTTTTTTAAAATGATATTCCGATTCTCCAGAATCTAAATGCTTCTAGAATTTCTTCAACTTGCAAAAAGAGAAGTCATGAATAGAATTTATTCTGATTATATTCATTTTCAATGTGTTTTTTTTTAATTTTTGCCCCTACATTTGTTTGATTATTGACTATAATGGCAAGTTCTTTTTAAGTTCTTTCCCTGACTTTTGATTCATCTGATCTTCCGCCGAACCTTTTAATAAGAGAAATTGTGAACAGTATTGTGAAAAATCTGGTAAAATATCGACTTGAAACGCCTCCCAACGAGAAAAAATATCAACTCAGATCTTCGGGTTCTTGCAACAATAGCGTTTGAATTTATGTTTCAAAATCGAATTTCTCAGCCTTTTGAATCCGATTTACTTGAAACCTTTATAGAAATAAGATGCTTCTTACCTGATCATCTTTTTGATTAGGGTTCATGTGATCTGGCAATATTGGCGTTTAGACTTTACAGCAGACGCTTCATTGAACTTTTGGTTCTTGTTTTAAGACCATTTTTTTAGATTTTAATTCCTAATGTTTCGTCAATCTGCTGTCAAATATCTCTACCCTATGAAGCAATAAAGAAGATGACAGCAGCAAAAATTATTTGAAAAGAAATTATAAAATATTGTGAATAACAAATTAATCAAGAAAAATTTTTTGAGAGCAATAATAATAATAATAATAATAAAATCTGGTTAATCACCCGAAAGAAACTGTCTCATGATAAATGTTTTTTGGTAACATGCAGTGTTGGGGATGATCAATTGAAAAATTTGAAAAGTGGGTGATCAATAAATAAATCACTTCTTTCCCGTTTGGTTTGACTTTTACTATTGAAAAAGATTCGAATTTGAATAAAAACAAGTGTGAAAGCTGCTGGACACAAACTTAGGGACCAATTTAGTATAGAAGTACATTATAGATTGAACAATCAAATAAAATTGTGGGAGGACAGAGGATTGAACTAACTAAATACTTTTTTCTTGACATATCAAAGAGTAAATGGGTTTTTCTCAGTCTTTTACCCCATTGGCAATGCGTAGATGGATTTATAAACTAGACAGATAAATGATAGATGGACGTGTAAGATAGGGAGATAATATAGATAGATAGCCAGCTAGGCAGATGTACTTAAAAACTGAAAAAAACCTACATTGCCAGTTTTTGTGACAGTTTGAATTGATGGTTTCGAACAGCAGTGCAATTATTTGAAAAGAAATCCCAAACCACAAAGAAACAAGGAGATTTAATCAAGAGAAAACAATTTCTCAAGAGCAATACTGATTATAAAAGGAATTAAAGTGAATTATCACGCTCGAAATGCATTGCGAAATCTCGCTTGAGATCTCGCGGCAAAAATGTTTGATTCATCAACAAAATTCACTGAAGATTTATATTAAGAGAAATGTTGTTAGGTCAGCCGAATAAGTTGAATGGAAAATCGTGTTAAAATAAAGAAAATATCTGAAGAAAGCAGTTTGGCATTAAGTTTCTGTTTTTCTTCAATTTATGTTATCTTATTTTAATGAATGGGAGTGTTTTTAATATCAAATATTAGGTTCACTGGCGTTCATTTTCCCAGTTATGATAAAACCAAAGAAATGGAAGCATCAACTACCAACAGAGAGAGAGAGAGAGAGAGAAAGAAAGAAAGAAAGAAAGAGAGAAAGGGAGAGTGGAGGGAAGAGATTGAATGAGATATATACATATGTGAAAGGGTATGGAAATTTACATTGATGCAGAGCTTCATACAAACATATTATCATATATAAATGTATCTGCTAAATCTAGCTTGGTCTGTTACAGAGTCACTCGAGGAAAGGAGATTTCGCTTTGCTGATATCCCAGTTGAGGAGTATCTCAAAATCATCATGATTAATTTCATATGAGACCTTTGTCCTTTTAGTGACCAAATGTTATAATGTGAGGAAGGTTATAATGAACTGTTCTCGGCGTAGGCTGGACATCATTGTAACTCGTCAAATTGATCACTACTAACGTCACTCAACTTCCGATTATTTACACATTTTGGTACTTAGTTGAACAGAAGTGACACATTGCAGGGGCACTGAAGGTAGGATTCATTCAATTATCCAGCAAAAAATATACAACATGCATTTAGAACTAGAGATTCGAACGGTCTGGTTGTTATCTGGGCTCGAACGTCGACCTCTAGCTTAATTGCTACGGATAAAGATTATGAATGATTTTACTATATATTTACTGAAAATTGATGATGAAGTGATTATTAATGGTCTAGAATAAACGGAAGTGTTACTGCCAGAAAATGGTTACTATTTTTTTCCACTAACAAACTAATTTCCCTTCGCCGTAATGCAGCAAGTTTGGTTCTTTTAACTGTTACTTCCATGAAAGGTGCTTAGACAAACCACACTTCCCAGTCCTTCCTGTCCAGGAATAATCAGTTAAAACTTAGTCTTCAACAATTAAAGGACTATCCATGTCAGTAAAAATTCGGTTTACAATTAAAGGCAAATCCATATATTTTACATATATTGTAAGAACTCGTTGCAAATAGCTTCTACTCAAGAACATCTGTTTTGTTGAATAAAGTCTCTTCTTAATGTTTTCCCGATGAAGACAACTTTGACATCCAACGGTGAACAAGAGCTTTAACCAAAAATATTTTGGGGGCTTTTTTTCAAACTCGTCATGTTTTAGTATTCCTATTTTCAGAATTTTAACATTAATAAGATATTTAAGAAAAAAAAATTACATTATTCATACTTAAAGTAATCCCTTCTTACTAACTCGCTGATGTAAAGAGCCTTACTATAGGTGGCCAAATGTGAACAATATATATATATATATATATATATATATATATATATATATATATATATATATATATTGTTTATATTTCTGGGTGATAAAGAGAGTAGATAATCTTGAAAAGGAAAACAAATATTGAACTCTTGTCATTTGACATTCATCAAGAACTATAGGAGTTATCGTGAGGACAGACATGACATTTTGTAAATATTATTTGATGTGAACGTATAGCTACGACAGAAGGGGTAAATGTGTATGAATCCGCTAAAAAAACTCAATCACCTCTTCCTATCGCCTATTGTCCTCTATTCTACAAAATGTCATAGAAGTCCATTGGGAACTTCCGGAAATATCGTGTGAGAGGCAATTTTCATTGTTCTGGAGGCATGTTACAGGTTGAGGATTGTAATTCATGGTAACTACCATTTAGCTACCGGTCCAAAATAGTTATCATGCCAAACTGTGAACTAGAGATGTATAACAGATCAAAAAACACAACTAGAATTTTCCTACCAAGATGATGCACACTGGTGACCTGGTTCATGGACTCCTCGAGACAAATGAATTAACTCTTCTTCTTTTCTTCTTTTCCTCTTGCTCTATAGACAGATTGTTCCAATTTATTGAAAATGTTCTGTTGCAATTGAGAATTCAAATTTCAGAAATATCTGGAATCCTTATCAGAAGAATAGGTGGATCTCCAGCCGTCGGTCTCCACGTCGACAATCAGTTCAATGGCTTCTCGGATGCAAATAAGAACACCTGTTTGGCCTGTTAATTCTGTAGCCATCTCAGCCTGATCGTACATACTTACAAAGCCTATTTCGATGCCAAAGATGAGGATTATGTTGCTCCGACCATAAAAAGGTTATTCTTACCTTGAATATCAGGTTTTGATGTTCATTCAACTTAAATCTCTGCGAAAGACGCAAATTTATCAGTCCCCAAATAGGTCCATCTCAGTTTGTTCATATTGTTACGTAAAAACTACTGGTTGTGGTACTAATTATAGTCGGCATTTGACACGTCATTAGATACAATCTGGAAAGTTGTATCGCGGTGACTGGACTATCATTCTAGTAGTGGTAGTTTAAAAAACCCGATGCATCTTGCTGTTCTACGGCTGATAGAAGCCTTCGCTTTATTCAGACTTTTACTGTCACCGTCGTAGTTGTTTGCATATTTTTCACAGTTGAGGAGAAGGGAAGACACCTAAGCGACTCGCAGCTGATGGTTTGTTTTTTCTCTCAGGAAATCACCTCGTGCACATCGAGTCCACTTCTTAGGCTTGGTCCCCTTCCTCAGGGATTAGCTGCTTTGTTGTGTCCAGCAATTTTTTATGGATGATTGTATGAAACAGGATTCCCTAAAATGTTAAGATCATCGACTTCTTCATAGAATCTTTTATCCTAATCGACCCTAGGTATTTGCAATGTATGATTAAATAATGATAATGGAATAGATTCCCCATGGCAGTCAATAATTGAAGGACCTTTGCATCAAAATCTGAAGTCTTGTGAAAAAAATCCATTGAAGAGTAGAATTACTTCCATTTATCGTATCACTGGTGTTTTTCACTGGAAAACATCTAAAATGTTGCAAATTTAAAAAAAACATCTACAAATATCTAGAGTTCGGTGTGTCAACGTTATCAAAAGACCCTTCAAAGTGAAGAAAGACCAGAAAAGTTTTTAAAATAAAGAAAAGACTGAGAAAAAAAGCTCGTTTTCAGAAAGGGTCTAGGTGGGGTATTGATGCCAATCCTCAAGTCTATCGATGAACAGCACGCCCAGGAGCATTGGAATACACAAACACATAAACAGACACAAGCCCACAAACACACACACACACACATATTTTCTTTAAAAATGATAGAAGTCTTCACCATCTTTGATGGTTAAGGTTGTTCAATATGTAAATACAATATGCATTAGTAAAGGGAAAGACATTCTAAACAATTCTTTCAAGTATGGTTTTAGAAACTGCTGTGGCAACTGAAGCACCAACTTCCAGTTGTTTCTCCATAGAGCTTTTGAATCATGAAATATATAACAATAGAATGAACAATAAATAAAAACTAATCTAAATCGAAAATGTTTAAAGGCAAATTGTAATTTATGTATTGTATACGAATATCAGCTCTCGTCCAGACGTTCATCAACCGTTCTTTATCACCCCCAGGCGTTGATATCGAACACTTTGGGGACCTCTGGTGTAAACACTGGAAATAGAGACAAAATTCTATCGTCAGCATTTTGATCAAATAAACTGGAACTGACGTTCCAACATTCATGGTCGATGGTCCTTGCACGCAAGTATCTAAGATACAGTTCATAATGTACTAGTTCATTTGTTTTTCTTTTCTTGAATCTACAAAGTGCCGAGTCTCAAGTAGTGTCTGTTTGAACAGGGTTTTTTTTCCATTGGTTATTTTGTGGCCAAGACGTCAACACTAATTGACTCTTCAGGTATATTAATACTGATTTTTTTCGATCACAATAGTATGAAATAAAGTAAAAAAAAAAAAAAAAAAAACACGTCTGGTCAGTCACTTAATAGAAACCATCGTGTCACCAACTTCTTTTGGCAGCATGCAGTGTTAGGGGTAGTCAATTAGAAGAACCGGAAACCGGGGTTATTAATAGATAAATCTCTTCTTTCCTTTTTGTTGGGCTGCGTTCGCTTAAAGAAAGTTGGACATAAACTGAGAGATCAGTTTAGCATAAGTTCACATTGTAAGTAACTATCAACATTCAAAACCTATGATGTGGGATAATTTTCTTAAAATAAAAAAATGTTTATAGTCATGTTATGGGGTAAATGTTTAAATTTTCATCCCTCTAGCTCCAATATAGCAGCCCTTACGTATGACACACATATTTAGACAGACAGACTGACCGGCTCACTTTAAAATTGACAAAAAAACTATGTTTACAATTTTGGTGACAGTTCAGGTTGATGGTTTCTAATTAATTTGCTACCTTGCTTAAAGAAAGCCCATGGAGAAGCTCTGAAAAGTAACTTCGAGAAAAAAAAACGTAAAATATATATTTATAAAACAGTCTCTTTTTTCTCTTTTCTTCATCTTCATGCTATCTCTCTCTCTCTCCCTATCTCTCTCTCTCTATCTCTCTATCTCTATTTCTCTTCCTCTTCTCGGTGTTCTTATATCTAGAACTACATTTTAACTTGTTTTTTTTTTAGTTTTTTTTCTTCAGTTATCTTTGTTTAGTTGTATCTTGTTCAGTACAATCTTCATATATTTATCTTTCCTGTCTGCGTAGAAGCGACAAGCGCCTCTGTTGACCTATCATAGTGAATATTGGATGTCTATTTGGATGTCTTTTTTCTCGAAAAAGATAATCAAGCAACGCATTTGAGTTCATTATTGGCACTTCCGAATGGTTTGATTACCCTTGGTAGACTCAACAATCCAGCAATAGTGACAAGATCAACTTCCACCGATGACTGCATACAAGTGAAGCACCAGGTTGAGAACCCTTTCAAATAATTTCCAAAACGCTTTGCTATATATTATAGCTTATTGAGTAGAACTATCAATGCGATAGCGATAATGCAGAGGTTGGCTTATTGGTCATACAAGCCAAGTGGGGCCATCTCATAGCATGGGCACACTGGACAGTTGCCTGGAGGGCCCTCGATTTTTGAAGCCTCGAAATTCAATTTGAAAAATAAACATTCGGGCTTATATCATCAAATAGCAGATAGAGAGAGAGAAAGAGTGAGAGTGAGAGAGAGAGAGAGGGGGGGAGAGAAACTTCCCTAAACTTATATTGACATCAAAACTGTGATCAGTTCTTGACTCTTTATTTGAACCATACATTTCATCAGGGTCAGGACTATAACCTACAGGCAAAATCACATACCATGCTTAACCGGAGGACGTCAAATAATCTTAAGATGGTCCTGAATTTACTAAGCTTAGCTTACTCTAGGACAATGCCACAAATGTTGGTCACTCAGCCTGGATCGAACTCGCTACACCTCAGCAATGATCTGCTAGATTAGCTCGCTTGCCATTACGGTGGGGTATTCATTAGGTTGATATTCCAAATGGGGAGGACTTACCTGCCACGGACATCAAATAAATCCAGCAAACCTTTTAGTGAAATAGATACTAGATTTTAGTTCAGCTTTGATTATATATTTTTTTCGTCCGATAGTTGAATGAAGACTACACCCACTGCCACTGAGATGTCATTTCCTGTCATTCCTATTTTGCTGATAGCCAGAGTATATAAACATCTGAGTGACGTCAGGGGAGCTCGATTCAGTGAGGCAAATCTAAGTCATTTTGAGTTATATACGAAAGTCCGGTGTTACGGTTCAAATAACCAGAAGTTGATTGTTAAAGCATGAGTTGGATAGAAATACGTTCACAGGAAAAAATGGTGTCCAGTCAATGCGAAGAACATCTCATTACAACCTCCTCCGCATATATATATATATATATATATATGTATATATATATATATATATATGTGTGTGTGTGTGTGTGTGTGCTGAATTATAAAACTTTTATAGACGTTGTCGTCTGATCTTTTTTTGTTTTGTTTATCATTGTTAGATTCTGTTCAAGCTAATTTCTCAGGGTTTAGCTTTTTGAATATTTTTTTTTCAGAACGGCTTGAAGGCTTTGAAGATACACATAGTATAAATGCAATATTAGAAACAGAGCATTACTTATGAGGCAATCTATTCTCATTGATTGGGTGTATTCATCTATTTACTCAGTGTCTTTAACCCCATGCCCGGCATAAATATTAGAAAATCTGAGCTTTTACCGACTAACCAAAATTTTCCCAAGTAGTTCTTTCTTCCATAAGAAAATCCTTTCAATCTGATACTTCTTTTTTAACTTATTTCTTCTTTTTTCTTTCCACATTATCCCCTTTCATTGTGAAATTCTGCCCTTGCTTTACCCGTGTCTTTAATCTTCTCTAAGTCTTTCAACTGTTTGTATTTTTTCTATATTGCATCTGTATTCTCCAATTATAATGAATTCCTCATGTCAAATGTCACGATAACTTACTGTTTTATGTACAGCGAGTGCAAAAGATATAAGATACTTTTCAGCAATTTTTATTTCAATGTATTTACAATCATATTGACGGTATGTGGACAAAAGATTTCTGATTTTTGTACGTAAGAATTGAATGTTCCGTAGCGTTTCAATGTTTTTTTTCAATTTATGTATTTTTCCATCTCTGGTCGAAATTCCGGTATTTATAACCAACCTCTATCCGTCTTGACTGTAAATGGTTACAACATCTTTCACTGCTATTGTTTTTGTAGTAATTACCCACAGAATGACTTGTCTATTCCTATTGACTTGCAATCTCCAGAATGTCTGGTCTCTGATGACAAGAAGAACTCGAAGTGACTGTCGCTGCAAGGTCTTAGTGTCAACAAAACAGTCGTCTCCTTTCAAGAAAATTTCGGAAAGCTTCTAGGAAAACAAATAGGACGTTTTGTCCTCGTACAAATTTGGCTTTAATAAAATGGTGGGCTTTATTCGATGTCTTCCAAAGTTGATAGACTATCAGTAGAGTTCAAGATAGAGACTGTCACGTGACCAGCCTCTATTGACAGTATGTCATGTTAGAGATGATCAATTAAAAAAAAGGGTGACCCATGAATACTTTACTTCTCTTTTGTTGAGAAGTTATAACCATGAAGAATTCTTGAAAAAAAAATCAATCGTTAATGCTTCTGGACACAATGTAAGGGACCAATTTAGCTTAAACTTACGCTGTAAATTGAATCCTCCCATAAAAAAAAACTATAAGGGGGTGTGGAAAATAAACTTTTTTTCCCGGTATGATAGAGAGTAAAAGTTAGATTTTTTCAAACCTTTCGCTCCATTGATTCGACCTGTACTCGTGATACATACGCAGATAGCCAGCCAGTTTTGGTCGAACTGTCACAATGTTTAAGTGGGGACACATTGACAAACAGAGACGGTTGTTTTGTAGAATAGATATTGTAGATATTTATGTATATTTAGAAAAGTGTATATTCCTATGTGCGTATAAGCATGGATGAGTGAGTATATGCATGACTTTGAAAGAATGATAAAGCAAGTTGTGCTAAGCAGAGATAATGTCCATCACAAAATTTTATCCATTTGATAGATGAAATAATCATTAACTTTGGTGAAATAAGTTTTGCGGTTCAATTATCTGACGGCAATTTGTAATTTTCTCTTCCAAGATGGAGTCCGTAGACATGACGGGGTTGATAGTTTCACTCCGTCAGTCAAATACAATGCACTGCACGGGGCGTGTGGGTGATGTTATCGAATATTCGACCTCCTCTACTCGATGGGGGATCGAGGGTGACTTTTGTGACCCTGACACCGTCCTATCGTAATGTTGTTATGCATAATGTTTTCTTGTTATCCTACCCTAGAGGTGAGTGACAGGTCAAAACAAGATGGCTGCGATGAAAAAGTCTCTGAGTCATTAATGCTTCTTCTTCTCTCTTTATTACTCTTTCTTTCTCTGCCCCCTCTCCTCCTCTCCTTCTCTCTCTCTATCTCTCTCTCTCTCTCTCTCACACACACACACACACACGCGCTATCTATTTATCTACCTATGTATCCCTTCCATTTTCACACTAACAAGCAGGACGTACACATTTAATTCAATCCTATTTCCCATCTCTCATTTTTCTGGTTATCGGCATCTGTTCTTCCTCCTTCCCTCTCAACATATTCTTTCATCTTCCTGTTCTTTAATTTCCATGCTGTCATTTTTATATATTTTCGTTGATACGATGTCATGAAATAATTGGCAAGATTTAGAGCATCAGACTGATGCGATCATTTTTCCCTACTTCTTTTCAAGAGTTCGACGGATACGGAGCGAAATATTTTGGTCAAATTTTAAAGCAATTTGTCATCAGTGTTCATTCGAGACTCACGATTGAGTATTCGCTTTCAAAATGTTATATTTATCGACACGTCTATCGTTTGTCTAAATTTTTAGACTTTTCTCATCATTTGTTTTTTGACAGATAGTTATAATTATTTCGGCTTCTCTACCCTCTGTTGTCTTAGGTAAGGCTTTTAGATGCTGTAGTATCTGTTACAGCGATTCCCGTCACTGACAGGCTGACATATCAAAACTTTGTTACGTACCCCATCACAGTGCTACCAATCTATATGCTTTTCATCAAAATATAGATTTTTTTGGTAGCCTCTAAATGTCTGAAATTGCTATTTTCATGGTTTATTTTAGAAATAATATTCCTTATCTAATAGAATTTATATCTACTAAATATATATATGTATATATATATATATATATATATATATAGAGAGAGAGAGAGAGAGAGAGAGAGAGATATGTAATGAAAGTAATGAAATAAGTGATATTTTTGATGATTTAAGTAAAGTTTTGATTCGATAAATTTTTTATATCAAAGCAATATTCAATTTATTGATAATCAGTACAATGTTTTCTAGATCATATATATATATATATATATATATATATATATATATATATATATATATATATATATATATATACCTGGGGCGTCTTGATATCCGTAGGTTGTTTGGGGTTGTTCTTTGACTCACTATTTAATGTCTTATTGGTGGAAAAGGTGGCACCACTGCCTTTGCTAGATCTTCATACAAGAACAGAACCCGTATATCCATGCACTGATTTTAGGCTGGTTTGTCTCAATTTTAGATGTAAACATGAAAATAATGTTGGCAACACTTCCCTCACTTGGTTTTCACACAAGCAAAAGCTGGCTCATCCATGGACTAACTTTCAGGATTGTTCTGTTGACCTTGATCTGTTCAAAAAGTGATTCTCTTGGATACGGCCCATTATAATAGTTTCATCAAACTGCAGTGATAGAGGCTTTAACTTTGGTAATTCCTCCTGACTTGCATTATTTTAGATTTAAAAAAAAATGTTTCTTTCTCTGCTTAATATACTTCATTGTTTCATATTTTATTTTATATTTGTGTTGTACAGCTTTGTCTTTAAACGATATAAGGCACAACTTGACCTTGGCCGTGGTGGTTGGTCTCTAAGGCAGTACCTCTGCATCACACCAACGGTTCAGTGAGTACGTTTTGATGCCATTTTCTATTTTGGAGCTCAGTGCAACAAAACCTTCCCACCTCAAAAATTCGTGTACTCATGAAATTTCTTGTAGCTAAACAACGTACATATCCACTGTACTGTCTTCTACAGGGTATGGATGTACGTCTCTACACAGGTGGGCGTAAGAGCAGAGACTACAGAAAATGTTCTTGAAAACCGAACTCAGTGCTTGAGTTCAGGTAAGGATCAAGACAACATTCGATCAGACAATAAATTCATGTAATCATGAACTCCGCCATAGTCAGAATCAATCTATTTTTATTGATGTGTATTAAAGTCATTTATTTTCAATATAAGCATATGAGAGAGACATTAAATGAAGAGATGAGATAGAAAGGTTCGCCGGTAAGACAGCACAGTCACGGTGGACATAGGTGGAGCTGGGAAAGGCCTTTGTCTAGCAGTGGAACCATGATGGTTGATAATGATGATATAATATACATATATAAATGTTAACAAGAAGATGGATGTACCATCCAACAGGAATATAATAAATTGCATTATATTATATTGAAACTCTTATTTGAAACGATCTCCCACTATTACACGGTGAAAGCATCATTTGGTCTAAACAACGAGTGTGGGATGAATTATCCTGCAGTAGCCCCATTTTCGTTGATTGTTTATTTTACTCATGTTGTTTAGGCAAAGTGATATATTCACCGTGTAGTTGCCGGACATCATTTCAAATAAAAGTTTAAACATAATATGACGCCATTCATAGTCATACATAAATACATACATACATACATACATACATACATATATATATATATATATATATATATATATATATATATATATATATATATATATATATATATATTGTTTTTACCCAAATACAGAGCAAATTTGTGTATACATCTCATATTTGATGAAAATATGATGCCTGAATTAGTCTCTTTTCGATGAAATCAGGCCAATTATTTATCCAATTCATCCAATGAAAATATTCGATAGCTGTTTGTATGACTGAATTTAGTGCATACTAATTGATTAGAAGTGTAATTGAATAAATCTCATTAAATTTAATTCTTTTTATTTTCTTCATTTCATCTTAGTTATTCATTCATTTTATACTACTTCATAATTTGTTGACTTTAAAATTTACTTGTTATTTAGTATACCTTATATATAGTACCAGATACAATAGATTTTTTATTCATTCATTTGTACTTCTGGTATTGTGTCTATTTATACATTGAATTAGTTCTTACCTTTCGGGGAAATCTTACCGATAACTAATTCACGATATATCTTACTGCTTCTGACTATTTTTTTTATCTTACCCTTATGTAATATCAAGGAAAAAATTTTGAATAATTACTGTTAAATGTTCTACCATCTAACATAAGATCTACACCTTTCACCTACTACTTTCACTAGTTGAATAATTATTTTCTCGTATGAGTATTTTGATTCTTTTTCATTTTAAATAATGTTATGGATTTCAAGGATTCTTCTGAATATTTGCTTTTTTTATTCATTTTTCAATGAGATATTAATGTTTCAATAATTTTTAAGAATATGATATATCTATGTTAGCTAGTAACTTATTACTAGTTTTAGATGCTCAGTGAAAAATAGATTCATAATGAACTTTGATTGAATTGATTCATTAATCAAGCCAACACTTAATTATTTTAAAGGGAGATATACGCACCATTTTAACGCACCATTTTCTTGATTAAACATTAGATTTTTTATGGTTAAAAATTTGAAAATAACAATAAGGTGTCGCGTGAATTTTGAATCCAAAAAAAGAAAGCCAACTCATTATATATCGATGTGTCTTTGTTTTTATCAACAAAATTTGATTGGGTTAATTTGAACATAGTATTTGAACGGACATTTTTAATGACATTAATCTAACGAAGAAAATTTTTTCATCACTCTTGTTAAATGGAAAATGGTATAGAGTATTTCTATCACTCTGTCATATCACTCATCCTAGACAACGAAAATGAAATGAACAATTAAAAAAATATCCATACATTTACGATATAATGCAATCGATGATTATATATATATATATATATATATATATATATATATATATAATCATTGATGTATATATATATATATTAATATAGTCATTGATATATATATATATATATCAATTATTATATATATATATGTATATATATATATATATATATATACATATATATATATATACACACATATATATATACATATATATATATGTATGTATGTATGTATTTGTGTGTGCGTGTGTGTGGTTCACAGGCAGGTAGGTATTATAGATAGATAGATAGATGGATAGATAGATAGATAGATAGATAGATGGATGAACAGAGGAAGATGCATATGTATAAATAGATTGTGAGGACCTAAAAAGAGAAAGATAGATTGATTGATAGATAGAATAAAAGAACAAAGAAAGAATTGCAACTGAGACGTAAAGTACAGACATAATCACACGGAAATGTAGAGAGAAACAGAGATATTTTTATAAATCAATTCATTTGGATATTATTATAAATTGCGTTATATCATACTGAAACTCTTTTTGGAAATTATTTCCCGTTATTTCGCGGTAAATGTATCATTTGGCCGGGACAACGTATTACTGCATTACTAGCGGCCGTTTATCTCAATGGTAAGAGCAATGTTACGTCAAAGTGGCTACCTTATCGGTCACAGGTCCGATTCCTACATAGCCCTATTTTCCTTTATTTGAAGTTGTTTCTATTTTACATTGTCTATGCCAAATGATACATTTATTGCATAATAACTGGGGATTGTTCAAAGTAGAGTATCAATAAAATATAGCATGGAAACGAAAGAAACAAAATGAATACCAACTCAGAACCACACAGGATGTTATGAAAACAGTGAGGCCAGGGATAACAATAGAAAATCAACATTGATCAGAGGGCAGACGAGGGGGAAAAGGATCTTATACTAGTACGTAAACGACAAAAATGGAGATGGGCTGGGCTCATATCAAGAATAGAGGACAGCAGACAGAGCAGAAAGTTAATCGGTCGGTGCCAATGGGACAGTATACGCAGTAGGAAAAGACAAGTCACAAGATGGAGGGATGGGATAGAAAGTTTCGCCGATAAGACATGGCAGAGGTTAGCACAATCATGACTGTCATGGAAAGATGAGGGAAAGGCCATTATTCAGCATTAAACTTATAATGGCCGATGATGGTGGTGTATTTTCTCAATAATGATAATATATATATATATGTGTGTGTGTGTGTGTGTGTGTGTGTGTGTGTGTGTGTGAGAGAGTGAAAGAGAGGGATGTATAGATAAGGAAAGAGGAGCAAAAGGTCAAAAGAAAGTATAGAATTGAGAGAGAAAGGAGTGTGAAGGAGAGTCATGAAAAGCGAACACTAAATTGAAAATAGAATGGAAACACGTCCACTTGGAGAGGCTTTCTTCGAGCTTTAAAAACACGTTTATACTCAGTGGCCATTCAGTGAGTTTGCTCCACCCTGATCTGAAACCATTGTTATGTCCCATTCTTTTCCAGTTTGTTTTGAAGCCCACCCTGGTATCTTTCACTGCCTTTGCGCTTGGGTGGTTCCATTTCCTTTCCTCACCCCATTTCTTTCACACTTATCACTTTTTTTACTTTAGTTTGTACGTTTATTTCTCTCCTGGTCACTCGTCACTTCAAATAACTCACACGCTCAGAAAATCACCTTACCTCTGTTTCTTTTTCTATTTCTTCCTCTCTTTCTTCATCATCTTTTTCTTCTTCTTCTTCTTCTTCTTCTTCTTCTTCTTCTTCTTCTTCTTCTTCTTCTTCTTCCACTTCTTCTCTCTTTATTTTTTTCCGTTCTTTCTTTTACCTTCTTACTTTTTTTCGTCTTGTTCTTTCTATCTTCTTTTGTTTCCGGTTCGTCTTTTTCATCTTTTTTTCTCCTTCTCTTTCGTGTTCTTTTTGTTGTTGCTGTTGGTGGTAGTCTTCTTCTTCTTCTTCTTCTTCTTCTTCTTCTTCTTCTTCTTCTTCTTCTTCTTCTTCTTCTTCTTCTTCTTCTTCTTTTTCTTCTTCCCTCCTACTCTTCTTTTTTTTGTTTTTCTCTAGTGTCCTGCTATTTTTTAAAATATTTCTCATTTAATCTCATTCTTTCCCTTCGTCTTTCTTTTTCTTCTGAGTTTTTCCCTGCTTTTCTTCATTCTTCTTTTTTGTCGTCGTCGTCTTGTTGCTGTTGTTGTTGTTGTTGTTGTTGTTGTTCTTCTTCTTCTTCTTCTTCTTCTTCTTCTTCTTCTTCTTCTTCTTCTTCTTCTTCTTTTTCTTCTTCCCTCCTACTCTTCTTTTTTTTGTTTTTCTCTAGTGTCCTGCTATTTTTTAAAATATTTCTCATTTAATCTCATTCTTTCCCTTCGTCTTTCTTTTTCTTCTGAGTTTTTCCCTGCTTTTCTTCATTCTTCTTTTTTGTCGTCGTCGTCTTGTTGCTGTTGTTGTTGTTGTTGTTGTTCTTCTTCTTCTTCTTCTTCTTCTTCTTCTTCTTCTTCTTCTTCTTTTTCTTCTTCTTCTTCTTCTTCTTCTTCTTCTTCTTCTTCTTCTTCTTCTTCTTCTTCTTCTTCTTCTTTCCTTTCCTGAGTTACTGCTTATTCTTACATTTCCACCATTGCCATATACTCCATGAAAGAGGAAAATAAGTTGCAGAAATATTTGTATTCCGTCTTATAATCTTGCTGTTCTCAAATTTAATCTGTTCTTCACCCTATATTATTTCGATAAACCTATTGTCAGCCAGTAAAGGTGGTGAAGGCTTCTATCCTTTTTCTGTAATATTTACCTGGGTATGTGCATTCCAGCACTCCTGGCCATATCATTTTGTCTACAAACTCAAAAATTGGCATAAGTACTCCACTACACACCCTCTAAAAATATTCTCTAGGATTTTTAGAAAAAATGCTTTTATTAACTATTCAGGGGTCTTTTAAGAGTTTTATGTTGACAGGTTTATTAATAACATTAAGAAGCCTCAACATTAAGATTTTTTAGACGTGCTACTATGTATTGGGTGTATCAGAATGGCTCACCTCATATTCGATATAACATGGCGAGTAAAAAATGTAATATTTTTACATACTTGATAGGATATGATAGAATACATGTTTTAAAAGTGGGCAGTTATCCAGGAAATTTGGGAAATATTAGTATATTGCATTGAGTTAATAGCATCGTGGAACTTATTTTTGCCTTTTTATTACTGGATAATAACTGTTATTTGCTAATTGATTATTCATAAAAAGTTTAGAAATGATCAATTATTTCCTCAAACTTTGCCTTCGCTATTAGGACAGTAATAGATTAAAACATACCTATTTTTAATTTAACAACAGGCTTATTTGCACATTTTTAATCACGCAAAGTAAGAAAAACAATAACACATGAATATCACAGTCCTGGACACAAAAAGAAAAATTTGAAGGTAATAATAGCCATTTTGTATACCTTTTACACATAAGCAATCAGAAAATAACACTCGCTACCTAAGAATAAAAATCACCTTCCATGGTGTAATCCTATTTTTCTCTTATTTCGTTTCAAAATACTTTCTTTGCAAGAATTTTGCGTAAAAGCCGGTTGAATTCCGGTTTCTTTTGTATTTGTATTGTCGTTCATCTGACAAGCAGATGCCAGACGAGAGAAAGAAGAAAGGCGTGGAAGGAAACATAAATATGTAAAAGATAAGCAACTCAGGAACGGGGTACAATGAAATGGAAAACAGATAATAAAATTGAAGAGGTCTTGGACGACAAAGCAGAAGAATGTAATTAAATATAAAATGAATGTATGCAATGAACGAGGAAGAAAAGGAATAACTGATTGAAAATAAGGGAAGAAGAAAAATGAAAGATTGTTAGGATAGATAAATCATGAATTGAAAGAATAAACGAATGTTAGAAAAAGAGAAGAAAGGAGTGAGAAAGGAGAGGTAAATGTAAGTGAGAACGAAGGAGAAAGGAAGAAAAACATTGTGAAAAAGGAAAAAAGTTACAAGAATATTGGAATTGAAGAAAAGAAGGAAGAAAAAGAAACTGAGTCAAAATATGGAAGAAAGTCGAGTAATAAAGAGAGAGAAAGGAAAAGGATGGCAGAAAGAAAAAAATCGAAATAATACGGAAATTATGCGAAAGAAAGAGAGAGGGAAAGAGAGATTCAAATAATTCTGAAATCAGAGAAGAAAGAAAGAAAGAAAAAGAGAGAGAAAGAAAGAAATTCAAACAAGACTGAAATCTAATAAGGGAGAAAGAGAGAAAAGAGCGAAAGAAATTCAAAAAACGCAGAAACTGGAGGAGAAAGAAAGACAGTAAAGGAAGAATGGGGGAAAATGGATGAAAGAATGAAAAAAACAAGAGACGGAAATAAAGTCAAGTTTGTAAGATCATTTTCGAAAAAAAAAGAAGGAAAGCGAAAATAATTGGAGGAAGAAAGCACAGAGAGAGTGATGCAGATCATAATGAAGATAAACACGATCTTGTCATGAAGTGTACGAAAGAAAATGAAAGAAAGAGACAGAGAAAAGGAGAATAGTGAATGAGTGAAAAGAAGAGAGTGTGAGAAAAAAAAGAGAAAAAGGGATTTTGAATGAAAAGATGAGAAAAACGGAAAGGATAGACGGACTCAAGATTGAAAACTAGATAGAATTGTTCAGAATGAATAGATAAAGAAAAATGGCGATGGAGAGAATAATGGTAGAAGCAGCGGAAAGCTGGTTTGTTGTCGAAGGTATGAAGTGATGGCCCAGAATATGTGCGGTCGGATGAGGCCATGCTGAACCGAATTAACCCGGTGGTCAGACTGGCAAGTAAACCGAGCCCATCATAAATATTTATGGAGGCCAGCGACCCCTAGTAGACGGAGTGTGAGTTAATCAATAAGCGGACATCATTGATTACTGAAAATGGTGAACAGTCGGCAGTTTCCGGTCAGCTGTCATTGGATGTTAGAGGGAAGACACACAGAGAGTGAGCAAAAAGAAAAGGAGACAAAGAAAGAAAGAGCGAGAGGGGAGAGAGAGAAGAGGAGAGAGAAAAAAGAAAGAGTGAGTGGGTGGGGAAGGAAGACGAAAAGGAGGAAGAGAAAGGGTGATAAAAAAGGAGAAAAAAAGAGCGAGAGGGATGAACGAAAGAAGAGAGAGAAAAAAGGAAGAGTAGGAGGAGAGTAAGGAAGGGGACAAGTAGAAAGAGGAAGGGTGATAGAGGAAGATAAAGAAAGACAGAAGGAAAGAGAGAGAGAAAGAGAGAGGCCATTCGGGTACGGTTTGAGATAAAGACGAGTTTCCTCCCATTTCGAGCCGAAGTAGATAATGATATTAAAGACAAAAGTAAAAAGTTTTTTTTTAGTGAAGTCAGCGGTCGGTCATCATGTAATTATTTATCGTAAGTCGATGTCATTATTTTTATATTTCGTTCACTTTTGAGTTTCATCTCCGGCAAAATTCGTTCTAAGGAGGCGCAGTTAGCCTGACACAATGATTCTCAAGGACCATGCTGCTGGATATAAGAGAATTTAAACGAGATGCCCCCAACTTAAGCTCCACCTTGTGGTAGTATTGCAGCTTGCATAATGAGTAAACAAGCCAGAGCCTTCAATGAAATGGAAATCGGTCAATAGAAACATTTCCATTTATATCAAAGTGACAGACAACTGATTTGCTTAAATCTGATTCATAGCAACTTTAATAAATTTAAAAGGAAATATTTTTTAATGTTTACATTCAAATATTTCTGCGTATTTTGAATCCACTTAGACTGTTCTATAGTCTCTGTACCAGAGAAAATAGGGAAACAGCTGTAGCCAGTGTCAAGGTATTTTCTATTGTTCAAGTATACAAAAGTTATTCCTTGGTCCAAAAGTCTCCAGTACCTAATTTCAGCTCAATCCAACTGTCTAAAACGTATCTCAATCCAATTACCTACAAGACAACCCAATCCAACAATCTAAAAGGCAAGCCAATCCGACTATCTATAAAGCAACTCAATTCCACTGTCTATAAGGCATCTCAATCTGACTATCTGTCAGGCAAGTCAATTCTACTATCTATAAGGCAAGTCAATCCTACTATCTATTAGGCAACTCAATCCAACAATCTGTTAGGCAACTCGATCCGACTATCGATAAGGCAACTCAATTCAACTATCTATAAGGCAAGTTCGTTGCCGGAAGGAACTGCAACGAGTGCAGACTCCTTTTCCAAATGTGTTCTGTGAATCGATCTTTGCCAAGCTCTGATGATAATTCCAGGCAACTATCATCCAGTGTGCTGATACAGAGTCACGATAGGAAGCTACATCTAAGATTTGTGAAATTGTGTTGTGAACAATATGCTCACCCATCCCATGAGTAATTCTGATTATTACGAAAAAAAAAAAAGAACTTTTTAAGAAATCAAATACTATGATCCATTTTTTCACTTAACTATCCTAATCAAATGAAAATAAATGTATTGTTCAGTATTCTTTTTACTTGAGGCGCCGTGAAAGAATCTTTATATGCTGTGATTCAAAAAAACATTTGAAATCACTGGCCTAACGCTTGATGGCACGGAAAATCGGCAAACTGAGTTCAAATTCCAGGTTTGACTTGATGCAATCACTGAAAAGGTTGATGAATAGAACTATTTTTTAGATTTAGAATTTATCCATATTTGTACATTTATATTTATTAAAATGATAGATGAAATTCATTTTTTTTTCAAATTGCCCGATACTTTCACAAACTAAATAAACACTGCAATGAATTAAAAATATAAGCACTCTTTTTCAAAAAAATAATCGTAAATAGTGCTGGACACAAACCAATTTAGCATGCACTTACTTTGTGAATGGAACTCCCCACTAAAAACCTATCGGGGTAGAATTTATAAAATTTTAAGAAAAAAACTTTTTGGGGGACGTATGAAGTTTTCAGCAGCACCATTGGTGTAGCCTGGACATATACAGTCAGTCTGCTAGCCAGCCAGACCAATTTCAAATTGGAGAGATCTATGTCAATGTTGACTATGTTGATGTTGACAATTTTGGATGAAGTTTGCTAATGATGAAAATACTTCGCACAATTGGAATTTCTTCTTTCGGATCGCCTGGTCGGTCAATCAGTTTGTTCATCTGTTGGGTCCACTTGGGAAGAAACAGATATGATGTCATTAAAGGAATGACGTCATTAATGCTATGATGTATTCATACAATATACGAGTTTGGCATTTTTACATTTAAAAAGGCATTTACAATTTTTTTGGAGATGATACTCTCAGAATTGCAGAGTTGGAGAGGATGGGGAGATGTTTGTGTCTGTGCAGGTGAGAATCAATTTTGGTCTGATGAGGAATCTTCCTCTCTCCCACTTGTGATCGTTTCAAATAGAGTTTTAAAATAATTTACACATCATTATTTTCGTTGGTTTATTCATCCATTTCTTAATAATATAATTGTCTGCATTGAGAAA